>CM064483.1:15549847-16149847 GCA_032716605.1 Paralithodes platypus | reverse complement strand
GCCGGTCCTGGTTCGTCAACGAGTACAAGTAAAGGAAGGGACAGTACATGGGGAACACGTCGTACACTAATGTTGCCACTAGTACAGACCGTCCTCACATCTATACTGTCCCTGAACCTATATAAATTAAAATGTAAAACTTGCAAACTAAACAAACCAAAATTGGGACAAGGACAATATAAAGTCAAATTAAATTATCAAAATCGCTATGTGTAAACAACGTTTACTAAAATGAAAATTATTAAATAAAAGAACACAATCCACCACATAGGGTGTACATTACTACATGAGCAAGTTAATCTGTTTCCCAAGCAAACTAATCGCACATATAACAACGCACTATCGTCACGTTAAAGGAAGTAGTCAAGTTTGGGAAGTCCGGGACGTTCTGGCAAATTTTACTAAACTCTGCATGAATAAAGAAACTATATGTTAAATGTCAAAATATTATTTAAAATCAAATTTGCAACATGACAAGACATTAAAATAGTACAAAATACAGATATTGATAAGATATCTATACTATTACAAAATAATATATAAAATACAGTACAGCACTCACTAACGATAGTGCTATCGGGTAGGTACCTGTAAGCATAGCATGCCTCAAGTGACCCCTATCAATAACTACCCTACAAATAACCTACATTTATAGCACAAATAAACTAAGGAAATCGCAAAAGTAAGCAATTGATACTATCGACAATGAATACATATAATATAAAGACAAATAATTACAAAATATGAAGTAACAACAGATTTAAACAAAGAGTACTCTTTTAACAAGAACAATAAATTTAAAAAATCATCAATATTAATATTAATAATAATAATAATAGAAAAAGAAAAAGATAAACAATAAATACAGACAAAAAGTAAGCAGAGGTTATACAAGAAACTTCAAGTTAAAAATGCTTGATTAAAATTATTGATGTCAAATTTTAGACAATAATTGACCCTAAAAAGATTAAATTTATGGAACAATTTACTTGCCTCAATTTACTTGTAGTGGCCCCGTAATCATTGACGACTGGGGCCCTCCCGACCATCCCCTTCCCATTTGTTGATGTATTAAGGATTTTGGTTTACTTGATATGTCAGTGAAGGAAGAATGACAACTGAATCAGCGTCTGGTCAAAGATCCACACAAGTACATCTACGATATGATGGAAAGCTTATTGGATAGTTATTCTTATTTTCTTTTTGTTTTTTATTTTTTTTACGAAGTTTTTTTTCGTAGTGAGAACCCAATTCATAATGACTGAAGCCATGAGTGAGGTCGCGTGCGCTCATGATGAAGGCTCCTCAGATTTTAAATGCTCTGCGCGGTAGATTCAAACTACGGCGGATTAGTGTTTGAAGAGGATGCCTTATGTAATAGGCATGTTCGTCAATGATTACGGGGCCACTACTAAATATTATTTTTATTAATCTCACCACCACACCCCCAATGAAATTAATTAAAGTATATATGATCCACCGGGATTCGAACCCGGGTTATCACACACATATTTTTGCCACCTTAACCATTACACCACCAGGACGGTTAAAGGTTTATGCACACGCCTACGACTTATTATCCATTCTCGAATACTGGATATTAATCTAATCATGTTCATATTCCCAACCGCACTATGGTAGCCTACTGTTTAAGTGAGAGGAAAGAATATTCATGGGGCACAGATCATATAGACCGGCCTCTCGAAGAAATATCCCTAAACCTACTAATAATATTATTTTTATTATCTCCTTACAGGAGTCAAACCTATAAAATAAACTAGCAAGAATGGTGATGGGCTGGTCTATCAGAGTGAGAACTGAGCGATCTCTGCCATACCCATAGCTTAATCTGACTGTTCCTTTTACTTATATATTTTCTAAATCTCAAGTGACAGCATCTCTTCCGTGGATTATCCTCCCAATCTACCAAGATTGGAAGCCAAAGCGTCACATTTTTCCTTTGCCCCTCAATTTTCTCTTCATAATTGCTGAGGGGTACAGGGCCCTGGGTGGGGCTTTGGTTTCCCGGGCGTTTCCGCACCCTCCTCAGCTCCCCACCATGGAGTGGCTTCAGTCACCCAGGCTTTATTGTGGTAGGCAGGGAGGGTTCTGAGGGGGCGCTGGGTTATGGCCTTGGAATTGCTCGGGGCCTTGGGGCTGTTCGGCCAGGCAGCTTGGGGAACAACAACAACAACAACAACAACAACAACAACAACAACAACAACAACAACAACAACAACAACAACAACAACTAGCAAGAATTAATATATATGTACAGTATTTACAAAAATAAGCATTAATGATGCTAAATCTATATAATATTTTCGGTTGTCTGTGTGTGTGTCTGTTCTTAATAGGTGGCCGCAGTTTTGGACCTGGGGAGCTGAAACTTTGCATGTGGGTGTCAATTGACCTGGTTCAGGTCATAGAGGGGGCGAGGCCACGATCGGAGGTCGTTTCGAGGCCGAAATTGAAAACAAAATGAAAAAATGGCCATTTGGGGCAGGAGGCGGCCTCCGATCGAAAAGGTGTATGGAACGAAAGTTGTTCGCAGCCCCCCAAAATGGAGGTACGGATGAGGTCAGATCCAAACTCGGAGGTCATTTAGCGGCCGAAATCGAGGTCGCCGTTTAATGAGGGGAGGTGTGGCAGAGTGGTCTTGCCACTGGACTGGTAATCCAATGGACCCGGGTTCGAATCCCAATATGTCAATGGGAAGATATTATTGGGATGGAATATGTGCTGTACCTAGTTTCAGTGCATTACCACAGCACACCGAAATGCCAAAAAAATACCCTCCTTGTTCCCTGATTAAATAGCATTGTATGAATATTCCCATATTCAAAATATGTTCCAGGGGGGCAATGCCTAGTGAGTTAATTGCTCAATAGGTGGCGTTCTGAGAGTGAGGGTCCGAGTGTGGGGGATGAGACTGTGAAGCACAGCGGCGGAGCAGCTTCAGAGATGGAGTTGCTTCGAGCCGGGGTGCTTCGCATGTCTCACTCCCTAGACTGGAACAAGACCTCACGGGCCTCACCGTGTTCAGCGGTGTAGTGTAAATGCTCTCAGCCTATGCCCAAGAGGGAGTAGTTGGGAAAAAAAAAATAAAAAAAAATAGGCACAGGGGGGTCGAGGCCGGTGATTATGGTAGTAGTAGTATTGTGATGATTGTGGTAGTAGTGATTGATGATGGTGATTATGGTAGTAGTAGTGGTGGTAGTAGTGATGGTGATTATGGTGATTACCCGGGCAACGCCGGGTACCCCTGCTAGTTAAAAATAAAATGCACAAATAAAATATACACTAATGTCCACAAATTGGTAGACATATATTAGGAGAGAACACAATGAAAGTTACTTTGAAGTTTAACCCTCCAGCCCCGGCTATGTATTATATATATATTCCTCGAAACCCGGGTGTTTTGGCCGAAAAACGTCTAGGCTAGGCTACCGTATATGTGTTAATCTGACTGCTTCCCGCATTCCCGCACATCCCCAAGCGTAGCTGTGTTATTTACCTGTAAAATGGCATTAAATAGAGCTCTCTAAGTCAACTGGTTGAGTTGTGATGATGATTTCATTGGAGATAACTTTATGGCCAAAACAGCCACTTTACACTACTTTTCGATACTTAACAACAACATACAGGCACTCACGAACAAGCGACGCTCTCCTTCTTGTGGCCGGAAATGCGGGGCGTCGGTCCAGCCGGCTGTTGTTTACATGCGTCGGACCGACGCCTCGCACACGAAGCTCACAGGCTTTCAACCACTGGGCGTTCAAGAGCCCTTCCGGGCAGCTGTTATATGCTTTTTTATGGGCGTTCAAGAGCCCTTCCGTGGTGAGAGGGTTAAAGAGATCATAAAAATTATGCTAAAAAATATACTCTGAATTGGTCAGATTAAAGCAAAGAAATATCTATCTATCTACTGTATCTATAATATTCTATAGAGTACTCAAGCACATAGCCCCTCTTTTTTTTTTTTTTTTTTTTTTTTTTTTTTTTTTTTTTTTTTTTTAGCTTGGGGTGGCCGACTTGAGACAGAGCCCTAAGTCTAACATGGGTGTTAGCTAAAGGGGAGATAAGGTGATTCGGTGGTGTTGATGGTCGCAGAGGGGAAAGTGTAAATTCGGGGATGCTAAATCTATTGGAAGTGGGTATAGGGTTTTGGGTAAGGGAAGCACTGTAATTCGGGGCTCCACAATCCCAGCAGATCCAACAATAAAGTATAATTATCCAACAATAAAGTAAAATTATCTTTACCTTATAGCAAGCCCAGTGAGCCAGGATGCGCGAGGTTCCTTGAGAGTCTGGTAGCTTGAGGAAGTCGGCCACCTCTAGCGCCAGGGGGAAGTATCTCCTAACCACCAGTCGGTCTATTAACACCGTCTGGCCCAGGTGATCCAGTTGACTCCATGTTAACGGTAGGCCTGGTAGATACATTAATATAGAGTTTAGTAAGTTAGTTTAGTGTGTTAGTTCATTAGTTTTTTTGGTTAGTTTAGTCTGTTATGCTTTCATTAATTTCATTTGGGGTTGTTATTGGTGTTAAGAACAATGTTACAAATGTCAATAGGTTCAAGAACATTTCTTAACGAGGTCGGTCCTATGTGATCTGTGCCGCATAAAATGTTCTTTCCTCTCTCTTAACCCATTGGCTGCGGCTATGTTTGGGCAATTTAGGGCATATTCAGGCACTCCTGAATGATAAATCAAGCATCTGCATTAAATGAACTGTATTCTGCCGAAAACTAGGCGAAAATAGTTTCAAAATGAGACCAGAACGGGCCCCGTACGTGGTCTGGTTCACCCGCAGCGGTGCCAGTGAAATACGGGAAACCCGCTATTTGGTAGCACTCGCTCGCTTGGCTACATTGTTGTGAGAGAGAGAGAGAGAGAGAGAGACCCGTGCAAGAGACAGTCTACCTCAGTGAGCTGCTCGCTGCTCTGAGGGACGGAGGTGGGCCCCTCATGCTCCCGCCCACTGACACTCGATTTTTACGGTTTTTACAGGCTTTTAAAGCCTGGAAATTGCTGTAACTTGCCAGGACGTTCCAGAACGTCACCCGCAGCGAAAGGGTTAAGCATTAGGCTATTCATAGTGGAGTTGGGTACAGTACATAATTAGATTAATATCCAGTATTCAATAAATGGTATCAATCGTGGTCATGTGCTGTACTTATAAAGGTCTTGATGGTGTAATGGTTCTGCATGTGATATCCTGGGAGAATCACATGCTTTCATTAATTTCATTTGAGGTGTTAAAAATGATGTTAAAAATGTCAATACGTTCAAGAATATTTCTTAGCGAGGTCGGTCCTATGTGATCTGTGCCCCATACAATGTTCTTTCCTCTCTTTTTTAGCATTAGGCTATTCATAGTGCAGTTGTTGTTGTTGTTGCTGCTGTTCCCCAGGCTGTCTGGCCGAGCAGCCCCAAGGTCCCGAGCAAGGCCAAGGCCATAACCGAGCGGCCCCACAAAACCTTCCCTGCTTACCACTAATGAAGTTCAGGTGACCGAAGCCACTCCAAGGCGGGGAGCTGAGGAGGGTGCGGAAATGCCCGGGAAACCAAAGCCCCACCCAAGGCCCCCCCTCAGCAATTATGAAGGGAAAGTTGAGGGGCAAAGGAAAAATGTGACGCTTGGACTCCCAATCTGCCAACCTCTAGGTTGGCAGTAGGGAGGTCAATCCACGGAAGATCTAGAAAATTAAAATGTAAAACTTGCAAACTAAACAAACCAAAACTTGGACAAAGACAATTTAAAGGCAAAATAACTTATCAAAATCGCTATGTGGAAATAACACTAAAATAAAACGTATGAAATAAAAGAACACAATCCACCACATAGGGTGTACATTACTACATGAGCAAGTTAACTCTTTCATGCTTTTATGACACAGAGGTTGCCAGATTAGCAATTAGAAATAGAGTTCTCTCACTCTTATAATTACCTCTCCAAAATTAGTTTTCTGCCCACAGCTAACTCAAAGACAACTGCAGAGGTTGAAGTAACTAAACTAAAGGTTTCTAAATACCCCTGATGGTAACAAAGGCTTTAAAGTATCCCTAATAGGCTCAAAATTGCATCATAAGCATGAAAGGGTTAATCTGTTTCCCAAGCAAACTAATCGCATACATAACAACGCACTATCGTCACGTTCAAGAAATTAGTTAATTTGGGAAGTCCGGGACATTCTGGCAAATTTTAATAAACTCTGCATGAATAAAGAAACTACAATTACTGTAGTGTAAAAATGTTTTATTAAAATCAAATTTGCAACTTGACAAGATATTAACCCCTCTTTGGCGGTGCCCGGCTATAGTCGGACAAGAGAACCCCAACCTAAAGAGCGGGGCCCGGCTATAGTCGCATGCAATTTTGAGCATGTAATGTGCTCTGAGAGAGAGCCGAGCGGTGGGAGGAGCATAGGTTCCCTCTGACCGGTCGGCACGGCTCGCGCGCGACAACTGAGGCCCCCTCCACACTCATCCTTACTCACTACCTCGCTACACAGGGAATTATGTCAGGAAATTACCTTATTTTAGGGTTTTTGCACTCGTGTTGCATGATCGTTGCAAGAGAACGCGTGGTCGTAGAAGGATGGTTATGGTATCATTGGAAAGCTCAATTTACGCCCTTTCAGGGATACATAATTGTATTACGCTCTGGCTCTTGTTTATGCATGAAAAAGAGCACGGAAACAAGGTCGTTTTAGGGTAAAACCCCCCCGCTTGGCAGGTAGTAGAAGTTACCGCCTAGGCCGCTCGGAATGTGTTAACAATAGTACAAAATACAAATAGCACTCACTAACAATAGTGCTATCGGGTAGGTACCTGTAAGCATAGCATGCCTCAAGTGACCCCTATCAATTACTACCCTACAAATAACCTACATTTATAGTACAAATAAAATAAGGAAATCGCAAAAGCAAGCAATTGATACTATCGACAATGAATAGATACGATATAATACAAAAAATATATATATAAGTTAAAGGAACAGTCAGAGTAAGCTATGGGTATGGCAGCGATCGCTCAACTCTCACTCTGATAGACCAGCCCATCACCACATGACTAGAACCCAATCCTCTCAGCATCAGCATGGAAAGGCCCTAGAAAGCCGCCTTTGGCAGGGGGATAGCTCCCCTAATTATTCAACTCCTTTCGGGGTTGGGCTCCCACCCACTAGTGCAGTTGGGTACAGTACATGATTAGATTAAAATCCAGTATTTGATAAATGGATATCAATCATGGTCATGTGCTGTACTTGTAAATGTCTTGATGGTGTAATGGTTAGAGCGTGTAAGTTCTGTATGTGATATACTAGGTTCGAATCCTGGGAGAATCACATGCTTTCATTAATTTAATTTGGGGTGTTATTGGTATTAAGAACGATGTTAAAATACAGAAGATGCTTCATAGTATGGAAGAAAGGAGGCAGCAAGGAGGAATATCTGGCGGCCAAGCGAATTGAAAAAAAAAAAAAAAAAAAAATTGGAGTTTGAGTGGAATAGAGAGCAGCTTAGTAACGAATGGCCAATAATTCCCCTCCGCACCCCCTCTTTCATAGCGCCAGCTGTTGTAAGCAGCACAATAAATAAAATGAAGGATGAAAAAGCTGCAGGGTGCTATGGCAATGCTGTTGAGATGATAAATGCCTCAGGTGCTATAGGAGTGAGACTGGTCACTGAGAGAATTCTTGTTGTATGAAAGTGTAATAATAAACATATACTGTATAAGAGTAAGGGGGATTCGCTAGATAGAGGAAATTATAGGGGCCTGAAAATACTTGACCAAGTCATGAAGGTCTGTGAGAGTCTTTGAGGGTTTGATCAGGCAAAGCAACTCCATTGATGATATGCAGTTTGTTTTTATGCCAGGATGTGGTACAACTGATGCTGTCTTCATAGTCAGGCAGATACAGGAAAGGTACTTACTAAAAGGCAGGGATCTTTACTGTGTGTTTGTAGACCTGGAGAAGGCCTTTGACAGGGTGCCTAGAGATGTTGTGCAGTGGGCTATGAGGAAACTTGGTGAGGAAGAGTGGCTGGTGTGTGATAATGAAGATGTATGAGGATTCGCGAACTGCGGTAAGGGTGAAAGGTGTACTGAGTGAGGAGTTCACAGTCTGTGTTGGAGTTCATCGGGGTTCAGTTTTAAGCCCCCTCCTCTTTATTATGGTCCTGGAGGCACTGTCTAGAGATTTTAGATCCGGACTCCCGTGGGAACTGTTTTATGCAGACGATTAAGTCCTAATAACTGACAATGTGCAAGATACTGAGGCCAAATTCAGATGATGGAGAAAGGGCATGGCGAGCAAGGGTTTAAGAGTCATTGTAGATTGAGACGTGACAATGTGGAAAAGAGCGGTGCATACCCATGTGCAGTGTGTGGAAAGGGTGTGGGCGCTAACTCGATTCGGTGTAACGTCTGTCGATATTGGGTGCACCATGGGAGTAAGCGCTGTAGTAGAATAATTAATATTTTTGTATCATGCCCCAGCGAGGGTTCGAACCCAGGCCAGTAGTGCAGCATTCCAGCACCTAACCAACTAGACCACCGAGGAGCTTAAAAGTAATGGCTTCATTTGGAATTATATCCCATCCACCACCACCAGCTCCGACTCGTGATCACGTAGCTAGGTACCATATACAGTGCCAGTGGTTCCCAAACCCATGGTCGCGACCCAAACAAGGGTTGTGAGCCTGTTTCTGAGGGTCGTGGAAGGGTCTGGAGAAAAGAGTTAGCAATAATAGTTTGTCCCCTTTATCTATTAGTATATATTTTTCCTTTATATCTGTAGACCCCTCCGTTTATCTTATGTTATTACCATAATCACCCATTACCCCCCTCCCCCCCCCACACACATACAATCTTTGACTTCACTCTCTTTCTGTCTATATAATTTTCTTAGGTGTAATGTCTAATTCCCTCCTCCCTCTTTTTTCTTTATTCTCTTTGTCTAGTTCCCTTCTCGCACCCTCACCCTCTTTATTATTTTTTTTGTTTCCACATTATATCTAGTGTTCTATATTTTTGTGTATGACTTGACCCTCCATCTCATTTATAAACCCACAACAATTTTGATTACTATCCCCCATCGTAGCATGGTTTACTTGGTGCTTTGTGTCTTCCGTTCTCAATTCTTGCCCACTCCCCCATCCCTTCCCTTGCTCTGAATTCCCTTCCCACTTGGTGTTGCTATAATATTATATTTACCCTTTCCAATCTTTTTCCACACTCCCTGCTCTACTTACTTTCACCATTTACCCACATACAGTATATAAAACAAATTGGCCATCTATCTTCTTAAATTTCTTCCAGCCTTACCTTGTACTTACCCTTTGCTTTCACAATCCACTTATCGAATGTACTCCACCCCATTCCCCCCCCCGGATAGCTTCTTCTGCTACGTACTTATTTACCCCAAGTCCTGCCCTCCCTATTTTGTTCTGTATTGCTTCTAACTTTCTTGGCTATTCTACCGTGCATCCCAACGGCTCGAATCTACCACTCCTATTATTCAGTAGTATTCAAGAAGTTCGTTAATGTATGGTTAGTATTTTCTGCATCCTACTTGTTTATGCATAATTGCTGGACTTGGTATGACCATCATTATGATATATTGTCGTATTAATGCTACTCACAGTTAACACTTTCATCTTTTATCCTTGGTAATGAAGTTATTTTTTACGTATTGCATGTTACTTCAAGTAAAACTTCCTTATAACATTTAAGTTTTATTTATTACTAGAAGTAACAATGCCTTCGGGGCCCTGGGTGGGGCTTTGGTTTCCCGGGCGTTTCTGTCGCCCTCTTCAGCTCCCCGCCATGGAGTGGCTTCGGTCACCCAGGCTTTATTGTGGTCGGCAGGGAGGGTTCAGTGGGGGCGCTCGGTTATGGCCTTGGCCTTGCTCGGGGCCTTGGGGCTGTTCGGCCAGGCAGCTTGGGGAACAACAACAACAACAACAACAACAACAACAACAACAACAACAACAACATGCCTTTATAATATTTACAGTACTTTTTACTTGTTACCCGCTTTCACACCACGATACAAGTAAAATTTTCTTTTTCATTTATTTTGTATTTACTGCAACAATTAAGACGTGTTTTTACTGATTGGAAGAAGAAACATTGTCATTATGATATTTATTTTGACTCATTACCGTTTTTCACATCACAGCCTTAAATCCAAAATTGCCCAAATCTGTTCAAATACTTTGGGATTTTTTTATTTTTGTTTTATGTGTACTTTTTTTTTTTTTACCTGTAACCTGCAACCTATAGTCTCAAAACCAATGCTAATAATAATAGTTAATAATATAATACATTGATATAACAACAATGTATATAGATATAGAGATGAGGAATATTTTTGAGTTTGTGATGATGTTTTTGACGGGGCGAAGCCACAAAATGTACTTTAACAGTATATCATGCATATACTTTTTCGTTGTATGTGGATTACTACGAATATATCCTTGAATGTGTGTACAGGTATTATAATTATGTGAATGTAGGTTAGTGAGTGACTGAGAGGGGTTTGATTGAATGTATTTCATGATGAATACTTTTCCTAAAGCTTAACGTTATGGTAGGCTTATTTTTATTTAATTATAGCAAGTCATATTTATATTTTGACTGCCTGATGAACTGTTTGGGAGAGCAAATGTGAGTGAAGAAGATAAGTTGTTCAATCAACTATACAGGGATCAGCTCAAGGATAAACCCATTTTGAATCAAGAAGCAAAGAAAACTCTTCTCCCTTTTCTAACAACCTACCTCTGTGACCAAGTATTTTCAGACTAAGAAAACTAAAGCAAGAGACCAACTTGATCCCCAACATCCATCAACATAAATCTATATACTGTATACTTGAGAAGCTCAACAACAAAATGAGGCGTCACCAGTTTTCTTAATAATAAATATTTGTTTTTCATTGCAAATAGCCAGCTACTGTTACAGAAATAAGATATCAAGTGTTACATACTAAAATATATGTATTTAAGTTACTGCCTTGAAAAATAATTATGAATTACTAAGAATCAATATAAATATACAGTATAACTTACCAATCTAGTGTTTCAGGGTGTAGGGTCGTAGGGACGATGAAATATTGCATTTAGGGTCGCCATCAAAATAGTTTGGGAACCACTGATATATTATACACAAACACCTCACACACAAATGCTAGCAACTAAGTACTAGAGAAGGATACAAGTAATCTGGGGCTCTTTCAAATTGAAGGCCTCACTGATAAAAGGACCCCTGCCAAAGGATAAGTCAGAAATTGAGAAATTTGAGTGCGTAGTGTGCAAAGGCGAGCTTGTGTTAAGTGATGATCCAGTGGCTGTGAATTTTGGAAATGAGTCATTGGAGCTGGTGGACAAGTTTTGTTACCTAGGAGATACCATCTCTGCCGGTGGTGGGGCCGAGGCTGCCACTGTCGCTAGAATTAGATGTGGCTGGGGGAAGTTCAGAGAACTGCTGCCAATTCTGACCATGAAAAGAATGCCTCTCCCCCTGAAAGGAAAGGTGTATGCCTCATGTGTTACAAGTGCAACGACGTATGCCTCCGAAACATGGGCCGTTAAAGTAGAGGATGTCAACAGAATGGAACGTAATGAGATGAGAATGGTGAGATGGAAGTGTGGGGCTAAACTACAGGATAGAATAACAAATGATGAGCTGAGGAGACGTTTAGGTTAAAGAGTATTAGCGAGGAGATGCGTAAAAGTAGACTGGGATGGTATGGGTATGTGGAGAGAATGGATGAACAAAATTGAGTGAAAAGATACAAGTCTGTGATTGTGGAGGGAGCTGCACCAAGTGGTGGACCGAGGAAGACCTGGGATCGGACTGTACATGCCGATCTCGAATCCAAAAACTTGACAAGTGAAGCAGCCCTTAACAGGGTTGCCTGGAACGCCGCCATAAGGACAAGAGACTGAAACTGCACATATGTGTGGAGCACTCCGTCTTAAAATGTTATGTATGTACAGTAAACCCTCGCTATCTCGGACCTCTACAAGTCGGAAACCCGCACTACTCGGACTGGCATCGGCCTCTCGGACATTCACTTCCGTATTTCGGACATTTCCGGCATCGTTCCGACCGTCTCTGACGTTGTCGGACTTTATATAAGTATTCGAAATATGTCCGTCATAACCGTCCTCTGATATCTCGAATATTTCCGAAATGTGTCGTAGCGGTGTCCGACAAAGGATGACGTGTCGGACGACCCCTCACGTAACCGGACAATAAGGGTGAATATCCGAGAAACAGAAGGGAGGTCCGACGCCATCTTACATCCGGGGCCCAAGCGCCCGGCTCGGATGCTGGGAGCGTCAGTCTGCACCAAGCTCTGTTGTGTTACACATCGACGCGTGCCATTATTTAGTTCACCATGCCTCCCAAGGATAAGCCTAAGCGTAAGGTGACTTCTGTATCACTTGAAACAAAGCTACAGATGCTAAAGGATCTGGACAGTGGGATGAAAGCCAAGCAGCTTCAGGAGAAGTATAGCTTAGGCAGATCAACAATCTACGACTTCATCCGAGACAAGGAGAAAGTCCAACATCATGGCGTAGCTGTGCTTCATGGTCCTTCCACCGCCAAGATCTTTCGCAAGGCTAAGCTAGCCTATCAAGACATCGACGACGCAGTGCTGAAGTGGTACCAACAACTTCGTGCTGAGGGCGTACCAGTGAGAGGCATAGAGATCCAGCATGCAGCAGAACGTTTCGGCCAGCATCTTCATCACCAAGACTTCAAGGCTAGCGAGGGGTGGTTGTGGAGGTTCCGAAACCGCCATGGCCTCTCAAACAGGAGTATTTGTGGTGAAACCTTAAGCGCCGATACTTCGGCCATAGAACCCTTCACTGATCGCTTCCACGCCCTTATAACCGAGGAACATCTTCAACATTGGCAGCTCTATAACGGTGACGAGACTGGCTTATATTGGCGTTCTCTACCCTCCAACACACAGGCCCACCGAGAAATCACGTCCACACCTGGCCACAAAACTGTGAAGGAGCGCATTTCAGTGCTTTGCTGCGCTAATGCCGACGCAAGCCACCGTGTGACCCCTACAATCGTCGGCAAATCTCAGAAGCCGAGAGTAATTAAGGACCTCATCATTACCAAGCAACTCCCAGTCGACTATTATGGATCAAAGAAAGCTTGGTTTAACCAGGTCATCACCGAGGATTTCTTTCACAAGAGATTTGTACCCGACGTTCGCTCGTTCCAGAATCGAGTGTATGGTGTACCCTATGACGAAGCTGTTGCCATTTTGTTGCTCGACAACGCACCTGCCCACCCTTGTACCACGAAACTGGAGAGTGCAAACGGCAAAATTAAGACAATGTTCCTGCCTCCTAATACCACAAGTGTTATTCAGCCTATGGACCAAGGAATAATTGAAGCTTGCAAAAGGCGATACAAGAGGAAGTTCCTGGAACAATGCCTTGTCATCATAGAAGATGGGATGGACGAAGAAGGTTATGTGGATACACGCGGAAAGAAATCTCTACAAAAACTGAAGCAGTATACAGTACCCTGAAAGACTGCATCTACAATTGGGCAGAGGCGTGGCGCGAAGTGTCTTTCAACACACTGAGGAATGGTTGGACCAAGGTCTTAAATATCCCGAAGGTGCAAGATCCGGGTTTTGAAGGGTTTGGGGCAGCTGACTTCAGGAACCTCTTGAACCAGGGTAACCAGGGTGACCTCCCCGAAGAAGAAGTTGACGACTGGCTGCAAGAGGACAGAGACCTACCTGGACACGAGCATAAGACTGACGAACAAATTGCAGCCGAGGTGTTGGGGGTAGCCCAGAAAGAGACCCAGGATGAGTCGGACGAAGAGACAGAGGGGGGGCCCAAGATATCAGTCTCGCATGCCCTGGACTCCTTTGACACCATTCTTCAGTATCTGACTCGAGTAGATGACTCAAAGTTGCAGTCCCTATACGAACCACTCCGTAATGGTCGATTCCATATTCAGAGGGCACACCTTGATCGGAAAAAACAACAGAAAATCAGCTCCTTTTTTGTACCCTCTGCTCCTCCCAGACCTCGTACTTCGTCTGCTACCAGTGGTGTGTCGCTTGCTTGCACCACCTCCCTCCCAAGTGTTTCCTCAGTTGCTAGCACCTCGTGGAGCACTGTAGACACTGTGCCACTCTCAGACTTAGACATGGATTTGGATGAATTAATGAGTAGCACGCCTGTGCCCATGGATATACCTGAACCTGACATTGTTTGTGAGGTGGAGAAGGACAGTGTGGGTAAGGGTAAAGGTAAGGGTTCCATGACAGGCAAGGGTCCTAAGAGTGGGGGTGTGAAGAACAGGGAGGTGGAGAAGAACAGTGCGATGGACATTGAGGTGGAGAAGAACAGTGAGGTGAAGAAGGACAGTGAGAAGGGGAGTGAGGTGGTCATGGACATTGAGGTGGAGAAGAACAGTGAGGTGAAGAAGGACAGTGAGAAGGGGAGTGAGGTGGTCATGGACAGTGAGGTGGAGAAGAACAGTGAGGTGGAGAAGGACAGTGAGGTGGAGAAGGACAGTGAGAAGGGGAGTGAGGTGGTCATGGACAGTGAGGTGGAGAAGAACAGTGAGGTGGAGAAGGACAGTGGGGTGAAGAAGGACAGTTAGGTGGAGAAGGACAGTGAGGTGGAGAAGGACAGTGAGGTGGAGAAGGACAGTGGGGTGAAGAAGGACAGTGAGGTGGAGAAGGACAGTGAGGTGGAGAAGGACAGTGAGGTGGAGAAGGACAGTGAGGTGGAGGTGGGGGGTGAAAAGGGGATGCTGCAGTAATTAATGCAGTGTTGGGGAGGGGGAGGGGGGAGGGAGGACATCAAGACTACAGACAAGAGCTATGAAGGGGTAAGTGTAATATAGCCTACTGTACAATACATATTGTAAAACTAAAATACATGTACTGTGTTTTCTATTACAGATTATAGGGTTCGAATAGGGTTGTCTTCGTTTTCTAGGTTGACGCGGACGTCTCTCTTGAGGTCGGATTTTTTCCGTAGTATCCGATTTCATTGTTGTCTCGGACGGACATTGGTTAGGTCGGATTTTATCCTCTCTTAAGTCGGACATAAGTCGGACCCCGGACATCTCGGACTGGGTCTCCCCCCAATTAGTCCGAGATAGCGAGGGTTTACTGTATGTATGTATGTATGTACAGTCAGGCCTCTCAATACGCGAGTACTGTATATGGGCGACACACGAGGGCGCGGAATGGAAATTCGCATATTAGCAATAGAGTATTATATGGGAATAAATCGATATGGGCGGCACTGACTCCAAGTTGTCTACTTTAGGCCTATTTATCTCCGTCAATTGCCACAAAAGGTACATATATGTATACATAAACATCCAAATCATAAGAAAATATAACAATAATAAGTTTGTTCTTGCGAGGGGGCATGATGATGGGGGCAAAAAACTATATCACTGCACACGAGTCGGACTGCGTGGACTGAGGGTAGACTGGCGTCCCTGCGCAGATGGATGCGCGGAATGGTGGGGGGCCTCGCGTATTACCTGAACTCCCCGGAATTGCCCTTATATCGGCCCCGGATTCACGTTTTAAAGGTACATCACGCGTTTTGAAAGTTTTGGGTATGATTCGACCCCCTCCCCGCGTATAAGGTGAATCGCGTATTAAAAGCTCGCGTATTGGCAGGCCAGACTGTTGTTGTTGTTGTTGTTGTTTTTCCCCAAGCTGCCTGGCCGAACAGCCCCAAGGCCCCGAGCAAGGCCAAGGCCATAACCGAGCGCCCCCACAGAACCCTCCCTGCCGACCACAATAAAGCCTGGGTGACCGAAGCCACTCCATGGCGGGGAGCTGAGGAGGGTGCGGAAACGCCCGGGAAACCAAAGCCCCACCCAGGGCCCTGTGCCCCTCAGCAATTATGAAGAGAAAGTTGAGGGGCAAAGGAAGGATGTGACGCTTTGGCTTCCAATCTTGGTAGATTAGGAGGTCAATCCACGCAAGAAACGCCGTCACTTGAGATCTAGAAAATATATAAGTAAAAGGAACAGTCAGAGTAAGCTATGGGTATGGCAGAGATCGCTCAGTTCTCACTCTGATAGACCAGCCCATCACCAGACTGTACGTATGTACAGTATGGTCCCGAAATAAACGTGTTCGAATTGAGTGAGCCTCCAATTAAGCGAGCACCAATATATTTATTTTAAATATCGAATTGAGCGAGTTTGTGTCAAGTTAAGCGAATACCGGATCAAAGGCAAGGAAATCCGAGGAGAAACCGAGATAAGCGAGGTTCGCTTCAATTAAGCGAATGCACAGTGACACAGTTTAGCTGACCTTGCCCTGCCTTGTGGGTCAGTCTCGGAACCCCCACCTCTTAAATAACACACCCAATCATTGTAGGAATAAGGTCAGTATACAGTCAAGGGCAAGAATGTAGTGTTCAGGCGTACTGCCTGCCTTGTTTACACTACGCGGAGCGGTGGCGGCGGCGGAAGCTTGCGATCATGTTCCCGTCTATTTTGACTGCCGTTGGATATAATAATATGTTGACCCCCCCCCCCTCACCCCCCCATGACATATTCTCATCATCATATTGCCACCAGGGGGCAAATAACCGGAAAAAATCGCCGTCAAAATAGACGCGAACTTAACCGCGGCGATCGACCTATGTAAACATAATGGCGTCGGCGTCGGACGCTTGCGATCATGTTCCCGTCTATTTTGACTGCCGATGGATACAATAATATGTCACCCCCCTCCCTATGAAATATTGTCATCATATATATTGCCAGCAGGGGGTAAATAACCGAAAAAATCGCCATCAAAATAGACGCGAACTTCGCGAACTTAACCCTCTCCGACATATGACGCAATTTTGAGCCTATTAGGGATACTTTAAAGCCTCAGGGGTATTTAGAAACCTTTAGTTTAGTTACTTCAACCTCTGCAGTTGTCTTTGAGTTAGCTGTGGGCAGAAAACTAATTTTGGAGAGGTAATTATAAGAGAGAAAGAGAACTCTATTTCTTATTGCTAATCTGGCAACCTCTGCGTCGTATGTGCGTGAAAGGGTTAACACTCTCAGTCACCTTAAGTTACATAAGTTACGCATGGACAGCCCGCATGCAATATGGCTGCTGGGCTTACAATGGGGGTAAAATTGCGTCAATTCATGCTACAAGGTTGCATCAAAGCTCCACATGGAGATGTAACTTACCTAACTTACCAGCCAAAATATGACTCAAATCGAGTCATAAACTTATTTTTCCTGAAATTCCAAAAGTTAATTTATGACGCGATTGCGACATAAACACACTTTTGGCTCTAGCACCATATGACGCGATTGAGTCCTAAATGTCGGAGAGTGTTAACCGCGGCGATCGATCTCTGTAAACATGACCATACGCCCGGACACTACATCCTTCCCCAGTAAAGCTATTATTTTCTATTTTTATTACCATTTTGTACTGTTGTATTATCAATTGTTAGGTATAAGAAGTCTTTTACATGGTAAAGTCTGGGTCGGCCATCTATCAAATTCCGTTTTTCCCATTGCTAGCATTGTTCGAATTACGCGAATTCCAATTAAGCGACCGTCTTCGTCCACCAAATTCTTGCTTATTTCGGGACTCCACTGTATATCCATTCCACATCCACGCATATTTTAAAGCTCCTATTCTTACGGTCTGGGACCACGAACGCGCTCCATTAGGCTTGGTAAATTCATCATGAATATAGTGTTAAGTGGTTGTTGTTATTGTAGTTCCCCAGACTGTTTGTCCAAACAGTCACGAGTTCGGTAGACCGAAGCCGCTCCAGATGCTCGGGCCACCGAAGGGGCCAGGGAGAGATGAGATCCATCTCTGAGAGGGAGGGCAGTGGGGGAAGGGACCATCAGCCCACAGGCTTGCACCTTTGGGCCAATGCCCCCACAGTCTGCAGCCCCCCTTGCAGTGGCACTCAATTGGGCGATCTCGCCAGCACCTAGAAGGAATAGTAGTACAGTAATAGAGAAAGACAGAAACGGCTAAGGCTGGGTAGAGGATGCCAAGCCTCACTCTGGATAGGACCAGCTCTCACCCAGTGTTAGGTGGGTTAATTACAGTAGTTAGTTAGGTTAGAAATTCATCAGTTAACCAATAACTGGCCTATCAACACTGACTGGCCCAGGTGGGGTGCTGCAGTTGACTCCACAGTTATGGTAGACCTGTTAGGTACAATATAGTAATTTTTTTCATACAGTTAGCCAGTCAGTCTCAGTCAAACAACCAAACAAATTGCAGGCAGAAATGTCATATTACAGTACGGTATATAAATAAAGCACACATTTGAATAAAAATAAATTAATAAAACATACCGACTCTAAAGTCCCTGACAGCATTAAGGACTCTGAGAGTGAAGACAGTCTTCTTGCAGGTTTCAGGATTCATCTCAGGCACAAAACTCTTCCCAAACAATGCTGCCTGAACACACAAGAAAATACAAGCAAATTAATAAACGACAAGCTAAGTATTTATAATTCTCATAACTTTAGAATAAATACCAATAAAGGTATCGTATACGTATGCACAATAAATAAGTATTATCACAAGTGTACATGCAATTATTCGTAGAAAGGATTATGATTAAGTTAGTTATCTGTACTTTCGACCTAAAATCACAACTACTCCACAAATTCAAAAAATCTTTTTCGACTGACCATCGCATACACGCACCGAATGTTCGTGTGAAGTTTGGGGGGGGGGGAGAGGAAACCACTCTGCTTATATTACTCAGAGTTGATAATAAAGTAGACGTGCCGTTTCGCCCAAAATCAAAACGGCATACCCAACTCTGTGATGGGTTACCATCATCACTATTAGTCACTATCATCAATAACTATCATCATCACTACTACTATTATAGTCATCACTAGATTCACTACTACTATTAGTCATTACTACCACTCTTACCATTATCACTACAACTGTCATCAACACTACAACTTTCACCATCATCACTAATACTGTCACCATTGTCACTACCATCATCACTACTATCACTACAACTGTCATCATTACTTGTCACCATCATCACTACTATTATGACCATTATCACTACTGTACTACTAGTACTTTCACCATCATATCTACTACTGTCATCATCATCACTACTGTCATTATCATCACTACAACTACAACCATCATCACTACTATTATCACCATCATCACTACTACCACCATCATCCCCACTATTACTACCATCACTTCTAATGTCAACTAAATTAACTTAACCTAAAAAATGCGGGGCAAGTTATTTTCGCCCCATAGGGGCAACGCAATCATTGCTGGGGGGGTAGCGTGGGGGGGGGGGGGGCAAAACCATATTTTGGACCTAAACTCATAACTATTGCACAAATTCAAAAAACTTCTTTTTAATTACCGTCGCATTCACGCACCGAATGTTCGTGTGAAGTTTGGTGAAAATCCGTCGAACGGTCTAGGAGTTATCGGACAGACAGACAGACGTCTCACCATTATCATCACATCTGAGACATGTGTATGATGTGTGGCTTTCTGTGATGTGTGTGCCCCACACAGGGAATAGGTACAGGGTGGGGGGGGGGGGGGGGGGGATTTTTTTTTTTGGACTTAAGATCATAAGTATTGCACAAATTCAAAAAATCTGTTTTTAATTACCGTCGAATTCACGCACCGAAGGTTCGTGTGAAGTTTGGTGAAAATCCGTCAAACGGTCTAGGAGTTCTCGGACGGACGGACGGACAGACAGACAGACAGACAGACAGACAGACAGACAGACAGACAGACATTTCGGCCGGCATGTACAGTACCACTATACGGGGGGCAATACCACTCTGCTTACGCAGAGTTGATAATAGATTTAATTAAATAACTCAATTGTCACTATCAAGGATACAGCAAAATCCTGTGTTGTTGAGTTGTAAAGTAGGTGAAAGCGACCAAGAAACGACACAAGTTCATCAAGCATCAATTTCCACGCTAATTAGATCTATAAAATATGTTGGTGTTCTCTACAATCATGCATTATGTATATTATAATATGTACCTATATCCAATGCCAGCCCTATGAGAGTCCCTTATAGTGACTCTGGTTAAAAACTAATGTTTAAAAAAAAAATAAAATAAAAAAAAATAAAAACTACAGTACTGTATATCCAATATCTATATCGTTTGGTAGTCACCCTCCTCTTCCCGACGATAATAGCCCCAGTACAAATATTAATCTGAGTTTCCTACGGCTATTAACCCATGGGATCCGAGGGGCCTCATATGAATTTTGGTAAAATCAAATTCATAATTCAGTAGCTACTGATTAAGACCACCTAGAGCAGTCAATGTTTTTTTTCAAATTGTAGAACTTTTTGTTGTCTGTAGAATACCGCAGAGATGACGTCGCTACAACGCGTGGTTGCCGAGCTCTGATGATTATAGCGGCGATTTTTAGCCGACCATTTTGCCTCGTATGAGGCCTCCCGGATTCCAAGGGTTAATGACTTACATTTATAGTATGGAACTACATTCAATGCCTGGTACAGTAAAATTATTTTAATCCGGAAGGCAGGGGACCGCGGGACTTCCGGATTAGCAGATTTTCCGAGGTATCAGATTTATACATGAAAATGGCCCTAAAACACATACAAATACGTGAGAGAGGTACACACTCAGCCGCCGGCGACGCTAAACTGAGCATTACGATGGTTGCGGGCGTTTAAATATGGCGTGAGTAACAGTTGCCTTTTTTTTGGGGGGGGGGAATAATATATTTTTGGGGAAAAAACCTTTCGAGGTATCAGGCATTCCGAGGTTTCAGCCTCCGGATTAGCAGAATTTTACTGTATGGTAGGCATAACAAATGTCAACATACAGCATATTCTTTCTGATTGGAAGGATATGCAGTGGTAGATATAGCCAGAGTGTCGACATTTAAAGGTCCCAAGGGCGGGAAAACAGCGCCAATCTGCTGTAGCCGCCACTTGTGTCATTACATTTGTAGGGAAAATTCATACACAGACACACACAAATAATATAGACATACTGTACACGCACATACACATGCATACCTGTACAGTGTACATACATAATACACAACCATACTGACATATAATACAGAGAAAGAAGAAAGTAATACAGGTACAGTTGTTGTTGTTGTTGTTCCCTAAGCTGCCTGGCCGAACAGCCCCGAGTCCCTGAGGAAGGCCATGGCCACGATCGGGCTTTCCCACAGAGCTCTCATTGAGTGTAGATTGTGTTGTTGGCGTAAGTGGTTGTGTGAAATGCAGTCTTCTATGATGTGTTTAATGGTATGGGGTGCTGTGTTACATCCCGGGCAGGCGTCGACAACGGAGTCATCCAGTCTCTTCTGATAGCTCAGGAGAGCTGGATGGTGTCCGCATCTCAGCCTGGCCAGGTGGACTCTGTCCTCGCGAGGAAGGGAGGATTCGGAAGGATGGATTTCGGGAGGTCGTGCATGCAGCTGCGTGTTGTCTGTGAGTGAGTGGATGGATCGGCGAGAGATATGAGCATGGATGTGCTTCTGGAAGTTGGTTCGGGGTAGGCAGGGAGGGAGAGAGGACAATAATTGTGTGTGATACCATGTGCTGGGTGTTGTTTTGATATTTCTTGGTGTCTGTGGGTGTGTTGCCATGTAGTTTAGTGGGTGGTCTTGGTTCGTGGAGGCTGCTGCCAGGAATTGAGTGCCTCTCATGTCCAGATGGTCTTTGACTTTGAGGATTTTGGTTACTTGATGTAGGTGATCTGTGGGTGCAGTAGCTGTGCAGCCTGTAATGATCTTCAGGGCTTTGTTTTGAATAGTCTGTAAGGTCTTATGATGTGTTTCAGCTAGGTTAGAAGCCCAGGCTGGGCTTGCGTATTCCATCACTGATCTTATGTATTGTTTATATACTGTGGTGGGAGTTTCTTTGTTGTGTCCAAATTTTGTGTGAGCAAGTGACCTGAGGGCGTTAAGTCTGGGTGTAAGTTTCTTCTTAATGTTTGTGGTGTGCTGTTTGAATGTCATATGAGTATCATATGTTACTCCTAGGATTTTGGGTGTGTGTGTATGTGTTAGGGGTGTGTTGTTTATGGTGAGTTGAGGGATGTATTCGTGTTCTCCTGTCCAGCTTGTGAGCAGGGTTGCGGTGGATTTGGCTGGGGCTAGATTAAGTCTGTTTGTAGTGCACCAGCCATGTAGTGGGTTGAGATAGGGTTGAAGGAGATCTGTTGCTCTTTTTGGGTTATGGTGTGTGCATGTGAGTGTTATGTCATCTGCATAGGAGGCTAAGTTTATTTGGGGCGTATTGGGTGTAGTTATATCGTGCATGTACAGATTGAAGAGTGCGGGCGATAGGACGGATCCTTGTGGGACTCCGTTTGGAAAGTTTCTGATTTTAGATGACTGACCGGCAAAAGATACGTGTGCACATCTGCCTGCTAGGAAGTTGGCCAGCCACCTTTTTGTGTTGTTGTGCATGTTTGTGTTGTAGATTTTGTTTGTTAGGTTGTGGCGGGGGATGGCATCGAAGGCTTTACTAATGTCGAGTGTGGCTAATAGTGATCTGTGTGGTGGTCTAGCTGAGTTGATGCCATCAAAAGCTCTTTGTGTAAGGTCTGTGAGAAGAGTGTTTGTGGAGTGCAGTGGCCTAAAGCCATGATGTGTTGGAGCTAGGGGTAGGTCAGGTGTAATTAGTTGTAATACTAGGCGTTCCATGACTTTGGAGGGGGAGCAAAGGAGTGTGATGGGGCGGTGCGAGGAGGGTAGCGTGGGGTCTTTGTTGGGTTTGGGGAATGTGATGATGATACCATGCTTCCAAATGTCTGGTATTGTGTTGTGTGAATAGTTGTAGTTTGATATGTTAGTGAGTGCTTGTATGCCTTGTGGTCCCAGGTGTCTGAGGTGTATGTTGCTTATGTTGTCTAGGCCACAGGCGGGTGAGTGCTTGAGATTGTTGATGATATGCTTTGTCTGGTGATTGGTGAAGGGTGTATAGTCAGGGTCTGTGGGGAATTGTCTCTTACGTCGGATGACACGTCGGTCGTCTTTGTGAGGTTTTAGGTGGCTGACATGTGAGAAGTGATTGATGAGAGTGTTTGCTTGTTGTTTACATGAAGGTACAGGTACAGTAATAATAACATACGTACCCTGAGCAGCATCTTCTGTGCCTGAGGTCTGTACTGGTGTTGTGCTGCCTGTAGACACTGACTCACTGCCTCCTCCATGTTGTCTTTGATCATACCCAGGCAGTCATTGGCCCGAGTGCTCTTCTCCTGTAGAAACAGAAATACCGATTATACCATTACCATATATTTCTCAGATAAGAGTGTTGGTAGAAAAACAGAGTGTCAGCAATAACTAGAATAATGATGCAGTTATTTTTATCTAAGTACACTCCATTGATTGACAGGGCTAGGGTGTGCCCTTGTTACAGGGACTTAACTGGACACAAATCGCTAAACCGAGCTGCCCAAACTTTTGCCATCTACCAATGGTGCGGCGTGGGATCAAACTGCCGAGTGCCGACCCTTCAATAAGCAGTCAGACTTAACTTTTCTTACTTATCATTATTTCTGCCATCCTTCACTTGCCTCGGTGAGAGCTGCACACCCCGAGTATGTTAGCTGCTAGTGCTTGATGCACCGGGCTATTTGAGGGGGCAGCTCTCTCCCCCGCGAAGCATGGCTGATCAGGCATCGACTTGAGGTGGTTGTCCAAGGCTATTTTGAAGACTTCCATTGGCACATCCATCAGGTTTCTCACATTTTCAGGCATTTTGGTGAAGAGACTCGGGCCCCTATCCAACTACAGTATGTTTGCTGGCGCTTCATTCCTTACATTTAGCAATTCGTTGAAGTACTGTACTCCCTCCATCTTTCAACTCTCTCTTGCTTCTCGGCTAGCACTCGCCCATTCTTATCTTTCACACCCTTACCGTTTCCCTTGCTACCTTCCCTAACTTTATTTATTTCCATAACAGTGTCTTACACTCCCTCCATTTTACACTCAGATTCCTTCCAAATTCCTCATCTACTCTTATCTTACTTTCTTCACCACTCTTTTTCTCCAAGTACCTCGTTCATTTCTGTCTCTCCAAATCTTCATTCCCTCTACTACCCAACCACTCTATATGCTTTCTTCTTGTCTTCCACAGCTATTTTTACCTCTTCTGTCCACCATGCTGTACCCTTCGCTCCCCTCCCTCTTCTCCTTACTCCACACACCTCCTCACATTCTGCACAGATCTCTTCCTTAAACACTTTGCTCATCTCCTCCACTTCCTCCATACCTTCCAGGTCAAACCTACCTAGTAGTCTTTCCACTGCTCTCCTGAACTCTTCCTTGATTTCCTCCTCCTGCAACTTCGCTGAATACTTTTTCTCAAAATAAAACTGATGTCCTTGAGGAAACTGTAGAGAAAACGGTATTGGACGGATTTTTTTTTGTTTTTTTTTAATTTTGATTAGAATAATTGAATTAAGAAAACCAAGTCTATGAATAGTGGAAGGAGTCGCAAGGAGTGGTAGACCAAGAAGGGCGTGGGGTTTAGGTGGTACAAACCAATCTCGCAGCCAAAGGAGACGCCAAAGACTGGGCTGCCTGGAACGCCGCCATTAGGTGAACAAAGAGACTGATCTACTCACATGTGGATCATAGTCCTTAATGTATGTACTGTATTTTGATTCACGCAATTATCAAATTGAAATAAAAGGAAAACAATAAAGAGTATTTAAAGTGTTTGGGGCCCAAGCAAATAATGAAAAGTGGGATAAAAAAAAGAGATGAGAAAAGGAGGAGAGGAGAGAATAAGTAGAAAGTAGATAAGAGCAGACGAGAGTGAGGACAAGACAGTAGAGGAGAGGAAAGAAAAGCATAAAGATGAGGAATGATGAGAGAAACCAAAATATGAAACGAAAATGTAGGACAGGAGACAATAAGAAAGGAGAATCAAAAGAGAATACATTAGCAGAGGAGAGGAGAGGAAAGGAGTGAAGAGGAAAGAAGAAACTTAAGGAAAAGAAAGCAGATAGGATAGGAGAGAATAGTTGGATAAAATAATAAAGGTTATACTGTACAGTACAAGCTAGAATACACACTAAGTTTATGTTCAATACAATTCTGTACCTGGAATCCCTTAGAAGCCTCTAGTAGCAGTGCCCCAGGAGCCATGGATCCGATTCCCAGTGTCTCGGCCACAACTAATGGCACCTGAAAATATGAGTAAAGGTATAAGTTGGGGGACTTACAAAAGGCTGCACTTGACCGCAGCACTCATCTCCGTAAACGCAGCACTCAACTCCGTAAATTGCCCTTTGGAGCCTGTGATTGGTTGTTGTTATTGCTGTTTCTCAGGCTGCCTGGCCGAACAGCCCCAAGGCCCCGAGCAAGGCCAAGGCCATAACCGAGCGCCCCCACAGAACCCTCCCTGCCTACCACATAAAAGCCTGGGTGACCGAAGCCGCTCACAGGCAAGGAGCCGAGGAGGGCGCGTAAACGCCCGAGATACCGAAGCCCCACCCAAGGCCCTGTGCTCCTCAGCAGTTATGAAGGGAAAGCTGAGAGGCAAAGGAAAAATGTGACGCTTTGGCTCCCAAATCTGCCAACCTCAAGAGTTGGCAGTAGGAAGGTCAATCCACGGAAGAGACGCCGCCACTTGAGATTTAGGAAATATATACAGTAAGTAAAAGAAACAGTTAGAGTAAGCTATGGGTATGGCAGAGAACGCTTAACCTCTCCGCTGCGCAGGTGGGGTAGTGGCCACCCCTCCCTGTGCGGAGGTATTTAACCCTCCAGCCCCGGCTATGTATTACAGTAAACTTCCGTTAATCCGAAGGGCAGCGGACCGGCCCTCGTTCGGATTAGTGGATTTTTCGGATTATCGGACTTTACCCCTATGAACCTGTGTATGACGAAAACATTGAGGCATTAGGCCACCCAAATGACACAATGGTGCACACACACACATCATATGTTCATGAAATCACTTCAAAAGTTTACCATTGTCATTGTAGCCTATTACCTACTTCAAAACATTCAGATTAATGGTCAAAGGAATCTGCTGCTATAAACGTCTTCTTCTTCTTCCGTCTACTAGCGAGTTTGTCTTGCTCTTGAAGATCAGATCAGATCAGATGTGGTTCGGGAAGTAATGCCTTAACAACGGCACTTCCCTGAGAGGTTCTTGTAATTTTCATTTTGTGATTTTCCTTTTGTGATGTGCTCTGTTATATTATATTGTATTGAAAGCACCCTTGTCTTGTTGTCTTGAAAGCACCCTTGGGACGCTCCGATCACTGAACTATAAATAGTAGCGTATCGGAACGTCCAAAGGTGCATTTTCAAGCTCAAGACTAATACGTCCAAAGGTGCGTTTTCAAGCTCAAGACTGAATGCGCTTGCAGAAAATGCGGTGCAAGTCAGTAGCGCATCGGAGCGTCCCAAGGATGCGTTCAAGAGCAAAACAAACTCTCTAGCAGACGATGTGGAAGAAGAAGAAGAAGAAGGTGTTTACGTTTATATCAGTAGCTTCCTTTGACCATTAATCTGAATGTTTTGAAGTAGGTAATAGGCTACAATGACGATGGTAAACTTTTAAAGTGAATTCATGAACATATGATATGTGTGTGCTCCATTATGTGTCATTTGAGTGGCCTAATGCCTCAAAAAGGGGACTTTGGGACTTCTTGAAATTCGGACCATCGGGTGAATTCGGATTTGGCCTCAAATTGAAAAATTCGGACTATTGGGAGATTCGAATCATCGGTCGTCGGATTAACGGACTTTTACTGTATATATATTCCCCGAAACC
Organism: Paralithodes platypus; assembly: GCA_032716605.1. NCBI lineage: Eukaryota > Metazoa > Arthropoda > Malacostraca > Decapoda > Lithodidae > Paralithodes > Paralithodes platypus. The sequence continues at coordinate 16,123,012 of CM064483.1, read as the reverse complement.
CGGGTGTTTTGGCCGAAAAACGTCTACGCCTAGGCTACCGTATCTTTGTTATTCTGACTGCTTCCGCATTCCCGCGCATCCCCTAGCGTAGATGTGTTTCTTACCTGTAGAATGGTGTTAAGTAGAGCTCTCTAAGTCAACTGGTTCAGTTGTGATGATGATTTCATTGGAGATAACTTTATGGCAAAAACAGCCACTTTACACTACTTTTCGATACTTAACAACAACATACAGGCACACACGAACAAGCGACGCACTCCTTCTTGTGGCCGGAGATGCGGGGCGTCGGTCCAGCCGGCTGTTGTTTACATGCGTCGGACCGACGCCTCGCACACCAAGCTCACAGGCTTTCAACCACTGGGCGTTCAAGAGCTCTTCCGGGCAGCTCAGGTATGCTTTTTTATGGGCGTTCAAGAGCCCTTCCGGGAACGAAGGGTTAAACTGTTTCCTTCACTCAAATCGTTATCGTACCATAAATATCATTAATACTTATCCATATGCGCCTATTTTACGATGATTATGAAGATAGTAACCTGTTACAACAATAAAACAAGTGGAAACAGCGTTTGGCTGGTCAAAATCGGCAAATGAGAGCGGGAGTTACTAGTCATCGAGTGCCAGCCAGCCAGCCAGCCAACATCCACCCCTCACGACGTCTGGAGACACTGTCATGTAGTTCTCTCTCTCTCTCTCTTTCATTCGCTTGGTAGCACATACAACCACACCCTGCTTATGACTCGCTATTGATAGCACGAAAATATACCGACGAAATAAGGGAATAACAGAGAGAATAGGTGATAATTGAAGGGGGGGAGAGGGGAAGGAGGGGATGTGGAGGAGTGATATTTGGCATGGCCAAGGGACAATACCAGTAATTAAAAAAAATATCAATTGATACTGGACTGGTTTAAATGTTTTTTTTTTAGGCCTGGGATTATATAAGGAGTTCCGCAGCACACCGGTGGGGACTCATATTAGTGGATCCGCACTTGCCGGGTTAACTCTCACTCTGATAGACCAGCCCATAACCACATGACTAAAACCCAATCCTCTCAGCATTAGCTAGGAAAGGCCCTAGAAATCCACCTTTGCCGAGGGGATAGCTCCCCTATTTCAACCCCGGCACCCGCCCCATGTGATTGGTAAATTGGGTTAGTTATCAGCAAACATAGCTGGATATGGTATGGGAGGGAGAAGAAGAGAAGTAGTGGAGGAGGAGGTGGGGATCAGGAGGTCAGAAGTGTGGGAAGCCATGAAAAGAGTGAAGTTGGGGAAAGCACCAGGAACAGATGGAGTGTGTGGGGAAATGTTGAGGTATGGTGGTGAGATAGTGATAGAATGGGTATGGAAAATGTGCAAACTAGCATGGGAGAAGGGGAGTGCACCCGATGACTGGAAGACTGGCATAATAGTCCCCCTATATAAGGGCAAAGGGGAAAGAGGAGTGTGTGGTAACCACCGAGGAATATGTCTTCTAAGCGTAGTAGGGAAGGTATACAGTAGGGTAGTGATTGAGAGAGTGAGAGTGAGAACGGAGAAATGGATAGGCGACGAGCAGGGAGGTTTTAGGAAGGGAAGAGGATGTGTAGATCAGATTTTTACCCTGAATTGTGTTGTGGAGAAGTATCTGGAGAAGAAACAAAAGGTGTATGTTGCCTTTATGGACTTGGAGAAGGCCTATGACAGAGTGGATAGAGAAGGTTTGTGGAAAGTACTTAGAATATACGGAGTAGAGGGCAAGTTGCTGAAAGCAGTGAAGAGCATGTATGAGGGTGCAAAGGCGGCAGTACGTGTGGAGAGTGAGCAGAGCGAGTTCTTTGACCTGAATGTTGGTTTGAAACAGGGGTGTGTGATGTCCCCGTGGTTGTTTACTGTATATATGGATGGAGTTATGAAAGAAATACTATCAAGAGCAGTGGATGTTGGTGTATCGCTGAAAAGGGAGGGAATTGAGTGGAAGCTACCTATACTGCTGTTTGCGGATGATACAGTTCTGATGAGTGATAATGAATGGGAGTTGCAGGGTCTGGTAAATGAGTTTGGAACAGTGTGCGAAAAACGGAATTTGAAGGTAAATACGGGGAAGAGCAAGGTTATGGTCTTCGAAAGGGGTGAAGTCACAGAGTGTGAGGTGAAGCTGAACGGTCAGGCTATGGAGATCGTCAACTCTTTTAAGTATCTGGGCAGTGTGTTGAGTAAAGATGGGACTATGGATGAAGAGGTGCGGGAGAGGGTACAACAGGGGAAGAGGGTTGTAGGAACGCTAAAAGCAGTAACAAGAAATAGGGTGGTCAGTATGGAAGTGAAGAAGTCCTTGCATGACAGTGTGGTAATCCCGACACTGACTTACGGAAGCGAAGCATGGACGTTGGTTGAGAGACTCAGACCAAGAGTGAGAGCAGTGGAAATGAATTACTTAAGGAGTGCGTGCGGAGTTACATGGAGGGATAGACAGACTAATGAGGAAGTAAGAAGGAGGTGTGGTGTGGAGGTAGATGTGCTGGAAAGTGTGAAAAGGAACAACTTGAGATGGTTCGGCCATATGGAACGTATGGAAAGCGAGAGAATGACTAAGAGGGTGTACGAGAGCGAGGTGGAGGGACAGAGGGGGAGAGGTAGACCGAATATGAGGTGGAAGGATGGAGTGAGGAAGTACATGAACGAAGGCGGTGCTGGTTGGGGGGAGGGGCGTCGACTGACTGGGGACAGAGGTGCATGGGGGCGGTTCGTTCGTGGCCACCCCTTCGGGGATCACGGCGTCAGGCAATAGATAGATAGATCCAGCCTGGTACACAGGAGCAATTGTATATTATTCAGGTGGCCACAGTTTGCTTCCCTGGATAGGACGTCACAAGTGTTCACAAACTCCAGGTTTCCTATATATCTGTTAAGTGAACAAATGCATAGGGTATTAGGAGACTTGCCTCTCTTACCTAAATGTCTCGTCCTGCCTGGGAATCGAACCTTAATCATTTCCAATATGTCACAGGACATAGAAGGTATTAAAATCATTGTATGTGTAGAGTTAAACCATCATGCACTTCACAAACGAAAGGGATTGAACTTATCTTATATTGTGATTAATCCTTTCCGACATATGACGCGATTTTGAGCCTATTGGGGATACTTTAAACCCTTTGTTACCATCAGGGGTACAGTATTTAGAAACCTTTAGTTTAGTTACTTCAACCTCTGCAGTTGTCTTTGAGTTAGCTGTGGGCAGAAAACTAATTTTGGAGGGGTAATTATAAGAGTGAGAGAACTCTATTTCTTATTGCTAATCTGGCAACCTCTGTGTCATAAATGCGTGCAAGGGTTAATAACAATATGCCTCAAAGAGAATTTCTGAAACATATTTTTGTTTTCAATAATTACAAAAAATAATTACAAATCAGCTTTATAACTTAAGTTTAAGCCATAAAACCTGGCTGATGCCATATGGTGCCACACGTGTTTGTGCCATAATCCCGGGTGAGGCCATATGGTGTCCGCATCTTTCGCGCCATACATTCACATTTTTTATGGTGCAATCACGGGCCTATCGTCTTGGTAATGAACTAAGCGCCATCCCTACCTCCTCCTGCACCCCTCCAACCCCCTCCTCCAACCCCCCCCCCCCCCCCCCCCCAACCATCTCACCCACCCTCTTCCCTCTCACTTGACACGGAACAGTGCACGGGCTTTCATTAACAGTGTGGGACCGACTGAAGGACAGGCATTGCTACATGCACACAGACACACATATGCACACATATGTGCATATGAGAAGGGCCTTGGAGTGATAATAGAAGATGATCTATCACCGGAGAAGCATATTAACATGATCACTGGAGGAGCATATGGAATAATAACCAATATGAGAGTGGCATTTAACTATTTATTAGTGACGATTATCATTGACGATTATGCCTATTACATAAGGCACCCTCTTCAAACACTCATCCGCCGTAGTTTGAATCTACCGCGCAGAGCATAAAAAATTGAGGAGCCTTCATCATGAGCGCACGCAACTTCACTCATGGTTCAGTCATTATGAAATTGGGTTCTCACTACGAAAAAACTTTGTAACAAATAAAAAAGAAAAAGAAAATAAGAATAACTATTCATAAGCTTTCCATATAATCGTGGATGTACTTGTGTGGATCTTTGACCAGACGCTGACTCAGGCGTCATTCTTCCTTCTCTGCTCTGCGCTCAACCTACCCGGACGTGCCTCTCCACGCTCCGCTGGTTCCGCATTTGCTGCGTCCCTAGTGAGTTTTTCTCATTTGTTTACTCCGGGATGTATCGAGTAAGGTTAGGATATGCGTAGCAGGAGCGTTCTGGGCGGGTTGCCCACAGTGCAGTGTATTTTGGGTCGTGTGTTTGGGTCATCTATTTCGGGTGTACCCTCGTGGTCCCGTGGTGGACGCGTGAAACGTTTGCGCGGTTAGCTAGCTTCGTGATGTAGGCGGCTTTCATTACGCGTTATTAGGCTTCTTCTTATCTTTCTGATGAAGTAGTTTTTTCTTTTCTCTGACGTTCCCAGCGTATTTTTCTTCACTTAGTGAAGTTTTTTCTGGGTCCTGAGTCAGTTCTTCCCTTTTCCGGGAATTTTGTGCTACAGTGGTGTGTTGACGGTGGTTCCTGTTGTGATATGATTCAGTGCTTTTTGTTTTTATTACGACATGATTACATATTATTTCAGTCTGCTTAGGCCTAGCCAGCCTCTCGTAGCTTTGTCACATGTACAAGTGTTATTGATTTATGTTATAAATATGTACTACTGTGTCATGTGTGTCCTGGGTTAGTTGTGTATTGGCTAATTCCACGGACTATTTGTGTGTCTTGGATTAGTTGTGTATTGGCTATTTCCACGGACTAATTGTGTGTCCTGGGTTAGTTGTGCTTTGGCTAATTCCACGGTCTATTTGGTGCGTTCAGATTGAATCTGGGCGGGGTGGGTTGCCTTTTCCGGCGGGTTTTCTCGGTTACACCGTGAAAACCCGGCTGGTTGCCGAGTTTTAATCACGCGTGGTTAAAAAAGGCTTGTTTTCCCCGGCGAGTGGTGGCTTGAGGCTCTCCAGGACTGCGTCTCTGTGGTGGAGCCTGTGTTCAGGCTTACTGTGATTCCCGGCGGGATGGCTTTACCCATTTAACTAAGTGTTCATGCGGACACTTGTTGAGTTTAGTTTTTCCCGGTTTTGCAAAGCCAGTAAAACTAGGCTGTTTGTTGATTGGTCTTTCCTCCCCGGCGATCTTTTGCAAAGAAGTGGGGATAGGAACAATTGGGGTTAACGTTATAAACTTAAATTCACACCCGGCGGTTGCACCTTGGGAGGGTGGGATTAACGGATTTGCAATTCAGTATAGTTGACCAGACAATTGAGGGATACGTTAATGTATCGCCGCCTTCGACATACGGCGATCTAGGACGCTTCGGAGAAGTCAGATCTAGCATTTAAGACAGGCTTCCCAGTTTTTGATCTGCGAGATAATACGGGGGCCGGCGTCTTTTTATGGGTTTTCCAGTAAAACTTACCAAACACCACTGGGAAGACTGCATCATTTATGAAAGCCATGCTGGTCTTTATATCATGTCAGATGATATGCGTAAATATTTTGGACAGGTTAAGATATTCTGAAATCTTTACTTTTGAACCTCCCGCGTAGCGAGCTGTAATGGTTGTGTATTACGTCTCGTTACCCGGCGGGTTATTTAACACTTGTGTTCGAACATGTTGGGGTAACCTTATGAGCATTAATTCCTGGAAATTTTCTTTTTTCCAGGGCGGAGTTCCGGCGGGTCTTTAGAGAACCTGGAGTAAACCCGGGGGTGGGTTAGTTTTCCACCAGTCTCTGTCATGGCTGCCCTAGACCCTGTTTTTGCTTTGTGTGTTTCACCCTCCTGTTCAGGTATCCCTCTCTTTGCATTAGATGTGTTAAATGTTTAGATCGCTCAAGGGGTTTGTGGGTTACGCAGAACTGTACCTTCTGTACTCAATTGAGTCATAAAGTATTGCGAGACAATGATAAACCCGCGGCGGTCGCTTTACGGGAGGTCAGGCAGCTGTTGTCCACTTATGCTACCACAGTGGCTCATAAGGCCCTTCAATGTGATAACGTAATTCTTTGGGATAAATTACTTATTGAGCACCCCCCTATTAAACGTACCTCTAGAGTAATTGTACGAAAGTCGGCAGAGACTGGGCAGGGTTTAGCACTTACTCCAGCCCCCGGCACATCTAAGAGACCTCGTGAACCTACGCCCCCGGTGTCAGCCTCCACGTCACGGGCGCGGTCCAGGTCCAGGTCGCCCCTCAGACAACAGCCGCTTAGTCACTCTTCTTCACCGGCGAGTAAGAAGAGCAAAGAGGAGAAGTCCAAGAGCAGTTCTAGTGATAAATCTGAGAAGTCCAAGAGCAGTTCTAGTGATAGATCTAAGTCACACCGAAGCCACAAATCTTCCAGGAAAGATTCTCATGAACGAAAGGCCTCCCGGCGTTCGCCGGAGCCTCGTGCCTCACTTTCTGCCTCTACTCCCGGTGCATCTAGTGTCCAATCTGATGGGGCGGGAGTGGAGTCAGAGACTGTGGTGGGGGCGTTACCGGCGGACAGGTTACCAATGGATATTATAAACTTAGAATTAGAGAGTTCTGTGGGCAGTGATCGCCCTCTAGAAGGGTCTAGTGGGGGCTCAGTGGTTGATGGGGTAACTGACTCCCAAGGGAGTTCGGGCCAAGGCCTGGGTGTGTGGCGATATTCCCAACCAGGGAATGAAGGCCCACGTCTGGTTCACGAAACACAGGTAATGGCGGACGTCCACCGGGACGCTGCGATCCCTTCATCCATACCAGACTTAACATGGCAACACGACGGGATTCCGGCTTCAGCGGAATCCTCTCATGATGAGCCAGATGACAAGGATGAGGTGTCTATAATCTCTGACATGGAGGTGCAGGAGTCGGGTTCAGTTTTAGACGACTCACAGGATAGGAATGATTCACCTCTTAGTTCTTCATCTGCTAAATTTGTCACAGCAGAGGAAATAGATGGGTTATTAGTTACTGCTCTAACGAAAAAATTTGGCCAACAGCCGGAGACTCCTACAGTGGATCTGGGAGCTCCCATGACAATTTCAAGTGTTCGGCCTCTGACTACGTCCATTGCTTTAACTAAGATTCCGCACCCTCCTTCTGTATCACCTACTATGGTCACTAGGCCTGCTTCGGCGGCACTGACTACTTCTAGTGTAAGGGTAGTAGCGAATGTGAATCCTCCCCCTTTAGATAAAGCACCGTTAAGAAAGGTAGCTATGCCCCTTTTATACAGTCCAGATGATTCATGGGTACAAATGGTCCCAACTAAGCCAGAGGTAGCACAGCCCACTTTTTCAGGGGAACTTCCAGTGCCACGAGAGTGGGTAATCCAAGGTGTTACGATCCAGGTTCTCAAAGACACAGGGCTCTTCAACATTGGACTAGATAATGGCAAAATGCAACAATGGTAACACTAGATCCAACCCCTGCCTTAAACACTGGAAAACAAAACACCATTACCGCCCTGAGTCGTGCCTGGACAACGAGGTATCCTATGACTCGGTAACTGGTGCACACACACTAGGCTGACGCTCGATGAAACAGCCTATTCTCAAACAGTAAAAGATTACTTGATTAGGTTACACAAAGAAAAGATAGTTAACGTGATTAATTAACGTTACGGTAGATACTCAAATAACTGGCACTCCTGTATTAAAGAAAGTGCAATGCTAGTCCTGCAACATCAACTGGAAACTTCTGAAATAAGTCTGATGCTGGGAAGATGTTCGTAAAGAATCTTGAACAATTATAATGCAGAATACGGGTCACAATAAATGCTAGGACATATAGTAATAATAGGCAGGCGAATAATAAAGACTGCGCAAAGGTAGTAATGCTCGACAACTAAAGAAATGCTTCGTGACACAACGCAACAGCCTACTAGGGTTGTGCAACTCAACAACAACCTCGGCTCAAAAGTGCAGTGAATAATAATGTAGCATACATATAATAATGGGGGCTTATCTCTAACCAGTGTCTGCTCAGTTAATAAAGTCTAGCTGGGGTATCAAGGCAGGGCAACAATGGGTGAGCATGCGGCTCGTAGCCTAACGTTGTCCGAAGGTGGTATAATGAAGATTACGTTATATGACGGGGATGCTCTCTTGATAAATCTAGGTCTCTAGTACCTAGTTCTATCCTGGCGATCCCTCAGAAGTCAACACAAAGAGGCAGCACTATGTTGTGAGGGATAGGCTATGGCCCTCTCACACCACAGCGCTGTGCTCGCAAGTAAACCCACCCGAAGACAACTTAGGCTCCCACAGTACCTGTCGATGTCGTGCAGGACTTAGCTAACACTGCACACATCGGAGACAACGACACAGTAACCTTACCCCTAGTCTAGCTTTAGATAACCAAGCAGAATCACCCAACACCTTGCCAGGGAGACATATACCGGTCTACAACCTTCCCGAGAGAGGACACACACGGAAAAGTCCGTCTCTCCAAACCTCATTAAAGCCTAATACATGGAAATATCTGAGAGCTTCGCGTACAATACGACTGGCCGACGGTGAACGTCTATGCTGAAACCAGAAGGGATGTTGAGTTTAATAAAGATTAGAGAATGAGAAAGGAGAAGTCGAGAGAGAGGAATAGTATGCAAAGTGGCGAGTATGGGGGACAGAATTGCAAAGAATGTAAACGATACGCGTGTCAGGCAAGCTCTGAGCTGGTAAAAAAACATGAGGCAGCGACGGGAAGGGACTAGTTGACCACCCGGCCGCCAACGCCGTCAGCGCCCAAGCGAGCCGCGTCATAGCTCAGCCCCCGCTGCCAGGTGTACTCCCTCACCCTCTCTCGCTCGCCTCCCACACAAGCAACATTTATATTATAGCGAATATAAAATGCAAGGCGCGGTCACAGACCAAAACAAAGACCATTTCTAGACTGTCTGTGGCAACACGACCCTAATGAAATAAAGCAGATCATTCTAGGACAACTGTAGCCTATCCCCCCATCCTGGCAAGCGCTAGCGAGCTGCAATGCCCCACGCAACCATTCTGCCAGCGCCGGGAGGCGTCACACCCCCCCCAAGATATGGGACACTCAACCATGAGCCCATATCTGAACAGGCAGAATGTCGCTAGAATCTGCCACTCCTAACCACTCTGCCACTCATGGAATGCAAGCTCAGTCTCCTCAAAAAAATACAACATTTATATATAAAAAAAAAAATCTTATCACCCTTCCTGGACATAATACATTAATTCATTACATTGTGCTCCCAGAGCGAGCTTTAAGAAGCACAGCCTACTGAGGGAAAATCATCTGCACTCAGTACTCAGCTACAATATTATCTTAAAATTAATTATTAAAAAGAAAGATTTTTTATTTAATTTTTTCATATTTTATTTTAATGTTGTTTTTGGTGGCTACTATAGATGTAGCCTAATTTTCGGAATTAAAGCCAACAACTCCTGCCCTGCGACCCTACGCTGATGCTACACACGCGAGCCAACAAGCACCAGCGCAAAAATACACCGCGAGCCAAGACAGGAGGCTATACCAACATACTGTGGTAGCCTACCCCGGATCCTCCTCCCACGACAGACACTGACAGAACAGCGAGGGTTCTCCTGCAAACAAAGCCAAAACATTATCAGTGCCCTTAGCATGCCACACATCCAACTTGTGTTCCGGGAGCACAACAACACCTGGCACTGACAAACTGCCCAGCTCATCGCAAAACTGGCACTTCTCTTCGCTCTTCCCGGCAACGGGGCCTGCCAATAACCCTTCACTAGTTCTACCTTCGTGATGAGCGAGGCAGCCCCGAAGCGGTCTATGGTGTCGTCAACTCTGGGTAATGGATAGGCGTCTGTCAGGGATAATGCTTCCACACTCTTGCAATCAACATACACACGGACTCTGCCACCAAACTCAGGTTGCAAAGCCACTGGCAACGACCACTCACGATATCCCTCATCCCTCAGACCCCCTCTCCACACGCCGTCCAGCTCCGCCTTCACAACAGGCTGTCGAGCAGGATTCACACGGCAGGGAACCAACTCGAGCCTTGCAATGTCTCCAGCCTCCATGTCGGATTCTACCCCGTACATCAGGCCTGGAGAAGCAACAAACATGCGGACGGACTGCCACAGCCTAGTAAACAACTCCTCTTGTCGCTCAGGAACAAGAGGTTGCAACTCATCTCGCAGAACAACATGCCCAGTGCCCTCCCACATCTCCTTCACCATGTGGAGAGGAGCCCTCACCTGATGCCCAAAAACAAGCTCATTCGGACTGAAACCGAGACTCTCTCCAGGTACTTCTCCTGCCGCGAACAAAACATACGGCAGACCAAGGTCCCAATCCTTTCCGTTCTCTGCGCAATAACATCGAAGCATGCTTATCAGCGTGGCGTGCCACCTCTCCAACACCCCTTGACTCTCCGGGTGATACGCAGAAGAGACGACAGTGCTGATGCCATGCTGAATCATAGTTTGTTTGAACAGATTAGAGGTAAAATTAGAACCTTGGTCCGATTGCACCTCTTGCGGGTAACCATACCGCGAGCAATACCAGAGCAGGTTCCGGACAACAGTTTTCGCCGTGCCATTTCTCATTGGATATGCATCAGGATAACGAGTGGCCACATCCATGATAGTTACTAGAAATTTATTACCGGCACTAGTAGGGGGTAGGGGTCCGACCATATCAATGATGACCTTACTGAAGGGCGGTCCACTGACAGGAATGGGGTGCAACGGGGCTCTCGGAATTGTTTGGTTAGGTTTTCCAACCCTCTGGCACGTATGACACCTTGCTATCCAGGTTACCACCTGCCCCTTCAACCCCGGCCACCAAAACAATTTTTCTAAAGCCGCCACCGTTTTTCTCACCCCTAGATGTCCTGCCAGTGGTATGTCATGCGCCAACCTCAGTAGGCTATCCCTGCACTCCCGTGGCACCACCAACTGGTCCACTACTCCGGACCCCTCTTGCCAACTACGTTTAGGGTCTTGAAAATGCCTATAGAGGATGCCTTCTAAATAAAAAAAATCTCCTGGCTGTGCATCGCCGTCCTCGTCGAGCTCTACAGCTCCATTAGCACACGTTTGGAGCTCAGGGTCCTCTAGTTGCAACCGACGTATATCTGAGGGTGCCAAGCGATCTAACTGCTCCCGGAGCAATGCATGACCTTCCCCGATACTGGGCTGCTCCCTCTGTCTCTCTCGATGTACATAACGTTGCTGTCGTGGAGACTCGTCATGCCCAGCCTCGTCACTCTCGATGACAGGCCCAGGGGCTACTCCAGAATTAAGTAATGGTGCTAATACTGAATCACCCAGGAGAGCCGCCGAGTCAAAACTCTTAAAACCAACTCCAGCTTTAGCCTCCTCCTGTTGATCGTTCCTCCGCTGGTCTGAAGACGGAGGACTAGGCTGTGACACTTTAGCTGCCCGAGCTCGGGTGACAACACACGCCATGGGTTGTGTCTGGCACCGCTCGACCCACTCTTGCTCTTCCCTACTCACGTCGGCCGGCCTCTCGGCAACGACTAAGGGTAGAACCTCAGAAGCGGGCATTGCAAAGTCGTTGCTGAGAAGAAGGTCGACGCCCTCCACTGGCAGTTTCTCCACAATCCCGACATCCAATTCACGTGCCACACCATCCACCTCCAACTCCAACCGCACCAGCGGGTATGACCGAGTTGCATTAATACCCTGCACCACCACCACCCGAGCCGCGTTTATAGGGTAGCCAGTCAAGTTTTTCATCAGAGTCTGGGAAGCACTTGTATCACGCAAGACCTCTACTCCATGCTTGCGCCCCGCCCACATCACGCAACCCCGCCCTCTATGGTCGCAAAAAACATCCTGAGCAGGGTTCGAGCCTCCCAGGTGCTTCTGCATTGGCTGTGCCTCAGCCTCTGACGAACTGCCCCGGGCAAACTCAGATGACTTCGGAGACACACCAATGTTGCAGGCCAAAGACACAGCTGCTGTAGGTGGTTTGCTAGGACAGACTCTTGCAAAGTGCCCCTTTTTATGACAATGATAACACTCCAACTCCCCTTTGGGCTTCCCTTGGTACTGGGAAGGGCCCGGCCCCTTCTTAAATGGGACGGTGCTAGTCTTGTGGTCAGTCTTGGTATCATGGCTCTTGTACTTGTTTGCATAAGGTATATCACTAACTCGGGGGGGTGGGGCGTCACGCCCCTTGTTACCTGCCTCACTACGCTGGGCAGACCCGCACCCACGAATTAGTGATAGCCGGAGGTCAGCCATCTCAGCTGCCTCCTGTAGAGTTTTTGGTTGCTTTTCTTTAAGGTTTAACGTCAGGTCGCCGCCCGTGCAATTGAAAAACTGCTCTAAAAGCACCAACTGTTTAATGTCGTCAAACGTGGTAGCTTTCTCCGACCTCAGCCAATTCCCAAAAGCATCGGACAGCTCCCGGGCATGCTCCAAAAAGGTGCTCTCCCGACCCTTGGTAACACCCCGGAACTTCAACCTGTACGTCTCTGGTTGTAGTTCGTATGCTCTCAGGACAGCCTCCTTGAGTTCCTCATAGATAATACAAGACTCTATAGGCAACGCATCGTAGGCTTTAAGACCCTTGCCTATTAATCTAGAGGATACAAGTGCTGCCCATTTATTCTCTGGCCACTGGTGTTCCTGGCATTTCTTCTCAAAGCGTGTGAAAAATTCTGTTACACCACTCTCATCAAACACCGGAACCAGTTTCAATAAGTGCGAGAGAGACTGCTCATGAACACGGTTACCAGCCCCAAGTCGCTGTCCCGTTGCCTCTACTCGCGACTTCTCTACATCCATGTCGGCACAGTACCTAGTCGACTCTAAATCAGCTTGGATTTTTGCTAGCTCTATGTGCTGGTGACTTTTTCTCTCTTCTATCTTGGCTAATTCTATTTGCTGCTGAAGCTTAGCTAATTCGAGCTGAAGCAATAATTCTGGAGTTAACCCTTGAGGAGGTGAAGGTGCTACAATGTTTGAAATTACCGGTGGTCCCCCCAGGGGCAACCCACCCTGCCAGTCACCACCCACCTGTGGAAGCGTACCCGGGGTCGGCAAACTACTGGGATGGCTGGGAGTCGAGTGTAGGGGAAGCATGGCCGAAGGGCTCTGAGCACTCAACCCATCTCGCTCACCAGTCACCCTGCCCAGTACACACGTTATCAAGTTATCCTTGGTCATGCTGCTAGTAACCGCATGACCGATAGCTGTGGCCAGGCATTGAAGACCGTACCGATCCATACCCTCCAACCGCTCGGCAGTAACAGGCCATTGCAAAAATATCCTAGCATCCTCCTCACAGTTCACCCGATTAACCCTTTCATCATGCTGCTGTTCCTCAGTTTCGACATTACGTACTGTGTCTCCATTCTCCTCTGACCCGGTATAAGACATGATGCTCACAAAAATTTCTCACCACAATATTCAGAAAAGAAGTACCCCAAACTCTTATGTAGCACTATTCACTTGCCAAAAATGTCTGAAGACTCTCAAGTGCTATACTACTTTGCCAAAAAAAAAATTAACGTGCCCACTATATTCCTCAATAAAACAAATGACCACAACAATCCTGCAATTATCTCTTAGTTCACAAGATCCTGAGCTAGGTCGCCATTTGTTACGATCCAGGTTCTCAAAGACACAGGGCTCTTCAACATTGGACTAGATAATGGCAAAATGCAACAACGGTAACACTAGATCCAACCCCTGCCTTAAACACTGGAAAACAAAACACCATTACCGCCCTGAGTCGTGCCTGGACAATGAGGTATCCTATGACTCGGTAACTGGTGCACACACACTAGGCTGACGCTCGATGAAACAGCCTATTCTCAAACAGTAAAAGATTACTTGATTAGGTTACACAAAGAAAAGATAGTTAACGTGATTAATTAACGTTACGGTAGATACTCAAATAACTGGCACTCCTGTATTAAAGAAAGTGCAATGCTAGTCCTGCAACATCAACTGGAAACTTCTGAAATAAGTCTGATGCTGGGAAGATGTTCGTAAAGAATCTTGAACAATTATAATGCAGAATACGGGTCACAATAAATGCTAGGACATATAGTAATAATAGGCAGGCGAATAATAAAGACTGCGCAAAGGTAGTAATGCTCGACAACTAAAGAAATGCTTCGTGACACAACGCAACAGCCTACTAGGGTTGTGCAACTCAACAACAACCTCGGCTCAAATGTGCAGTGAATAATAATGTAGCATACATATAATAATGGGGGCTTATCTCTAACCAGTGTCTGCTCAGTTAATAAAGTCTAGCTGGGGTATCAAGGCAGGGCAACAATGGGTGAGCATGCGGCTCGTAGCCTAACGTTGTCCGAAGGTGGTATAATGAAGATTACGTTATATGACGGGGATGCTCTCTTGATAAATCTAGGTCTCTAGTACCTAGTTCTATCCTGGCGATCCCTCAGAAGTCAACACAAAGAGGCAGCACTATGTTGTGAGGGATAGGCTATGGCCCTCTCACACCACAGCGCTGTGCTCGCAAGTAAACCCACCCGAAGACAACTTAGGCTCCCACAGTACCTGTCGATGTCGTGCAGGACTTAGCTAACACTGCACACATCGGAGACAACGACACAGTAACCTTACCCCTAGTCTAGCTTTAGATAACCAAGCAGAATCACCCAACACCTTGCCAGGGAGACATATACCGGTCTACAACCTTCCCGAGAGAGGACACACACGGAAAAGTCCGTCTCTCCAAACCTCATTAAAGCCTAATACATGGAAATATCTGAGAGCTTCGCATACAATACGACTGGCCGACGATGACCGTCTATGCTGAAACCAGAAGGGATGTTGAGTTTAATAAAGATTAGAGAATGAGAAAGGAGAAGTCGAGAGAGAGGAATAGTATGCAAAGTGGCGAGTATGGGGGACAGAATTGCAAAGGATGTAGACGATACGCGTGTCAGGCAAGCTCTGAGCTGGTAAAAAACATGAGGCCGCGACGGGAAGGGACTAGTTGACCACCCGGCCGCCAACGCCGTCAGCGCCCAAGCGAGCCGCGTCATAGCTCAGCCCCCGCTGCCAGGTGTACTCCCTCACCCTCTCTCGCTCGCCTCCCACACAAGCAACATTTATATTATAGCGAATATAAAATACAAGGCGCGGTCACAGACCAAAACAAAGACCATTTCTAGACTGTCTGTGGCAACACGACCCTAATGAAATAAAGCAGATCATTCTAGGACAACTGTAGCCTATCCCCCCATCCTGGCAAGCGCTAGCGAGCTGCAATGCCCCACGCAACCATTCTGCCAGCGCCGGGAGGCGTCACACCCCCCCCAAGATATGGGACACTCAACCATGAGCCCATATCTGAACAGGCAGAATGTCGCTAGAATCTGCCACTCCTAACCACTCTGCCACTCATGGAATGCAAGCTCAGTCTCCTCAAAAAAATACAACATTTATATATAAAAAAAAAATCTTATCACCCTTCCTGGACATAATACATTAATTCATTACATTGTGCTCCCAGAGCGAGCTTTAAGAAGCACAGCCTACTGAGGGAAAATCATCTGCACTCAGTACTCAGCTACAATATTATCTTAAAATTAATTATTAAAAAGAAAGATTTTTTTATTTAATTTTTTCATATTTTATTTTAATGTTGTTTTTGGCGGCTACTATAGATGTAGCCTAATTTTCGTCGAATTAAAGCCAACAACTCCTGCCCTGCGACCCTACGCTGATGCTACACACGCGAGCCAACAAGCACCAGCGCAAAAATACACCGCGAGCCAAGACAGGAGGCTATACCAACATACTGTGGTAGCCTACCCCGGATCCTCCTCCCACGACAGACACTGACAGAACAGCGAGGGTTCTCCTGCAAACAAAGCCAAAACATTATCAGTGCCCTTAGCATGCCACACATCCAACTTGTGTTCCGGGAGCACAACAACACCTGGCACTGACAAACTGCCCAGCTCATCGCAAAACTGGCACTTCTCTTCGCTCTTCCCGGCAACGGGGCCTGCCAATAACCCTTCACTAGTTCTACCTTCGTGATGAGCGAGGCAGCCCCGAAGCGGTCTATGGTGTCGTCAACTCTGGGTAATGGATAGGCGTCTGTCAGGGATAATGCTTCCACACTCTTGCAATCAACATACACACGGACTCTGCCACCAAACTCAGGTTGCAAAGCCACTGGCAACGACCACTCACGATATCCCTCATCCCTCAGACCCCCTCTCCACACGCCGTCCAGCTCCGCCTTCACAACAGGCTGTCGAGCAGGATTCACACGGCAGGGAACCAACTCGAGCCTTGCAATGTCTCCAGCCTCCATGTCGGATTCTACCCCGTACATCAGGCCTGGAGAAGCAACAAACATGCGGACGGACTGCCACAGCCTAGTAAACAACTCCTCTTGTCGCTCAGGAACAAGAGGTTGCAACTCATCTCGCAGAACAACATGCCCAGTGCCCTCCCACATCTCCTTCACCATGTGGAGAGGAGCCCTCACCTGATGCCCAAAAACAAGCTCATTCGGACTGAAACCGAGACTCTCTCCAGGTACTTCTCCTGCCGCGAACAAAACATACGGCAGACCAAGGTCCCAATCCTTTCCGTTCTCTGCGCAATAACATCGAAGCATGCTTATCAGCGTGGCGTGCCACCTCTCCAACACCCCTTGACTCTCCGGGTGATACGCAGAAGAGACGACAGTGCTGATGCCATGCTGAATCATAGTTTGTTTGAACAGATTAGAGGTAAAATTAGAACCTTGGTCCGATTGCACCTCTTGCGGGTAACCATACCGCGAGCAATACCAGAGCAGGTTCCGGACAACAGTTTTCGCCGTGCCATTTCTCATTGGATATGCATCAGGATAACGAGTGGCCACATCCATGATAGTTACTAGAAATTTATTACCGGCACTAGTAGGGGGTAGGGGTCCGACCATATCAATGATGACCTTACTGAAGGGCGGTCCACTGACAGGAATGGGGTGCAACGGGGCTCTCGGAATTGTTTGGTTAGGTTTTCCAACCCTCTGGCACGTATGACACCTTGCTATCCAGGTTACCACCTGCCCCTTCAACCCCGGCCACCAAAACAATTTTTCTAAAGCCGCCACCGTTTTTCTCACCCCTAGATGTCCTGCCAGTGGTATGTCATGCGCCAACCTCAGTAGGCTATCCCTGCACTCCCGTGGCACCACCAACTGGTCCACTACTCCGGACCCCTCTTGCCAACTACGTTTAGGGTCTTGAAAATGCCTATAGAGGATGCCTTCTAAATAAAAAAAAATCTCCTGGCTGTGCATCGCCGTCCTCGTCGAGCTCTACAGCTCCATTAGCACACGTTTGGAGCTCAGGGTCCTCTAGTTGCAACCGACGTATATCTGAGGGTGCCAAGCGATCTAACTGCTCCCGGAGCAATGCATGACCTTCCCCGATACTGGGCTGCTCCCTCTGTCTCTCTCGATGTACATAACGTTGCTGTCGTGGAGACTCGTCATGCCCAGCCTCGTCACTCTCGATGACAGGCCCAGGGGCTACTCCAGAATTAAGTAATGGTGCTAATACTGAATCACCCAGGAGAGCCGCCGAGTCAAAACTCTTAAAACCAACTCCAGCTTTAGCCTCCTCCTGTTGATCGTTCCTCCGCTGGTCTGAAGACGGAGGACTAGGCTGTGACACTTTAGCTGCCCGAGCTCGGGTGACAACACACGCCATGGGTTGTGTCTGGCACCGCTCGACCCACTCTTGCTCTTCCCTACTCACGTCGGCCGGCCTCTCGGCAACGACTAAGGGTAGAACCTCAGAAGCGGGCATTGCAAAGTCGTTGCTGAGAAGAAGGTCGACGCCCTCCACTGGCAGTTTCTCCACAATCCCGACATCCAATTCACGTGCCACACCATCCACCTCCAACTCCAACCGCACCAGCGGGTATGACCGAGTTGCATTAATACCCTGCACCACCACCACCCGAGCCGCGTTTATAGGGTAGCCAGTCAAGTTTTTCATCAGAGTCTGGGAAGCACTTGTATCACGCAAGACCTCTACTCCATGCTTGCGCCCCGCCCACATCACGCAACCCCGCCCTCTATGGTCGCAAAAAACATCCTGAGCAGGGTTCGAGCCTCCCAGGTGCTTCTGCATTGGCTGTGCCTCAGCCTCTGACGAACTGCCCCGGGCAAACTCAGATGACTTCGGAGACACACCAATGTTGCAGGCCAAAGACACAGCTGCTGTAGGTGGTTTGCTAGGACAGACTCTTGCAAAGTGCCCCTTTTTATGACAATGATAACACTCCAACTCCCCTTTGGGCTTCCCTTGGTACTGGGAAGGGCCCGGCCCCTTCTTAAATGGGACGGTGCTAGTCTTGTGGTCAGTCTTGGTATCATGGCTCTTGTACTTGTTTGCATAAGGTATATCACTAACTCGGGGGGGTGGGGCGTCACGCCCCTTGTTACCTGCCTCACTACGCTGGGCAGACCCGCACCCACGAATTAGTGATAGCCGGAGGTCAGCCATCTCAGCTGCCTCCTGTAGAGTTTTTGGTTGCTTTTCTTTAAGGTTTAACGTCAGGTCGCCGCCCGTGCAATTGAAAAACTGCTCTAAAAGCACCAACTGTTTAATGTCGTCAAACGTGGTAGCTTTCTCCGACCTCAGCCAATTCCCAAAAGCATCGGACAGCTCCCGGGCATGCTCCAAAAAGGTGCTCTCCCGACCCTTGGTAACACCCCGGAACTTCAACCTGTACGTCTCTGGTTGTAGTTCGTATGCTCTCAGGACAGCCTCCTTGAGTTCCTCATAGATAATACAAGACTCTATAGGCAACGCATCGTAGGCTTTAAGACCCTTGCCTATTAATCTAGAGGATACAAGTGCTGCCCATTTATTCTCTGGCCACTGGTGTTCCTGGCATTTCTTCTCAAAGCGTGTGAAAAATTCTGTTACACCACTCTCATCAAACACCGGAACCAGTTTCAATAAGTGCGAGAGAGACTGCTCATGAACACGGTTACCAGCCCCAAGTCGCTGTCCCGTTGCCTCTACTCGCGACTTCTCTACATCCATGTCGGCACAGTACCTAGTCGACTCTAAATCAGCTTGGATTTTTGCTAGCTCTATGTGCTGGTGACTTTTTCTCTCTTCTATCTTGGCTAATTCTATTTGCTGCTGAAGCTTAGCTAATTCGAGCTGAAGCAATAATTCTGGAGTTAACCCTTGAGGAGGTGAAGGTGCTACAATGTTTGAAATTACCGGTGGTCCCCCCAGGGGCAACCCACCCTGCCAGTCACCACCCACCTGTGGAAGCGTACCCGGGGTCGGCAAACTACTGGGATGGCTGGGAGTCGAGTGTAGGGGAAGCATGGCCGAAGGGCTCTGAGCACTCAACCCATCTCGCTCACCAGTCACCCTGCCCAGTACACACGTTATCAAGTTATCCTTGGTCATGCTGCTAGTAACCGCATGACCGATAGCTGTGGCCAGGCATTGAAGACCGTACCGATCCATACCCTCCAACCGCTCGGCAGTAACAGGCCATTGCAAAAATATCCTAGCATCCTCCTCACAGTTCACCCGATTAACCCTTTCATCATGCTGCTGTTCCTCAGTTTCGACATTACGTACTGTGTCTCCATTCTCCTCTGACCCGGTATAAGACATGATGCTCACAAAAATTTCTCACCACAATATTCAGAAAAGAAGTACCCCAAACTCTTATGTAGCACTATTCACTTGCCAAAAATGTCTGAAGACTCTCAAGTGCTATACTACTTTGCCAAAAAAAAATTAACGTGCCCACTATATTCCTCAATAAAACAAATGACCACAACAATCCTGCAATTATCTCTTAGTTCACAAGATCCTGAGCTAGGTCGCCATTTGTTACGATCCAGGTTCTCAAAGACACAGGGCTCTTCAACATTGGACTAGATAATGGCAAAATGCAACAACGGTAACACTAGATCCAACCCCTGCCTTAAACACTGGAAAACAAAACACCATTACCGCCCTGAGTCGTGCCTGGACAATGAGGTATCCTATGACTCGGTAACTGGTGCACACACACTAGGCTGACGCTCGATGAAACAGCCTATTCTCAAACAGTAAAAGATTACTTGATTAGGTTACACAAAGAAAAGATAGTTAACGTGATTAATTAACGTTACGGTAGATACTCAAATAACTGGCACTCCTGTATTAAAGAAAGTGCAATGCTAGTCCTGCAACATCAACTGGAAACTTCTGAAATAAGTCTGATGCTGGGAAGATGTTCGTAAAGAATCTTGAACAATTATAATGCAGAATACGGGTCACAATAAATGCTAGGACATATAGTAATAATAGGCAGGCGAATAATAAAGACTGCGCAAAGGTAGTAATGCTCGACAACTAAAGAAATGCTTCGTGACACAACGCAACAGCCTACTAGGGTTGTGCAACTCAACAACAACCTCGGCTCAAATGTGCAGTGAATAATAATGTAGCATACATATAATAATGGGGGCTTATCTCTAACCAGTGTCTGCTCAGTTAATAAAGTCTAGCTGGGGTATCAAGGCAGGGCAACAATGGGTGAGCATGCGGCTCGTAGCCTAACGTTGTCCGAAGGTGGTATAATGAAGATTACGTTATATGACGGGGATGCTCTCTTGATAAATCTAGGTCTCTAGTACCTAGTTCTATCCTGGCGATCCCTCAGAAGTCAACACAAAGAGGCAGCACTATGTTGTGAGGGATAGGCTATGGCCCTCTCACACCACAGCGCTGTGCTCGCAAGTAAACCCACCCGAAGACAACTTAGGCTCCCACAGTACCTGTCGATGTCGTGCAGGACTTAGCTAACACTGCACACATCGGAGACAACGACACAGTAACCTTACCCCTAGTCTAGCTTTAGATAACCAAGCAGAATCACCCAACACCTTGCCAGGGAGACATATACCGGTCTACAACCTTCCCGAGAGAGGACACACACGGAAAAGTCCGTCTCTCCAAACCTCATTAAAGCCTAATACATGGAAATATCTGAGAGCTTCGCATACAATACGACTGGCCGACGATGACCGTCTATGCTGAAACCAGAAGGGATGTTGAGTTTAATAAAGATTAGAGAATGAGAAAGGAGAAGTCGAGAGAGAGGAATAGTATGCAAAGTGGCGAGTATGGGGGGACAGAATTGCAAAGGATGTAGACGATACGCGTGTCAGGCAAGCTCTGAGCTGGTAAAAAACATGAGGCCGCGACGGGAAGGGACTAGTTGACCACCCGGCCGCCAACGCCGTCAGCGCCCAAGCGAGCCGCGTCATAGCTCAGCCCCCGCTGCCAGGTGTACTCCCTCACCCTCTCTCGCTCGCCTCCCACATAAGCAACATTTATATTATAGCGAATATAAAATACAAGGCGCGGTCACAGACCAAAACAAAGACCATTTCTAGACTGTCTGTGGCAACACGACCCTAATGAAATAAAGCAGATCATTCTAGGACAACTGTAGCCTATCCCCCCATCCTGGCGAGCGCTAGCGAGCTGCAATGCCCCACGCAACCATTCTGCCAGCGCCGGGAGGCGTCACAAAGGAAATAAATCTAGAAAGTTACGAGCTTTAGATATTCTGGGTAATGTACTTGATGTTAATATTAAGGCCATTCCTAACTATTATCACCATGACTATTTTGTGTATACAGCTACGCCTGCACTACCCCCTGCATCAGCTTCAAAACTGTTTTCTGACTGGACCAAGCATGACGGTTTTAATGATATAAAAGCACGGTCAGCTCTCACTCCAGAATTAGATTTACAAACGGTCACAGACACAGCCGCTAATCCAGTGTTGAAGGTGGGGCAGTTGGGTCCGGGACCTTGGGTGGAATGGGAGGTAGAGGCTCAGAACTTTGCGACCACCTTCACCTCAAAATCTTCGCACCAAATTCCTCAGGACAGCCATTCTTGGTTCTCTCTGCCAGTCTTCTCGGCCGGCGGAGTTCCATCTGCTCTGTTTGCTTTCTTAGCTGCCCCCAAAAGCAACCTATGCGAACTTAACCCTAGTCTAGCGGGTCCTCTGTGGCCGTTTTGGGCCTTTTCAGGCCATTCTGACTGCTATATCAACCATCAGTATGAAAGGAACTGTATTGCGCCAAAAACTAGGTGGAAATCGCTACACAATGACACCACATACAGCTACGTAGCACTCGTGGAGCACTGACAGTGTTACCTCGAAGATGGAAGTTTAGCTGATTTTGCTACCTTGCTCACTTTTAGCGAACTATTGGTTACACTGTCATCCTCCCGCGCGGTGGGGGAACTGGAGTTAGTGTAGGCCGGGAGGCCACAGATGTCGGACGTATGGATCATTACTATCCCACCCATTTTCACTCGATTTCCACCCTTTTTTCACCCGTTTTATGCCAGTTTTTTCAACTCGACTTATGTGGTGAGCCGCTTTTTAAGGGTTAAAGATCCTTTCACTACACCTTCCCCAGCTCACCTAGACCGAGAGTTTAGGCTATGGGGGAAGGCGTATAGACTTTTTTCCCAATACATTGTTACGCACCAGGTGGCGAAGTCTATGCTAAGATCTACTCAGGCAATCGCGGACGCGGATGTCAGAAGATCAATTGAACTATCTCGACGTTTACTCCTTCAGACTTCTATTCAGTCGTTGGGGGATATCCGTACAGCCTTGCTCGAGGCGGTGCGGGCGAGACAGGATCTTAGGATGTCCCTGGTGAGGAAACTTCCTGATAGAATTGCGAACCAGGTGGTCATGTCGCCGGTGCTAACTCCCTCTTTAATGTCCCCTGATGTGTGGAGAACTGTATTTAACATGGCTCAGGCCTTTAAGCACAGTCCCGCCCCTTCTAAGAAACCTGCTTTTACAACTTTCCCAAACCCAAGCCAGTCGCCAAAGCTCAGCTAGGTGGGTCAAGCCCTTTCATCTACCTAAGTCCTCTTCCCCCCAAGGTCAGTACAGGTATAAACAAGGAAAGTTTGCAGGTTATAAAGGACGAAACTATAACAGACCGGGCCAGGGCCCATCTTCTGCCAACCCCGGCCAGTCGGCTAAGCATCCACCACCTCCACCACCACCAACATAAAAAAACTAAAGTCTCTCTCACTCCCAGGGCCGGTCTCACGGCGGGTGGATCAGAGGGTAGTACAGCCGGCGAACCCTTGTCTGCTAACTGGGTCGTTCCGGACGTGTCACCACGCATGGCCATTAAATACTTGGGCGAGGATGGTGGCACGCAAAGGCATCACCTGGCAGTGGCTCCGGCGACCTCGTTTACGTCAGCCGACAAAGGCAAATTTAGTTTCATTAGAGGTGGAGTCACTGATCCGAGAGATGATCGCCAAGAATGTCATCATCCCGGTTCCTCAAAATTACCCAGTCTTTAAACCAAACTATTTCTAGTGCCCAAAAGGGACAGTGTTCAGATGAGACCCGTCGTAGACCTGTCTTATCTGAACCTCCATATTCACAACGTGTCATTCAGGATGCTGACAGTGAATCAAATCAGGCTAACACTTCCACTGGGAGGATGGATGTGTTCTTTAGACCTGACAGACGCGTATTGGCACGTCTCGGTAAACAAAAGATTTCAACGGTTTCTGGCCTTACGTATAATGCATCAGACTTATGTCTTTCAGAGGATGCCGTTTGGATTGAACCTAGCACCTCGCTTATTCACGAAATTAGTCCGGCAAGCCCTGATGCCCTTGTTAGAGCAAGGGATCAGGATTTTGTGGTATCTAGACGACTGGCTAGTGGTGGCAGAGACGGAACAAGTATGCATAAATCATGTCAACATAACATTAAATCATGTCAAATCTCTAGGATTCAAGGTAAACCTGGTAAAGTCAAACCTTGTTCCCTCACGAGTAGTTCAGTGGATAGGACTGGTTTGGGACACAGCTACTCTCACTCTGAGTAAGAGTGTGGACAATCGAAACAGATTTCGCAAGAAATTGTTCCTGTTTCTTCACAGTCTGACTACGACACGGAGAATCTGGGAGTCTCTGGTCGGCTCTCTCAACTGGATTCAACTAACTGTAAAGTTGGGCCAGTTGAAAGTCAAACGATTAATATTGGAGGGCAACAAATGTTTTCCACTATTGCCGGCGGAAAAATTATGGCCCATACCAAAATTAATCCACAACTTACTAGCGGTCTGGGCGAAGAGGGAAACGTTACACTCAGTAATGTCATGGACCTCTCCTCCACCGACGGTATGGGTAGACACGGATGCGTCAGGAACGATAGCTTGGGGCTTTCAGTCAAACCAAGGGCACCAGGGTCAAGGGCTTTGGTCCCATTTAGAAATCTCCCACATCAATGTCAAAGAATTACTAGTCCCCTTATATTTCCTTCAGGCTCACGGCTCTACTTTACGGGGCAAGTCGGTGGCCTTCAGAATGGACAATCTGAATGCGGTTCACTGTATTCAGAAACAGGGGTCAACGAGATCTCGGAAGTTGCTAAACGTGTCAGAAAAGATTTTTATTCTAGCCAACAGGCTGGACATTCATCTTCACGCATCTTATCTCCCAGGCGTAGCAAACGTCTGGGCAGACGCTCTGTCTCGGAGACAGAGCACAACAGTAGAATGGGCGCTCAAGCAAACCATTTTCGACCAAATGATTGCGGAGCCTTACCATCCACAAGTGGATTTGTTTGCGTAAGAGGAGACTCACAAACTCCCACTGTACCTCACCCGCCGGACGATAACACCGGCGGGCGGGCCAGACGCACTGGTGACAGACTGGAACAGGTGGAGTTCCATTTATCTGTTTCCGCCACCAGACGCGTCTCTAATGTGCCACGTAGTAAACAAACTACAGGATTATCGGGGCGTAGTCTCACTAATCGCGCCCCTGTGGCCGGCGCAGTTGTGGTACCAGCAATTGAAAACGTGGTGCCCGCACCCGGTGTCACTCCCGGTCGGGTTTTTCCACTTAGACACAATTGGCAACCTAGAGACCTCGCTGACTTTTGCATTATGGACATTCAGGAGGCCAAGTGGCTAGCACCATATGGTGGAGACGTGACCAATAAATTCATGAATCAATATACCCAGTCTACAAAGCGACAGTATCAATCGCATTGGCAAGCCTTTACTTCTTGGATTCTTAGAACAGAACAAACTGTGCCCTCGGTGGCTTTGGTTTTTAATTATTTAAATTATCTGTTCGAGCAGAAACGTTTATCTGTAGTAACGTTAAAAAATCACTTAACAGCGATTAGAATGCCATTTTTGGACCTTACCGGTCTCACCATACCAGTCGCGGAGGAAACAGGTTTTATGAGGGCATGTTTTAAACTCCGCCCACCTCCCCGTCAGCTCATGCCTACCTGGTCTCTGGACAAAGCATTGTCGTTACTTCATTCCCGTCTGTACCAACATACTGCAGATTTTACATTACTTTTAAAAAAGGCAGTATTCCTTATGGCTTTGCCTACCGGGAACAGAGTATCTGAGCTGGCGGCGATGAGCAACACACCTAATTGCCTCAGGTTTGGTAGGCTTAATGAGTGTATTCAGATTGCACCTTCCCCAGGGTTCATAGCCAAGAATGAGCACAGTGAACACGTGTTTTCAGAGTTCACGGTTCCGGCGTTGAAAAGGGGAAAGGTGCACCATAATTTATGTCCAGTGCAAGCTCTAACCAAATATTTGAGAGTGGCACCTCTAAATCACCAGGGTGCTTTATGGGTAGCAAGTACGGGTAAACGCTTGATGAAACGTAAACTGGCTTCTCTCTTGGTCGAGGTCATTAAAGAGAGTAATCCCGGCGTTGTGGGTAGGGCCCACGATTTACGCAAGTGGGCAGCCTCTTTACGTTTCCTTAAAAAAATTCTGTTGAAGATATTACGTCCACACAGTTGTGGGCCTCTAATCATACGTTTTTGACTCGATACCTTTCAGTAGCTCTAGACAAACCTTCCTTGCCATGTATAGCTTTAAGGCAGAGGGTCTAGGTGGCCCCTAAGTCACTTATTGTTTAATTTCAAGAAAAGGGGGGGGGGGGTGCAGTCAGTGTAACATAGGACACCCTAGACCCCGCCGGAGTATGTGAGCTGTGATACTGTTTATGGGTGTTGTGATATGTAAATTTCTCTATACTATTCATTACAGGAAATTGTGCTAGTACAATTGTAGTACAAACAACAGTGTTGTTGTAAGTAGTTTTTGGCTGTGAAGCAATCTAATTTTAAGCATTGGATATATTTTGAAAGATATATCCACTAGTTTTATGGGGTTTATATGTGCACATGTAAACTTATAAGTTTTTATTTTTTCACCACTTAATTTAAGTGGGGTGCCTTTTTAACTGGCGGATCTGTACTCAGAATCTCAGAGTTAACCCTTTTTTATCAAGCAGGCTTCTTTGAAGCACGCTCCTGCTTGTACCCCTTTTTGTATATATGTGCTTTGCCGAAATATATATCTTTTCGAAGTAAGAATACTATATGGTTGTTTGATTATCTGCTTTTGCTAGAGTTATGATATGATTACGAATGTCCCCCTCCAGTCTTAGATATCAGGCATAATCGTCAATGATGGAGGGGCCACTAATAAATTATAGGTTTGACTCCTGCAAGGAGATAAAGAAAACCTAATATTTAGTAGTGGCCCCGTAATCATTGACGACTGGGGCCCTCCCGACCATCCCCTTCCCATTCGTTGATGTATTAAGGATTTTGGTTTACTTGATATGTCAGTGAAGGAAGAATGACGCCTGAGTCAGCGTCTGGTCAAAGATCCACACAAGTACATCCACGATTATATGGAAAGCTTATGAATAGTTATTCTTATTTTCTTTTTCTTTTTTATTTGTTACAAAGTTTTTTCGTAGTGAGAACCCAATTTCATAATGACTGAACCATGAGTGAGGTTGCGTGCGCTAATGATGAAGGCTCCTCAATTTTTTATGCTCTGCGCGGTAGATTCAAACTACGGCGGATGAGTGTTTGAAGAGGGTGCCTTATGTAATAGGCATAATCGTCAATGATTACGGGGCCACTACTAAATATTAGGTTTTCTTTATCTCCTTGCAGGAGTCAAACCTATAATTTGGACGAAGAAATATTAAGAAGACTGATAATGACTATGAAAAGACCAAGATTAGAATATGCAGCAGTGATATGGTCAACCACATTTGAAAAAACACAAACAAATTAGAGAAAGTCCAAAGGATAGCAACGAAGATGATCCCAAGATTGAAGGAGTTGACATATGAGGAAAGACTTAAGACACTACAACTGCCTACCTTGAAAGAGAGAAGGGAACGAGGTGACTTAATAACGACGTTCAAGGGAACGAGGTGACTTAATAACGACGTTCAAGGGAGTAAAAAGTTTGGAACGAGTAGATAGGGAAGATCTATTCGTGAGGGATGATGGAAGGACAAGGGGACACGAGTTTAAACTAAGGAAGGGCAGATGTCGTAAGGACACAAAGAAATTCAGCTTCCCATATAGAAGTATAGAGACTTGGAACAACTTGGAGGAGGAGGTGGTGAGAGCGAAGAACATTAACGTGTTCAAATCTAGGTTGGATAAAAGTAAATATGGAAATAGGACAACATAACCTATGATATGTTAGTCCAAAATACTAGGAATTGGGAATATCCATTACGATACTTGTCTAAGTAAAATGGATTGATTGTAAAGTAACTAAGACATGACAACACGAGTGCTGCTCAATTCCTGTAAACTACAAATAGGTAAATACATACAGTACTGTATATTGATAACTTTTCCCACACACATACACATGCACACTCAAGCTCTATCTCGACCCCCTGGGGGTAAGGGGTCAGAATATGCCTCACGTGCCTCCTGCGTGTCGTAAAAGTTGACTAAACAGGTTGGGTCAGTTGGGTCTGCAACCCCCCACTCGGAAAATATGCTACAGCAACAAAAGACGATAGATCAGCCTCGGTCACTGACGGACCTACTGTTGACGAACACCGACCGGACAAGGACTGCTTTAGGATTGCGACATGGAATGTAAGAGGCGTGAATGATGACACAAAAGAGAGAGAGGTTCTGGAAGTATTAGCGAATGCCAGGCTGGATGTTTGAGGAATGACTGAGACCAAATGGAAGGGTACATTTGTGAAAGAATGGGAATGTTGAATAGGTGTGTGTACTGGAGTGAATGACAATGAAAGAGCGAAAGGTGTGTGTGTTTGTTTTAAAATAACAAGTGGAAGGAGTGTGTAAGGGACTATGGCTCTGTGGGTGCAAGGATTGTGTGGGTGAGAATGAAAGTAGGAATACAAACGTGGGTGCTTGTGTGTGACCATGCTCCGGCAGAGGATAAACCTAGAAGAGAGAAAGAGGTGTTCTGGGCGAATGTTGAGGCGTGCCTGAATAAGTTTGGTGAGAGTGAAAGAATATTTCTGATTGGGGATATGAATGGGAAGGTGGGTGATAGAAAAGTAGATGAGGTGATAGGAGAATGGGGTATATTGTCAGAGGTAGATGGGAATGGCAGTGCATTTGTGGATGTGTGGGAAGGAGGCTGTTGATAGCCAACACCTTCTTCCAACACAGAATGATACACAAATACACATGGAAAGTGGAGCGGAGGAGGGAGAGAGAGACAGTGGAACGAAAGGCACTGATTGATTATATATGTGTGGATGAACAAATGAAGAATTTTGTGCTAGATGCTAGGGTATATAGGGGTATGAGGGGGAAGGGGGTATCTGATCATTTTGTAGTAGTAGCTAAAATTAGGATACAGAAGTTTTTCCTCTCGGGCATAGGCTGAACACGGTGAGGCCCGTGGGAATATTCATACAATGCTATTTAACCAGGGAACAATGAGGGTATTTTTTTGGCATTTCGGTGTGCTGTGGTAATGCACTGATACTAGGTACAGCACAAACTCCATGATCCATCCCAATAATATCTTCCCATTGACATATTGGGATTCGAACCCGGGTCCATTGGATTACCAGTCCAGTGGCAAGACCACTCCACCACACCTCCCCTAAACTTCCCTAAGTGGGTGAAGAGAGCTAGAGTAAGGCCGGGGGGGGGGGGGGGGGGGGGGGGAAGTGGAGTGGTGAAACGGGTGGAAAGGTTACAGGAGGAGCAGTTCAGGGAAGAGTTCAAGAGAACAGTAGAAAGACAATTAAGTAGGTTTGACTTGGAGGATATGGAGGAAGTGGAAGAGGTGAGCAAAGTGATGTGTGCAGCATATGAGGAGGTATGTGGAGTAAGGAGAAAAGGGAGAGGGGTGAAGGGAACAACATGGTGAACTGAAGAGGTGAAACTAGCATTTGAAGATAAGAAGAAAGCATACAGAGAATAGTTAGGTAGTAGAGGGAATGAAGACTTGGAGAGACAGAAAAGGGAAAGGTACAGTACTTGGAGAAAAAGAGAGTGGTGAAAAAAGTAGTGAAGGGAAGA
The DNA here is from genome assembly GCA_032716605.1 of Paralithodes platypus. Classification (NCBI taxonomy): domain Eukaryota; kingdom Metazoa; phylum Arthropoda; class Malacostraca; order Decapoda; family Lithodidae; genus Paralithodes; species Paralithodes platypus. The sequence continues at coordinate 16,093,533 of CM064483.1, read as the reverse complement.
AAGAAGAGTACCAGTACTGTAGATGAGAAATTTAAGTGTAAAGTGGAGGGAGTATAAGAAACTTCTGGAAAGAGGTCAAGAAAGTTAGGGAGGGTAGCAAGGGAAGTAGTAAGGGTGTGAAAGATAAGAATGTGCGAGTGCTAGCCGAGAAGCAAGAAAGACGAGAGATGGTGGGAGCACTTCAACGAATTGTTGAAAGTAAGGAATGAAACGCCAGCATACATAGTTGGATGGGATATGGGAGGGAAAAGAAGAGAAGTAGTGGAGGAGGAGGTGGGGATCAGGTCAGAAGTGTGTGAAGCCTTGAAAAGAAAGAAGATAGGAAAAGCATCGGGTAGATGGAGTGTGTGGGGAAATGCTGAGGTATGGTGGTGAGATAGTGATTGAATGGGTATGGAAAATTAGTAAACTAGCATGGGATAATGGAAGTGCGCCTGATGACTGGAAGACAGGTATAATAGTCTCCTTGTATAAGGGTAAAGGGGAGAGAAGAATGTGTGGTAATCACCGGGGGATATGTCTTCTAAGAGTAGTAAGGAAGATGTACAGTAAGGTAATGATCGAGAGAGTGAGAGCGAGAACGGAGAAATGGGTAGGTGAGGAGCAGGAAGGGTAGAGGGTGTGTAGACTAGACTTTTGTCTTAAAAAGTGTTGTGGAGAAATATCTGGAGAAGACAAAAGTTGTATGCTGCCTTTATGCAACTTGGAGAAGGCCTACGACAGAGTTGATAGCCTAATTATAATAATAATAATAATATGCTGGTATTTTATTTGTTCGAGCGCCAATTCTCCAAATGGATTCACGAGCGCTCACATTAACTTAAATTTTTCCATTTCAAAAAAACAAAAACAAAACAAAAACAAAAACAAAAATTTAGAGCTTATAGTCATCAGTAACTCTATGCTCCCCAATATCATAAGCCCTCAGAAATATGTGCGACTTCAGTTGTTTCTTAAAAGCGTCAACACAATTCAACTGCTTAAGTGACACAGGCAGTCGATTGAATAGACGTGGGGCAACATAAGAAAAGGATCTAGCAGCAAAAGCACGTTCCCCAATGGCTCTGGGCTCATAAAGGCGATATGGGTCATCACCACTACGTAAATTCACATTTGACTCATTATGTGTTGGAAATAGAAGATCCAACAAATACTTAGGCTCACCAAACCTCAGCACCTTAAATGTCAGTAGGCACACTTTAAACTCTATTCTGGACTTCATGAGAAGCCAGTGTAGATCTATTAGATAATATGTGGTGGGTGTTCTGGGTGGAAGTGAAAATATTAGTCTAGCACACCTATTACGAACAGACTGGAGTTTCTTCAAAGTAATATTTGGTAGACCAATGAACAATGAATTACAGTAATCAATTCTAGATATAACAAATGAGTGAATGAGGGTCAAAAGAGATTCCTTGCTCAAGAACTTCCTTATAGCATAAAGGTTACGAATGTAAAGGTGACAACTCTTCACGACACTATTTATATGATTCTTAAAGTTCAGATTTTTGTCGAATACAACGCCCAAGTTTTTCACTGATTCCAAAGGTTGGAGCTGTGATTCACCGAATTCTAGACATCCAAAATCTTCATGGACAATATTTCTCAAATTACCATTTATGACTATAATCTCCGTCTTGTTGTCATTCAATTTGAGCTTCCTTCTAGTCATCCAGATCTTCAAGTCTGACAAGAGTGATGAAAATTTATTCTTTACCTCATCAATACTATTAATTTCAATATACAACTGTGAATTATCTGCATAGAAATGATACTTAACACCATGTGCATCCAGTAGGGATGAAAGACTAGAGGCATAGATAATAAACAACACAGGGCCAAGAGCTGATCCCTGAGGCACCCCGAACTTTAGCGATGATGGTTCTGACATAGAGCCACCAATGACAACAAATTGACTGCGATCGGTAATATATGACTGGTGTGCATCTCCCTGCACACCAAAACCAGAAAGGTCTCTCAGGAGCAACTGATGGTCAACAGTATCAAACGCTGCAGAGAGATTTTTTTTTTTTTTTTTTTTTTAAAGAGACAATGAACGGAGGAAGGATAAACACAGATAAAACAAAAAGGTCCATGTGCCTAAAGGCATCCTCCATTCATAAAATGTTTGTAACAACTGGATTTAAACATTTGTTGATTGTAAGTTTGTGGAAAGCAATTCGAGGGAAGTGAATTCCAAAGAGTAGTAGCTCTGGGGATAAATGAATTCTGATAAGCAGAAGTTCTGCATTGTGGAGGAGAAAGTGTAAATTCATGGGCGCTCTCAGCTGCCCTAGTTCTACGGGGAAAGATGTGGAGAGGCGGCACAATTGAAGCAAGTTCCTCGGAACAATTGCTGTGAAAATATCTGTAGAATAATGCAAGGGATGCAACGTTTCTTCGTATGGCTAATGTAGGAAGGTCCTGTGTGATTGCAGGGTTATTGATTAATCTAATAGCTTTATTTTGAATTTTGTCCAACTGCCTCAATGCAACCACTCCACTTCCACCCCACAGAGGTGAACAGTAATCCATCTGAGAGCGCACATGACTTTTATATATTACGGCCAACTGCTCGTCAGTGAAGAATTCTCGAACTCTGTACAGGAGTCCCAGTTTTTTAGAGGCATTCTTAGCAATGCTTCTAACATAATGTGTCCAGCTCAAGTTAGTAGTTAATGTTACACCGAGAATGTCAATACTAGGGGAAGTGGGAATATTTACATCATTAAAAAATATATGGGAGTCAGTGAGATTCTGTCGGTTAGAAAATTGAATGTACTTGGTTTTCTGTGCATTAAAGGAAACTAGATTCTCTTGTCCCCATTCATTAATTCTAGAAAGGTCCTGGTTCAGAGAAATTGCAGTGTTTATTTTTGAATTTATAAGATCGGGTTGGGTGAAAGAATTGGTAAATGTGAAGGAACTGTGGAGTGTTGAGTCATCTGCGTAGGAATGTATTGGATTATGAGTGGTAGATATGAGATCATTGATATGAATGAGGAACAGAGTTGGGGCCAAAACTGATCCCTGGGGAACACCAGCATTTATTGAGTGAAATTGAGAATAAAGGCCATCTACCATTACACGTATTTTTCTGTTATGAAGATAAGAAGAAATTAGTGGAACTAATGATGCAAGGCCGTAGTGTGACATCTTCGACAATAAGGATTGATGCCAGACTCTATCAAATGCCTTTGATATATCCAGTGCTATTGTATGTGTTTCACCATGTTGGTCTGTAGCTTGGTTGATTTGATGCGTAAGAAGGCAAAGAATGTCTGCAGTTGATCGACATCGTCTAAAACCATATTGCCTATCACTGATTAATTTATTATTCTCCAGATGCTTAATTATGTGATTATTTAATATAATTTCAAAAACTTTGCCAAGAGTGGAAGTTATAGCTATTGGTCTGTAGTTTGATGGATCTGATGAGGCACCTTTTTTAGGAACTGGATGGATGTTTGCTTCTTTCCAGGGTACTGGGAAGCATGAGGTATGAGTACACAGACGGAAAATTTTAGCCAATACAGGAGCGAGCACCAAGGAGCAATTCTTAAGTACTATTGGAGGAATTTCATCTGGACCAGGAGCCTTATCTACTGAGAGATTCTGCAAAATAGTTTTGACATGTCTGGTGTGGATCTTAAGTGAGGGAATTTCAGGTGAATTAAAATTAAGTACAGGGACATCTTGATTTATTTCATCTAAGGTTGAGTTGGTGGAGAAAATATCTGCAAGAAGGTTAGCTTTACCTCGTGGGTCACTTACAAGATTGCCAGTCGGAGATTTTAATGGTGGAATGGATGAAGCAGTAGTGAAGTTGGATTTGAATGAGTTAAGAGTAGACCAAAATATTTTGTTATCATTTGGATTATTTAGAAGTTTATTTGCCTGCTTATGGAGAAAGTTTGATTTAGTTAGGTTTAATACAGTTTTGGCATGATTTCTGATGTTTCTAAAGTAATTAAAGGCTTCATGTGTTTTTGATCTTGTGTATGCATTGTAGGCTATTGCTTTTTGTTCAGTTACTCTAGCACAATTATGGTCAAACCATTTAGGTGAATTAGATCTTTTACTGTACTTTTGATGAGGAATAACATTTTCCATTCCAATTTTTACAAAATCTTGTATGTGGCTCAAGGTGGAGTGTGCATCATTAGAAAAGAAAGAGGTCCAGGGAATATCAATAAAGAAACCTTGAAGACCCTCCCAGTCTGCCAGATCCAACAAAACCAAAAGAGAACACCGTCCAGAACATGTATTCGAGACTAAATCATTATAAATCTTGCTCAGGCCTGTCTCCGTTGAGTGGAGCTTCCTATAAGCAGACTGAGACTGGGGAATGACACTGTTCCGCTCCAGAAAAGGCAGCAACTGGTCCAGTATTGCACGCTCGACAATCTTAAGACAGAAATGACAGGTTAGACACAGGGCGATAGTTTACCAAATTATCACAATCTAGGCCTACCCTCTTCAGTAAAGGCCGAATTAAGGCATGTTTTTCAGAATTTGGAAAACAATTTTCCTCGAAGATACGATTAACAATTGAAGCAATGAAAGGTGATGCAGTCTCATAAGCTGTAGTTATCTTTGATACATTTATCGGGTCCAATGAACAGAATGTTTGATTGAGTTCTCTTAGGTATGTCAAGGCATTTAGGGAGTTAATTGGATGAAAATGTGTGAAGGCAGAGTCTACGGCCAACCGCCGAGAAGGGACCACAGAGTATTCTCCAAGAGCAGGGGTATTGTCAAACTCATTTCTGATTTGAGCAATTTTGTCTGCAAAGAAAGCTGAAAATTTTGATGCAAGATCAGAAGCTGAGACAGACGAGGGGAGAACCTGAGAAGAACGCTGGCCTGTTAAGTTGTTAAGAATTGAAAAAGGTCGTTTCTGGTCACCTCTGCAGGAATCGATTCGACCAGTATAATACTCGATCTTGCTTTGTGTAATTTTGACGGTGATAGTTCTACGAGCAGCGACATAATCTAACCGAGAGGATTCAGTTCTGTGCCGGCGCCACAGACGCTCTGCCCGTCTCCTCCTCTTGCGCAAAGCCACTACACTTGAATCATACCATGGAGCGTCATCCTTTATCCTTATCTCCTTGTCAATCTCAGGGCAATCACGGTCTTGGTAAGTATTGAAAATATACGGAGTAGCTGGCAAGCTGCTGAAAGCGGTGAAGAGCATGTATGACGGTGCAAAGGCGGCAGTACGTGTGGATAATGAGCAGAGCGAGTTCATTGATCTGAATGTTGGGTTAAAGCAAGGGTGTGTGATGTCCCCATGGTTGTTCAATACAGGTATACTGTATATATAGATGGAGTCATGAAAGAAATACAAGGAAGAGCAGTGGATGTTGGTGTACCACTGATAAGGGAAGGAAATAAGTGGAAGTTGCCTGTACTGCTGTTTGCTGATGATACAGTTCTGATGAGTGATAGTGAGTGGGAGTTGCAAGGTCTGGCAAATATGTTTGGAACAGTGTGTGAAAAATGGAATCTGAAGGTATACTGTATGTATGGAAGAGTAAGGTTATAGTCTTTGATAGGGGTGCAGCCATTGAGTGTGAGGTGAGGTTAAATGGTCTGGTATTGGAGAATGTCAGCTCATTTAAGTATCTGGGCAGTGTGTTAAGATAGGAGTATGGATGAAGAAGTGCAGGAGAGGGTGCAACAGGGGAAGATGATTGTAGGAACGCTGAAAGCAGTAACAAGAAATAGGGTGGGCAGCATGTAAGTAAAGAAGTCCTTGCATGATAGTGAGGTAATCCCGACATTGACGTTTGGGAGTGAAGCATGGACGTTGTTGGAGAGACACAAACCAAGAGTGAGAGGGGTAGAAACGAGTTACTTGAGAAGTGCATGTGCAGTTACATGGAGGGATAGACAGACAAATTAGGAAGTACGAGAGCGGTGTGGTGTGGATGTAGATGTGCTGGAAAGTGAAAAAAGGAACACCTTGATATAGTTTGGCCATGTGGAACGTATGGGAAGCGAGAGAATGACTAAGAGAGTGTACGAGAGTGAAGTGGAATGACATAGAGGGATAGGTAAAGTGAGAGAGAGGTGGAAGTATGGAGTTAAGAAGTACAGTAAACCCTCGCCATCTCGGACCTCTAGAAGTCGGAAACCCGTACTAGTCGGACTGGCTACGGCCTCTCGGACATGCACTTCCGTATTTCGGACATTTCCGTCATCGTTCCGACAGTCTCTGACGTTGTCGGACTTTATATAAGTATTCGGAAAATGTCCGATATTATATTTTTCAATTCCATTGCATTAGAAATAATTCAAAGATTACAAGAAGTCCAAATAAGACACAGTTATGTTAATGTATAAGGGAGTTACGTAGATGCATTAGAGATAGATAGATAGAAAGAGAGAGTTACAGAGGGGGAGTGAGTGATAAACATGAACTATTATGAGACGGACTTAATTGGTTCTGAAAAGACAAGATAGATAGAGAGTTGCAGAAGGGGAAGTGAACGATAAACACGAACTATTATGAGACGGACTTAATTGGTTCTGAAAAGACAAGATAGATAGAGAGTTGCAGAAGGGAAAGTGAGCGATAAACACAACTATTATGAGACGGACTTAATTGGTTCTGAAACAAGATAGATAGATAGAGAGTTGCAGAAGGGGAAGTGAACGATAAACACGAACTATTATGAGACGGACTTAATTGGTTCTGAAAAGACAAGATAGATAGAAAGAGAGTTGCAGAAGGGGAAGTGAGCGATAAACACGAACTATTATGAGACGGACTTAATTGGTTCTGAAAAGACAAGATAGATAGAGAGTTGCAGAAGGGGAAGTGAACGATAAACACGAACTATTATGAGACGGACTTAATTGGTTCTGAAAAGACAAAGGAGACTTTTATATTGACTCTTTTTCATGTTATTATTTGTGTGCTAGAAGGATAATATTGTTTTAAATTCCATTGCATTAGAAATAATTCAAAGATTACAAAAAGTCCAAATAAGACATAGTTATGTTAATGTATAAGGGAGTTACGTAGATGCATTAGAGAGATAGATAGATAGAAAGAGAGAGTTACAGAGGGGGAGTGAGCGATAAAGATAAACACGAACTATTATGAGACGGACTTAATTGGTTCTGAAAAGACAAGATAGATAGAAAGAGTTGCAGAAGGGGAAGTGAGCGATAAACACGAACTATTATGAGACGGACTTAGTTAGTTCTGAAAAGACAAAGGAGACATTTTTATTGACTCTTTTTCATGTTATTATTTGTGTGCTAGAAGGATAATATTGTTTTCAATTCCATCGCATTAGAAATTATTTATAGATTACAAAATGTCCAAATAAGACATAGTTATGTTAATGTATAAGGGAGTTAGTTAGATGCATTAGAGAGATAAATAGATAGAGAGAGAGTGGCTAGGGGCGAGCGAGCGATAAAATACTAACATATACGAGACAGACTTATGTTTCTGAAAGACAAAGGAGACATTTCTATTTACTCTCTTTTTCATTTTATTATTTGTGTGTTAGAAGGGTAATATTGTTTTCAATTCCATCGTATTAGAATTGATTCATAGATTAAAAAAAGACCAAATAAGACATAGTTATATATATGTATAAGGGAGATACTGTAGATGCATTAAATAGATAAAAAAAAAAAAAAAAAAAAAAATCTCTAATTTCTCTGGTGACGCGGACTTTCCTCTTCTAATTCGGAATTTTCCCTCTCTTAAGTCTGACATAAGTCGGACTTCGGACATCTCGGATTTTCGGTCATCTCGGACTGGGTCTCCCCCCAATTAGTCCGAGATAGCGAGGGTTTACTGTACTGTATATGCGTGAAAGCGTTGTTGGATGGGAGGAGAGGCGTCGACTGACTGGGGACAGAGGTGTATGGGGCAATTAATTCGTGGCCACCCCTTCGGGGACCATGGCGTCTGGCAATAGATAGATAGATAATTTTGTGTTGCTAACACAGCAACCAGACTACCGTACTTAGAAGGTTGCAGTTTTCACCATTCTCAAGCTGAATGAAGGTATATACTGTATGTGATCACGATATTATATATTTCTATTGTAGGTTAAGTATTAACGTAGTTACGAAGGTATAATGAGGCGTATTTTCACTGATTATCCCCGGGTGGGGCAACTGGTGCGTAATTTTAAAGGCCGGTGGTTGGGAGTTGATGTTTTCAAAGCTCCAGTAGAGGCATATGTGTTTAACCCTTCCTACCCGGCCTGTCTTACCTAAGGACGGTCGCCCGTACCCGGGCGAAATGGCTGAAAAACGTCTAGGCCTAGGCTACCGTATTTATGTTTATTTTCACTGCTAGAACTTTCCCACTCATCTATAATCGTAGTGCGGTTTTCAATCTGTATTTTGGCGTTGAGTAGAGCTCTTACAGTTTCTTACAGTACAGTTTCTTACAGTAGATCCTCTGGAAAAAGGCAAACTATGCCTGTGTATCCAGCTCAGTACCAGTACTTGCACTGCTGCGGTCGTTCACGGTGTTGGCGGCGGCGGTAGCAGACGTAACATTTTTACTATTCTGTATTTTTGTTTTATAATCAAACTTCAAATCTTGTCTTCCCCATGCTTTATCAAGATTACTTTCAAACTCCCTTATTGATTCGGAATCGACTACATACTGGGGCAGTGCGTTCCACTCATTTACCACTCTATCACACAATGAGTTCTTTGCCTTCTCAAGCCTATTTCTTTCTTTGTAAATTTTCTTAGAGTGTCCTCTCGTTCTTGTTCCCTCCCGCATCAAGAAGATACCTTCACACACATCCCCATCGTACTTTCCTGACACTATCTTAAAAGTCTCTATCATATCCCCTCTCTTTCTCCTATATGCCAGTGCTCTGTAAGTAAACACTGCAATTTCTCTTCACCAGGACCTTTCTAGAATTAATGGATGGGGACAAAAGAATCTAGTTTCCTTTAATGCACAGAAAACCAAGTACATTCAATTTTCTAACCGACAGAATCTCACTGACTCCCTTATATTTTTTAATGATGTAAATATTCCCACTTCCCCTAGTATTGACATTCTCGGTGTAACATTAACTACTAACTTGAGCTGGACACATTATGTTAGAAGCATTGCTAAGAATGCCTCTAAAAAACTGGGACTCCTGTACAGAGTTCGAGAATTCTTCACTGACGAGCAGTTGGCCGTAATATATAAAAGTCATGTGCGTTCTCAGATGGATTACTGTTCACCTCTGTGGGGTGGAAGTGGAGTGGTTGCATTGAGGCAGTTGGACAAAATTCAAAATAAAGCTATTAGATTAATCAATAACCCTGCAATCACACAGGACCTTCCTACATTATCCATACGAAGAAACGTTGCATCCCTTGCATTATTCTACAGATATTTTCACAGCAATTGTTCCGAGGAACTTGCTTCAATTGTGCCGCTTCTCCACATCTTTCCCCGTAGAACTAGGGCAGCTGAGAGCGCCCATGAATTTACACTTTCTCCTCCACAATGCAGAACTTCTGCATATCAGAATTCATTTATCCCCAGAGCTACTACTCTTTGGAATTCACTTCCCTCGAATTGCTTTCCACAAACTTACAATCTACAAATGTTTAAATCCAGTTGTTACAAACATTTTATGAATGGAGGATGCCTTTAGGCACATGGACCTTTTTGTTTTATCTGTGTTTTTCCTTCCTCCGTTCATTGTCTCTTAAAAAAAAAAAAAAAAAAAAAAAAAAAAAAAAAAAAAAAGTCAACTTGTATCAGTTGTGATAACGATTTCAGTGGAGCAAATATTGCAGAGATGTTGCCAATATGGGGGCTTTTCAAACACTAATTTCGTCGTGACGTCAGAACAATAACATTGAAGTCTTCTCCTTCTTGTTTTCGGAGGTGCGGTGACGAACGCTTGGGTTTGTTGACATACGTCGTACGCACGGCGTTCAGACCAAGCTTAATTAGGCTATTAAGCTGCCGTCTTAGGTAAAGACGGCCGGGTAGCTGCCCTTCTGCAGAGCTGTCCTTACCTAAGATAGCCCGGGTAGGAAGGGTTAATAATCAAGTAAAAATAGTTTCATATTTGCTTCATAGGCCATAGCCTGAAAATTACTATTTGCAAAACTGGTCCTAAATGTTTGCCTCAGTTTACTGAAGTGTCCTACTGTACCTTCTGCAGTATGTCGTGTGAAGTGCTGCCGATGACCCGCACCCCGTCAGGCTCCTGCACCAAGTGTGAGGCTGAGTCCAGGTAGTAGCTGGTGGCATCACCATTCACCGTCACCACTTCTAGTGTCATGTCCCACACCAGTACCACAGCTCCAGTACCACACCTTATTACAAAGTAGTTGTACACAATCATTAACTGTATTACCCTTACCTGTATCACAATACCACCACAAAACCATATTATTATGTTCCCTCCATCAACCGACTTTACTCCTAAACTAAATTAATGAAATCAACAAATACATGTGGCAGTCCAGGGATTCGAACCTAGGATGCTCACACCGAAAAAATTCAGTGCATTTATCCATTGCGCAAAGTTTAAGTTTTTCAAACACGAGCACTGATACCATACCTTAAAAGTTAAAACTGTACACATTTAAGAGCTTCACAGTATTTCATAATTATTAAGATTCCCCCCCCCTCCCCCCACAAACAAGGAAATATAAGAATATGCATGTGTCTACTGCATGTCGTAAGAGGCGATTAAAAGGGGGATGACGAAAGTCTGAGCCACCGTTTATCCTATTTGGTCTATTTCAGCCTCATGGTAACTACGAGACATCAGAGCATCAAGTCTATTCTCTAGAATGGCTGCTCTTACCCTGAAGGGCTGCCTTGGGGCATTTGGGGTGGTTTCATGCTTGCATGTGTTGTTGTTGTTGTTGTTTTTCCTCAAGCTGCCTGGCCGAACAGCCCCAAGGTGTGTATGTGTAATAATGCTTAGGAGCATACATAAATCGTTAAAGGAGTGGTGCTAGAAATATATTAATTTGATGTTTTTTTTGGAAAGGATACTGTTGGTATAACTTAACTGTTCCAGTTAGTTCAGTTTCAGAAGGATCGGTATATGGATAAGGAAGCTTTAAATATTGAGTAGCGAAACACTGAACGAAACTAACAGTTATGTGGTGGTGAGATTAATAAAAATAATATATACAGTCCTCCCTCGGGTAGCGCGGGTATATCGTACTGGGACCGCACCGCGCTACGCAAACACGCGCTACACAAAGCAATGAACTTATGGGATTAATTCTATTGGTTCTGGCCACTTCCCCAAAGTCCCCTTTTTGACCCATTTACCACCCGATTTATCTATTTATTTGTCAGTATTATTACGTTGGCAACATACCTTCATACTAGGGGTCAATAATATATCCAATTAAGACCATTGGTACTATGAAATGCCATTTATTTGACACGAAAACAATGCTGCTCAGCTGAAGTACAACAATAACAAACCACATGTCGTCTGTGTGAGAGGCAGGCGGTGGCAGCTTGGCTAAACTTGCCAACAAACTACCGTCTTCATTAGAGTTATAGTTTAATGTATTTTTCTTTGGCTTTTACTATTATAAATATTATTTGGTAAAATGAAATTCAATTCCATAGAGTAAATTATAATAACATTTTATTGCATACAGAAATAACTCGGGTTTAGACATAGCCACACAAGAACAACACACACACACACACAAACTGACTCAACAATAACACACGGAAAATCAGCTGACGAATCTCGGTGTTTCAAATTAACTTGCATTGAAAGTATATTCGTCGTATAAGGCCATCCATGGGTTTTGGAGGGTTTTGGAGGGTTTTGGAGGTTTATAAATGTGTCTTATACACGCCGGTATATACGGGTCTGACGAGTCTGCCGTTACAGGCCGACAGATGCCGAGAGATGCCGACCAGCGCTACATAAACAAAGCGTGTTAGATGCTGACTCGGCACATTTGGGGTACCCGTGTTAGAGCAAAACCGCACTGTCCAAAGCCGCGCTACCCGAGGGAGGACTGTACTGGTGGTTCGAACATGTGATCGGGCCGCAGGTAGTCGCGGCTTTGGGGGATGGAAATTGTTCATTTGTTATCGTTTATTTTCTTTTGAGCATAGAGTTTACATTTGAGGATCTGTCAGAGTTTTTGCCAGTACGAGTGGAGACGTTGTTGGGGAAGCTACAAGCTTGAGAGGACACTTTGCTGGTAAGATACTTGGAGGTCGGGATAGTTTGCTTTGGAGTTATTTTTAGTGGAACATTGATATTTGAAGTTATTTGAGATTAGAGATTATCAGATATTTGGAAATGTTTGGTTAAGGGGTTGTTTCCTTATTTAGGGGTTGTGGAGCGGTGGCGGTTATCCTGGGGAGGCATCGAGCTGTTGTTGCTGCTAGCCGGGGTAGGTGTTAATAATCCTAATTTGCATTGTTTATAATTTACATTGGGTTCACGAAAGTGACGATAGATTGTGCTATCTACAATGTGGGTTGGGGATGATATGGTGATAATCTACAACTGTTTATGTAAGTTGGTGGATAGTTACAGAAATATTTGCAGTGGCCTTTTTGTTGAAAATCTGCCTAATGTGTTCAGTATTTCATGAATGTAGGATGTAGTCGTTCAGAAATTTTCACCATTTCCTTGTAACTCGTAGTAAGAAAACTACGTAACATACCAGAAGTGAGTGACTAGTACGGTTGGTGACTTATTTTAATTGTAAACAATGTTGAAGTTTTAATGAGTCATATCTTTCTGAAGTACTGAACACAGTTTTAGAGTGGGCACACAATTTAGAGTAACGGTAAAATTAGGCTTGGCATGATCAGAGGTTGGGTCGGTGGGCTTGCGACCCCCACCCGAAAAAAATATCTAAGCAAAGAAAAACGAACGAACAGCCTCGGATGCGGACGGAACCTACGTTGACGAACCACGACCGACTAAGGACATTCCTTCGGACATTCTGAGAATGGCTATGTGGAATGTTAGTGGCATGAATGATGGCACAAAAGAGAGAGAGGTTCTGGAAGTGTTAGTGAATGCCAGGCTGGATGTATGTGGAATGACAGACCAAATGGAAAGGTTCAGATGTGAGAGAGTGGGAGTGTGGAATGGGAGTGTGGAATGGGAGTGTGGAATGGGTGTGTGTGCTGGAGTGAGTGAAGGAACAGCGAGAGAAGGTGCATGTTTGTTTGTAAGTAGCAAATGGAAGGAATGTTTAAGAGAGTATGGGTCTGTGGGTTCAAGAATTGTGTGGGTGAGAATGAAAGTAGGAATACAAACGTGGGTGATTGTATGCGTGTATGCCCCGACAGAGGATATACTTGAAAGAAAGAAAGAGGAGTTCTGGATGAATGTGGAGGTGTGCCTGGAGAAGTTTGACAAGAACGAAAGAATATTTCTGATTGGGGATATGAATGGTAAGGTGGGTAATAGGAAAGTTGAGGGAGTGGTGGGAGGGTGGGGGGTACCATCAGAGGTGAATGGGAATGGTAGTGCACTTGTGGACGTATGTGTGGGGAGGAGGCTGTGGATAGCCAACACCTTCTTCCGACACAGAATGATCCACAGGTACACGTGGAAACGGATGTTGACGATGAAGGATAAGACAGTGGTGGAACGAAAGTCATTGATTGATTATGTATGTGTGGATGAACGAATGAAGAAATCTGTGATGGATGCTAGGGTGTATAGGGGTATTGGAGGGGGTCTGTCTGATCATTATGTAGTGGTAGCTAAGGTTAGAATACAAAAGAAGTGGGTAAGGAGAGCTGGAGGGAGGCGAGAGGAGGGTGGAATGGTGAGGAGGGTGGAGAGGTTGCAGGAGGAGGAAGTCAGTGAGGAGTACAGGAGAGCAGTTGAAAGACGACTAGGTGGGTTCGACCTGGAAGTTATGGAGGAAGTGGAGGAGATGAGCAAGGTGTTTAACCCTCCAGCCCCGGCTATGTATTATATATATATTCCCCGAAAACCGGGAGTTTTGGCCGAAAAACGTCTAGCCTAGGCTACCGTATCTTTGTTATTCTGACTGCTTCCGCATTCCCGCGCATCCCCAAGCGTAGATGTGTTTCTTACCTGTAGAATGGCGTTAAGTAGAGCTCTCTAAGTCAACTGGTTCAGTTGTGATGATGATTTCATTGGAGATAACTTTATGGCAAAAACAGCCACTTTACACTACTTTTCGATACTTAACAACAACATACAGGCACACCCGAACAAGCGACGCTCTCCTTCTTGTGGCCGGAGATGCGGGGCGTCGGTCCAGCCGGCTGTTGTTTACATGCGTCGGACCGACGCCTTGCACACCAAGCTCACAGGCTTTCAACCACTGGGCGTTAAAGAGCCCTTCCGGGCAGCTCTGGTATGCTTTTTTATGGGCGTTCAAGAGCCCTTCCGGGAACCAAGGGTTAAGGATGAGATCTGTGCAGCATGTGAGGAGGTGTGTGGAGTGAGGAGAAGAGGGAGAGGAGTGAAAGGTACAGCATGGTGGACAGAAGAGGTAAGAATAGCTGTGGAAGAAAAGAAGAAAGCATATAGAGAGTGGTTGGGTAGTAGAGGGAATGAAGATTTCGAGAGACAGAAACGAGCGAGGTACGTGGAGAGTAAGAGGGTGGTGAAGAGAGTAGTGAAGGAAAGTAAGAGAAGAGTAGATGAGGAATTTGGAAGGAATCTGAGTGTAAAATGGAGGGAGAGTAAGAAAACTGTTCTGGAAAGAAGTCAAGAAAGTTAGGGAAGGTAGCAAGGGAAACAGTAAGGGTGTGAAAGATAAGAATGGGAGAATGCTAGCCGAGAAGCAAGAGAGAGTCGAAAGATGGAGGGAGTACTTCAATGAGTTGCTAAATGTAAGGAATGAAGAGCCAGCAAACATAGCTGGATATGGTATGGGAGGGAGAAGAAGAGAAGTAGTGGAGGAGGAGGTGGGGATCAGGTCAGAAGTGTGGGAAGCCATGTAAAGAGTGAAGTTGGGGAAAGCACCAGGAACAGATGGAGTGTGTGGGGAAATGTTGAGGTATGGTGGTGAGATAGTGATAGAATGGGTATGGAAAATGTGCAAACTAGCATGGGAGAAGGGGAGTGCACCCGATGACTGGAAGACTGGCATAATAGTCCCCCTATATAAGGGCAAAGGGGAAAGAGGAGTGTGTGGTAACCACCGAGGAATATGTCTTCTAAGCGTAGTAGGGAAGCTATACAGTAGGGTAGTGATTGAGAGAGTGAGAACGGAGAAATGGATAGGCGACGAGCAGGGAGGTTTTAGGAAGGGAAGAGGATGTGTAGATCAGATTTTTACCCTGAATTGTGTTGTGGAGAAATATCTGGAGAAAAAACAAAAGGTGTATGTTGCCTTTATGGACTTGGAGAAGGCCTATGACAAGAGTGGATAGAGAAGGTTTGTGGAAAGTACTTAGAATATACGGAGTAGAGGGCAAGTTGCTGAAAGCAGTGAAGAGCATGTATGATGGTGCAAAGGCGGCAGTACGTGTGGAGAGTGAGCAGAGCGAGTTCTTTGACCTGAATGTTGGTTTGAAACAGGGGTGTGTGATGGGATACACCCAAGAATCATAAAGGAAGGAGGGGAGATGTTAGTAGAGCCATTGAAAATGTTATTTGAGGTATCGTTTAATACAGGACAAATCCCGATGGACTGGAGAGAGGCGAACATAACAGCTATATTTAAGAAGGGAAAGAGAAATGACCCAGGGAATTATAGACCAGTCAGTTTGACAAGTGTTGTGTGTAAACTAATGGAAACGGTAATTAGAGAAGGAATAATGGATCATATGAAGTCAAACCAACTTTTCAGTGGGAGACAGTTTGGATTCTTGCCGGGGAGGTCGACGGTACTACAGCTAATTAAGGTGGTAGATGATTGGATGCAAATTTTAGAAGATGGTGATGTAATAGACGTGGTATATTGCGATTTTATGAAGGCCTTCGATAAGGTCCCACATAAAAGGTTAATAGAGAAAGTTAGAAGCTATAATATAGGGGAGAAATGTGTGAAATGGATAGAAGCCTTCCTGAAAGATCGGAGACAGAGGGTATTGGTGAATGGAATAGGCTCGGGGTGGAGGGAAATTACAAGTGGGGTACCTCAGGGATCTGTGTTGGGACCATTGCTGTTCGTTATATTTATCAACGACTTGCCTGAAGTTATAACTAATGGAAGTGAGGTATACCTGTATGCGGATGACACTAAACTGTATAGAAGAGTGAGGAGTAAGGAAGATATGGGTTTGCTTCAAGGAGATGTGGAGGGCATGAAGGGATGGTCTGAGCATTGGTTAATGCCTTTTCATCCAAAAAAATGCAAGTACATGCGGATTGGGACCAGCAAGATAGACAAGGTAGGATACAGTATGTATGAAGCGATGGAGGAAGTGAGTGCAGAAAAGGATATAGGAGTAGTGATAGATAATAAGTTAAATTTCTCAGAACATTTAGCGGAAAAGATAAACAAAGCCAATAGAATTGTAGGGCTGATAAGGAGGACATTTGTGTCACTTGACGAAGAAATCTTCAGGAATCTATATACAGCGCTGGTTAGGCCACACCTGGAATATGCAAACCAGGTGTGGGCTCCATATATGGTAAAGGATATAGAAGCAGTGGAGAAAGTGCAGAGAAGAGCTAGCAAGCTGGTACACGTTGAAGAACGCGGGCTATGAGCAGAGGTTGAGGACACTGGGACTTCCGACACTGGCATATAGGAGAAAGAGAGGGGATATGATAGAGACTTTTAAGATAGTGTCAGGAAAGTACGATGAGGATGTGTGTGAAGGTATCTTCTTGATGCGGGAGGGAACAAGAACGAGAGGACACTCTAAGAAAATTTACAAAGAAAGAAATAGGCTTGAGAAGGCGAAGAACTCTTTTTGTGATAGAGTGGTAAATGAGTGGAACGCACTGCCCCAGTATGTAGTCGATTCCGAATCAATAAGGGAGTTTGAAAGTAATCTTGATAAAGCATGGGGAAGACAAGATTTGAAGTTTGATTATAAAACAAAAATACAGAATAGTAAAAATGTTGCGTCTGCTACCGCCCGTGAACGACCGCAGCAGTGCAAGCACTGGTACTGAGCTGGATACACAGGCATAGTTTGCCTTTTTCCAGAGGATCTACTGTAAGAAACTGTAAGAAACTGTAAGTGATGTCCCCGTGGTTGTTTACTGTATACAGTATATGGATGGAGTCATGAAAGAAATACTATCAAGAGCAGTGGATATTGGTGTATCGCTGAAAAGGGAGGGAATTGAGTGGAAGCTACCTATACTGCTGTTTGCGGATGATACAGTTCTGATGAGTGATAATGAATGGGAGTTGCAGGGTCTGGTAAATGAGTTTGGAACAGTGTGCGAAAAATGGAATTTGAAGGTAAATGCGGGGAAGAGCAAGGTTATGGTCTTCGAAAGGGGTGAAGTCACAGAGTGTGAGGTGAAGCTGAACGGTCAGGCTATGGAGATCGTCAACTCTTTAAAGTATCTGGGCAGTGTGTTGAGTAAAGATGGGACTATGGATGAAGAAGTGCGGGAGAGGGAACAACAGGGGAAGAGGGTTGTAGGAAAGCTAAAAGCAGTAACAAGAAATAGGGTGGTCAGTATGGAAGTGAAGAAGTCCTTGCATGACAGTGTGGTAATCCCGACACTGACTTACGGAAGCAAAGCATGGATGTTGGTTGAGAGACTCAGACCAAGAGTGAGAGCAGTGGAAATGAATTACTTAAGGAGTGCGTGCGGAGTTACATGGAGGGATAGACAGACTAATGAGGAAGTAAGAAGGTGTGGTGTGGAGGTAGATGTGCTGGAAAGTGTGAAAAGGAACAACTTGAGATGGTTCGGCCATATGGAACGTATGGAAAGCGAGAGAATGACTAAGAGGGCGTACGAGAGCGAGGTGGAGGGACAGAGGGGGAGAGGTAGACCAAATGAGAGGTGGAAGGATGGAGTGAGGAAGTACATGAACGAAGGCGGTGCTGGTTGGGGGGAGGGGCGTCGACTGACTGGGGACAGAGGTGCATGGGGCGGTTCGTTCGTGGCCACCCCTTCGGGGATCACGGCGTCAGGCAATAGATAGATAGATAGATGATCAGATTTTGGGTTGGATTACTTACAGAAACAGAGGTTTGGGTGAATTTTTGTTAACCTCATCTTAGTGGAATTATAAATGTAAATGAGTTTATTTGCTTTGTCTGATTATTGTGGGAGCTGGGTTTTGCTGGAAAAATAAGGGTCACGGGGCAGTGTGTACCGGAATGTGGTGGTTTAAGAGTACAGTATACATTATTGCAGAACGGAGTGTAGGGACAGCCTACGAGACTGGGACATCTGGCACGAGTGACTGTTGGATCGTGCCTGTACCCTGCCATTCTGCTCTCCAAGGGTTACGTCAGTGCTGTGAGCCGGATCAGCTATCAACCCTGCTCTATCAAGTTGGCCTGCTTTGGGAATTCCTGCAATATCGAATCCCCGGGCCGAAACAGATAAGCCCTGATGAAGTGTCCCTTTCTTTTTAATTAACTGATGTAACCAGGTGATGGTGTTTTAGTCGTGCACTCGTACTCTTATTTCTTTTAATACATATTACTTGCCAAAGATTTCAAGAGCTCAGAATTTCGAAGGCAGTAGTTGATTCTCCGTACAATAACTATAGAGAGTTGTACATTAATATAAACCCAAAACTAATTGTAATAAAGCTCTATATTTTAACTGTGTTTTCTGTGAACCTCAAGTGTTTGGCTGATGCCAGAGATGCCCTGATATTTGTTTTTGTTCATTTGGTCAGTTCTCAACCCCATTACACATGGAACTGTTGATATATTTATAAATAACTTCACCTCCTACTATCGTGTCTGTATCTCTCTCTCTTTATTTATATACTGTACTGTATACAGTACAGTATGTATGTGTGTGCATATGTATACTGTATATATATGTATATATTATAGGCTTGATTCCCAAATGGATGGATGACAACCAAATAATTTGTAGTGACCCGGAATCAATGACGTACTGTACTGCCAATACTCATATTTGGCGCTCTTTCTTTCTAGGCAAGCCCTTTATAAGGAACATCTGTCTGCCACATAAAGAACTAACCAAACTATCATAGGCAGCATGATTAAAAGCAAAATTCCTCCCTTTAGAAATCCTCACATTCGAAATACCGACGATTCTAGAATGAATTTTGGTTTTGGATTCAATTCCCTCTCTTTCGTTTATAGGTTGAAAGAGAGAATACAATCCAGAAAAAAACTATCGTATTCCCTCTTCTTTCGTTTTTAGTACGAAAGAGAGAAAATACAATCTGGAAGATCCGGATTGTATTCCCTCTTAGTGCTGTGCTCTTGCACCAAAAATGTTTTTCATCCCGGACTAGTGACACTAGTAAAAAATTACCAAATCCTGGAGCCGGACCGGAAGCTAATTAATTGCCTAATTATAACCTACTGTAGTTAACAAATCAATAATTCAACTTGTCTGAGTAAATTATCTTACGGTTCTTTCTTATCCTCTTATCTTCTAAATAGTAAATATATATATATATATATATATATATACTGTATATATATATAATTATATATATATATAATTATATATATATATAATTATATATATATATAATTTACATATATATATACAGTGCACTCCCGTTATCCGCGCTCCAAGTATCCACGGACACCCCTAAATATCCCATTACTCGTTATCGGCGATTATCCGCGAAAAAGTACGCGTTATCCGCGGATTTTCACTCAATCGAAGAAGAAAGCAGTGCTGTCATTAACCAAGAAAGGCAAAATATATGAACATAAGAATATGGGAGATGCAAAAAGCCGATTGTCTCACACAAGGCAGATCCCTCTAACATAAGGCAGATCCCTGTAACACAAGGCAGATCCCTCTAACACAAGGCAGATTCCACTCACACAAGGCAGATTCCACTCACACAAGGCAGATTCCACTCACACAAGGCAGATCACTTGTGTAAGTGTTGGATAAGAGAGAAAAACTTAGTGCTACTGAACTCTCATGTAATTTTCTTTTCCGTCTCATATTCATCTGGCTTAATGTGTTCTAAGTGGTTCTAAGAATGGTACATTGGTTGAGGATAAAGTGAAGAAAATCATGTTTAACCCACTGAGCCCCAGCGACGCACTGTTTGCGTCGGCAATGTATGTAACACTAGACCCCAGCGACGCGAACATTGCGTCGGCCACTAAAACCTCTATTATTCGGCTCGTATGGTAGGAAATGGCTTGAGAATGGTAGGGGAGGTACCGTAGAGTGTGGGCGAACAGGAACGGTACGCGGGAACCGGCCAGCCATGCCGCGCGGGTGGTGGTGGTGGGATTAGTGGCGCCACTTTACCCACTTATTTGACCGCGACTTTGAGCCTTATTTACTCCTGTCGTATGGGAGCTATAGGCTTGAAATTTGTGTGAGACACTCCTTAGGATGTGTGCATCACAATGCTATACTCAGCTGTTCCCCAAGTGCTGCCGGGCGGGTGGTCATGCGGGGGAGGTGATGAAAAACACTGTACCCACTTGTCTCCCAACGACTTTCGACCTTATTTACTCTTGTCCTATGGTAGCAATAGGCTTGAAATTTGTATGGGATATTCCTTAGGATGTACGCATTACTTGTCCATGCTCAGCTATCCCCCAAGTGCTGCCGGGCGGGTGGTCATGCGGGGGAGGTGATGAAAACTACTGTACCCACTTATCTCATACGACTTTCGACCTCATTTACTCTTGTCCTATGGTAGCTATAGGCTTGAGATTTGTATGCGATATTCCTTAGGATGTACGCATTACCTGTCCATGCTCAGCTATCCCCCAAGTCCTGCCGGGCGGGTGGTGGTGGGCGGATTAGTGGCTGTTAGTACCCACTGATTTCACCGCGACTTCGGACCTTATTTACTCTTGTCCTATGGTAGCTGTAGGCTTGATATTTGTATGGGATATTCCTTAGGATGTAGGCAATGTATGGCAACCCACAAATCTCGGTTTGTTGAGACAAGGGACGTGCGTGACAAAGGAAAGTCAGTTTACCCATACGTCTCGCGAGTGCAACACCATGTCGGATTTACCACGCCGTTACCCACGCAGGGGAATATCCCTGGCCGATGCCATGGCCATACTTGAAGAGAGTGATGTGCCTGATAGTGACACTGGATCATCCAATGACGATTCAGAGGACGAATATAGTCCCACTGTGGCCGAGTATGATGAAATGCATGAGGAGGAACCCTATCTCCCCATCGCTGAACGGTACGCCAGGTTACAACAAAGGGAGGCGAGTAGCTATCGTTCCCCTGCTCCCCCCCGTGACATAGTGGAGTCCCCAGCAAGTGGGGCAGAGGATGAGGAAGATGACCCAGACCCCATGGCCTTCATCAACATTCCACTTTCTCATCGTAGGGCTGAGAATGATGGGGAGGGGGAGGAGGAGGACGGAGAGGAGGAGGAGGAGGAGGTGGGTCAATCTCCGACACCACACGTGCCTCGCCGTGGTGGTGCTCCCCCGCGTTTGCCTTCCCCACCACCCCCCATTCCCTCTCCACTAAAAGCACCAACCCCTCACACTTTCTATGGCTTGCGCAGGGGTGCAGCCATATTAGCAGCGCAGCCATTGACTTCTTCTTCAGAAGCAACAGATGAGGATATGCCTGCCCTCGAATCATCTCCACCACGCCACCCACGCTGCAACCAACGCCCTGCCGCACGCCGCCTGTTTCCCTCATCACCCCGGATTGACTCGCCCCCACCATCACCTCCCGGACCACTACCATACTCACCTGTACCTTCTCCTCAGCCTGGGACCTCCCAGAGACATGACACTCAGACACCATCACCACCTGAGTCGCCACACCGCCCTGATCGTGCGTAACGCCCTATCTACGTACGTGGGAGTGCCCGTGGTCCTGTGCGTGGACGTGGCCGAAGGGTGTCTAAGGTGACCCTAATACGCCCCACCCCTGGCGGTGCGAGAGCAAGGGCTGGGTCGGCTCGACCAAGGCCGAGGTTGAGGGCAGGGGCAAGAGGGGCAAGAGTGGCAAGAGGGGCAAGAGGAAGGGCAGGGCCCCCCCGCCACCCTGATGGTGACTCCCCTCCTGACGACTCTGGTGACGAAGGTGCCGCTCAACCCGACGTGTGGGATTGGGTCGATGGAGACAACTTTGTGCCCACCGACTACAACTTTGTGGACGCTGGGATTGCCGGCCCTACGCTCCCAAACCAGGGGCGGCAGACCACGAGACTGGAGATCTTCAGGCAGTTCTTCACTACAAATCTCGTGGCTCTAATTGTTGACCAAACCAACTGGTACAATTATTATTTCATGGCTGGGAAGGAGCAGTCAAAATACTCTGCAAGGCTGTCATGGTCCTCCCTAGATGTCCCAGAGTTTTACACATTCTTGGCCATTGTAATGCTGATGGGGGTCACAAGGAAATCCTCCATAAAAAAGTATTGGTCCTGGGATCCCCTCGTCCGAACCCCTATTTTTGGCCAAATAATGAGCAGAAATAGGTTCACGGCCATAATGGGGAACCTCCATTTCATCGACAGCCTGGCAGCCCACACCAAAAATCAAAGTCAACCCAGAGCAATGAAGGACCCCATGGAGAGAATAAGACCCATTTTTGAGTACCTGAAGCTGAAGCTTGCTGCCGCCTTCAAACCCCATCAGAAGCTCATTATTGATGAGAGTTTGCTGCTGTGGAGGGGGAATATTGGCATCCGGCAGTACATGCCCAGCAAACGACATCGATATGGCCTGAAGACCTTCGTGATGTGTGACTGTCGAACTGGTTACATCCAGGACCTAATTCTGTATATGGGCAAGAAAACAGAATTGGTGGAAATGAGGACATACGGAATTTCTGGGGCCGTCGTCATCACCATGCTGCAGGGCTACCTGGACAGGGGGCCACATAATGTACCTGGACAACTGGTACACCAGCCCCTCCCTTGCCAAGTTCCTGCATAGCCGCACTACAGGAGTCTGTGGCACCGTCAGGAGGAATCGGATCTTCATGCCCGAACTACCACCCAGGCGGGAAAAGGGCTCCATCATCCACAAGCAGGCTAACAATGTCCTCATGTTGTCCTGGATGGATAACCGGGATGTGAACCTCCTCACAACAGTCCACTGTCCCATCTTCCAAGACAGCACACGTCGTGACAGAGCAACTGGCGAAGTTATCAAGAAACCTTTGGCCATCTGAGATTATAACATCAACATGCAGCTGGTGGACAAATCAGATGCTGTCATCTCGTCATGTGAGTGTGCAAGGAAGACGATGAGGTGGTATAAGAAGTTATTCTTCGACCTCCTCGATCTCACCCTCTATAACAGCCATATCCTCTACTCAACAATCACCGGCAAGCAGGAAACGATGGAGAACTTCTGCATCGAGTTGTCCAGGCAGACGTTGAGGGAATACATGACTGCTCCCTACTTCCAGCAACCCCCCGCCCATCGACGCCCAGCAGCAGAAGGGATTGCCAGGCTGACACAATGCCACTTCCCTGAATATGTGCCGCCCACAGAAAACAATGACAAACCCCGAAGACGGTGTCATTTGTGCCGCAACACGACACAAGAGGGAGCCTGTGAGATCAGATACCAGGTATATGTGCCCAGAATGTGATGTTGGACTGTGTTTCCCGGACTGCTTCAGGGAGTATCACACCCTTGAGCATTTCTAAAACTGTACTCAAAGACTGCGATAAAAGACGCTATGAAATGTGAAGTGTGTGTATAAAAACCAAGTGTAAATAATAAATATAGGCTATACAAAGTGCCGAACACAATATGTAAGTGATATTGACACTCAAATATACGTAAAACAGTGACGGACACCAATAAGTGTAAATATATACTATTTCTAAGTCAAACATCCACCCATCCGGGTGGATGGGACTCGTTAGCCTTGGTCGGCAACTCATCTAGGGCAGACAACCTTATACAAATCCAGGTGGATGGGATTCGTCAGCCTTGGTTGGAAACCTGTCTAGGGGAGTAAACCTGATACAAATCCGTACTGCTTACCTAAGGGTAAGGCAGGTTAGTGGATGGATTAGCCGAACACCACTGTAGAAAAATAGTGCTAACAAGATACACAGAGGGCCTCGGAGTCGGACGGATCCTAAATTGAGTGGTCAATCATGTAAGTCCTTCACAAAACTGGCTCGGGTTGTCCCTCTCACAGGGAATAGGTCCGCTTGGGGGTATTCTGTGTATGGCCACCCTCGTAAGGGGAGTAAGGCGTCCGGCAATATAGATAGATAGTAACAGAGAAACGCAAGAAAAGGGAAAGTGTTGGTGGCGCGTAAAACAATGTGTGAAACTCATATTCTATAACTATCAAACATATTATAAAGTAATAAACTGAATAAAGAGAGGAAGTGACATGAAAACTGAATAAAGCAGGCGAGTAACAGAGAAACGCAAGAAAAGGGAAAGTGTTGGTGGCGCGTGTCAGTCAGCTGGGTGTGTGTCAGTTTGTGCGTTCTGTTATTGTCCCAGACCATGATGGCCGCCAGTTTCCATGGCAACGGAGACGCGCCACGGTCTTGCCACTCGTGTTCACTTTACAAGACTTATATCTAAGCACTTGTCACACTGTAACTTCACTCACAATGACATTATGTGATACATGTTGCTAATATATGAACTATGAAGGCACACATGATGCTCGGGTGGTGTAAATAACCGTCACTCGAAAACTGGCCGCATCGTTCATCTGCCATGCTTCCGCGCTCAACTATGGCTGACCGGGCGGGAAGTTTGAAGGCCGCCCGGCACCAGCTGATGTATAAGGCCCCCCCCCCCATACGACCCCTAAATGATCGAGGCGAGTATTTTTTTTTTCTTCTTTTCTCACCTTTTTCTTCCATTTTAGAAAAAAAACAAAATTGGCAAAATCGGCCGGGCCCTGGATGTACATTAGTAAACCCTCGCCATCTCGGACCTCTAGAAGTCGGAAACCCGTACTAGTCGGACTGGCTACGGCCTCTCGGACATGCACTTCCGTATTTCGGACATTTCCGTCATCGTTCCGACAGTCTCTGACGTTGTCGGACTTTATATAAGTACAGTACTGTATTCGGAAAATGTCCGATATTATATTTTTCAATTCCATTGCATTAGAAATGATTCAAAGATTACAAGAAGTACAAATAAGACATAGTTATGATAATGTATAAGGGAGTTACGTAGATGCATTAGAGAGATAGATAGATAGAAATAGAGAGTTACAGAGGGGGAGTGAGCGATAAACACGAACTATTATGAGAGCGATAAACACGAACTATTATGAGACGGACTTAATTGGTTCTGAAAAGACAAAGGAGACTTTTATATTGACTCTTTTTCATGTTATTATTTGTGTGCTAGAAGGATAATATTGTTTTCAATTCCATTGCATTAGAATAATTCAAAGATTACAAAAAGTCCAAATAAGACATAGTTATGTTAATGTATAAGGGAGTTACGTAGATGCATTAGAGAGATAGATAGATAGAAAGAGTTACAGAGGGGGAGTGAGCGATAAACACGAACTATTATGAGACGGACTTAATTGGTTCTGAAAAGACAAGATAGATAGAAAGAGAGTTGCAGAAGGGGAAGTGAGCGATAAACACGAACTATTATGAGACGGACTTAATTGGTTCTGAAAAGACAAAATAGATAGAAAGAGAGTTGCAGAAGGGGAAGTGAGCGATAAACACGAACTATTATGAGACGGACTTAATTAGTTCTGAAAAGACAAAGGAGACATTTTTATTGACTCTTTTTCATGTTATTATTTGTGTGCTAGAAGGATAATATTGTTTTCAATTCCATCGCATTAGAAATTATTTATAGATTACAAAAAGTCCAAATAAGACATAGTTATGTTAATGTATAAGGGAGTTAGTTAGATGAATTAGAGAGATAAATAGATAGAGAGAGAGTGGCTAGGGGCGAGCGAGCGATAAAATACTAACATATACGAGACGGACTTATGTTTCTGAAAGACAAAGGAGACATTTCTATTTACTCTCTTTTTCATTTTATTATTTGTGTGTTAGAAGGGTAATATTGTTTTCAATTCCACCGTATTAGAATTGATGCATAGATTAAAAAAAGACCAAATAAGACATAGTTATATATATGTATAAGGGAGATAGATGCATTAAATAGATAGATAAAAAAAAAAAAAAAAAAAAAAAAATCTCAATTTCTCTGGTGACGCGGACTTTCCTCTTCTAATTCGGAATTTTCCCTCTCTTAAGTCGGACATAAGTCGGACTTCGGACATCTCGGACTGGGTCTCCCCCCAATTAGTCCGAGATAGCGAGGGTTTACTGTATTTATATTTAGCTGGTGCTCAGTGGGTTAATCATTTTTGTTTAGATAAAAGTGCAGATAATCTTGATTAATGTGTTATAAGTGGTTCTTAACCCTCCAGCCCCGGCTATGTATTATATATATATTCCCCGAAACCCGGGTGTTTTGGCCGAAAA
This sequence comes from Paralithodes platypus, assembly GCA_032716605.1. Taxonomy (NCBI): domain Eukaryota; kingdom Metazoa; phylum Arthropoda; class Malacostraca; order Decapoda; family Lithodidae; genus Paralithodes; species Paralithodes platypus. The sequence goes on along the minus strand of CM064483.1, from coordinate 16,067,024 downwards.
ACGTCTAGGCTAGGCTGCCGTATATTTGTTAATCTGACTGCTTCCCGCATTCCCACGCATCCCCAAGCGTAGCTGTGTTATTTACCTGTAGAATGGCGTTAAGTAGAGCTCTCTAAGTCAACTGGTTGATTTGTGATGATGATTTCATTGGAGATAACTTTATGGCAAAAACAGCCACTTTACACTACTTTTCGATACTTAACAACATACAGGCACACACGAACAAGCGACGCTCTCCTTCTTGTGGCCGGAGATGCGGGGCGTCGGTCCAGCCGGCTGTTGTTTACATGCGTCGGACCGACGCCTTGCACAAGAAGCTCACAGGCTTTCAACCACTGGGCGTTCAAGAGCCCTTCCGGGTACCTGTTATATGCTTTTTTATGGGCGTTCAAGAGCCCTTCCGTGGTGAGAGGGTTAAAGGGGTTCTAAAAATGGTTCATAGGGGAGATGATGATATGGCACAAGTGACACCTGAATTTACCTTTGGAATGTACTTGATGTCCACTGCTTTGGACTATACCTGGAGCTTAGTGGAACAGTCATTGTGAATCAAATTGAGTATCCTTTAATCATTGCGTACATATTAATGTCATAGGTAGGTCAAAATAGTGTATTTGAGGGTCCAAGATGGGTGAGCTTGGTACGACTAAGTCTATTTCCCATTCAAACCTACAGTATGTTAAACACTGCCCACGTATCTGCGAAATCGCGTATCCACGGAAAATACGTGGTACGACATAGGCGCGGATACAGGGAGTGCACTGTATATATATACAGTATATATATATATATACTGTGTATATATACCGGGTATATATATACAGTCAGGCCTCTCAATACGCGAGTATATGGGCGACACACGAGGGCGCGGAATGGAAATTCGCGTATTAGCAATAGAGTATTATATGGGAATAAATCGATATGGGCGGCACTGACTCCAAGTTGTCTACTTTAGGCCTATTTATCTCCGTCAATTGCCACAAAAGGTACATATATGTATACATAAACATCCAAATCATAAGAAAATATAACAATAATAAGTTTGTTCTTGCGAGGGGGCATGATGATGGGGGCAAAAAACTATATCACTGAACACGAGTCGGACTACGTGGACTGAGGGTAGACTGGCGTCCCTGCGCAGATGGATGCGCGGAATGGTGGGGGGCCTCGCGTATTAGCTGAACTCCCCGGAATTGCCCTTATATCGGCCCCGGATTCGCGTTTTAAAGGTACATCACGCGTTTTGAAAGCTTTGGGTATGATTCGACCCCCTCCTCGCGTATAAGGTGAATCGCGTATTAAAAGCTCGCGTATTGGCAGGCCAGACTGTACACTCAACCCTCAGCTTTCACGCCCTTAGCTATCGCGTTCCACAGCTATCGCCTGCTCCCCAAAAGCTGTCAGACCAGGGCTTTCACGCCTATGAACTGGCTATCACGCACCAAATGTGGCCAAAAATACAACAAAATTGGAAATTCCCAGGCGGGCGGCAAGCATACGTTTACGTTACTCGCTCCCTGATTGGGCGTGACGTCATGGGAAGCAAGCGCTGTGATTGGCCGCCACCCATCCTCCTACCCTCCCGCCGTCCCGCCATACTTACAATTTCTCAGTCTTACTTGTACACCCATTGTTGTCTGGTGAAAGCTGTGAAAAGTGTTTTTATACCTGTGAACAATGGCTACTAACCCACCCCAACGGCCACCGAATCCCCCTACCTTCGCTCAGCGTAATGTGACCGCACCAAATCGAGACATTAAGAAGAGAAACAACCTTACGTATGCTCAGAAACAGAAAATTGTGGACTTAATAGACAAGGGTGAAACAAAAAGTAGTGTGGCAAAGAAGTTTGGAGTGAATGAATCGACAGTGAGGGGGATTTATCAAAAGCGAGAAAACATAAAGACTCACATGAAACTTGCCCCATCAATTGCTGCATCGAATGCCTTTCGAAGTTCTAATAAAGTGCTACTTAAGACGGAACAAGTGTTGGGGCGATACTTGAATAAGCAGGCAAAGCCCCTCCGACCACCCTCAACTGGGCCCCTCCGGTGAGCCTCGACCACGGCAACAAATCGATGAACAGCCTTTACTTACGGCACTTGAATTGGATACAGTGGATGATGACACTTCAGAATTTGAAGGATTTGATGTTGAAGGGATACTGAACGAGATAGAGCAACGTAGGAGTGGCCAATAATTCGCCACCTCGGAACCCAACCCACCTAAATCCCTCAACACACCTAAAAAGGTAAATGTGATGGTGTAATATGTTCTTATATTTACTTTTATAATGTTTCTTATAATTATTATTATGTTATGTTAGTGTTCAGTGGAAATTATTAGGTAAAAATCGCAAAATACGAAAAATAGTTGTCAAATTCGGCACCCAGGCACCAATTAGAATTATTCCCATTAGTTCTTCAGTATGGCTATCGCGGTTACGGCTACCGTGCGGCTAAAGCTGCACCAATTAGGAGTGATAGCTGAGGGTTGAGTATGTATATATATATATATATACTGTATATATATATATATATATATATATACCGGTATATACTGTATATATATATATATATATATATATATATATATATATATATATATATATATATATACGGTATATATTTACAGTACATTCAACAAGACCCACGCCAACAGTGTGCATTATCACATTATCATATGTATAATTAGAAGGATGATTACACCATATAAGATTATTACATTCCAATCCAGTACCATCACACCAGTATATAAATTATTTATTGCACACTTTCACCAGTATTATTAAGTTTCAAAGCATTTTTCATCGTTACTAGGGAAGAGTCAGTGAAAGACGCAAATGGAGAGTTACTATTGGATGGAGTGCAAGTGAGAAAAACATATGCTGACTATTTTGAATCTTTGCTAAATGTAAGAGATGGAAGGGAGGCAGTGATTGAAGCAGTGGTTGTTGTTGTTGTTGTTGTTGTTCCCCAAGCTGCCTGGCCGAACAGCCCCAAGGCCCCGAGCAGGCCAAGGCCACAACCGTGCGCCCCCACAGAACCCTCACTGCCGACCACAATAAAGCCTGGGTGACCGAAGCCACTCCATGGCGGGGAGCTGAGGAGGGTGCGGAAACGCCCAGGAAACCAAAGCCCCACCCAGGGCCCTGTGCCCCTCAGCAATTATGAAGAGAAAGTTGAGGGGCAAAGGAAAAAAATGTGACGCTTTGGCTTCCAATCTAGGTAGACTGGGAGGTCAATCCACGTTAGAGACGCCGTCACTTGAGATCTAGAAAATATAAAAGTAAAAGGAACAGTCAGAGTAAGCTATGGGTATGGCAGAGATCGCAGTGGTTAATGGAGATAGGTTACCCAGGCCATCCAGGTGGCAGGGAATGAATGAAAGGATTGGGAAAAATTAGGTGAAAGAAGCAATGAGACAAATTAAAGCGGGAAAAGCAGAAGGTATGGATGGTATTGCTGTGGAGTGTATTAACCCTTTCACGTTTTTATGACGCAGAGGTTGCCAGATTAGCAATAATAAATAGAGTTCTCTCACTCTTATGATTACCTCTCCAAAATTAGTTTTCTGCCCACAGCTAACTCATAAGACAACTGCAGAGGTTGAAGTAACTAAACTAAAGGTTTCTAAATACCCCTGATGGTAACAAAGGCTTTAACACCTAACGAGCAGCCTAGGCGGTAATTTATATGTACCGCCCAGCGGGGTGTTTTTACCCTAAATAGGGTTGTTTACGTGATAATTTTCATGCCTAAATAAGACCTAGAGCGTAAAACAAGTATCTATCCCTGAAAGGGCATAAACAGAGCTTTCCAATGACACCCCAACCATCCTTGTACGACTGCTAGTTTTCTTGCAATGATCGCGCAACACGAGTGCAAAAACCATGTAATTAGGTAGTTTCCCTACATAATTCCCTGTGTAGCGAGTGCGTGAGGGTGGGGGAGGGTGGGATTCATGTCAGTAGGTCCGCCGCGGTGGTCTGGAGCAGTCATACGCTTGCTACTCTCCTGCCACCACTTATCTCTCTCTCTCAGCAACATTACGTGCTGAAAATGGCACACGACGTAAGTTGTGAACTGCCACTTAGTCCAAATTTCTTTCACACGACATAAGTTGCACGCCGCTAATAAAGAGTTAAAGTATCCCTAATAGGCTCAAAATTGCATCAAAGACGTGAGAGGGTTACGAAGGGTGGAGATGTGACAATAGATTGGCTGGTGAGACTATTCAATGTGTGCTTTGTTGTGTCAATGGTACCACTTGATTGGAAGAGTGCATGTATTGTGCCGTTGTACAAGGGGAAGGGAGACCGGCAGGAGAGTTCAAGTTAAAGAGGTATTAGTTTATTATCAGTGGTAGGAAAGCTGTATGGCAGGGTGTTGATAGAGAGGGTAATAAAGGGTACAGAAGGTGCAATAGGAGTTTTAGGAGGGGAAGAGGGTGTGTGGATCACATTTTTGAAGTAAGACAGCTATGCAAGAAGTATTTAGAGAAGCATAAGGAGATATTTTGGGCATTTATGGATATGGAAAAAGCGTATGATAGTGTGGATCGAGAAGCAATGTGGAAGGTGCTAAGGATTCATGAAATTGGAAGAAAATTTGTTAAGAGCAGTCAAGAATTTTTATGAAGAGAGAAAAGCGTGTGTTAGAGTAGGAAATAATGAGTTGAGTGAGTGGTTTGAGGTAAATGTAGGTCTGCGAAAGGGTTGTGTAATGTAACTGTGGCTGTTTAATGTACTGTATACCTATACAGTAATGTATATGGATGGTGTGGTGAGGGAGGTGAAAATGAGAACTATGGTTAGAACTTAGAAGATTGAGTTTAGTAGGAAAGATGATGATGATGATGATAAAGATTTTATACTAGCCTACTGAGCCAGAGGCCACTTATAAGGCTAGGAGACCAAGTATGGGAAGCGGAGATGCATGGGTAGGTCAGTTATAACTCATGGAAAACATGTATGGCTTGAAGATAGGAACGGAGCGGTGCAAAGGTAAAGGTAGGGGAGTCACAAAGCAATTCGGGAAGGGAACGGTTCTGGAGATAACGCAAACGTTCATACCGAAAGTTACGGCATTCGCATAATATATGGGGAATTGTAAGAACTGTATGACATTGCTGGCAATAGGGAGGTGGAGATCTAGGTAGAGACATTAGGTAACCATGTGTTAGCCTAGTATGTCCAAGACGAAGCCTGGTAAGCACAACCTGGTCAATACGATCAGAAGAGGGAGGAGTCGTCCAGGGAAATACGTCGTCTTTGAAAGAACGGAGATGTATAGTGGTAGGGAGACTCCTCCACTCCACACACCACTTATCACAGACTTTAGACTTAAGGACCGGAAAGACGTCAGGTAGGCGCATGAGAGAGACGCTAGGAGTGCCCCGCCTAGCTCTCTTGGCCAGAGTATCCGCTCTTTCGTTCCCACTAGGACCGACGTGGGCAGGGACCCAGCAGAACGTGATGGTACGGCCCAGGAGCAGGACATGAAGCAAGCTGGCAATGTGCCTAACAAGGGGGTCACATGGAGCATAGCAGTGTAGTGCCTGCAAGGCACTTAAGGAGTCACTGCATATGACAATGTGAGGAACGTTGCACGGGAGATCACCTATCAAGCCCAATGCACCCTGTATAGCTAATAATTCAGCGGTGAACACCGAGGAAAACGTATGGAGCGTGCTCTGATGTGAACCATATTCAGACACTGCTGCACAACCCACTAAGCCATCTTCCTTGGAACCATCGGTGTAAATGAAAACAGCCGGACGATGACAGAGCAGGTGGTTCAGGGCCAGAGTGCGCAAAATAAACGCGTCAGTGGACTTGCCGGACAAAGACAGGTGAAAGCAAAAGGCGGGACGTCGAATGCACCATGGCGCACTCAGGCACAGAAGCCCGAGGGAATGGGACGCTGTGAGTGGAAAATAGGTTCATGGCTACAAGGGGAAAGGATGGCGACATATTGTCCAGTGGGCCGTCCGCGAAATATCGATCAGTAGGTGGCGACGCCGATAAGCGAACGGCAGAGGTCATCATAACCAATATGCGATGATGATGGAGAGGCAGCTCACCAGCTTCCGCCAGTAGACTACTAATCCGGGAAGATCGAAAAGCCCCAGAGCTCAATCGGATCCCTAAGTGGTGGACAGAGTTGAGCCGCTGCAAAATAGCGGGGGAAGCATTACCATATATTGGACAGCCATAGTCCAGTACCGATAGGACTATGGCTTTATAAAGCAGAAGTAAGGTGGGTCTATCTGCCCCCCAATGGACCCGAGCAACAGCCTTAACGACATTTATGCGCTGGAGACAGCGGGCTTTCACTCCATTGAGGTGGGTGTCAAAGGTCATACCAAGAAACTTTACAGTGTCGTAAAAGGGGATGCGGAAACCCCCCAATCTCAGATCGGTGGTATGGCCGCGCAAATGACGTTTGTCACGGTAAAATATCATGGCCTTGGTCTTCTCTAAGGAGAGCTGGAAACCCGTCTTGGATGCCCACTTGTGAAGGGCACCCAAAGTGGTGTTAAGGCAACGGAATGTGTGTGGTAAAGTGGGGGAGGTGTAGTAGATGGCAAAGTCGTCAACAAAAAGACTATGAGATACGCCCTCCGCAAGGCAATCAGTAATTTCATTGATCGCAATGATAAAGAGCGTCCCACTAAGAACACAGCCTTGGGGTATTCCGGATTGAAGTGGCATGCAGCACGACAGCTGTGCCCCAGTCTTAACCTGGAAAGTCCGATCCGTCAAAAATGCTTGTAAGAACAATGGGAGAGGTCCCCTCATGCCAGAGTCATACAAAAGCTTGAGAATCCTGTGTCTCCAAGTCATGTCATACGCCTTCGCTATATCAAAAAATATGGCAACAGTAGGATGGCGGTTTACAAAACCTGCCCGAACCTGGTGTTCGAGATGGGTCAGGGAATGTAGAGGAGATCTACCGGGACGCGATCCATTTTGGTAAGGTGACAGAAGGCCATTCGTCTCAGCATAGTGCATTAATCTTGGATTTACCATCTTCTCCATTAACTTGCACAGGCAGGACGTGAGGACAATGGGTCTGTAATTAACAGATGTTGGGTCCTTTCCAGGTTTGGGGACCGGGACCGTGGAAGTGTGGCGCCAAATCGGAGGGACGTAATTTACACTCCAAAACTGATTGTATAAATGGAGGAGAAATTGTAGAGCATCCTCATGGAGATGTCTGACAAGCGCATACGGAATAGCATCGGGGCCAGGAGTAGTATCTGAACAGGATTGTAAGGCGTGCAAGAGTTCAGACATAGTGAAAGGCTCATTGTATGGAAAGGCCCGACCCCCACCAAACAGAAGGGACTGCGATTCGGCGTTGCGTTTGTGGCGAAGGAACTCGGCTGTGTGGGACTCATCGGAACTAACCTTAGCGAAATGGGAGGCAAGGCAATTGGCAATGTCACAATGATCCAATATAGGTTCCCCCGTAACAGCACTTGTTAGGGATGACAATGAAGGGCGAGCATGCAGACCGATTATTTTCCGGAATTTCTCCCATATTTGTGTAGTAGAAGTGCGGTGAGTGAAGCTAGATATATAGGCTCTCCACGAGGTCAGTTTGCTCTGTTTGATCGCTCGCTTAGTCAGTGCTGAGACTCTGTTGTGAAAAGACTTCAACGACGAGAGGTGCAGAGCGTCACGGACGAGATTAGGAATCAGTGTCGGGTTATCAGAATGCGGGAGGAGCAATCGGGTCTCCACAAAGCGTGCGCGAAGCTGATGGAGGGTTCTTTCAAGGCGGTGTTTAAAGGTAACCAAGGCACTCAAAGCAGGCGACCACCACGGAACCTGACGCACCCGGGTTCGAGAAGACGTTTTAGGGATGGATGTGAGTGGAGAAAATCCATGAAATAAGTGAAGTTCATGTCTGGGGGCTCATCACTACGAAAGTCACCGATGCTGCCGGACAAAGACTGAAAGGCATCCCAGTCGGCTTTGGAGATGTTATACTGCGGTAGTTGAATGGAGGGAGTCGGTGCAGTGCGCTGGAGAAGAACAGGGAAGTGGTCACTGGAAAAACGTTCGTTAAGGACAGCCCATTCGAAATGGGGAGCCACAGAATCGCTAGCCAGAGACAAATCTACAGCAGAGTAAGTGTCATGTGTGGAGGAACGGTAAGTATGGGCCATCTGGTTGAGGCAGCATAGCTCAGTTGTCAAGATCAACTGCTCAATGTGGGTACCTAAAATGTCAGACCGGGGTCCACCCCATAAAGGGGAGTGTGCATTGAAGTCCCCTAATAAGAGGGGTTGGGTGAATTGACGAACGAGGGATGTTAAGTCATGCGGGGAATAGTGGCAGGATGGTTGGTTATATAAGGAGCAGATCGTTAAACGTGGCAAGTTGGGTAGAGAGATAGAGATGGCAATGGATTGGAAAGGGGCTGGGTCTAGATGGAAGACCGAGTATGCATGGTCAGTACGGACCAGGATAGCTGTGCGCAAATGTCCCTCAATGGAAGGGGAACAAGAGGCAAGTTGGTATCCTTTTGGGGGAGTGATATATGGTCCTATGTGCTGCAAGCAAATACACACCGGCATATGCATCCATAGCAAACGCTGCAACTCACCAGTGTGCAAACGTGTCTTATATCCATTCAAGTTCCAGTGTATAATATTATGCGTCATGAAGAGGTGTAACGGAAGATTGGCTAGTGCGGGTTGGAGCGGGAGGGGTCAGGGTAGAAGAGTGAGAATTAGTCTGTTGGGGAAGCGCCTGCTCCTGGAGATCCGGGAGCGAACACCCAGGTTCACCAGAAGGAGGGTCCGGTAAAGTGGCAACAATTTGTTTAAGCTGATCTTTCAATGTAGTAATAAAATCGGGCGTCTCGAGGAAATGCAGCAAGTGCCCCACGCAGACACAATTTGAGTCGTGTTGGGAAAGAGGTGATGGAGGACCGCACCGTTCGGAGATAAACGAACGCACTCTGGCAGTAATATCATGTTCCGTCGAGGTCAACGAATCCTTGATGTAAGGAAAAAAACCGAGACGTGCACCCACAAAGCGCACCGTGAAAGGGGACGTCATCCTGTTCAACCCGAGGCAGGCAGGCCGGGAAGGGGGGGGACGATATCCTCAACGTCCGGTAGCTCTAGCAGGTCTGTAGGTATCGCAGTGGGCGGATGAGGATCCGTAGGTAACTGATCCTGTGCCGGTAGGGAAAGGGTTTCCTTTGACAGCGGAGGGGATAGGTTATGACATTGGCCAGTCGACTTAGCAAGTTTAGATGATGTTGATGCGGGAGGGGGGGATGTAGCAGTATCGCGCGCTCTCTTACGGCCGGAAGGTACATCGTGAAGTTGGACACGTGAATCGGATAAGCGGTAGGTAACTAGATCCGTGTCATCTAGGTTGTGTTGGTGCCTGAAACACTCCATCAACGCTGCCGGTGAAAGGGTCGAGCCAAGAACGTGGTCAACACACAGACAACCAGGGTCATGCGAAGAGGGTAGGGAATCAGGAGGGGCGATCCGTAGGAGGTAAACCTTTAAGGCCTTAGTCCAAGTGCCAGACGGCGATGAGAGATGCTCATGAAAGAAACGCTTACCGCAGGAATTACACCCACAGGTATCGGTATGGTCAGGCAAAGACCATGGCAGCACAGGGGACGTGGAGCTGTCAAACGCCGCAACCTGCATTTCAAGATCATCAGGCGCACCCTGGCTTTGCTGGTTCCCCTTAGTGGAGCACTTCTGAGAAGGAGTCGTAATTTTACGGGTACTGGAGAGACGAGAGGTACCAGAGATTGAGGGGGCAGCTCTCGTTTGACGGGGAGTCGACTTGATAAGGGAGGACGATGCCCTCGGTGCGGAAAGTGAGGAAACGGCCTTCAGTGATGTAGCTCGAGGTCGGGTGATAAGCCCAGCGCGGGGTTCGCGCTGAGGCCGAGGAGGCTGAGACTGGACAGTAAACCGAGCGGAAGAAGGACCACGCTTAGAATGCGGGGTGGGCGACGGCTCAAGCCCACTACGGACAGCACTATGGGGTAGATCTGTGGTCGAGACGTCCACACCGAGAGCCGCAAACGCATTGCGAGTGGCGACGGGGGGAAGGTCGCGTGGCGTTGGAGGGTCTGGTGGAATGACCAACATGTGAGGATGGATTCGAAGTTGAGGACCCGGGAAGCTGTGCCCGGTTGTCGGAGGGCAATGAAGCAGGACGGGACACAGTAGCATACCTCCGCTCAGGCGTCGTTCCAGACTCACGCACTAGTCGCGCAGCAACCCGGAAAGGAACGCCCTTCGCCTCCTGCAGATGGAGCACTTCTCTGGCGAAGACATAATGGGAGCAACGCTTATCCGAGGCAACGTGTCGGTCTCCACAATTTGTACATGATGGGACATCAGCGGAGCACGGGGAAGGGTGAGCGCCATCCCCAGTTTCTACCCCACAGCGCAGATAGTGTCCGACAGAGCGACAGTATTTAAAGGGGTGGCCGAATTTCCAACAGTTGACGCACTGGCGAGGACTACGAACAAAAGGTCGCACGCGCAGCGATTCGGCACCCAATTTAATGGAGTGAGGCAGTTCATGTGCCTTCTGCGTGTCGTAAGAGGCGACTAAAGAGGTTGGGTCGGTGGGCTTGCGACCCCCACCCGGAAAAAATATCGAAGCAAGGAAAAACGAACGAACAGCCTCGGATGCGGACGGAACCAACGTTGACGAACCACGACCGACTAAGGACATGCCTTCGGACATTCTGAGAATGGCTACGTGGAATGTTAGTGGCATGAATGATGGCACAAAAGAGAGAGAGGTTCTGGAAGTGTTAGTGAATGCCAGACTGGATGTATGTGGAATGACAGAGACCAAATGGAAAGGTTCAGATGTGAGAGAGTGGGAGTGTGGAATGGGTGTGTGTGCTGGAGTGAGTGAAGGAACAGCGAGAGAAGGTGCATGTTTGTTTGTAAGTAGCAAATGGAAGGAATGTGTAAGAGAGTATGGGTCTGTGGGTTCAAGGATTGTGTGGGTGAGAATGAAAGTAGGAATACAAACGTGGGTGATTGTATGCGTGTATGCCCCGACAGAGGATATACTTGAAAGAAAGAAAGAGGAGTTCTGGATGAATGTGGAGGCGTGCCTGGAGAAGTTTGACAAGAACGAAAGAATATTTCTGATTGGGGATATGAATGGTAAGGTGGGTGATAGGAAAGTTGAGGGAGTGGTGGGAGGGTGGGGGGTACCATCAGAGGTGAATGGGAATGGTAGTGCACTTGTGGACGTATGTGTGGGGAGGAGGCTGTGGATAGCCAACACCTTCTTCCGACACAGAATGATCCACAGGTACACGTGGAAACGGATGTTGACGATGAAGGATAAGACAGTGGTGGAACGAAAGTCATTGATTGATTATGTATGTGTGGATGAACGAATGAAGAAATCTGTGATGGATGCTAGGGTGTATAGGGGTATTGGAGGGGGTCTGTCTGATCATTATGTAGTGGTAGCTAAGGTTAGGATACAAAAGAAGTGGGTGAGGAGAGCGGGAGGGAGGCGAGAGGAGGGTGGAATGGTGAGGAGGGTGGAGAGGTTGCAGGAGGAGGAAATCAGGGAGGAGTACAGGAGAGCAGTGGAAAGACGATTAGGTGGGTTCGACCTGGAAGTTATGGAGGAAGTGGAGGAGATGAGCAAGGTGTTTAAGGATGAGATCTGTGCAGCATGTGAGGAGGTGTGTGGAGTGAGGAGAAGAGGGAGGGGAGTGAAAGGTACAGCATGGTGGACAGAAGAGGTACGAATAGCTGTGGAAGAAAAGAAGAAAGCATATAGAGAGTGGTTGGGTAGCAGAGGGAATGAAGATTCCGAGAGACAGAAACGAGCGAGGTACGTGGAGAGTAAGAGGGTGGTGAAGAGAGTAGTGAAGGAAAGTAAGAGAAGAGTAGATGAGGAATTTGGAAGGAATCTGAGTGTAAAATGGAGGGAGAGTAAGAAACTGTTCTGGAAAGAAGTCAAGAAAGTTAGGGAAGGTAGCAAGGGAAACAGTAAGGGTGTGAAAGATAAGAATGGGAGAATGCTAGCCGAGAAGCAAGAGAGAGTCGAAAGATGGAGGGAGTACTTCAGTGAGTTGCTAAATGAAAGGAATGAAGAGCCAGCAAACATAGCTGGATATGGTATGGGAGGGAGAAGAAGAGAAGTAGTGGAGGAGGAGGTGGGGATCAGGAGGTCAGAAGTGTGGGAAGCCATGAAAAGAGTGAAGTTGGGGAAAGCACCAGGAACAGATGGAGTGTGTGGGGAAATGTTGAGGTATGGTGGTGAGATAGTGATAGAATGGGTATGGAAAATGTGCAAACTAGCATGGGAGAAGGGGAGTGCACCCGATGACTGGAAGACTGGCATAATAGTCCCCCTATATAAGGGCAAAGGGGAAAGAGGAGTGTGTGGTAACCACCGAGGAATATGTCTTCTAAGCGTAGTAGGGAAGGTATACAGTAGGGTAGTGATTGAGAGAGTGAGAGTGAGAACGGAGAAATGGATAGGCGACGAGCAGGGAGGTTTTAGGAAGGGAAGAGGATGTGTAGATCAGATTTTTACCCTGAATTGTGTTGTGGAGAAGTATCTGGAGAAGAAACAAAAGGTGTATGTTGCCTTTATGGACTTGGAGAAGGCCTATGACAGAGTGGATAGAGAAGGTTTGTGGAAAGTACTTAGAATATACGGAGTAGAGGGCAAGTTGCTGAAAGCAGTGAAGAGCATGTATGAGGGTGCAAAGGCGGCAGTACGTGTGGAGAGTGAGCAGAGCGAGTTCTTTGACCTGAATGTTGGTTTGAAACAGGGGTGTGTGATGTCCCCGTGGTTGTTTACTGTATATATGGATGGAGTTATGAAAGAAATACTATCAAGAGCAGTGGATGTTGGTGTATCGCTGAAAAGGGAGGGAATTGAGTGGAAGCTACCTATACTGCTGTTTGCGGATGATACAGTTCTGATGAGTGATAATGAATGGGAGTTGCAGGGTCTGGTAAATGAGTTTGGAACAGTGTGCGAAAAACGGAATTTGAAGGTAAATACGGGGAAGAGCAAGGTTATGGTCTTCGAAAGGGGTGAAGTCACAGAGTGTGAGGTGAAGCTGAACGGTCAGGCTATGGAGATCGTCAACTCTTTTAAGTATCTGGGCAGTGTGTTGAGTAAAGATGGGACTATGGATGAAGAGGTGCGGGAGAGGGTACAACAGGGGAAGAGGGTTGTAGGAACGCTAAAAGCAGTAACAAGAAATAGGGTGGTCAGTATGGAAGTGAAGAAGTCCTTGCATGACAGTGTGGTAATCCCGACACTGACTTATGGAAGCGAAGCATGGACGTTGGTTGAGAGACTCAGACCAAGAGTGAGAGCAGTGGAAATGAATTACTTAAGGAGTGCGTGCGGAGTTACATGGAGGGATAGACAGACTAATGAGGAAGTAAGAAGGAGGTGTGGTGTGGAGGTAGATGTGCTGGAAAGTGTGAAAAGGAACAACTTGAGATGGTTCGGCCATATGGAACGTATGGAAAGCGAGAGAATGACTAAGAGGGTGTATGAGAGCGAGGTGGAGGGACAGAGGGGGAGAGGTAGACCGAATATGAGGTGGAAGGATGGAGTGAGGAAGTACATGAACGAAGGTGGTGCTGGTTGGGGGGAGGGGCGTCGACTGACTGGGGACAGAGGTGCATGGGGGCGGTTCGTTCGTGGCCACCCCTTCGGGGATCACGGCGTCAGGCAATAGATAGATAGATAGGCAGTTCATGGCTATCAAAGTATAACTTAGCAATGCGAAGAGGAGGTCGATCGGAATCAGAGCCTCTCCTCGGGGATATCGTGTAAGTTTCAACTTTACGTACGGCAGGGAGATCTAACTGCAATGCTAGACACAGACGCGGGCCAGCTTCCCTGAAGTCATCCTCCTTGATGAGGACACTATGGGGAACAACAACCGTGCCCACACATTGGTTAAGCGATACTTCGGGGTGACCCAGTAAAGAGTCACAGGGAGTGTCTAGGAGGGTTATCATGGTGGACGACTGTTTCTCAGAATGAACTTCAACAATTCGAGAGGTCTCCGAGTGATGGAACAGATCAACAGGACCCACCTCTTGCCGAAGGTAGACCTGAAGATCAATATCATCGTGTGGGCGGTTTTCAATCTTAAAGTACTTCGGCCATCGTGGGGGTTGAAACAGTGCACCGAGCACATCAGGTGCAGCATGAAATTTCCGCCTGGTGCGAGTGCGGGAGGAAGACTGTGGCAGAAACGGTTTGAGCGTCGTAATTGAGGTAGTAGCGACAGGGCGCACCGTGACTGGGTCCGAGGGAGGCTTACCCGGAGAACCAGACAGGGCGCTATTGGTCGTGGCCGGCAAGGTCGCCGGAGGAGCCGGGCCCGACACAGGAGCGGCAGCCACCGAGCCCAGAGGAGAGTCAGTTGGATTGGTCGTGGGAAGAGCAGGGTTCGTCAACGCAATGTCCGAAGCAGGGGGAAGATCCGATACACTGTCCAAAGCCACACAGGGGTCAGGATCCGTATTGTCCGGTGAGTCAATATCCATAAGACGAAGAAGGTAAATTCATCTGATCCAAATCCCGTACCCACCAGGGAGCCACATTTAGAGGACGGGGCTACCGCCCTAGGGATCCGATCAGGTATACACCCCTCCCAAAGTACCTTGAGGGCCGTCGGTCCGTCGAACGAAGACCCAGTACAGGAGTCCGGGTTTGACATAAAAGGATCCCCTCGTTCGAACACGTCAGGAATGCCAGTTCTTAAGGGTGAAGAGGCTTGCCGTCCCACATCACCCTGTTAACAAAACCAAAGAGCAAGTCGGGCCAAAAACCAAGTGTCATTCGCGGTACCCCCAGAAGAGGAGGTAGAGAGATGAAGAAGGGAAAAACGAAAAGCAAACAGGGAGAGAAACAAAAGTGCACGGCAAAATTAGTTGGAGGTGACAGGGGGAGCGGTCAAAGACCTTGGCCGACCCACCTGCCAACCCGGAAGCCCCCATACGACGACAACGGACCATGCGTTATGGAGGTTAGTAGGAAAGAATGGTAGAGATTGGGAGTTGAAGCAGTTGCTGTTTGCTGATGACACAGCGTTGGTGGCGGATTCTGAGGAGAAACTGCAGCGAGTAGTCAAAGAATTTGGTGTGGCCTGTGGGAAGAGGAAGCTGAGGGTGAACGTCAATAAAAGTAAAGTGATGGTGTGTAATAGAGGTGCTCGTAGGGTGAATGTAGATGTAGGCTGGATGAGGAAATACTGGAACAAGTGGAGTGTTATAAATATCTAGGAGGAAATATAAGCAGGAATACAGGTATGGAAATGTAAAACAGAGAGTATGTGAAGGAATGAAAGTTTTCGGAACAATGGGAGATATGTGGAAGGTGAGAAATCTCGGAATGAAAGCTAAAAGTGCAATGTATCAAGGAATAGTTATACCAACAGTGATGTATGGGGCTGAGACATGGGCTCTGAAGGCAAAGGAGAGAAGAAAGCTGGATGTGATGAAGATGAGCTGCTTGAAGAGTACTGTAGGTGTGGAGTGACTCATAGAGACAGATTAAGGAATGAAGAAATACGTTGAAGAGTGGGGCAGCAGGAAAATTTGTTGGCCAGAGGGGACAGAAGGGTGCTGAGCTGGTATGGACATGTTGAGCGAATGGAAGATGAAAGGCTTACAAAGAGAATATGTGAGTCAGATACAAGGGGAGGTAGAGGGGTAGATAGACCTCCATTGAGATGGAGAGATTGTGTAGTACAAGCGTTGGGAGATAGAGGAATTACTATAGATCAGGCAAGAAAAGTGGTAATAAATAGGAATGAATGGAGAATGCTAGTGAATAGATGAGTGAAAACGCGGTCGTTTGGGAGAGGGGATCGGGCGCCAGTTGGACTAGATAATAGTCAGTCAGGTACCTGGCCCGGGAAGCCGGTATACATGAAGGGCACGCCTGGATGCGTGGTGGGCGGGCACTGTGGTGTGCTCTGCTGCATGTCTACCTGCTGAGACCGGAAATTCTCCGGGAGGTCGGGGGCCGGGGGAGTGCTGGAGTGCCCTTAGTGGTCCCTGATCTCTGGGGCTTCTCCTGGGCTACCTAGATGTGTGTGAATTTGTGCTTTGTTTTGTGTGTGTGTGTGTGTGTGTGTGTGTGTGTGTGTGTGTACTTACTCTAGTTGTACTTACTCTAGTTGTATTGCGGGAGTGAGCATGCTCGTTATTTCCCACCTCCTATATGTGTGTGTTATATGTATCGTTGGAATGGCTGTGGATGTGTGTGTAGTCTGTATTTTTAGCCAATTGGCGACATCGGAAACGAAGGCTTAGAGTGGATCTGTATGGTACCATTCTCACTATAGACGGTACCGTCTCGCCCGAAGGCTTAGGTAGCCATCAGCTTAGGTGAACCATATGATACCCACCTCGCCTTGTACCATTTTTGCCAACCCCAGATGGGACGTCACAACGTCGTCCACTTATTCCAGGTACCTATTTACAGCTAGGTGAACTGAGGCTAACACATGAAAGGAGACAAGCCCAATTTGTCTCCGCCCGGCCGGGGATTGAACCCCCGACCCCTCGTGTGTGAGACGAGAGCTCTACCTACTAGGCTACGGGCTGTGTGTGTGTGTGTGTGTGTGTGTGTGTGTGTGTGTGTGTGTGTGTGTGTGTGTGTGGTGTGTGTGTGTGTGTGTGTGTGTGTGTGTGTGTGTGTGTGTGTGTGTGTGTGTGTGTGTGTGTGTACTTACACTAGTTGTACTTACACTAGTTGTATTTGCGGGAGTGAGCATGCTCGTTAATTCCCGCCTCCTAAGATATGTTTGTCATACCGTGCTTTGAAACTATGCACTGATGGTGCAGACACTACTTCGGCTGGCAATTTGTTCCACCCACTAATCGAGTTGGTAGGAAATCTTTTACTTTTCAGATCAGATTTACTATTTAGCACTTTTAGTTTGTAGCTGTGACCTCTTGTCCTCTCACCTCCATCCCTCTCTATGAAGTTTTCTTGGTCGATTTTGTCAATACCTCTAACACATTTATATATCTGAATTTGCTGTCCTCGTTTCCTTCTCTGTTCCAGTGTAGGTAGATTCAATCTCTCGAGCCTCTCTTGGTACTCCAAATTTTCCAAACCTGGGATCATCCTCGTAGCTGCTCTCTGTACCCTCTCAATTTTGTGGATATGTTTCTTCAAGTGAGGGGACCACACTACAGATGCATATTCCATCCTGGGTCTTATTATTGCCGTTATTATTTGTTTCATGGTGTTTTCATTAAGATAATTGAAAGACATCCTAATATTTGCCAATAATGCCAGTGATTCTCTCACTATCTTATTTACGTGGCTTTCTGGAGACATGTTATCCCTAAATTCTATCCCCAAGTCTTTTTCTTTTTCTGCTTTGGGAATCACTTCGTTTCCTAGTTTATAATCTTTTCTAGGTCTGTACTTGCTTTTACCCATTTCTAGAGTCTTACATTTCCCTGCATTGAACTCCATATTCCATTTGATGCTCCATTCATGGATCTTTTGCAAATCTGCTTGGAGCTCAAGGCAATCCTCCTGGGTTCTGATCGTTTTAAGCAGCTTAGCATCGTCCGCAAACATACTCATGTAGCTTGTTAGTCCCTCAGGCAAGTCATTTACAAATATTAGAAACATGATTGGGGCTAGAACAGATCCTTGTGGTACCCCACTCGTAATTTGAGTCCAGTTTGACGATTTCCCCCTTACTGTTGTTCTCATCTGTCTTCCGCTAAGGTAGCTCTCCATCCATTTCAGCAGTTTGTCTCCTACTTTTCCCTCATGTTTTAATTTCCATAGCAATCTCTTGTGTGGAACTTTGTCAAATGCCTTTTTAAAGTCTAGGTAGGCACAGTCTACCCATCCTTTCCTCTTGTCCACTGTGTCTATTACTCTAGAGTAAAAACTCAACAAGTTGCTTATACATGATCTGCCACCTCTGAATCCAAATTGTCGGTCAGTAATTAATCTTTTGGATTCCAGGTATTTCACCCATTTGTCCCTTATTAATCCTTCCAGAATCTTCATGAGGATGCTCAATAGTGATACAGGTCTATAGTTCAGTGGTTTATCTCTGCTTCCTCCCTTAAATATAGGAATAATGTTTGCTCTTTTCCATTCTGTAGGTACTATCCCTGTGTCCAATGATTTGGTCATTATGTCATATAACGGTATACTCAGTTCCATAGCATTTTCTTTAATAATCCAGCCTGATACTCCGTCCGGTCCAGCGGCTTTGTTTGGATCCACCTTACTCATTTTGTCTATGAGCTCTGGTCTGTTAAATGTTACTTCCGGCATTTCCTCTGTACCTATCTCATTGGTTTCTGGTGCAATGAATTCTCCTTCTTTTGTAAATACTGATGCAAAATTTCTATTTAGTTCTTCCGCAATCTCCGTATCCTCTTCTATGATTCTGTTTCCACTTTTAATCTTAACGATCGTGGCTTTTATCTTCCTTTTGCCGTTTACAAACTTGAAAAACATTTTTGGATTCTTTTCATAGTTCTCCACTATCCCTTTCTCATGGTTTGCCTCTGACCTCCTCCTCATTTCTGTGTATTTGTTTCTCTCCTCTTTATACTTTTGCCTGTTATCTTCCGAATCCCAGTTTCTCATCTTTTTCCAGGCTTTGTTTTTTGCTTCCTGTGCTTGCCTACATTCGCGGTTAAACCATACTTTGCGATTACTTTTTTTCCTTTTATTAATGTACTTAGGGACAAAAGTTTTTATACCAGTATCATAGATCTCCATGAATGCCTTGAGTTTTTTGTCTACCTCACTTTCAGATAACACCTGATCCCAATTTTGTGATTTGAAAAAATCCTGTAGTCCTACGAAATCGGTTCTGGAATACATCCGGTGATTTTCCTTGTGTTTTTCCCTTCCCTTGGGTAGATTATACTTCAATAGTAAGTCTATGTCTAGAACTGCATGGTCGCTTTTTCCTAGTGGGCATAGGTACTGAATACTTTGAACCTCCTCCTCCCTTCTTGTGAATAGAAGGTCCAATCTAGCTGGTTGATCACTTCCCCTTACTCTTGTTGACTCTTTTACATGTTGGTATATAGAATTTTCCATGGCCATACTTAAAAATTCATAGCCCCAACTTTCCTCTCCTGCTCCGGCTTCAAGATCTTCCCAATTCACTTCCTTGCAGTTAAAGTCCCCACACATGACTATTTCATTCTTTGAAGCAAAGATATTTCCTAGCACACTAATTGTTTCCTTACGCATTAGGCTATGCTCCTCCTTACCCCATGTCTTCGTCTTGGGAGGTACATACGCTACTATCACCACTATTTTTTCGTTTCCACCAATCTCTATTGCTAAACTTCTGCTGTTGAAGTTACCAGTTTTATCTCAGACACAATCAAATCTTTCCTAGTAAGGATGCACACTCCACCTCCATGTCGAAATTTTCTGTCCCTCCTCCAAATCCTGTA
The DNA here is from genome assembly GCA_032716605.1 of Paralithodes platypus. Lineage (NCBI taxonomy): Eukaryota > Metazoa > Arthropoda > Malacostraca > Decapoda > Lithodidae > Paralithodes > Paralithodes platypus. Next base: position 16,047,539 of record CM064483.1, on the reverse strand, counting down.
TTCAGACCATCCTAGTAAATTTATATCGAGGTCTTCTCTTAGTTTTGTCTCAGTGAGACATACTATTTCTGGTTTCTTAGTATTGAGTAAGTCTCTTAGTTCTAGTTTCTTAGAGATTAGCCCATCGACATTGCTATATAGAATCCTTATACTTTCTAGTCCCCCAATACCTGTTCCAAGCCCCTTAACTGCGGCGGTCTGTTCCCTACCCTCTTTTACTTTTAGTTTCTTTTTACCGAAAGTTTCATAGTCTTCCCCTTTCTTACTCCGTAAAAAAACTTATTCTTTTCATGTTCTGTCCTCTTGCTATTTTCCTCCCTGGCAGTTTTCCTTAGTTCAGCCTCCTTCTTTCTCTCTTCTTCTGGTAAGTCTCGCCTGATGTAGATTTTGTCTTTACCCTCTAACCCTTTTAGCCTAGCCGCTACTGCCATGATTTCATCACATGTCCTTCTTGACTTAAATTCGATTTTTACCAGTCTATTGTATTCCTTTGTATATTTTCCCAGCCTAAACATGTCTGATATTTCCTCCTTCCAGGTGTCCTCCTCATCTTTAATAGAATCCAGAATCTTGTTGATGCGACCTTCATCCTGTTCTTTTCGTTTTGTCCAGTCTAGTTCCTCCTTTTCTTCCACCCCTGATATTATGAGGCAGTTAGCCCTACGACTTTCTTCCTGGATGGCCTGAGAGTTTTCGTGGATGCCTTGCTTAACCATACTTTTTACCTGGTCCTTTATCCTAACATCTTGCTGTTTCTGTTCATCCAATATCTTCCTGAATTCGTCACTGTGTGCCTTCCTTTCACTGTCTAAATCTTTTACCACTTGGTCTCTAGTCATGCCCCAAGCATTTTTACCTTCAGAGATACTGGCGTCTAGCCTAGTCATTATCACTGCTTTTTCTCTCTCCACTGACTCCAACCTGTTCTTCAACTCACCATTCTCTGTAACAATTTCCTTCTTAACTAACTCCAAGCCGGTCACTCTGTCTTCCAAGTTCTTGATTTTGTTCAACAGCATGAAGCAAAATTTACCTGTGTCCTCAGTCGTCCATGTTGTCATGAAACCGGGAAAATCCGGCTCTCCCTCCGATTCGTCACTCCCGCCTTTATCACCCCTCCCCCCCTCAGCCCCCTCGTCACCTTCATTAACCATCTTCCCCACCTATTTCCTCTTGAAGTTGGAACCAAATATCTTGCCTCTTGTGATGGGCAATACTTACATAGGCCATATACTTTTACCCACCATACTGAGCCGAGAACTTCCCGCGCCGAAAACAACAATATTGTGCGGTCTTTTCGGATTGTTCACTCACACCCTATTGTTTAGTCACTAATTTCTCACTTGCCAGCCGAAGTTTACGTGTTTTATATGATCATCCTAATCCCTGGAGTCCCCTTTACACATGAATAAGATATATAATATAGCTCACTCCCGCCTGCAACCATGTAAGTAGAATCAGCTGGAGCCTGTGGACCGCTTCCTCTCGAGTCAGCTGTTGTCTCGTGTGTGTGTGTGTGTGTGTGTGTGTGTGTGTGTGTGTGTGTACTCACCTAATTGTACTCACCTAATTGTAGTATACAGGATTTGAGCCTAAGCTCGTGTTGTCCTGTCTCTCTCTCTACATTTATCCAATTTTGCTTTAAAAGTTTGGATATTTCTTGCTCCCACCACCTCCCCATCCAACTTATTCCAACACTCAATGCTTCTATACGGGAAGCTGAACTTTCTTACATCAGACTTACATATAACTTTCCTCAACTTACAATCATGACCCCTGGTTCTTCCCTCGTCCCTCACCACAAAATCTCCCTTGTCGATCTTCTCAAAACCTTTCACACACTTAAACATCATGATCATGTCACCTCTCTCTCTCCTCTCCCTCAGCGTTGGCAGCTTTAGCCTCTCCAATCTCTCCTCATAAGGCAGGTCTCTAAGGCTAGCTATCATCTTAGTGGCAACTCTCTGAACTCTTTCCAGTTTTTTATTATGTTTTATAAGGTGTGGAGACCACACCACTGCTGCATACTCCAGTCTTGGTCGTATTATTGTCCCTATTATTTTTGCTAACATCTCTTCATCTAAATAATTCAGAGCTATTCTCATGTTAGTCAACACTGCATAGGTTTCACCAGTTATTTTATTTATATGCTGTTCAGGTGACAAGCTGTCTGCCACAACTACCCCTAGGTCTTTTGCTTTCACAGCTTTACTAATTATTTCATCTCCTATTTTATATCCCCAAGAAGGTCTATATTTACTTTTTCCCATCTCAAGAACCTGACACTTACTCGTGTTGAATTCCATTTTCCAAGTTTGACTCCACTCATATAACTTATCTAGGTCTCTCTGTAATTCTTCACAACTACTTCTACTTGTAATATGCTTCATTAATTTTGCATCATCAGCAAACATAGATATATATGAGCCTATTCCCATTTGAAGGTCGTTGATGAAAACCAAAAACATGATTGGGGCCAACACCGATCCTTGAGGCACTCCGCTTTTTACCCTTTTCCACGAGGAGAACTTTCCTTTTATTACTGTTCGCATTTCCCTCCCAATTAAATAGTTTTCCATCCACTTTAATAATACTCCCTCAACCCGCCCCACAGTCCTGAGCTTCCACAACAATCTCTTATGAGGCACCTTATCAAATGCCTTCTTGAAATCTAAGTAAATACAATCTACCCACCCCTCCCTCCCTTGTACAATGTCAATTACCCTATCATAGTAACTCAACAAATTTGTGGTACACGAATGACCTTTTCTGAACCCGAACTGCTTGCTTGAAATTATTTCCCTCTCCTCCAACATACCCACCCATCTTTTTCTAATAATCTTTTCACAAAGCTTGCATATAACACTCGTTAAGGATACCGGTCGATAATTTAGCGGGTCTTCTTTATTTCCACTTTTATATATTGGAGTTATATTGGCTTGTTTCCATTCTAAGGGAAGTTCCCCCTTGTTTAATGAGTGTTGAACAATATTAAAAATAGGTCTCACTAGTTGTTCAGAACATTCTCTTAATACCCATCCAGCAATGTTATCTGGGCCCATAGATTTTCTCACGTCCAATTCTTCCAACAATGATTTTAGTTCATCCTTGTTGACTTCTATCGACTCTAGTCCCTGTATCTCGTTCAATTCCACCACAGGTTCTACATAGTCATCCTCCTCCACAAACACGGATGTTAATGTATCATTCATAATTTCACACATACCCACTGTGTCTTCATATAATTGACCCTCTACCCTAAGCTTTGTTATTTTGTCCTTTATTTTTGTTTTGCCGTTGATATAACTATAGAACAGTTTGGGTTCTTTATTACATTTGTTTACTATATCATTTTCAAAGTTCTTTTTCTCCTCTCTTATAGTCTTGACATAGTTGTTTCAAGCATTCTTATACTCATTCCATTTTTCCTCAGTGTGTCTCCTTCTCACTTTATTCCATGCAGAGTCCTTTTTGTTCTGGGCAATGTGACATCGCATGTTAAACCACTCTTTCTCCTTAGCCAGCTTTCTATCCTTAAATGTTGGTACATATTTATCTACCCCCTCCCTATAAATGTCTAGTAACATGGTGTATTTTACCTGAATATTCTGTTCTTGCTCAATAAATGACCAATCTATATTTGCAAAGTATCCTCGTAATGATTCATAATCCGCCTTACTATAATTTAGTCTATATTCCCTATGTTCCTCCTCTCTGCCTTCCAGAAATTCCACTGTCAATTCAAATTCAATCACAGCATGATCGCTTTTTCCCATGGGACTCAAATATGTTAGGTTCTTTATTTCTTGGGGGTCTTTGGTGAATAATAAGTCGAGTCTTGATGGTTCATCACCTCCTCTAAATCTTGTATTTTCCATAACGTGTTGTGTTAATAGATACCCCATTGTTAGTTCAAGAAATTTGCTACCCCAAGTATTTTCATTTGAACCCGCATCCAAACATTCCCAATCCACCTCCCCGCAATTAAAGTCCCCTGCAAGAATAAGCCTATTTTTCCTTTTACAAATAATTTCTAACATACGCAAGGTTTCCAAAATTAATTCATTATATTCATCGTTGCTCCAAGATTTAGTCTTAGGAGGTAAATAAACTGATACAATGTCCAATTTTGACCTATCATTATCCTCAATTTCAACTGCTACCACTTCAGCAATGCTATCACCAAGTTTTAATTCTTTAGCAGTAATTTTATTATCTACCATGATCAACACTCCTCCTCCTAGCCTTCCTAACCTGTCTCTTCTCCATGTACTGTATCCTGCACAACTAATTATATTTGTGTCTACCTCCTGGTTAAGCTTAGTTTCAGTCAAACATACTACCCCGGGCCTCTCTCTCTTTACATATTCGTCAAACTCAATCTTTTTGGAAATTAACCCATCAATATTTGTATACATGAACTTAGCGTTTCCAGTATTTTCCCTATTTTTCTCGTCCCTGCCCGTTCCTTTCTTTTTTGTACGTACCCCTCCCAATTTATTTCCTAGCTTGTCTCCTCTTCTCTTGTTTCCACCTGGACTGTTTCTCGCTCCGTTTCCACCTCCCCTCCCTCTGCCTCCACTTGGACTGTTTCTCTCTCTATCTCCACCTCCCCTCTCTCTGCCTTCTCCCCCGTCACCCGCACCATCTCCTTTTCCCTCCCTACTTCGTCCCTTCGCTTTATATACCATTTCTTGAGTTTTCCCTCCCACACTCTCCAGAAAAACTTCTTTTCGTCTTCTTTCGTCCTTTCTCCATTCTTTACATTTGCCTCGGTTTGCAATTCCTTTCTTATGTTTCGATCCTCAATACTCATGTCTTTTCTAATTGTAATTTTCTTAAACTTGCTAGTCAAGTTAAGTCTCCATGTTACGTTCATTATTGCATCCACTGTTACCCTAGACCTAAACTGCACTCTCATTGGCCTTGTGTTTCCCTTACTATATTTACCCATTCTCCTAACTTCTTCAATATCATCTCTCCAGTTGTTTCCTTCTTCATCGACATGCTTGATCAATGTTTTTACCTTATTAATTTCTTCCTTATCCCTAGCTTTCCTCTCAATAATGTGCTCCTCTATATCCCCAAATACAATAATACACTTATTTCTATCTATTGTTTCACGCAGGACCTGTTCATTTCTCCTCATAGCTTTTACTACCACTGATTCTAAATCTTTATTTTCCCTTTCTGATTGTTTCTTTTGTTCCTCCATGATTTCCTTCATTGCCACTTCCTTCACTTTTCCTCCTTCGTCATTAACCCATTTATTGTGTTTCTCCTTATTCTCCTCCACATGTGTTTTCATTTCCTTGGTTTGCCCTTTGTATTCTTCAAGTTGCAATCTTAAAGCTTCATTTTCATCCCGGAGTTGCCCCATATGAGTTTGAATTTCTTTTAGGCTAGCCCGACTCAAATCTTGTCCAGGCTCGATGTCCCCAGCCTGAGCACCACATATTGAACATATAGCCTCAATCTGTGAACTAACACTCACCTTCCACTCCTGCATATCCTCCTTCCACCTTTTAATGTCATTCAGCTCACGTATAACTTTCCCTAGAATGCCCTCGGTATCACCGACTTCAAATCCATCAAAGTCAGCCATATTTGTTTACATCCACTCGCATTCACAATCGCTTGAATTATTTTTATCACTCGAAATATCCTCACTTGATTTTAATCTCAAATTATTTTAATACTGCATTATAATACAGGACAACACAAAATATCCTTATACTCAAGTTTAGGTGAGTTTATTTGACGATCGCTGTAAACAGCTTACTAGATCAGCTGATTTTCGGGAGCGTGGGTGCGGAGGTGTTGTTTCGTCGGTGGTTCGTGTGTGTGTGTGTGTGTGTGTGTGTACTTACTCTAGTTGTACTTACTCTAGTTGTATTGCGGGAGTGAGCATGCTCGTTATTTCCCGCCTCCTATATGTGTGTAGGTGTTATATGTATCGTTGGAATGGCTGTGGATGTGTGTGTAGTCTGTATTTTTAGCCAATTGGCGACATCGGAAACGAAGGCTTAGGGTGGATCTGTATGGTACCATTCTCACTATAGACGGTACCGTCTCGCCCGAAGGCTTAGGTAGCCATCAGCTTAGGTGAACCATATGATACCCATCTCGCCTTGTACCATTTTTGCCAACCCCAGATGGGACGTCACAACGTCGTCCACTTATTCCAGGTACCTATTTACAGCTAGGTGAACTGAGGCTAACACATGAAAGGAGACAAGCCCAATTTGTCTCCGCCCGGCCGGGGATTGAACCCCCGACCCCTCGTGTGTGAGACGAGAGCTCTACCTACTAGGCTACGGGCTGTGTGTGTGTGTGTGTGTACTCACCTAATTGTAGTATACAGGATTTGAGCCTAAGCTCGTGTTGTCCTGTCTCTCTCTCTACATTTATCCAATTTTGCTTTAAAAGTTTGGATATTTCTTGCTCCCACCACCTCCCCATCACGTGTGTGTGTGTGTGTGTGTGTGTGTGTGTGTGTGTGTGTGTGTGTGTGTGTGTGTGTGTGTGTGTGTGTGTGTGTGTGTGTGTGTGTGTGTGTGTGTGTGTGTGTGTGTGTTTGTGTGTGTGTACTTACACTAGTTGTACTTACACTAGTTGTATTTGCGTGAGTGAGCATGCTCGTTAATTCCCGCCTCCTAAGATATGTTTGTCATACCGTGCTTTGAAACTATGCACTGATGGTGCAGACACTACTTCGGCTGGCAATTTGTTCCACCCACTAATCGAGTTGGTAGGAAATCTTTTACTTTTCAGATCAGATTTACTATTAAGCACTTTTAGTTTGTAGCTGTGACCTCTTGTTCTCTCACCTCCATCCCTCTCTATGAAGTTTTCTTGGTCAATTTTGTCAATACCTCTAACACATATGTGGTGATGGGCTGGTCTATCAGAGTGAGAACTGAGCGATCTCTGCCATACCCATAGCTTACTCTGACTGTTCCTTTTACTTATATATTTTCTAGATCTCAAGTGACGGCGTCTCTTCCGTGGATTGACCTCCCAATCTACCATGATTGGAAGCCAAAGCATCACATTTTTCCTTTGCCCCTCAACTTTCTCTTCATAATTGCTGAGGGGCACAGGGCCCTGGGTGGGGCTTTGGTTTCCCGGGCGTTTCCGCACCCTCCTTAGCTCCCCGCCATGGAGTGGCTTCGGTCACCCAGGCTTTATTGTGGTCGGCAGGGAGGGTTCTTTGGGGGCGCTCGATTATGGCCTTGGCCTTATTCGGGGCCTTGGGGCTGTTCGGCCAGGCAGCTTGAGGAACAACAACAACAACAACAACAACACATTTGTATATCTGAATTTGCTGTCCTCGTTTCCTTCTCTGTTCCAGTGTAGGTAGATTCAATCTCTCGAGCCTCTCTTGGTACTCCAAATTTTCCAAACCTGGGATCATCCTCGTAGCTGCTCTCTGTACCCTCTCAATTTTGTGGATATGTTTCTTCATGTGAGGGGACCACACTACAGATGCATATTCCATCCTGGGTCTTATTATTGCCGTTATTATTTGTTTCATGGTGTTTTCATTAAGATAATTAAAAGACATCCTGATATTTGCCAATAGTGCTAGTGATTCTCTCACTATCTTATTTACGTGGCTTTCTGGAGACATGTTATCCTTAAATTCTATCCCCAAGTCTTTTTCTTTTTCTGCTTTGGGAATCACTTCGTTTCCTAGTTTATAATCTTTTCTAGGTCTGTACTTGCTTTTACCCATTTCTAGAGTCTTACACTTCCCTGCATTGAACTCCATATTCCATTTGATGCTCCATTTATGGATCTTTTGCAAATCTGCTTGGAGCTCAAGGCAATCCTCCTGGGTTCTGATCGTTTTAAGCAGCTTAGCATCGTCCGCAAACATGCTCATGTAGCTTGTTAGTCCCTCAGGTAAGTCATTTACAAATATTAGAAACATGATTGGGGCTAGGACAGATCCTTGTGGTACTCCACTCGTAATTTGGGTCCAGTTTGACGATTTCCCCCTTACTGTTGTTCTCATCTGTCTTCCGCTAAGGTAGCTCTCCATCCATTTCAGCAGTTTGTCTCCTACTTTTCCCTCATGTTTTAATTTCCACAGCAATCTCTTGTGTGGAACTTTGTCAAATGCCTTTTTAAAGTCTAGGTAGGCACAGTCTACCCATCCTTCCCTCTTGTCCACTGTGTCTATTACTCTAGAGTAAAAACTCAACAAGTTGCTTACACATGATCTGCCTCCTCTGAATCCAAATTGTCGGTCAGTAATTAATCTTTTGGATTCCAGGTAGTTCACCCATTTGTCCCTTATTAATCCTTCCAGAATCTTCATGAGGATGCTCAATAGTGATACAGGTCTATAGTTCAGTGGTTTATCTCTGCTTCCTCCCTTAAATATAGGAATAATGTTTGCTCTTTTCCATTATGTAGGTACTATCCCTGTGTCCAATGATTTGGTCATTATATCATATAACGGTATACTCAGTTCCTTGGCATTTTCTTTAATAATCCAGCCTGATACTCCGTCCGGTCCGGCGGCTTTGTTTGGATCCACCTTACTCATTTTGTCTATGAGCTCTGGTCTGTTAAATGTGACTTCCGGCATTTCCTCTGTACCTATCTCATTGGTTTCTGGTGCAATGAATTCTCCTTCTTTTGTAAATACTGATGCAAAATTTCTATTTAGTTCTTCCGCAATTTCTGTATCCTCTTCTATGATTCTGTTTCCACTTTTAATCTTTACGATCGTGGCTTTTATTTTCCTTTTGCCGTTTACAAACTTGAAAAACATTTTTGGATTCTTTTCATAGTTCTCCACTATCCCTTTCTCATGGTTTGCCTCTGACCTCCTCCTCATTTCTGTGTATTTGTTTCTCTCCTCTTTATACTTTTGCCTGTTATCTTCCGAAACCCAGTTTCTCATCTTTTTCCAGGCTTTGTTTTTTGCTTCCTGTGCTTGCCTACATTCGCGGTTAAACCATACTTTGCAATTACTTTTTTTCCTTTTATTAATGTGCTTAGGGACAAAAGTTTTTATACCAGTATCATAGATCTCCATGAATGCCTTGAGTTTTTTGTCTACCTCACTTTCAGATAACACCTGATCCCAATTTTGTGACTTGAAAAAATCCTGTAGTCCTTCGAAATCGGTTCTGGAATACATCCAGTGATTTTCCCTTCCCTTGGGTAGATTATACTTCAATAGTAAGTCTATGTCTAGAACTGCATGGTCGCTTTTTCCTAGTGGGCATAGGTACTGAATACTTTGAACCTCCTCCTCCCTTCTTGTGAATAGAAGGTCCAATCTAGCTGGTTGATCACTTCCCCTTACTCTTGTTGACTCTTTTACATGTTGGTATATAGAATTTTCCATGGCCATACTTAAAAATTCATAGCCCCAACTTTCCTCCCCTGTTCCGGCTTCAAGATCTTCCCAATTCACTTCCTTGCAGTTACCTGGGCAAGACGGAAGCCATCTTATGTGGAACAAAACGCAAACTGAAAGACATTGTGGGCTTCTCGGTCAACTGTAATGATATTCCTATAACAACAGTGTCACAAGTTAAATATCTCGGACTAAAACTGGACGCGAGTTTGTCAGGTGAAACAATTTTGGAATCTATCCTGAGTAAGTGTAGAGCACGTATAAAATACCTATATAGACAGGTGGGATGCTTGCCCGCGGCGACCAAAAAGACCCTCTGCCAAGCGCTTGTTCAATGTCATTTTGACTATTCTGTGTCATCCTGGTACTCTGCATCATCTAAATCAGCACAGCACAAACTTCAGGTCACTCAAAATAAAATGGTTAGGTTCATGCTGAACCTAGGACCCAGATCACATGTTGGCCAGGAACAACTTCAGTCACTAGGTATGCTCAATGTCGCTGACAGGGCCAAACAAATCAGGCTCACTAATGCCTTCAAAATTTTCTATGACAGAGCTCCAGAGTACCTAAAGAATGATTTTGTTAAAGCAAATGAGAGGAGTGGACATAATACAAGAAACAGGATGTTTAGGGTCCTGAGAATCCAAGGACAGGGTAAGCAAACATTCTTCTTCACCGCCATCAAAGACTGGAACGACCTACCCCAGTCAGTCCGTGAAAAGAGAACAGTGTATTCCTTCAGACGTAGCCTGAAGGAACACCTGAACCGGACAGCTGCGAGAAGGGAGCACCAAGCTTATGTCTACTACTAAATGCGACATAAGAGATAGACAAACCAAACTGAAATTATTACTGATTACGGATTACTGATATTTACTATAGGATGTAAGGTATCTTAAAATAACCCCCTAGAAATACTTTCTCTAAAGTATCTATTTCTTTATCCTCCCCATTTTCCCCAGCTAACCTAATCCCACAAGGACACCAATGGAAATACGCCTAACGGCCTTATTGGGCTATCCTTAGTTGGAATTATGCAAGGCTGGTACATGTCATATTTGTAACAAACTGTGGTACCAACTCTGTAAATTGCTAACTGAATAAATATTATTATTATTATTATTATTATTATTATTATTAAAGTCCCCACACATGACTATTTCATCCTTTGAAGCCAAGATATTTCCTAGCACACTAATTGTTTCCTTACGCATTAGGCTATGCTCCTCCTTACCCCATGTCTTCGTCTTGGGAGGTACATACGCTACTATCACCACTATTTTTCGTTTCCACCAATCTCTATTGCTAAAACTTCTGCTGTTGAAGTTTCTAGTTTTATCTCAGACACAATCAAATCTTTCCTAGTAAGGATGCACACTCCACCTCCATGTCGAAATTTTATGTCCCTCCTCCAAATCCTGTATTCAGACCATCCTAGCAAATTTATATCAAGGTCCTCTCTTAGTTTTCTCTCAGTGAGACATACTATTTCTGGTTTCTTAGTATTGAGTAAGTCTCTTAGTTCTAGTTTCTTAGAGATTAGCCCATCGACATTGCTATATAGAATCCTTATACTTTCTAGTCCCCCATTACCTGCTCCAAGCGCCTTATCTGCGGCGGTCTGTTCCCTACCCTCTTTTTCTTTTAGTTTCTTTTTACCGAAAGTTTCATAATCTTCCCCTTTCTTACTCCGTAAAAAAACATATTCTTTTCTTGTTCTGTCCTCTTGCTATTTTCCTCCTTGGCAGTTTTCCTTAGTTCAGCCTCCTTCTTTCTCTCTTCTTCTGGTAAGTCTCGCCTGATGTAGATTTTGTCCTTACCCTCTAACCCTTTTAGCCAAGCTGCTACTGCCATGATTTCATCACATGTCCTTCTTGACTTAAATTCGATTTTTACCAGTCTATTGTATTCCTTTGTATATTTTCCCAGCCTAAACATGTCTGATATTTCCTCCTTCCAGGTGTCCTCCTCATCTTTAATAGATTCCAGAATCTTGTTGATGCGACCTTCATCCTGCTCTATTCGTTTTGTCCAGTCTAGTTCCTCCTTTTCTTCCACCCCTGATATTATGAGGCAGTTAGCCCTACGACTTTCTTCCTGTGTGTGTGTGTGTGTGTGTGTGTGTGTGTGTGTGTGTGTGTGTGTGTGTACTTACACTAGTTGTACTTACACTAGTTGTATTTGCGGGAGTGAGCATGCTCGTTAATTCCCACCTCCTAAGATATGTTTGTCATACCGTGCTTTGAAACTATGCACTGATGGTACAAAGGAGTACAAAGGAAATCAAGCAACAACAGGTCTAGTGACCCTTCTAGGCTGCTTGTCCTCCAAAACACTGAGGATCAAGTGTCCAAACAGTGGTTTAGAGTGGGTAAGGGAACATTGGAAAGGGAACTACTGCCCTAGAACTAATGTCCGTGGCAGGATTAGGAAGTTAGTAGGGGACAGATGGGTTAGTAACTGAGGGGGGGATAAAATAAAGTTATTCATTTACAAATGCAGTCAGTCGCGGGTTTGATGCGAGATATTTGTCTAAGCGGAGTTTAAATGAATCAACGGTGCTGCAGTCTATAACGTCTCGGGGAAGCCCATTCCACAAGTTGACAACTCGATTGAAGAAGAAATTCTTAGATTTGTGTGAGTTAAAAGATTTACCAATCATTTTGCAACCGTTTCCCCGCGTGTAATTAGATTGGTCGATAGTGAAGTACTTACTACAGTTCATATTGTCGATGCCTTTGATGATTTTGAACACTTGAATTAAGTCACCTCTTAATCTGTGCTGGGTTAAAGGAAATAGATTTAATTCTCTAAGACGCTCTTCGTATGGTTTGTTTTTTAGGCTAGGTATCATTTTGGTAACTCTACGTTGAACTCGTTCTAGCTTGTTTATATCTTTTTGGTAATAAGGGCACCAGGATTGAACGCAGTATTCCAGAAGAGGGCGGACTAAGGAATTGTAGAGGGTTAGGATAACTTCTTTGGATTTATGCTCAAATGACCTGCCTATAAAGCCAATTATTTTGTTTGCCTTCTTAACAACTTCTGAACATTGTTGACTCGGTTTTAGGTTACTCGATATTGTTACTCCCAGATCGGTTTCTTTGTTTACATTCTTAAGCTGAGTGCCATTCATCGAATAGTTTGCTTTCTCATTTAGGTATCCGATATGTAGTACTTTACATTTATCCGCATTGAAACTCATTTGCCAAATTTGGGCCCAACATGACAATTTATCTAGATTGTGTTGCATATTGTCAACTTGTTCTTTTGAGAGTACGCTATTTGCAATTTTTGTATCGTCAGCAAATTTTGAGATTGTACAGGTGAGACCCTCATCTATGTCGTTGATGTAAATTAGAAAGAGAATTGGTCCTAGTACCGATCCCTGGGGTACCCCGCTACTTACATTGGTCCATTTAGATGCCTTACCGTTTATGACTACTCTTTGCTTTCTGTCGCTGAGCCAATTTTCTATCCATTTCAACACACCGTCTTGTATTCCATGCGCTTTAAGTTTTAGTAGTAAACGTTTGTGGGGAACTTTGTCAAAGGCCTTTTGAAAATCAAGGTATATAATATCTACAGCTTTACTCTCATCGTAGAGGTTGAGGATATCGTGGAAGAAGTCTAAGAGGTTTGTTAACCCTTCTTTAGCGGGTGCTCTGTGGCCGTTTTGGGCCTTTCTGGGCCGTTCTGACTGCTATATCAACCATCAGTATGAAAGGAACTGTATTGCGCCGAAAACTAGGTGGAAATCGCTACACAATGACGCCACATACAGCTACGTAGCACTCGTGGAGCACTGACAGTGTTACCTCGAAGATGGAAGTTTAGCGGATTTTGCTACCTTGCTCACTTTTAGCGAACTATTGGTTACACTGTCATCCTCACGCGCGGTGGGGGAACTGGAGTTAGTGTGGGCCGGGAGGCCACAGATGTCGGACGTATGGATCATTACTATCCCACCCATTTTCACTCGATTTCCACCCTTTTTTCACCCGTTTTTTGCCAGTTTTTTCAACTCGACTTATGTGGTGAGCCGCTTTTTAAGGGTTAAACAGGGACGGTTTTTACGAAAGCCGTGTTGAGTATCTTTAAGTAAGTTATTTGCCTCTAAGTGATTTACGAGTCTGTCTCTTATGACAGTTTCTAGCATTTTACATACAATTGAGGTTAAGCTAATTGAACGATAGTTACTGGGTAGGGATTTGCTGCCTTTTTTTAATATCGGTGTTACGTTGGCTAGCTTCCACTGATCAGGCATAGTCCCAGACTGCAAGGATTCATTGAATAACAATGTCAGTGGTTTGGAGAGCTCATCCTTAGCTTCCTTTAGAACTCTAGGTGAGATTGTATCAGGTCCAGGCGTTTTATTTACCTTGAGTTTATCTAAACAATTCAATACTTCTCTCTCTGTAACGGTGATATTGCTTAGAACATCTGAATTATCAATCTGAATCGGCGATGATGTAGGGATATCACTGAGGTCTTCGGTTGTAAAAACTGATGCAAAGAAGGTATTGAGGGCATTACTCATTTGTACTTCGTCTTTGGTGTATTCTCCATTTTCATCGACTAACGGTCCAACAGTTGAAGTAACTACTTTTTCTTTCGGATATAACTATAGAATTCTTTCGGGTTTGTTTTACTTTGATTCGCAATATGTAACTCTAGGGTCTTTTTACTTTGCTTAATTAACTTTTTGGCTTTGCGTTGTAGCTCTACAAATTTCACCCGTTCTTCGTCATTTTGTGAGGATTTTAATCTATCATTAGCAAATTTTTTAGCAAGCAGACAGTCTGAAATATCTTTATTCCACCATTTGGGCTTATCATTATGGCCTGGACGCCGTATTTTCGATGGTATGCAGTCTTGCACTGCCTTAAGGTAAGTGGTTGTGAAACACTCCCAAGATGTATTTATGTCGTTATTGTTTGTCAGAAAGCTCCAGTCAGTTTCTTTAAGCTTTGATTTAAGTTTATGAAAATTTGCTTTCTTGAAATTAGGGACTTTCTCAATGCTGCTATTTGATTTGTTACTAGTAAACTTTAAAGTGAAAGTTATCGTACGATGGTCGCTGTTACTGAATTCATCACCAACATTCAAATTCTCTATTAATTCTTCTTTTGTTGCGAGTACAAGGTCAAGCACATTATTACCACGGGTCGGAGATTGTACAAATTGAAAAAGTGAACTCTCTTGCAAGTTAGCATAGAGGTCGTGTCCAGAGTGTGAAGTAAGAATATCGCCCCATTTAGTCACGGGTAAGTTGAAATCGCCAAGAATTACGGTATCTTGTATGTTAGTTATTTCTGCAATTTGTTCATAAATTTCACTGTCAGTTTGCACTGATTGAGATGGGGGTCTGTATAATAAAGCTCACACACACATGGTGTGTGTGTGTGTGTACTTACACTAGTTGTACTTACACTAGTTGTATTTGCGGGAGTGAGCATGCTCGTTAATTCCCGCCTCCTAAGATATGTTTGTCATACCGTGCTTTGAAACTATGCACTGATGGTGCAGACACTACTTCGGCTGGCAATTTGTTCCACCCACTAATCGAGTTGGTAGGAAATCTTTTACTTTTCAGATCAGATTTACTATTTAGCACTTTTAGTTTGTAGCTGTGACCTCTTGTCCTCTCACCTCCATCCCTCTCTATGAAGTTTTCTTGGTCGATTTTGTCAATACCTCTAACACATTTATATCTGAATTTGCTGTCCTCGTTTCCTTCTCTGTTCCAGTGTAGGTAGATTCAATCTCTCGAGCCTCTCTTGGTACTCCAAATTTTCCAAACCTGGGATCATCCTCGTAGCTGCTCTCTGTACCCTCTCAATTTTGTGGATATGTTTCTTCAAGTGAGGGGACCACACTACAGATGCATATTCCATCCTGGGTCTTATTATTGCCGTTATTATTTGTTTCATGGTGTTTTCATTAAGATAATTGAAAGACATCCTAATATTTGCCAATAATGCCAGTGATTCTCTCACTATCTTATTTACGTGGCTTTCTGGAGACATGTTATCCCTAAATTCTATCCCCAAGTCTTTTTCTTTTCTGCTTTGGGATCACTTCGTTTCCTAGTTTATAATCTTTTCTAGGTCTGTACTTGCTTTACCCATTCTAGAGTCTTACATTTCCCTGCATTGAACTCCATATTCCATTTGATGCTCCATTCATGGATCTTTTGCAAATCTGCTTGGAGCTCAAGGCAATCCTCCTGGGTTCTGATCGTTTTAAGAAGCTTAGCATCGTCCGCAACATACTCATGTAGCTTGTTAGTCCCTCAGGCAAGTCATTTACAAATATTAGAAACATGATTGGGGCTAGAACAGATCCTTGTGGTACCCCACTCGTAATTTGAGTCCAGTTTGACGATTTCCCCCTTACTGTTGTTCTCATCTGTCTTCCGCTAAGGTAGCTCTCCATCCATTTCAGCAGTTTGTCTCCTACTTTTCCCTCATGTTTTAATTTCCATAGCAATCTCTTGTGTGGAACTTTGTCAAATGCCTTTTTAAAGTCTAGGTAGGCACAGTCTACCCATCCTTCCCTCTTGTCCACTGTGTCTATTACTCTAGAGTAAAAACTCAACAAGTTGCTTATACATGATCTGCCACCTCTGAATCCAAATTGTCGGTCAGTAATTAATCTTTTGGATTCCAGGTATTTCACCCATTTGTCCCTTATTAATCCTTCCAGAATCTTCATGAGGATGCTCAATAGTGATACAGGTCTATAGTTCAGTGGTTTATCTCTGCTTCCTCCCTTAAATATAGGAATAATGTTTGCTCTTTTCCATTCTGTAGGTACTATCCCTGTGTCCAATGATTTGGTCATTATGTCATATAACGGTATACTCAGTTCCATAGCATTTTCTTTAATAATCCAGCCTGATACTCCGTCCGGTCCAGCGGCTTTGTTTGGATCCACCTTACTCATTTTGTCTATGAGCTCTGGTCTGTTAAATGTTACTTCCGGCATTTCCTCTGTACCTATCTCATTGGTTTCTGGTGCAATGAATTCTCCTTCTTTTGTAAATACTGATGCAAAATTTCTATTTAGTTCTTCCGCAATCTCCGTATCCTCTTCTATGATTCTGTTTCCACTTTTAATCTTAACGATCGTGGCTTTTATCTTCCTTTTGCCGTTTACAAACTTGAAAAACATTTTTGGATTCTTTTCATAGTTCTCCACTATCCCTTTCTCATGGTTTGCCTCTGACCTCCTCCTCATTTCTGTGTATTTGTTTCTCTCCTCTTTATACTTTTGCCTGTTATCTTCCGAATCCCAGTTTCTCATCTTTTTCCAGGCTTTGTTTTTTGCTTCCTGTGCTTGCCTACATTCGCGGTTAAACCATACTTTGCGATTACTTTTTTTCCTTTTATTAATGTACTTAGGGACAAAAGTTTTTATACCAGTATCATAGATCTCCATGAATGCCTTGAGTTTTTGTCTACCTCACTTTCAGATAACACCTGATCCCAATTTTGTGATTTGAAAAAATCCCGTAGTCCTACGAAATCGGTTCTGGAATACATCCAGTGTTTTTCCTTGTGTTTTTCCCTTCCCTTGGGTAGATTATACTTCAATAGTAAGTCTATGTCTAGAACTGCATGGTCGCTTTTTCCTAGTGGGCATAGGTACTGAATACTTTGAACCTCCTCCTCCCTTCTTGTGAATAGAAGGTCCAATCTAGCTGGTTGATCACTTCCCCTTACTCTTGTTGACTCTTTTACATGTTGGTATATAGAATTTTCCATGGCCATACTTAAAAATTCATAGCCCCAACTTTCCTCTCCTGCTCCGGCTTCAAGATCTTCCCAATTCACTTCCTTGCAGTTAAAGTCCCCACACATGACTATTTCATTCTTTGAAGCCAAGATATTTCCTAGCACACTAATTGTTTCCTTACGCATTAGCCTCCTTACCCCATGTCTTCGTCTTGGGAGGTACATACGCTACTATCACCACTATTTTTTCGTTTCCACCAATCTCTATTGCTAAAACTTCTGCTGTTGAAGTTACCAGTTTTATCTCAGACACAATCAAATCTTTCCTAGTAAGGATGCACACTCCACCTCCATGTCGAAATTTTCTGTCCCTCCTCCAAATCCTGTATTCAGACCATCCTAGTAAATTTATATCGAGGTCTTCTCTTAGTTTTGTCTCAGTGAGACATACTATTTCTGGTTTCTTAGTATTGAGTAAGTCTGTTAGTTCTAGTTTCTTAGAGATTAGCCCATCGACATTGCTATATAGAATCCTTATACTTTCTAGTCCCCCAATACCTGTTCCAAGCCCCTTAACTGCGGCGGTCTGTTCCCTACCCTCTTTTACTTTTAGTTTCTTTTTACCGAAAGTTTCATAATCTTCCCCTTTCTTACTCCGTAAAAAAACTTATTCTTTTCATGTTCTGTCCTCTTGCTATTTTCCTCCCTGGCAGTTTTCCTTAGTTCAGCCTCCTTCTTTCTCTCTTCTTCTGGTAAGTCTCGCCTGATGTAGATTTTGTCTTTACCCTCTAACCCTTTTAGCCTAGCCGCTACTGCCATGATTTCATCACATGTCCTTCTTGACTTAAATTCGATTTTTACCAGTCTATTGTATTCCTTTGTATATTTCCCAGCCTAAACATGTCTGATATTTCCTCCTTCCAGGTGTCCTCCTCATCTTTAATAGAATCCAGAATCTTGTTGATGCGACCTTCATCCTGTTCTTTTCGTTTTGTCCAGTCTAGTTCCTCCTTTTCTTCCACCCCTGATATTATGAGGCAGTTAGCCCTACGACTTTCTTCCTGGATGGCCTGAGAGTTTTCGTGGATGCCTTGCTTAACCATACTTTTTACCTGGTCCTTTATCCTAACATCTTGCTGTTTCTGTTCATCCAATATCTTCCTGAATTCGTCACTGTGTGCCTTCCTTACACTGTCTAAATCTTTTACCACTTGGTGTGTGTGTGTGTGTGTGTATTTACCTATTTACCTATTTGTAGTATACAGGAGTTGAGTTTTGTGTGTGTGTGTGTGTGTGTGTGTTTTGTTTTTGTTTTTTTCGTCCCTGTTCGGGCTCTGTCTCGAGTCGGCCACCCCCAGCTAAAAAATAAAAAATAAAAAAATAATAATAAAAAAATGGGGTATGTGCCTGAGTACCAGTAAATAGTTAGATAGACTGTACAGTATGAATCATTCTATTATCTCAGTTTATATTTTCAATGTAGATAAAATATAGTATTGAGATTCAACTGTTGGTAGCTACTGTATACTGTACATGAAATCCAAACTACTAACCATGCAAGCTGCTTGGGTTTAACCTGACTCTTGGCATCATACTCGCAGTACTTGATGCGGATGTCCGAGGATCCTATCCATAGCTTGCCAGTATTGGAGAGCAGGGCGATGTGGCGGGAGTTGGTGGATACAGCCATCTCTACCACATAACCACCTGCTTCATTCCACTCTGGGGACTGTAGGGAATAAGTTGATAATATACACTTAGAATCCTTTGACACTTTATTCCAGAATAAGATACCACCTGCCACATATTAATACTGTACCCTACTATTGTTGGTTTTTACAAACGACAATACATTCCATTATTTAAATTAAGTTATATTCATAATCAAAATAGGGACATGACAATTTGTGGCCCAGTTAATATTATACATTCCATTATTTAAATTAAGTTATGGCTTCATAATCAAAATAGGGACATGACAATTTGTGGCCCAGTTAATATTATGAACAGGGTACTACATAGTAAAGTGAACTTACTAGCGGCACTGGTCTTTGGTCGACTAGGTTGAGGAGGAGGAGGTCTTGCCCCTGACTGACCAATACATTGGTGTAGCGCTCCTCCCGCACCACACACCAGCAGTTGATGCCACCACCTGCAATTTAAAATATATGAAGTACAGTACAGTATGGTGAGATGGATGTCTGGGGCCAAACTGCAAGATAAAAGATAGGATATCTAGTGAATAGCTGAGGAGACAGGTATCAAGAGTATCAGTAATGAGATGCGTACAAGCAGGCTTGGATGGTTTGGGCATGTGGAGAGGATTGATGAACTAAGCTGGTGGAGAATATGCAAGTCTGTGAACGTGGAGGGAGCTGCACCAAGGTGTAGACCTAGAAAGACGTGGTATCAGACTATTAACTCTGATCTTGAATTAAAAAAACTGATAAGTGAGGCAGCTCTGAACAGGGATGCCTGGAGCGCAGCCATTAGGACGTGAGACTGGAACCGCACTCCGTGTGGAGCACTCGGTCTTTAAATTAATGTATGCATGTATGCATAGTTTATGCCACAACCTGCAACATAAAGTAAGAAAAGCCTGTATGATATCTAATGTCACTCCATTCCAACCAACATGATCTCTCCCATCTCTCCACACAACACATAGGGTAGACTAGCCAATTTGTATGCGGTGCTCCAATTAATACATATTATAGGTTTGACTCCTGTAAGGAGATAAAGAAAACCTAATATTTAGTAGTGGCCCCGTAATCATTGACGAACATGCCTATTACAAGAAGAGTAGGGATCCCAGAGCTGGTAGGGGGGTTGAATGATGGGAGTAGAGCGGAGACTGATAAGGAGAAAGCAGAGGTGCTGGGGAAATACTTTGGGGGGGGGGGGGGGGGGGGTACTAACAGTGGAGTCGGAGGATGCAGTGCCTACTATTCCCATCAAACAGGCACCGGCACTAGAACTAATAGTTTTCCCATGCTAGAATAAGAAGGGCTATAGAAAAAATGAACAGAAGTAAGTCACCGGGACCGGATGGGATACACCCAAGAATCATAAAGGAAGGAGGGGAGATGTTAGTAGAGCCATTGAAAATGTTATTTGAGGTATCGTTTAACACAGGACAAATCCCGATGGACTGGAGAGAGGCGAACATAACAGCTATATTTAAGAAGGGAAAGAGAAATGACCCAGGGAATTATAGACCAGTCAGTTTGACAAGTGTTGTGTGTAAACTAATGGAAACGGTAATTAGAGAAGGAATAATGGATCATATGAAGTCAAACCAACTTTTCAGTGGGAGACAGTTCGGATTCTTGCCGAGGGTCGACGGTACTACAGCTAATTAAGGTGGTAGATGATTGGATGCAAATTCTAGAAGATGGTGATGTAATAGACGTGGTATATTGCGATTTTATGAAGGCCTTTGATAAGGTCCCACATAAAAGGTTAATGGAGAAAGTTAGAAGCTATAATATAGGGGAGAAATGTGTGAAATGGATAGAAGCCTTCCTGAAAGATCGGAGACAGAAGGTACTGGTGAATGGAATAGGCTCGGGGTGGAGGGAAATTACAAGTGGGGTACCTCAGGGATCTGTGTTGGGACCACTGCTGTTCGTTATATTTATCAACGACTTGCCTGAAGTTATAACTAATGGAAGTGATGTATACCTGTATGCGGATGACACTAAGCTGTATAGAAGAGTGAGGAGTAAGGAAGATATGGGTTTGCTTCAAGGAGATGTGGAGGGCATGAAGGGATGGTCTGAGCATTGGTTAATGCCTTTTCATCCAAAAAAATGCAAGTACATGCGGATTGGGACCAGCAAAATAGACAAGGTAGGATACAGTATGTATGAAGCGATGGAGGAAGTGAATGCAGAAAAGGATATAGGAGTAGTGATAGACAATAAGTTAAATTTCTCAGAACATTTAGCGGAAAAGATAAACAAAGCCAATAGAATTGTAGGGCTGATAAGGAGGACATTTGTGTCACTTGACGAAGAAATCTTCAGGAATCTCTATACAGCGCTGGTTAGGCCGCACCTGGAATATGCGAACCAGGTGTGGGCTCCATATATGGTAAAGGATATAGAAGCAGTGGAGAAAGTGCAGAGGAGAGCTAGCAAGCTGGTACCAACGTTGAAGAACGCGGGCTATGAGCAGAGGTTGAGGACACTGGGGCTTCCGACACTGGCATATAGGAGAAAGAGAGGGGATATGATAGAGACTTTTAAGATAGTGTCAGGAAAGTACGATGAGGATGTGTGTGAAGGTATCTTCTTGATGCGGGAGGGAACAAGAACGAGAGGACACTCTAAGAAAATTTACAAAGAAAGAAATAGGCTTGAGAAGGCAAAGAACTCATTTTGTGATAGAGTGGTAAATGAGTGGAACGCACTGCCCCAGTATGTAGTCGATTCCGAATCAATAAGGGAGTTTGAAAGTAATCTTGATAAAGCATGGGGAAGACAAGATTTGAAGTTTGATTATAAAACAAAAATACAGAATAGTAAAAATGTTGCGTCTGCTACCGCCGCCGCCAACACCGTGAACGACCGCAGCAGTGCAAGTACTGGTACTGAGCTGGATACACAGGCATAGTTTGCCTTTTTCCAGAGGATCTACTGTAAGAAACTGTAAGATTACATAAGGCATCCTCTTCAAACACTAATCCGCCGTAGTTTGAATCTACCGCGCAGAGCATTTAAAATCTGAGGAGCCTTCATCATGAGCGCACGCGACCTCACTCATGGCTTCAGTCATTATGAATTGGGTTCTCACTACGAAAAAACTTCGTAAAAAATAAAAACAAAAAGAAAATAAGAATAACTATCCAATAAGCTTTCCATCATATCGTGGATGTACTTGTGTGGATCTTTAACCAGACGCTGATTCAGGCGTCATTCTTCCTTCACTGACATATCAAGTAAACCAAAATCCTTAATACATCAACGAATGGGAAGGGGATGGTCGGGAGGGCCCCAGTCGTCAATAATTACGGGGCCACTACTAAATACAGTATTAGGTTTTCTTTATCTCCTTACAGGAGTCAAACCTATAATTTATTAGTGGCCCCTCCATCATTGACGAACATGCCTGATTTCTAAGACTGGAGGGGGACATTCGTAATCATATCATAACTCTAGAAAAGCAGATAATCAAACAACCACATAGTATTCTTACTTTGAAAATATATTTAAATATGGCGCAGCCCATATATATACAAAAAAGGGGTTCAAGCAGGTGCGTGCTTCAAAGAAGCCTGCTTGACAAAAAAGGGTAACTCTGGAGATTCTGTGAACAGATCTGTAGTTACAAAGGCACCCCACTCAACGAGTGGTGGCAAAAATAACAAGTTATAAGTTTACATGTGCACATAATAAACCCCATAATATTCGTGGAAATGTTTTGCAAACGATCTCCACTGTTTAAACTAAATTGCTTTCACAGCTAAAACTACTATAACAACACTGTTGTTTGTACTAACATTGTACTAGCACAATTTCTCGCCCTGAATAGAACAGAGAAATTTTCCTATCACATTATCCATAATTTGTATCACAGCTCTTACATTCCGGCGGGGTCTAGGGTGTCCTATGTTACACTGACTGCACCCCCCCCCCCCCTTTTCTCCTTGAAAGTAAACAAAAGTGACTGAAGGGCCACCTAGACCCTCTGCCTTAAAGCTATACATGGTAAGGAAGGTTTGTCTAGAGCAACTGACAAGTATCTAGTCAAAAACGTATGATTAGACGCCCACAACTGTGTGGACGAAATATCTTCTACTGAAAAGTTCTTCAAGAAACGTAAAGAGGCTGCCCATTTGCGTAAATCGTGGGCCCTACCCACAACGCCGGGATTACTCTCTTTAATGACTTCAACCAGAAGAGAAGCTAACCTCCGTTTCAGTAAGCGTTTGCCCGTACTCGCTACCCATAAAGCACCTTGGGGGTTTAGAGGAGCTACTCTCAAATATTTGGTTAGAGCTTGCACTGGACATAGATTATGGTGCACCTTTCCCCTTTTTAACGCCGGCACAGTGAACTCAGAAAACACGTATGCACTGTGCTCATTCTTGGCTACAAATCCCGGGGAAGGTGCAATGTGAATACATTCATTAAGTCTACCAAACCTAAGGCAATTAGGTGTGTTGCTCATCGCCGCCAGCTCAGACACTCTGTTCCCGGTGGCCAAAGCCAAAAGGAATACAGCCTTTTTTAAGAGTAATGCAAAATCTGCAGTATTTTGGTACAGACGAGAGTGAAGTAAAGACAATGCCTTGTCCAGAGACCAAGTAGGCATGAGCTGACGGGGAGGTGGGCGGAGTTTAAAACATGCTCTCATAAAACCTGTTTCCTTCGCCACCGGTATGGAGAGACCTGTAAGGTCTAAAAAGGGCACTCTAATCGCAGTTAAGTGATTTTTTAACGTTACCACAGATAAACGTTTCTGCTCAAACAGATAATTCAAATAATTAAATACTAACGCCACTGAGGGCACAGTCTGTTCTGTTCTAATGATCCAAGAAGTAAAGGCTTGCCAATGTGATTGATACTGTCGTTTCGTAGACTGAGTATATTGATTGATTAATTTATTGGTCACATCTCTACCATATGGTGCTAGCCACTTAGCCTCCTGAATGTCCATAATGCAAAAGTCAGCGAGGTCGCTAGGTTGCCAATCGTGTCTAAGTGGAAATACTCGACCGGGAGCGACACCGGGTGCGAGCACCACGTCTTCAATTGCTAGTACCATAACTGCGCCGGCCACAGGGGCGCGATTAGCGAGACTAAGCCTCGATAATCTCGTAGTTTGTTCACTACGTGGCACATTAGTGACGCGTCTGGCGGCGGAAACAGATAGATGGAGCTCCATCTGTTCCAGTCTGTCACTAGGGCGTCTGGCCCCCCTGCCGGCGTTTCCGTCCGGCGGGTGAGGTATAGAGGGAGTTTGTGAGTCCCCTCGGACGCAAACAGATCCACTTGTGGATGGTAGAGCTCTGCAATCATTAGGTTGAAAATGGGTTGCTTGAGCTCCCATTCTACTGTCGTGCTCTGTCTCCGGGACAGAGCGTCTGCCCAGACGTTTGCTACGCCTGGGAGATAAGATGCGTGAAGATAAATGTCTAGCCTGTTGGCTAGCGTAAAAATCTCTTCCGACACGTTTAGCAACTTCCTTGATCTCGTTGACCCTTGTTTCTGAATACAGTGAACTGCATTCAGATTGTCCATTCTGAAGGCCACCGACTTGCCCCGTAAAGTAGAGCCGTGAGCCTGAAGGAAATACAAGGGGACTAGTAATTCTTTGACATTGATGTGGGAGATTTCTAAGTGGGACCAAAGCCCCTGACCCTGGTGCCCCTGGTTTGACTGAAATCCCCAATCTATCGTGCCTGACGCATCCGTGTCTACCCATACCGTTGGCGGAGGAGAGGTCCATGACATTACTGAGTGCAGCGTTTCCCTCTTCGCCCAGACCGCTAGTAAGGTGTGGATTAATTTTGGGATGGGCCATAATTTTCCCGCCGGTAAGAGTGGGAAATATTTGTTGCCTTCCAATATTAACCGTTTTACTTTCAACCGGCCCAACATTACAGTTAGTTGAATCCAGTTGAGAGAGCCGACCAGGGACTCCCAGATCCTCTGTGTCGTAGTCAGACTGTGAAGAAGCATGAACAGTTTCCTGCGAAACCTGTTGCGATTGTCCACACTCTGACTCGGAGTGAGAGCAGCTGTGTCCCAAACCAGCCCTATCCACTGAATTACTCGTGAGGGGACAAGGTTTGACTTTACCAGATTTACCTTGAACCCTAGAGCTTTGACATGAGTTAAAATTATGTTGACATGTTTGATGCATAATTGCTCTGTCTCTGCCACCACCAGCCAGTCGTCTAGGTACCACAGAACTCTGATTCCTTGCTTTAACAACGGCATCAGGGCTTGCCGGACTAATTTCGTGAATAGTCGAGGTGCCAGGTTCAAACCGAATGGCATCCTCTGAAAAACAAAATTTTGGTGCCTGATCCGTAAGGCCAGAAACCTTTGAAATCTTTTGTTGACCGATACGTGCCAATAAGCGTCTGTCAGGTCTAGGGAACACATCCAACCTCCCGGCGGAAGTGTTAGCCTGATTTGGTGTACTGTTAACATTCGGAATGACTCGTTGTGAATGTGAAGGTTCAGATAAGACAGGTCGACCGGTCTCATCTGAACACTGTCCCTTTTGGGAACCAAAAAGAACTTGGACGTGAATACAGGGTAATTTGGGGGGACCGGGATGATGACATTCTTGGCAATCATTTCCTGGACCAGTGACTCCACCTCTAAAGAAACAAAATTCGCCGTTGTCGGCTGACGTAAGCGAAGTCGCCGGAGCCACTGCCAAGTGATGCCCTTGCGTGCCACCATCCGTGCCCAAGTGTTTACCGGCCATGCTTTGTGACACGTTCGGAACGACCCAGTTAGCGGACAAGGGTTCGCCGGCTGTACTACCCTCGGATCCGCCGGCCTGAAGACTGGCACCGGGAGTGAGAGAGACCTTAGTTTTTATATGGTGGTGGAGTTGGCGGTGGTGGACGCTTCGCCGGCTGGCTGGCGTTGGCAGAAGACGGGCCCTGACCTGGCTTATTATAACCGCGTCCTTTCTGACCTGAAAACCTACCCTGTCTATGCCTGAACTGACCTTGAGTGGAGGAGGACTTAGGTGGAAGAAAGGGCTTAGATCCCCCTGGCTGAGCCTTAGCGACTGGCCTGGGTTTGGGGAAGTTAAAGGCAGGTTTCTTAGAAGGGGTGGGACTGTGTTTAACAGCCTGAGCCATATTAAAAACCGTTCGCCACACTTCAGGGGACATTAAAGAGGGAGTGAGCACTGGTGACATGACCACCTGATTCGCAATGCGATCAGGCAGTTTTCGGACTAAGGACATTCTGAGATCTTGTCTCGCTCGTACCGCCTCAAGCAAGGCAGTGCGTACGTCACCTAATGATTGGATTGACGACTGAAGAAGCAGTCGCCGGGACAATTCAACCGAACGTCTGGCATCCGCGTCTGCGACTGCCTGAGTGGACCGGAGCAAAGACTTTGCTACCTGTTGAGACACTATGTATTGAGAGAACAGGCGAAAAGCTTTCCCCCGTAGCCTAAATTCACGGTCTAGGTGAGTTGGGGTAGGGGTAGTGAAAGGGTCTTTTAGCTCACAAAGATTAATTTTAGGGGCAGCTAAGAAAGCAAACAAAGCTGAAGGGACTCTGCCGGCAGAACACACTGGCATGGAGAACCAAGAATGAGTATCTTGAGGGATCTGGTGGGAAGTTTTGGAAGTAAATGTGGTCGCAAAGTTTTGAGCCTCTGTCTCCCATTCCAACCAAGGTCCTGGACCCAACTGCCACACCTTCAAGACTGGATTAGCTGCCGCGTCTGTGACGGTTTGCAAATAGAGTTCTGGAGTGAGAGCTGACAGTGTCTTAATGTCATTAAACCCATCATGCTTAGACCAGTCAGAAAACAATCTTGAAGCTGAGGCAGGGGGTAAAGCAGGCTTAGCAGTATAAACAAAATAGTCCTGGTGATAATAACTAGGTATAGCCTTGATGTTGACATCTAGCACATTCCCCAAAGTATCCAAGGCCCTTAATTTCTTAGATTTATTGCCCTGGATGACCCACTCACGCAGCACTGGGAGCTCCCCTGACAAGGTAGGTTGGGCTAGCTCTGGTTTAGTGGGGGTCAAAAGGACCCATGACTCGTCTGGTCCGTAAAGCAAGGGCATAGCTACCTATTTGAGAGGCGCTCTGTCTAGAGGGGGCGGATTGACATCCGTTATAACCCTTACATTCGAAGTGGTCAATGCCGCCGTAGCAGGCCTAGTAACCACCGATGGTGACATAGAGGGGGGGTGAGGGATCTGAGTCAAAGCAATAGAAGTCATCAGAGGCCGTACCGTAGAGCTTGTCGTGGGAGCTCCCAAGTCCACTGTGGGAGTTTCCTGCTGTTGGCCAAAAAAATTAGATAAAGCATTAACAAGTAGCCCATCAATTTCCTGTGCAGTGACAAATTGATTTGATGATGTACTCACTGGTGAATCATTAAGATCTTGTGCGGCATCGAAGCCTGAACCTGACTCTTGCCCTTCCATATCCGATATAATCGAAACCTCGTCTTTGTCATCCTGTTCCTCCTGAGAAGATCCCGCCGAAGCTGGGGTACCATCTTGTTGCCATGATAAGTTAGGAATAGAGGAAGGGATCGCCGCGTCCCGGTGGACGTCAGCCACTGTGTGAATAGTTTGAGCCGGAAGTGGGTGGTCAGGCCCCGGACGAGAATATCGCCAAACACCTAGGCCTTGGCCTATACTCCCGTGGGAGTCTGAAACACTCTCAACCACTGAGCCCTCTGAACTCTCCAACTCCAGGGTTAAAATGTTAATGGGTAAATCATCTTTAGGTACAGGTACTACACTGGACCCTTGAGACCGAACACAAACTCTGTCTGGGGTAGAGGTATGACGAGAAGCACTAGAAACTGGTGAGTGTTGGTAGGCCTTTCTATCATGGGAATCCTTTTTTGAAGATTTATGGCTGCGGTGTGACCGTGAACTACTCTTTGATTTGGAGGATTTATCGCCGTGACCACTGGTGGAACTTTCTGTCTTACACCTCTTACTCGATGGTGAAGAGGCAAGACTGGGTGGCTGGTGTCTAAGGGATGACCTAGACCTAGATCTCGCCCGAGACGAGGAGACTGCCGCCGGGGGTGTAGGCTCACGGTGACGTTTCGAAGTAGCAGGGGCAGGAGATGACACAGAACCCTGTCCAGTCTCCGCCGGCTTACGACTAGTTACTCGAGAGGAACGTTTATTAGGGGGAGGGTGCTCAAGAAGAAGCCTATCCCAAAGAGGGACGTTGTCACATTGAAGTTACTTATGAGCCACAATCGTAGTATACGCTGACATTTGTTGCCGAACTTCTCGTAAGGCGACCGCTGCGGTCTTATCATTATCTTGGAGGACTTTGACACTTAGTTGGGAGCAAAAGGAACAGTTGCGCATCACCCACAGACCTCTTGAACGGTCTAGACATTTAACACACCTGATACAAAGAGTGTGCGCAAAAAGAGGAACACCGGCACAGGTTGGATTAATGCATAAAGCAAAAACTGGGGCAAAGGTAGCCATGACAGAGACTGGTGGGAACTTACTGCAGGGTCTGTATAGGTCCGCCAGGGCCCAGCCCTGGAAAAAAGGAAAATTTTCAGGAATTAATGCTCATAAGGTTAACCCAAAATGATCGCATACAAGTGTTCATAACCCGCCGGATAACGAGACGTAATCTCACAATGATTACAGCTCGTTACGCGGCGGGGTTCTATAATGATATCCGAATATCTAGACATGTCTTAAGAAAGTTTAAGAATACCCTCTGACATAATATAAAAGACCAGTATGGCGTTTATAAAGTCTTTCTGGCGGTGACTGTTACAAGATTCAATTTTGAAAAACAACCCCCCACAAAGACGCCGGCCCCTGAATTATCTAGCAGATTAACACAGGGCAGGCTGATACGTGACCTGACTTCTAATGAATTGTCACATAGATCGCCGTATGGTGAAGGCGGCGATACATAGCCGTATCTCTCAATTAATTGGGTAACTAGCTTGAATTGTAAATTCCGTATTTCCCCCTCCCAGGAGCACCCGCCGGGTGTGGCCAACTTATGAAAAATACGTTAACCCTAATTGAGCCTTCGATCGCCGTATGAGTGAGGGCGGCGATACATATAGTATCACTAAAATGGACCGGTTAACTAAACTGAATTACCAATTCGTTCATCCCACCTTAACAAGGTACACCCGCCAGGTGAGATCTGATGTCTTAAACGTTAACCCCATAAGTTCCTATCCCCACTTCTTTGTAAAAGATCGCCGGGGAGGAAAGCCCACAACAACAGCTAGGGTTTTTCCTTTGGTTTGTAAAACCGGGTAGAAAAACTACATAACATATGTCCGCATGAACAATGTTAGATGGGTACTGCCAATCCGCCGGGAATCATAGGGAGCCTGAAACAGGCACCAACACAGAGACGCAGTCCTGGAGAGCCACAGAAACCAACTCGCCGGGGACACCAGCCTGTTTTGAAACCATGCGTGGCCAAACACGGCTCACGGCCGGAGTTTTCATGGTGAAACCGAGAAAACTCCGCCGGAAAGTAACCCACCCCAATCAGACACCATCTGAACGCACATAGGACCCGAGAGATAGCCAAAGCACGACTAACCTAGGGACCACAAATATAATCCGTGGAATTAGCCAATACACAACTAATCCAGGAAACAAACATAGTCCGTGGAATTAGCCAATACACAACTAAACCCGGATACACATGACACAGTAGGACATATTTATAAAATAAATCAATAACACTTGTACATGTGGCAAAGCTACGAGCGGCTGGCTAGGCCTAAGCAGACGGCACAAGAAATGTTGAAATATAAACAAAAAACACTGGAAATATAACAACAGGAACCACCGCCAACACACCACTGTAGCAAATACTTCCGACCAAGGGAAGACCGACTCGGGACCCAAAAAAAACTTCACTAAGTGAAGAAAAATACGCTGGGAACGTCAGCAAAGCAACGCTACCTCATCAGAAAGATAAAAGGCAGCAGAAATAATCGCGTAATGAAAGCCGCCTGCATCACAAGCTAACTCAACTATGAACAAATTCACCTGTCCACAACAGGACCACAAGGGTACATCCGAAATAGATGCCCCAAACACACGACCCAAAATACACTGCACTGCGGGCAACCAGCCCAGGACACTCCTGCTACGCATATCCTAACCTTACTCGATACATCCCGGAGTAAACAAATGAGAAAAAACTCACTAGGGACGCAGCAAATGCGGAACCAGCGGAGCGTGGAGAGACACGTCCGGGCCGGCTGATCGCAGAGCAGAGAAGGAAGAATGACGCCTGAATCAGCGTCTGGTCAAAGATCCAAGTACATCCACGATATGATGGAAAGCTTATTGGATAGTTATTCTTTTTTTATTTTTTACGAAGTTTTTTCGTAGTGAGAACCCAATTCATAATGACTGAAGCCATGAGTGAGGTCGCGTGCGCTCATGATGAAGGCTCCTCAGATTTTAAATGCTCTGCGCGGTAGATTCAAACTACGGCGGATTAGTGTTTGAAGAGGATGCCTTATGTAATAGGCATGTTCGTCAATGATGGAGGGGCCACTAATAAATACAGTACTGTACATATAGGCTATACATACTGTATATGCATACATTAATTTAACCCTTGTCTAGCGGGGTGTTTTGGGCTCATTTGGGCATATTCAGGCCCTCCTGCATGATAAATCAAGCATCTGCATGAAAACAAAATTATTTAGCAAAAAACTAGGCACTAAAAGCTTCAAAATGAGACCAGAACGAGGTACGTAGCACTTGTGGTTCTCTTGCAGTGGTGCCACGAACATGGAAGTTTAGCATATATCGGAATATTTTTTCCAGCTATGCTCACTACTGGCTATACTGCCGGTCTCTCGAGAACACAGGGAACATGAGTTAATGGGCGGCGGTAAGCCCTGGGAGTCGGCTGTCTGGCCCGCTGCTCTCCCGGCCTTTTGCACTCGATTTTAATCCTTTAAAAGCCTTAATAATGCTCCTAACTTGCTGCAAATTGGTGCACGACTTAAGTCGAGCGCCGCTCTTTAAGGGTTAAAGACCAAATGCTCCACGTGAAATGTGATTCTAGTCTCAAGTCTTAACCTCTGAAGTGCGCATGGGGGTAATTAGACACCTCTGCCTGTGCGCATGTATTTGAGTTGTTTCCATCACTAAAATATTCATTTTACCATAAATAACATTAATACTTATCCATTATAGGTTGATTATAAAGGTATTAACCTGTTACAACAATAAAACAAGTGAAAACAGCGTTTGGATGGTCAAAATCGGCGATACAGGGCGGGAGTTACATAATGTATGGGTGAGGCAACCTCCTTTCCCGCCAATTTCCCCCAAGGCTGGAGAGACACTGTCGATCGATACTCTCTCTCTCTCTCTCTCTCTTGCACTCGCTTGCTAACAGTGATGACAATGCCCTGCTTGCAACTCGCTAATGTTAGCACGAAAATATACCTCAGAATAAGGGAATAACAGGGAAAATAGGTGATAACTGAAGGAGGGGAGGAAAGTGGGGAAGGAGGGGAGGTAGAGGAGTGATATTTTACATGGCCCAGGGGCAAAATTTTTTTTTTTTTTTTTTTTTTTTTCGATGTTTAAAATTTTTTTTTTTTTTCTCTGACTCTTAAGAGTCTTCCCGCAGTTCCCGGGTTAATGGTGGTGTTCCAAGATGCCCTGTTCAAAGCTGCCTCACTTGTCAGGGTTTTACATTCAAGAATAGAGTGTACTGTACAGTAATCTCTCAATTATCCGTAGCTGCATTATCCGATGTGCGACATTACCCGACGTCAATAAAATATCTATCTATCTATCTATCTATCTATCTATCTATATGCTCAGGCCCAATCCCCATTTTGGGGGTAGCCGACTCAAGACAAGAGCAAGAACAGGGAAAACACAAAAACAACATAAAACAACAAATAAACACAGATAAAAAGCACAAACTCACACACATCCAGGTCACCCAGGAGAAGACCCAGAGACCAGGGTCACCAAGGTTGCTCCAGCACTTCCCCAGCCCCCGACCACCCGGAGAGGTTCCGATCTCGGCAGGCAGACATGCAGTGGAGCCAAAGCCACAAGCCCTCCCACCACACTTCCAGGCGCACCCTTCATATTAATCGTCTCCCCGGGCCAGCGCCTGATGGACTATTATCTAGTCCAACTTGCGCCCGACCCCTTACTCCAAATGACCACGTGTTCACTCAACTATTCACAAGCATTCTCCATTCACTCCTGTCCACCACCACTTCCCCTGCCTGATCTATAGTCATTCCTCTATCATCCAAAGCCTTTCTTACACAGTCTCTCCATCTCAATGGGGGTCTTCCTGCCCTTCTATCTCCCCTTGTACCTGACTCACATATTCTCTTTGTAAGCCTTTCATCTCCCATTCGTTCAACATGACCATACCAGCTCAGCACCCTTCTGTCCACTCTGGCTGACAAATGTTCCTGCTGCCCCACTCTCCTACGTTTTTTTTTTTTTTTTTTTTTTTTTTTTTTTTTTTTTTTTTTGTTTTGTGTGTGTGTAAGTGTGAGAGTCCGAGTGGAGGTGGTGAGACAGTGAAGCACGGGAACGAGGTGGCTTCAGAAATGGGGTCGTTTCGGGCCATGAGTGAGCACCGTGCCTCATGTGAAGGCAAGATGGCAGGTGCTCGTTGTACTCTACGTGCTTCACATGTCTCACTCCCTAGACTGGAACAAGACCTCACAGGCTTCACTGTTCATTGTAAAGCGGTGAATGTTAAGGCTCTCAGCCTATGCCCGAGAGGAAGTAAGTTGGAATATAGAAAAAAAAAAAAAAAAAAAAAAAAACTCTCCTACGTATCTCTTCATTCCTCAATCTGTCTCTAAGAGTAACTCCACACATACTCCTCAAGCATCTCATCTCCATCACATCCAGCCCTCTTTTCTCCTTTTTCTTCAGAGCCCATATCTCAGCCCCATACATCACTGTTGGCACAACAATTCCTTGATACAGTGCACTTTTTACTTTCACTCCGAGATTTCTCGTCTTCCACATACTTCCCATTGCTCCGAAAACCTTCCTTCCTTCACACACTCTCTGTATATCTATCTACATCACATTATTTGTCTTCACGATGAAAAACAAAATTCATACCCGGCGTGTATTCCCAAATTCCATGTTCACACAAAAATATTTTATCTTGGTGCAAAAATCCCAGTCGAAACCCGGAAAGAGAAAATAAAAGTTTCACCAAAAGTAATGATTGCAACCGAAACTGCAAATTTATCGAAAATTGCACTAAACATTTGTCCTCAAGTATACAGTACTGTACTGTATATAACTAATTAATTTTTGGTGATGGGCTGGTCTATCAGAGTGAGAACTGAGCGATCTCTGCCATACCCATAGCTTACTCTGACTGTTCCTTTTGCTTATATATTTTCTAGATCTCAAGTGATGGCATCTCTTCAGAGGATTGACCTCCCAATCTACCAAGATTGGAAGCCAAAGCGTCACATTTTTCCTTTGCCCCTCAACTTTCTCTTCATAATTGCTGAGGGGCACAGGACCCTGGGTAGGGATTTGGTTTCCCGGGCATTTCCGCACCCTCCTCAGCTCCCCGCCATGGAGTGGCTTTGGTCACCCAGGCTTTATTGTGGTCGGCAGGGAGAGTTGTGTGGGTGCGCTCGGTTATGGCCTTGACCTTGCTCGGGGCCTTGGGGTTGTTCGGTTAGGCAGCTTGGGGAACAACAACAACAACTAATTAATTTTATGGAATGGACTTGCTTGCCTTTTCTAATAAGGTCTAGGCCTATATGCCCTATTTAGTCTATGTATTATTATGTTTTTTTACACCAACCAACTTCACATCTAAACTCAATTAATGAAATCAACAAATACATATGGCAATCCAAGGACTCGAACCCAGGATACTCACATCAAAATTCCGCGTACTATGTATTACGCTATCAAGACAGTTTGTATGTATGTATATATGTATGTATATATATATGTATGTATGTATGTATGTATGTATGTATGTATATACTCAGGCACATACTGTACCCCATAGTCTATGTACAGCCAGTCCTGTGAGTCTTGTTCTAGACTCAGTGGTCTGGTTAAACAAACTTTTAATTAATTAATTAGTCTATGTACCATGGTTAATTATACTTAGTGTGCTTTATACTTTATCAACAAAACTGTAGAATTCCAGAATTAGATAAATAATTATATAAATCAATTGGACAATTGATGTAAAATAGGCCCAAGTATTTTTCCCCACCTTACAGAATGCTTGGTATACATCAACTGCCCACCTACTGCTCGAAAACATCCATGGTGACACCATTGAGTCTCTCTGATATAACTGATGTTGACGTTGCCAAATGCCTCGTCTTGTGGAGAATTGTCAGTGACACTCAAGAGTTACCATAAACATACACAAATATTGCCAATGTACAGCAAGTATCCTGATGTGTAGCCTATCATATAAATAAAAAGAAAATTTAAATATCCCAATATATAAACGAAATAACCTGGTAAAGACCTAATTCATGCTTTTGATTTATAATAGAAGCAATGTTGCTATTCACTAGATGTAACTAATCCGATGAAAAAAACAAAACAAAAACAAGTTAAATGAGAACAAACTTCACCGTTGATTAAATAGGGAAACGTGAACGAACTTCATGCAAGTGAATAAATGCGCCCTCAGAAGGGAAACGTGAACGAACTTCATGCACCCATGACAACAAATAGGCCTAGGCTAGGCTAGGCTACTTTTGGCTAGGCTACCCTATTCGTACTTTAGGTTAATATACTGTACTGTACAGTAATAGCACATACAGTATACAGTAGTAATGAATATGAAACAATAAGTTCAGTTGATGGTCGAAAAATATGAAACAACACTCACCGGGAGTGGGCGCTAACTCAATTCAATGTAGCATCTGTCGATGTTGGGTACACCATGGGATTAAGAACTGTAGTAGAATAAAGGGACCCCTGCCGAAGGATAAGTCAGAAATAGATAAATTTGACTGCGTAGTGTGCAAAGGCGAGCTTGTGTTAGGTGATGATCCTGTGGCTGTGAATTTTGGAAATGAGTCTTTGGAGCTGGTGAACAAGTTTTGTTACCTAGGAGATGCCATCTCTGCCGGTGGTGGGGCCGAGGCTGCCACTATTGCTAGAATTAGGTGTGGCTGGGGGAAGTTCAGAGAACTGATGCCAATCCTGACCATGAAAAGAATGCCTCTCCCCCTGAAGGGAAAGGTGTATGCCTCATGTGTTGGAAGTGCAATGACGTATGCCTCAGAAACATGGGCCGTTAAAGTAGAGGATGTCAACAGAATTCGACCTCCCGAAATCCATCCTTCCGAATCCTCCCTCCCTCGCGAGGACAGAGTCCACCTGGCCAGGCTGAGATGCGGACACCATCCAGCTCTCCTGAGCTATCAGAAGAGACTGGATGACTCCGTTATCGACGCCTGCCCGGGATGTAACACAGCACCCCATACCATTAAACATATCATAGAAGACTGCATTTCACACAACCACTTACGCCAACAACACAACCTACACTCAATGAGAGCTCTGTGGGAAAGCCCAATCGTGGCCATGGCCTTCCTCAGGGACTCGGGGCTGTTCGGCCAGGCAGCTTAGGGAACAGGAACAACAACAACAACAACAGAATGGAGCGTAATGAGATGAGAATGGTGAGATGGATGTGTGGGGCCAGGCTACAGGATAGAATAACAAATGTTGAGCTGAAGAGACGTTTAGGTATAAAGAGTACAGTATTAGCAAGGTGATGCGTACATGTAGACTGGGATGGTATAGACATGTGGAGAGAATGGATGAACAAAATTGGGTGAAAAAATGCAGGTCTGTGATTGTGGAGGGAGCTGCACCAAGGGGTGGACCGAGGAAGACCTGGGATCGGACTATACGTGCCGATCTCAAATCCAAGAACTTGACAAGTGAAGCAGCCCTTAACAGGGTTGCCTGGAACGCCGCCATTAGGACAAGAGACTGAAACTGCACTTATGTGTGGAACACTCAGTCTTAAAATTTTATGTATGTATGTATGTATGCTTCATTGCAGGTCCACCCCTTCACCTCACTTCACCTCTCTCCACTTCTCCATCTCACTCCACTTCTCCACCTCACTCTCCTTGACCACCTCACTTTCCTTCTCCATTTCAAGTGATATCGAGGTCACCTTACATTTTGGGAGGCATGATAAAACGGGAATATATGCGGAGGAGACAAAAATCACACAAGATGGCTACCCACTCAAAGTGTACTGACGCCTGTGACGTCACTTCTCGTCCAGGCGGGTAACTCAGAGTGCAGCCTGTATATCGGCGGTCCGACGGAGCCCCGTTTTGACGGACATTCACCGGGGATGGGGGTGCGTCATCCGACGTCAGAACGATGACGGAAATGTCCGAAAAACGTAAGTACAGTACATGTCCGAGACGTGACGGCGATCCGGCTAGTACGGGTTTCCGACAATTAGAGGTCCGAAATGGTGAGGGGTTACTGTAATTACAATCTAAACCCTTAGACTTTTACCTACAGGTACGTCCTGCCTAAGATGAATAAAATGTTCTAATGATAGCCAGAATACAGTACAATAAAAGAAAGGTAATTCGATACTGAAGTTAAGTGAACGGGTTAAGAACATATTTACAGTACTGGTACATTGACAATAATTTGATCTCCTCTAACCACAGGCCACAGGCTGTAGCTCGATTGGTAGAGCGTTCGCCTGCTAACCGTGAGGTTGACGGTTCGAGCCTCGGGCCAGCCAGTGAGTTATTGGCAGATGTCAGTGCTGTTGGTGAACGGTGTGGTCTAGCAATCTGTGGCAACTATTCACTAAGTCCCTGATTCATCAGGACACCCACCCTAGCCTTGCTATTCAGCAGGGAGTGTATGGTGGTAAAAACTGCATCATCATCCTCATAACCCTTTCATTGTGGTAACCGTTCAGGAATGCCATGGCAATTTACTGCAATTTAAAGCCTACAGGTATTAAAGTCTGTGGAGATGAGTGCGAGTGAGCGGGAGCGCGGCAGGCTCCCGTCCGCTCTCCAGCACATCTGCCGGGGCACTGAGAGTCTCACCCCATCACTCGCGAGATATATGCAGCGCTGCCAAAGGTAAATGTAGCGCGACATTGCTAATAATCAGCGAATATTGCCGATGTCTGTGGTAGCGCTGCTGGTGAAGCCTGTGCGCTATGAAGCTCATTCTGGTGTCATTTTGAAGCTGTTTTCTTCTTTTTTGCTGTAAATTTTTTATTTAATTCAGGCACTTGCTTAACCCTCTCACCACGGAAGGGCTCTTGAACGCCCATAAAAAAGCATATAACAGGTACCCGGAAGGGCTCTTGAACGCCCAGTGGTTGAAAGCCTGTGAGCTTCTTGTGCGAGGCGTTGGTCCGACGCATGTAAACAACAGC
This sequence comes from Paralithodes platypus, assembly GCA_032716605.1. Lineage (NCBI taxonomy): Eukaryota > Metazoa > Arthropoda > Malacostraca > Decapoda > Lithodidae > Paralithodes > Paralithodes platypus. The sequence goes on along the minus strand of CM064483.1, from coordinate 16,010,268 downwards.
TGGCTGGACCGACGCCCCGCATCTCCGGCCACAAGAAGGAGAGCGTCGCTTTTTCGTGTGTGCCTGTATGTTGTTGTTAAGTATCGAAAAGTAGTGTAAAGTGGCTGTTTTTGCCATAAAGTTATCTCCAATGAAATCATCATCACAAATCAACCAGTTGACTTAGAGAGCTCTACTTAACGCCATTCTACAGGTAAATAACACAGCTACGCTTGGGGATGCGTGGGAATGCGGGAAGCAGTCAGATTAACAAATATATGGCAGCCTAGCCTAGACGTTTTTCGGCCAAAACACACGGGTTTCGGGGAATATATTATTTTTATTAATCTCACCACCACACCCCCAATGAAATTAATTAAAGTATATATTATCCACCGGGATTCGAACCCGGGTTATCACACACATATTTTTGCCACCTTAACCATTACACCACCAGGACGGTTAAAGGTTTATGCACACGCCTACGACTTATTATCCATTCTCGAATACTGGATATTAATCTAATCATGTTCATATTCCCAACCGCACTATGGTAGCCTACTTATATAATACATAGCCGGGGCTGGAGGGTTAAGCAATCAGGAGTGCCTGAATAAGTCTATTATATCGGTAAGGGTTAATGCACCTAGTAATTTATTATTATTATAACAGGCGTGACACACACACTGTGTGTATATGATAATGATAATAAAACACACAGAGGATATATTTCACTCAGAACATATTAAGGCTAAACAAAAATTGTAATTTCATGTTTTTGAGGTTGATATGGAGGCCCTCTTAGAAAGCTTGGAGGGGGCAAGCGCCCTTCACTGCCTCCCCCAAATGACGTCGCTGCTTTTAATTTATTGTCATTTTTTCTATTGTAAATATCGCATTCTAATTGAACCACTGTGTGCTAATTCACCCTAGTCTATAATCTACTGGAGAATTTGAGGACAACCGTGATAATATTACAATACGGTACAGGTAGCGACTTTACTATTACCGGTACTGTAATCTTACCATAGAGGAGCGGGCAACCAATCTGAGCCAACTTTAAGAAAGGCGTCACCACTCTTAAAGCTAGGACTAGGCTAAATGGGTTATTCAAGTTAGGTAAATGTAAGTTAGAAAGGTTAAGATAAATTAGAATGGTTAAGTAAGCTTAGGGTGGTTGGGTTTAGATAGATTGGAGTGTTAGATTAGCTAAAACTAACCATTGATAACCTATCCTATCCTAGCTTCCAAAGAATGATGACCTCTTTCTTAGGGTATTATTATGTGTTTTACACCAACCAACTTCACATCTAAACTCAATTAATGAAATCAACAAATACATGTGGCACTCCGAGGACTCGAACCCAGGATACTCACATCAAAATTCCGCGCACTATGCATTACGCTATCAAGACAGTTTACCATATTCTCTTCCGACTTACTTGGAATGTCCGGGTATTTCCTGGTCTTGGCCTCATAGATGTTGTTGACCATAAAGATACGGTTGGCCTTGCTGAGCACCGCCACCCCTGTCTCACGGTAGCTGGTGAACACATGGGCACTCTGGATGTGGGTATCCTTTACCTCCTGTAGGGAAATATAAATGAGGAGCTTGGTAAGTTTTCATACAGTATTTTCTTCCTTATCCAATTCAGTATGATGGCCATATTTTCTTCTTCTTATGTGTAATACTAGACTACTTTATATCATCTAAGGAATCAAAGAGCATTTACAGTGGTCCCCCCAACAATAAACAAAACTACACAGAACACCTTCATTCCATACCTTCACCACCATCAGACAAGACCAGGCTGTCAGCAGGTGTGGTGGACTTATTACCCTAGTACACACATCAATAAACTTCTCTGATACCAGTGAACATTCAAAATACAATCAATTAATATACGTACTGGCAATAAGTCACACATAACAATCCTAAATATATACAGTACAGTACATCCCTCCCCAAATGTCCCCCACTGTACCCAACCACTACATCCCACATATACAGCACATCAAAAACATCCCCAACATCATTCTGTGTGGTGACTTCAACACTAAGTTGTTGGCTAGCATGTCAACAATCCAGAAACATACAGAGGGCTGGTGATAAACAACCAACAGGTAACCTCTTAACTCTAAATAACATCCACCAAAATAACCATATTCCCCAACAAGCCCTCTACGTCCCCTCATCACCAGATATCACCTTTTGCTCCCCTAACTTTGGCACCAAGATATCCTGGAGGGTGGTCAAAACCTTAAGTTCTGATCACCTCCCGATAATCATCACCACCAAAACCAGAATCACCCCAGCTGGCCACAGACACACATACACTAATTATTAAGAGCCAACTGGAAAGCTTTCACAACTGAAGGCCGCGTCATACAGAACTCGAACGTCGCGCGACCTACCCCCGAACAGGATGACTTGCAAAAAAAATTCAAATTTTCAAATGTTCGGGTAAATTCGGGTAAATTCGGCCAATGTTCTCGTTGATTCGGGGGAAGCTCCGGGGATGTTCAGGGGTGCAGCCGAACATCCTGGGGTTCGGCCAGAAGTTAGTGCATGCGTTAACTTCTAGCCGATATTCGTGTGTAAAAACCGTTAAAAATTTGTCGGTTCTCATTCTGGTTATGTTCGGCTATCATTCGGGTCACGTTATTTCGTTTCGGCCGTTGTTCGTCTGTTATTTTCATTGACGAAGTTAACTCGATCTAGCCGAACATAAGCAGACATTAACCCGATTCGTATGAATATAAGGCGACATTAACCATAATAACAACCGAATGAGAGACGATATACAGTAAAAGTCCGTTAATCCGACGACCGATGATTCGAATCTCCCAATAGTCCGAATTTTTCAATTTGAGGCCAAATCCGAATTCACCCGATGGTCCGAATTTCAAGAAGTCCCAAAGTCCCCTTTTTGAGGCATTAGGCCACTCAAATGACACATAATGGAGCACACACATATCATATGTTCATGAATTAACTTTAAAAGTTTACCATTGTCATTGTAGCCTATTATCTACTTCAAAACATTCAGATTAATGGTCAAAGGAAGCTACTGATATAATCGTAAACACCTTCGTCTTCTTCTTCTTCCACATCGTCTGCTAGAGAGTTTGTTTTGCTCTTGAACGCATCCTTGGGACGCTCCGATGCGCTACTGGCTTGCACCGCATTTTCTGCAAGCGCATTCAGTCTTGAGCTTGAAAACGCACCTTTCAAGAAGTCCCAAAGTCCCCTTTTTGAGGCATTAGGCCACTCAAATGACACATAATGGAGCACACACATATCATATGTTCATGAATTCACTTTAAAAGTTTACCATTGTCATTGTAGCCTATTATCTACTTCAAAACATTCAGATTAATGGTCAAAGGAAGCTACTGATATAATCGTAAACACCTTCGTCTTCTTCTTCTTCCACATCGTCTGCTAGAGAGTTTGTTTTGCTCTTGAACGCATCCTTGGGACGCTCCGGTGCGCTACTGGCTTGCACCGCATTTTCTGCAAGCGCATTCAGTCTTGAGCTTGAAAACGCACCTTTGGACGTATTAGTCTTGAGCTTGAAAACGCACCTTTGGATGTTCCGATACGCTACTATTTATAGTTCAGTGATCGGAGCATCCCAAGGGTGCTTTCAAGACAACAAGACAAGGGTGCTTTCAATACAATATAATATAACAGAGCACGTCACAAAAGGAAAATCACAAAAGGAAAATTACAAGAACCTCTCAGGGAAGTGCCGTTGTTAAGGCATTACTTCCCGAACCACATCTGATCTTCAAGAGCAAGACAAACTCGCTAGTAGACGGAAGAAGAAGAAGACGTTTATATCAGCAGATTCCTTTGACCATTAATCTGAATGTTTTGAAGTAGTTAATAGGCTACAATGACAATGGTAAACTTTTGAAGTGATTTCATGAACATATGATATGTGTGTGTGCACCATTGTGTCATTTGGGTGGCCTAATGTCTCAATGTTTTCGTCATACACAGGTTCATAGGGGTAAAGTCCGATAATCCGAAAAATCCACTAATCCGAACGAGAGCCGGTCCGCTGCCCTTCGGATTAACGGAAGTTTACTGTACTCGAATAAAAGACGACATTCCCCCGATAAACAGAGGAATAAGGCAAGATCAAGCGAGTCTATTGAAGATTTTGGGAAGAACACAACTCGTATGACAGGAATGAGAGACGATAAAGACTGGAATTTACCCCGAACATCAGCAGAAGCATCTTGTCTGTATCGGGTGGTACACGTGGCACACGGAAATTTCCACTCGACAGAGAAGATAAAGAGAGAAGCGAGGGAGCAGCGTGGGGCGACACACAAGAATGCGAGTCGAATCGTACGCTGGCAGCCAAGCGCACGGGCCCTATATATTGCTGCCGAAGCCTCCATCGCTCTCACACCCTCCGCACAAGTTGCCCCAACAAGTTCTACCTCTCCACACCACACAGCAACCACCAAGATGGGCAAGGGCAACAAGCTACCATGCCGCAAAGCAACTAGGAAGGGCAAGGAAGCATCTGTGGACCTCTTCGCCACAGAGGATGTGGTATTAGAGAGTTCCTCAAACTCTGAAGGGACTGATGATGACACTCAATTTCAGTCAGGTCAGTCACTTTCACAGTCCCAGGACACCCCGGACCTCACCCAAATGGAGTCACTTCCCCTGCTTCCTAAACGGCCACGGCATGACCTCATTCACACTCTCCCTGAACTCGGAGATACGCCATCCCACACAAACGAAGATGATGATGCCGATCCCACCGTACCCCCACCCACGCCGTCACCCCAACCAGGCACCTCCAAGACCACACCAACGCCGCCTGCCCAAAAAACCATCACCAAACGGAAGCGGACAATCGCCATCCTGCCTGCCAAGGATGAAGTCGCTGTGGCCGAGTGGTACCGCGAAAACGACTTCTTCTATAATAAGAAGCTCCGGGCACACCGAGACCGTGACATCCGTGACCGGGCTATGAGTGAGAAGGCCGCGGAACTGAACGTTACAGGTGGGTTGAGTGTTTTTTTTGCGTACAATGAAAGTGGCCATATGCAAAACAAATTATTGGTGTCCAGTGTTCCAAAGTGCCGTCTAAAGTATTGATTGTATGCTGAATATTGTTAGGTAATGTCCAATGTTTAACTGCCGTCTACAGTTTTGTTTGTGTTAGCAAAATTTGGTTATTTACTGTGCGCTTACCTGTGATGTCAAAAGGGTGACTAGAGACCTGACATTATAGATATATATATACTCGGCGTGTTTGCTATTACATTTGTTATATTATATTTTTAAACAGTGCTTATAATATTGGTTTATTTTCCAGTTGTGGTTCTGTCCAAGTGGATGGAGGGGATGCGGACCAGATACGTGAAATTGAAGGAGCTACCCTCAGGTTCTGGTGCCCATGAGCTGACGGAGAGGGAGACCTGGATCTCCGAGGCCTTCTCCTTCCTACAGCCTCATATCGTCAAGCTTCCCACCAGGAAGAGCAAGGTACGTTACATTACAACAACTTATTTTTTATAAATATCTGATAAACAATAGAAACACCTGGGAAAGGACAGTAATACGTCTAGTTGAACTGTTCAAGTTATGTTTGTTTATTTATAATACTCATAACATACAAGTTCCCAAGCAACCTTAATTTAAAAATTAATAAACATATGTATGTATTAACACTGTTTCCGCCACATTACGACTCAATAATTTATATCACACTGTCATATGGTACTTAATTGATATCACACTGTCACATAACAATCATTTAAATATTTATTAAGCATTACAATCATTTCAACATTGTTTAGATAGTTATTAACATTTTATAGAACATTGTAGTAAATCCGAGAATATCAGGAACTGAGCATTAACATAAATTGAAAGAGTTATTACATAGTTATTAAACTTTGATAGAACATTATAGTCTATCTGACAATATCACCAACTATAATAACTTTTTCCAAACTATTATGAATCAATATATTTTGTAGAAATGGCATTTCAATATGATAAACTAACAACCCCATATCTTTCACAGAAGTACAAGAAGAAACGACCTGCCACCCACATCGCTCCTACGGCTGAGGAGGAGCTTGCCGACGACCCGGTGGCGGAGGAGAGCCCGCCGGAGACGTCGCAGGAGACGTCGCAGGAGCCTGCTGTCTCTCCAACCACCACTTCATCGACTCGCTCCACATCCACTGACCGTCGTCGCACCAAAGCGCCTAGTCCTGGTGATGGGGTTGAGAGCGACCTGTACGACAAGGTAAATATTTTAGTAATAATTAACCATCCAATGCTTATCATAAGAATTATTAATGCATATATTCGCATTAATACAACACTATTATTATTTATCTTTCCATATATGTTGTTGCATGCATGTGTAAATAGATGTATGGTCACCAAAACATTCGTCACTTTAATGTTTAGTTTTGTGTTATTTTATTTATGCGACACCTTTTATTTTTCATATGGTCCACATTACATCCGTGACCTGAATGTTATTTATTCTTCGTTAATTAATGCTTAACTATTTTTCCAACAGCTACGGCAAGGGGAGAAGTATTTAAATGAGCTCTACACCAGGTGGGATGCAACCAAGAAGGCCACGACCCCATCCCAGACTTCACTGAAGCTGTTTCACCAATTCATCCAGGACAACCTCTCTCACTTAGACCCCTCCGATCTAGACCACTACCAAATTGAAGTCATGCGCTTCACACAGGCTATGCGGTCCTACAGCCGTGGGACAGGCCCATCCCAGGACCCTTCCCACGGATGGGTCCTGACGGAGAGCCCCAACAGCCACCACAGCAACGCCAGGTGTCTGCCCAGCCAACCCCTCACACCTCACAGCAGAACGTCTACTATGAGACCCTGCAAGCTCCAGGCCCTTCCTACTACCACGGTGCCAAGACTATGACAGCCCCTGCCACGCCACGAGGATGGAAGTCCCCGCAACCATTCGCTGGACGACCTGAAGCCCATCCAGTGGACATGAACAGGCCCCCCACCCCAAGGATGGTTGACATTTCCCCCAGGTTTGTGAGTAGGATAATTGATGAATTTCCTTAGTGTTGTAATGTTGTCTTGGTATTGAAATCCTAAAGGTGTCTATATTACTTTGGTGTAACTTTATCTTGCCCCTTATTGGCAAGATCAAGTAATACCAAATTACTATAGACACCTTCAGCTATTTCTACATACCGATTATTATGTGTAATAACTTGTTCTTATTACTCATTACTTTTGTGGGGGCAGGCTGGGGGCAACAATTGAATCGTGATATTGATATGTACCAAATATTATGCTAGGTAGTATAACAATGTCTGGCTTTTGAGATCCTAAAGGTGTCTATATTACTTTGGTGTAACTTGATCTTGTCCCTTATTGGCAAGATCAGGTAATACCAAATTACTATAGACACCTTTAGCTATTTCTACATACCGATTATTATGCGTAATAACTTGTTCTTATTACTCATTACTTTTGTGGGGGCAGGCTGGGGGCAACAATTGAATCATGATATTGATAAGTACAAAATATTATGCTAGGTACTATATACTATATAATTAGTGTGTAACCTCAGGAAGCAACTTTGTCAAATATTTTTGTATTGATGTACTGTAATAAAAATATAATGTGTATATGTTGGTTGTACTTTTCCTTTTTATAAAATATAATGACTAAATAAATATGTTTATATGACACAAAACAATGAATACATTATGGGAAGATCAATGCAGGACATTAATATTTGTATCAAGAACACAAGAGTTTAGCTTTAAAATGTGATACGTAATATATACAATAATGATGGGATAAATGAACTTAAAAGCTTGACGTTTTACAACACGAATAATATATAATTATACAAGAGATTATTTTTTGTTGACTAAACTCATAAAACAATATTGAGGTGCTAAATTAATAAGCTTGGCGTGTTGTAATGATAAACTCTTTATTATAAGAAATATTCTAGACATGATACGAAACTATATTATTAACATTTATAATCATGTCAATTTGATATATGAAAGTTGCAAATGAACTATAAATGTGACCTGGATAATTGGGTAATAATCACAGTCTAATAAGGTGTCATATAAATTATTTAGGTAGGGCATTGATTTATGGGGAATAATTGTAATGACAATTTACCTGTTCAGTTTAGAGGTACCTGCCAGGGCAGGCGCTGTTCTGGCCGGCTGTAGTACTCTGCCAAGTAGTCCCGGTGTAGTTTGGCAGTAGCTGGTCCCCTCTGCCGCTGCAGTGGTTGTAGTCCATCCAAGGGGTCCCTGGTCCAGTCACCTTGTTCCATGTTCTCCTGACGCTGAGATGCTTGTCCTTGTTGCCCTTGCCGTTTGTCTATGAGGAGGTTGTGGAGTATACATGAGGCGATGACTACCTTCTCCACGGTGCTGGGGTGAATGTTCATGGTTGTGAGTAGACATCTGAAGCGGTTTGCCAGCATACCGAAGGCATTCTCCACCTGCCTCCTGGCCCGGGAGAGTCTGTAGTTGTAGTTTCTCTTGGTTTCATCCAGTCCTCTGTGAGGGTAGGGTTTCTGTAACCATTCCCTCATGGGGAATGCGTCATCCGCAACGAGGAAGTAGGGCACTGGACGGTCCTCTCCGGGAAATGGCTCTGCTTCCGGCAAGCCTGCGGCACCGTCCTCCAGGGCCTGCCGGATGTCGCTCACCTGGAAGATGTCACCATCAGATGCGGAACCGTTCGCTCCCACGTCCACGTACATAAACTTGCCCAGGTGATCAACCACTGCCAGGAGAACAATGGAGTGGTAATGTTTGTAGTTGTAGTAGAGGGAGCCGCAGTTTCCTGGAGGTTGTATGGCTATGTGCTTGCCATCGATTGCCCCTATGGTGTGCCGGAAGTTCCACCTCTCTTCGAAACCCTTGGCAACCTGTTTCCAACCTTCGGGTGTTGATGGGCACACAATAACCTCTTCCATATACTCCTGGATTATAGCCTCGCATGTCTCACGTACTGCCAGGGAGATTGTGTTTGCACCTACACTAAAGTTTAAGGACATGCTCTTGTATGCCTCCCCTGTGGCCAAAAATCGTAGTGTCATGGCCAATCTCAAACCTGGTTCCAGGGGCTTCTTCCAATTTGTTGTCTCCTTCTTGATCCTGGGTGTCAGACGGCGTACAATGTCATTGAATAGGTCCTCGTCCATACGCAGATAATACTTGTAGGTGGTCCTGTCAGTGTCCACTAGCTCCTTCAGTAGTTGGTGGTAGTGTCCGTATGTGGCTCTCTGGGCGATCCAAGGTTTGATGCTGCAGCTTCGTGGTGTCCTGGGTCTTACATGGCGCTGACGCTCGTTCTTCAGGATGGTGGTGATGAGTAGCATGTGGGTTAGGTGGGCTACAACAAGCTCCTGATAAAAAATGGCCATCTCCAACTCCTCCTCCGTGGGTGGGTAGAGCTCCGGGAGCGCTATGTTACCGTGGTGATGCATGATGTGCGACTGGCATGTGTGCGACCACACCCTGTTTATATAGGGCAGGTACAGGTGTTCGTCACACATTCTTCTAGTATCGTGTTAAGGTCTTCTGATGGTCGGGCAGATGCGGCCGGTGATCCTCTGGTGTTCCTCATAATATCTTTTGTATCGGGTCAAGGTAGGTTCGGGTGTAAACACCGTTAAATATTTGTCGGCTGATTCTTGGCACATTCGAGTTTTGATCGGGTCTTGCTCTGGCATGCATCGGATTATATTCCTCTAATGTTCGGGTCATTAACGTAAATCGGTCGGGAGTGTCGAGTTACATTCGAGTCTTGTTTAGGGCATAGTCTGGGAATGTCGGGGCATTATCTGGGGATGTTCTTCTTTGACCAACATCGGGACAATATCGGATGCATTCGCCTCAAAAATGCAAGTCATCGTGTTCGGGGGTAGGTCGCGCGACGTTCGAGTTCTGTATGACGCGGCCTTGAGACAGAACAGCACCTCAAAACTCTAAACAGTAGGGGAGAGCGGTGATGGTTCGGACACTTTTTTTTTTTAAATATTTGTAGAAATTCATGTTTAAGCAGTAGTATAATCTAGTTGATGTTAAAATGTTGCTTCGTTATTTGGTTCTTTAGCCTAATTATATCAAACCCTTAGCTCTTTTCAGTTTTGAGCTATAGTTCCCGAAACACAAGTTTCTAAATCGTCCGAACCATCCCTACCAGTGGTGATGGTTCGGTCAGAAGGGTGGGATGGTTCGGCTACGTATATTAATTGGCATAATCTTAAAATTATGTGAGTTGGATTGGCTAAAAACAAGAATTTATCAATTCAAAGATATTTTATTTTGCTAATATACAAAATTAAACTTCATAATCGAAATTAACCTCTTCATATTTGTAAAAAAAAAAATATTGAAAACAAACTGGATTATACTTAACCAGAATTATGGATAATGTACTTATCCATAAATCAAATAAACATACAGTACCTTTATTTGTATAAACAATATTACAGTATAGGTATGGATTAGGACTATGTTACTTCAAATAAATTAGGCCTACATAATTGACTTAGTTTTTCACTTTCCAGGCCTCAATTTCAAATTGAAAATGAAACTTAATCTCTCAGGTTTTTTCTTCTATTTATTACCCTCTTTCTACCTGACTGACTGACTAAGATTTTTTTAACGCATATTGTAGCCAGCAAAACTGAAATAGAAGTTGTAATACCCTTGCTTTCTTTTTAGACTTTGAGGAATAGGTTTAGGTAGCACCCCAATGATAGACTCCTTATGGACAGATGCTTCATCTTCAGTATTTGTATTTGCATGTAATTCTAGTCATTAATATGTTAAAAGAAAATAATAAATTAAAACCATCTACTGTAGTTAACCCCTTCTTTACCGGCGACATATTTTATTTTTTATTCTTGATATTTCTTAGACGATTTTGTAAAGTTTAAGAAAGAGCGGAGGTAGTTATAGGGTTAAGTGAGATAGATTGAAGCCTGTTAATTGCTGGAGGCCCTATTAAAACTAACTAAAATCGTCTAGTAGTAGCCAGAATAAAGTACAAATGACGTCATTGGTACGGAAGGGGTTAAAGAGGTGTTTTATGTAAAGATACCCTATTATATTTTATTAGCACAGATATATACATAATAAAATATAAATATATTATTCCCTGATGGATATTAAGAGTTGTGTTTCACTATGTGTTCATAATACTGTATAGATGTTTACAAGAAGTAGTGTTATCAATTAATAAGGTAATTTTTTGGTAATAGTGGGAAGGATGGTTCGGACGTGTCCGAACCATCACCACCCTCAACTGTCCGAATGATCCCGAATCTATATAGTTAATTGATGGGTACGCTCAACGTTCACACAAGCGACTTTAGCATTTGTTATTACGGCAATATCTTCGGCATACAACATAGTTTCACCATAATAATGCATATTTCACTGGTTGACATATTCATGGAGGTAGAGCTTACGATATAAAGTGAAAATATTACATAGGAAGTGCAAAAACCATAAAATTGGACCTGCATTAAAAAGTGTAGCTGATGTAGGAACCAAATTCCGTGTGATGAAAGTAGACAAACTCTCGCAGTTTCACGCAAAATCTCGGGGCCTTAGGTCCCATACGTTTCTCAGGAAATGCACTGTCCGAACCATCCTTCCGTCCGAACCATCACCGCTCTCCCCTACACCCATCACACACATCAACGATGCCATATTCACCTTTAACCCTCCAACCCCGGCTACGCATTACATAAATATTGCACGAAACCCGGGTGTTTTGGCCGAAAAACGTCTAGGCTAGGCTACCGTATCATTGTTATGCTGACTGCTTCCCGCATTCCCGCGCATCCCCAAGCGTAGCTGTGTTATTTACCTGTAGAATGGCGTTAAGTAGAGCTCTCTAAGTCAACTGGTTGAGTTGTGATGATGATTTCAGTGGAGATAACTTACGGCAACAACAGCCACTTTACAATACTTTTCGATACTTAACAACAACATAAAGGCACACACGAACAAGCGACGCTCTCCTTCTTGTGGCCGGAGATGCGGGGCGTCGGTCCAGCCGGCTGTTGTTTACATGCGTCGGACCGACGCCTCGCACACCAAGCTCACAGGCTTTCAACCACTGGTGCAATGTTGTACCACCCGGGTTCCTGGGGGCAAAACATAATGGTACACACGTGTACCATCCGAGTTTGAAGGGTTAATACAATTAATCAAAATGCAGACAAAAAACACATCCCTAGAGGTAACAGAAAGGGGAGGTGTGGCAGAGTGGTCTTGCCACTGGACTGGTAATCCAATGGACCCGGGTTCGAATCCCAATATGTCAATGGGAAGATATTATTGGGATGGAATTTGTGATGTACCTAATTTCAGTGCATTACCACAGCACACCGAAATGCCAAAAAAAATACCCTCATTGTTCCCTGATTAAATTACGGGTTAGACAACCCGTAGGGAAGGAAGGAAAACCTTCTATTTAGGAGTGGTTCCGTAGTCAATGACGAAGAGCCTATACTATATATAGGCTGAGATTCCCCAGAGTTCTTATCACAACCGTTGCGTATACTGTATAGCATAAAAACAATCCTTGGTTAATACCCATTAAATCTTACCAAGGGCACGTCATTGAAAATGAATACCACTAGAAATAAAATTTAAAGAAGAATCTATCATTTCAAACCTCCCAGTGCCTCAGCCCTCCAGCTGTGCTGTCGTTATGCTTCCTTGCACGTGATGCCAGACTTTCTAGCGTGTTTATCTGCCTCAAATGTTATATCAAGTTGGGCATGTGCATGGGAAGGGGAAGGTGGGAGGGAACCTTTGCGTCATTGACTACGGAACCACTCCTAAATAGAAGGTTTTCCTTCCTTCCCTACGGGTTGTCAAATCCGTAATTTAGTATTGGTTCCTTCGTCAATGACGAAGAGCCTAGAATACCACGACCGGAGGTGGGACATCAGATGCTCAATGTATCCAGAGAGAACCAATTAACAGATAGGCTGACACCGGGAGAAATTCAAATTACTGTATTAGAGAAAGAAGAGGCGGGTATACTGGGAAGCCTCATAAAGAAGGAAAGATGGAAGAATAGTCATAACTTAAAATGTGTTGAGGAGAACAAGATGTAAACATTTGTATGAACGGATGCTTTAATGTCAAAGCATCTCATACTATAATGCTCCTGAAGCTGTGCAACAAGTTAGCAAGCGCATTTCTTGCTTGCATTGGTATAAAACCAAAAAATTAACTAGTTGTTCATACTTTTTCAGTACAGTACATACAACTCGTACTTATTCCTTATAGAAGAAAACTCTTTGTCTTCGTATACTTATTTATGTTCTACATCCCCCCCCCCCCCTTTTTATTCCTTTTGGAGATTCTGAAGGAGGAAAGGAGAACCAGACTCATGCAGTACATACAACTCGTACTATTTACTATAGAAGAAAAATGCTTTGTCTTCTTACTTAGTCATGGTAGTAAAACTCTTTCAGTGTGACGCCCATTGCCTGATAGTGGTTACCGACTATTAGGCCTTCGATTTAGGGTGTAAGATAGGATCGCCAAAAGGCATCCTTGAGGTTCAACGTTATCAGTCACACGTCCTGATGAAGGAGTAGCCGTATCCGAGGCACTGTGAGCATGCAAAATCTGTAATTTTGAGTGAGGAGAGGTCTCTGCCTGGTCTCATCTTTAAGCTGTCTCGTTTGGGAACAAGAAACGTGCGGGATAGGAAAACTGTGGTTTCTTTTAGAACTGGCACTAATACCATCGGCTTTAATCATTCTTTGATTACTTCTATGACGTTTGGTGAAACTATCATTGTATTGTTGTGCAGATCACATATGACAAGCAGCAACTCTACGTTCCTCATTTGGAACTTTATTGGGGCAATTGCAGTGATGGCTAGAGCAAATTTTGCCGCCTCTACTGCCCATTCCACCCACGGACCTTGTCCCACTCCATTGAAGGTAACATGCGAGACTGAGGGTCTGTAGCAACAGTTTCTATCTTTGTAGAACACATTGAGGAGGGACTTTATAGCATTAAGAGCAGCAAGCTTAGAGAAATCTGACCAAGGCTCCCAGGATTTTGTGGCAGAAAATATTGGGGCAGGGTTGTCCACAAAACTGAATATCAAACCTGGAAGGGAAAGGAGGCACGACTATTTCTATTCCCCACCTTTCAGCATCTTTTGCTCGCAGATGTTTTAACTCATTTACCTCGAGGGACCTGGTAAATTTCAGGGATACCTATCTCCGCGTCTTTCGGAATAGGAGGATCACCGATTGGTTGTCAAACTCGGGCAGGATCATAAAGCAAAGGCATTGGCTTGTTGGGAAACCCCGGGTCCTCCTCAAGGGCACCCGAAGTGAAGGGGTTATGAATAGCCCCACCTGTCAAGGGTGGGAATCGCTACTGATTCACCGGTTAGGGAACACTAGGACCAATTGACCCTGAGGGACGAGGCGGTGTGGTGGTCTTTATTCATATAAGGACAGGTTGTAAAGGAACAGTAGGTAGCGTTGTTGTTGTTGTTGTTGTTCCCCAAGCTGCCTGGCCGAACAGCCCCAAGGCCCCGAGTAAGGCCAAGGCCATAAACGAGCGCCCCCACAGAACCCTCCCTGCCGACCACAATAAAGCCTGGGTGACCGAAGCCACTCCATGGCGGGGAGCTGAGAGGGTGCGTAAACGCCCGGGAAACCAAAGCCCCACCCAGGGCCCTGTGCCCCTCAGCAATTATGAAGAGAAAGTTGAGGGGCAAAGGAATAATGTGACACTTTAGCTTCCAATCTTGGTAGATTGGGAGGTCAATCCACGGAAGAGACGCCGTCACTTGAGATTTAGAAAATATATAAGTAAAAGGAACAGTCAGAGTAAGCTATGGGTATGGCAGAGATCGCTCAGGTCTCACTCTGATAGACCAGCCCATCGCCAAGCGATAGAAGGCATTAGCTTAGAGGACAGCCTAACCTGGGGAGTCACAGACTCTTGTCTCTGACTAAACTTGGACTTAATTGCTGCTAGAACCTTTGTTTGGAACAGGGTCTCCAACTTCATTATGATGTGGGCAAAAGAATGTTTAGGAAACTCACGTTGGCATTATGGATAATGTCTGGGACTTAGGATATGTAACCTTTTACATCACTCCAAATATTGAGCAAAACCTAAGGCGCAGTTATGTGGCCAATCAGATTGTGATGTTTCACAAAGGGTGCACAGTTTGTACACTTCTTAGTAGCACACTAGCTAGCGTACAATCAACACAAGACAGATGGCGTACATACTTCGTACGCCCAAGAAGGGGGAATTTGTTGCATCTTGTGAGCCCGAACCACTGCACAATGGTCGTGGCGATTACAAGAGAGAGCTGTTGCTCATCAGGCCAAGAATTAATGTTACATAATACTAGAGCAAAGAACAAAATCATGTACCGGCTCGTCATGCATATGGCCTATGGAATGCCGAGTAGCCTGTTGGCTATATGAATGCAGTAAAAGAAGTTAGAACGGGGTAGTATATCAGCTGTATCTTATATAAAGATGGATTAGAGTGGGATAGTCGATAGTTATCATTAATATGATTAGAGTATCCCCCCCCCCTTTCTCTCATTCGTGGTTCTACATTGAGAACCCAAGGTGAAGAAATTTAACAGCGACTCAACAAGAAATTACGTTGGGTAACATCTGGCGGTGAATAGCCTATTGGCTATATGAATGCCGTAACAGAGGTTCTAGTAGAGTAGCGTATCTGCTATCTCTTATATAAATTCATTGTCCTCCATTGAGAACCTATGGGAAAGATGTTTATCATTGACCCAGAAAGACACGCCGTTGGGCAGCACCCGGAGATGGAGGTGAAGCCCGAAGACCTTCATAGCAACCCGATCGGGAATACGGAACCGGAGAGAGTGGACCGTAGCTAAGAGTCAAGGTCTATTTCAGTTCAATTCAATTCGAGAGACTGTAATTGCAATTTGCAGAACTTAAGTTATAACAATGGAATAATAATAATAATAATAATAATCAGTAGATTATCAATGTCACCGGAGGTCCGTTGGGTACCCGGTACCCGGACACCATTGGTTAGTCCGTGTATATCAATTCAATATTGGGCTTATAGTGATAGTATCCGGAGGAAGCTTTGCTCCTCATCTGTCCCTAATAGCCCATTGGGGCACAGGAGTCCCGCCGACTGCAGGGCTCGAAGTTTCCGAACTATTTCCATGTCAGAAGTGCTAACATAAGTAAGCAGGAACTTTTTAGCACCTGGTTTATATATTGAAAAATGAAGTGAAGCCATCGAAAAACTTCATAATATAATTTCAATATTTGGCTTATGATAGGGATAGGACCCGGAGGAAACTTTTCCTTTATAGTTCAATAATAGCCCACACTATTGGCACCCAGCATATACATTGAAAAATGACAAATGAAGTAAATCCACCGCAAAACTTCATAAATAATACTTATATCTAGTTAGATACGAATCTATCTCTTGTGCTGTAACTTTCAGTAGAGTGAGGCTCTGAGCTATAGCCTATTGGCCACTTCCGCGCTCGATGTGACGAGTGTGAGAAAACTTCATAATATCGAGTCAATATTTGGCTTAAAAATAGGAATAGTATCCGGAGGAACATTGTTCCTTATAGGTCAACAATATCGGAACCATTGGCCCCCCGCTTATATGTTGAAAAATGAAGTAAATCCCTCGAAAAACTTCATAATATAATATTTATATATCTATATATCTATATAGGAAGAGATCATCTATCTCTTATATTATAAAATTCAGTAGTGATGCTCGAGCTAGGCCTATTGGCCGCTTCCGTGATCGGGCGCTCGCTTGAGAAATAAACTTTCACTTCATCCCAAATGTTTAGTAATACCTGAGTCGCCCCCGCTGCTGTTATGTGGCCACTCGGATTGTGGTAGTGTTACACGAAGAGTGCACAATTTGTACATTTTTTAGGAGCCCACTTAGTCAATGTACGATTCACACAAGACATCTGGCGTACATACCTCGTCAGTTGTGGCTCAGGTGAGGGGGCGGAGATTACTGAGGAGAGCTATAGCCCACCTGTCAGAAAAAGGCCAAGAATCAATGTTACATAGTATAAGAGCAAAGAACCAAAGCATGTACCAGTTCCTTATGTATAAGGCTCATGCCATGTCGAGTAGCCTGCTGGCCCTATGAATGTTTTAAAGAATTTAGAGTAGGGTAGCATATTCGCTACATCGTATATAAGAATGAATTTAAGTGGGATAGTCTATAGGCTATCATAAATGCCACTGGAGTACTCTCCTCCCTTCTTTTTCCATTCATTGTTCTACATTGAGAACTCGGAGGGAAACGTTGATCTTTAATTTAACCGGAACCTTTTGGTACATCGGATGTTTGTTTCTGAAGGAAAACATTGTTCCCCCCCCCCCCCCCCCCCCCCGGAGTACCCGGAGTACCGGAGTACTTGAAGGAAACTCTCGTTCCTTAATTTAACCTGAACCTCATGGTTCCTTGGTTTTCAGTATTACCCGGAGTACCCGGAGTATTTGGAGGAAGCTATCGTTCCCTATTTGAATCTGAACCTCTTGGTTCCTGGGTTGTCAGTGTTTACCCGGAGTACCCGGAGTACTTGGAGGAAGCTATCGTTCCTTATTTTAATCTGAACCTCTTGGTTCCTGGGTTGTCAGTGTTTACCCTGAGTACCCGGAGTACTTGTAGGAAGCTATCGTTCCTTATTTTAATCTGAACCTCTTGGTTCCTGGGTTGTCAGTGTTTACCCTGAGTACCCGGAGTACTTGGAGGAAGCTCTTGTTCCTTAATTTTAACCTGAACCTCTTGGTTCCTGGGTTTTCAGTATCTACCCGGAGTTCAGTATTACTGCGAGTACCCTGAGTACCCCTAGTACCCGGAGTAGGCCTACTTGGAGGAAGCCTTGTTCCTAAATTTAACCTGAACTTCTTGGTTCCCTGGTTTTCAGTAGTACCCGGAGTATTCGGAGGAAGCTCTCTTTCCTTAATTTAACCTGAACTTTTGGTTCCTTGGTTTTTGTATTACTCGGAGTACCCGGAGGAAGCACTTGTTCTTGGGTTTGTTGGTGTTTTGTGCACCTGGAGGAAAACTTTGTTTCTCCATGTAACCGGAACTTCTTTGTGCATCGTTGTTTTTTTTTTTTTTTGTTCCTCGGTTTCCTTGAAACCATTTAGTACCCGGAGGTCTAAAACCCCGAGACCCGGAGAGAACGGAGGGACACAGGAGCCCCGCCGACTCCGGGACTCGAAGCATGCAATTGTATAGGGTTAGTTGGTGCTCTTGCACTGGAGGAAACTTTGTTGGCCAATTTGTTCACATGCAAACTCTTTCTATTTTAAGAAATTAACACATAATTGTGTTGGTGCTCTTGCACTGGAGGAAACTTGTTGCTCCATTTGGTTTCATGCAAACTCTTTCTATTTAAGAAATTAACATATAATTGTGTTGGTGCTTATACTTTATTTACTCGAAACCATTTAGTACCCTGAGTTGTAAACCCGGAGACCCGGAGAGAACGGAGGGACACAGGAGCCCCGCCGACTCCGGGACTCGAAGCATGCAAATTGTATAGGTTTAGTAGGTGATCTTGAACTTGGTCATGCAAACTCTTAGGAATCATTGGTATCGAAGCACTTCATAACATATTACTCATATAGGAAGAGAATAATTGGTCCCTCATGTAAAATTCAGTAGAGGGAAGCCGAGCTAGCTAGGCCTATTGGCCGCCCTCGTGGACACTTGCCTGAGGTGGCGAACAAAGCATGGCCTTATAAATAAGTACTGGTACAAGAATGGGACATATAAGGGAATCAATAAGTCTAGCTAAGACCCTATCAGCTCGAAGTAATGCTAGAAGCATGCAAACTATAAAGTGAAGCGACTTATAAAAGTGAAGCGACTTTGAAAAATTTAATACTAGTAGAATTTCAGGAAATAATGTAGGCTACTTTACGACAAAGAAAACTTTGAATTAATAATATCCTTAGAGTTCAATGTGTATCCTGAGGGCACACGAATAAGATGAATAATAGCCTACGATAAGTAAATAATTAAAGGCAAGCATTGTATAGGATATAGCCTAATATAACAATAATCACTTACTACGACGAACAACAAATATTAAGAATGGCGAAGCAGTATCCATATACTTTCGGTGTGGACAGGCGTGGACGGTGGCCCTCTGAAACATACAGGGCGATTACTCAATTCATGTTTGGGCCTAACTCAAATAATATATAAAAAGGACTCACTAGGAGTGAGAAAGCCAGGCAAACGCTGAGACGCCCAGAGCAAGGGGGCACACGTCCGACTCGCCTGGATCACAACCGTAAAGAGGCAGATAAACACGCTAGAAAGTCTGGCATCACGTGCAAGGAAGCATAACGACAGCACAGCTGGAGGGCTGAGGCACCGGGAGGTTTGAAATGATAGATTCTTCTTTAAATTTTATTTCTAGTGGTATTAATTTTCAATGATGAGCCCTTGGTAAGATTTAATGGGTATTAACCAAGGATTGTTTTTATGCTATATACGCAACGGTTGTGATAAGAACTCCGGGGAATCCCGAACGGATCCCGGAATCTCAGCCTATATATAGTATAGGCTCTTCGTCATTGACGAAGGAACCAATACTAAATAGCACTGTATGAATATTCCCATATTCAAAATATGCTACAGGGGGGCAATGCCTAGTGAGTTAATTGCTCAATAGGTGGCGTTCTGAGAGTGAGGGTCCGAGTCTGGGGAGTGAGACTGTGAAGCACAGAGGCGAAGCAGCTTCAGAGATGGAGTTGGGTTCGAGCCATGAATAGGTGCTTCGCATGTCTCACTCCCTAGACTGGAACAAGACCTCACGGGCCTCACCGTGTTCAGCGGTAGAGTGTGCAGGCTCTCAGAGAGGGAGTACTGTAGTTGGAATATAGAAGAAAAAAAAAAAAAAAAAAAAAAAAAAAAAAAAACACAACCCCAACTTTACACCAGAAATTATAGCCCTGATCAGACAACGCAACACACTAAAACACTCCCCAACACCCCACACACAGGACACTGCACAACAACTACAAGCACTTATCACTCAAATTAACAACATAATACAGTACTAGAACAACAAACACCAACTTGGAATAGTTACCTCCAAATACTTGATCACAAAACAATAACCAGCAAACGCTTGTACAAAGACTTTCCTTCTACAAATGTATATACAGTACTGTATGTTAAGAATTAACCCCTCTTTGGCGGGGCCCGACTTAAGGCGGTCTAGAGAACCATGGACAAAAGAGCGGGGCCCGCCTTAAGTCGGTTGCGATGTTGAGCACATAATTGGCTCTGAGAGAGAGTCCGAGCAGTGGGAGGAGCGTAGGTTGTCTCTGACCGTTCGGCACGGCTCCCGCGCCGTGACTGGCCCCACCTCCACACACACTGCCTTCCTAGACAGGGAAATATGTCAGGAAATTACCGTATTTTAGGGATTTTTCCTTTGTGTTGCACGATCGTTGCAAGACAACCCGTGATTGTAGAAGGATGGTTCAGGTGTCACTGGAAAGCTCAATTAACGCCCTTTCACGGATACATAATTGTATTACGCTCTGGCTCTTGTTTATGCATGAAAAAGAGCATGGAATGAAGCTCATTTAGGGTAAATATGCCCGCTGGGCAGGTAGTAGAAGTTATTAACCTAGCCGCTCGTGGAGTGTTAAGGATGTAACTCTTAAGGATTTTACAATATGACTACTGTACACTGTCTACGGGTTCTGTATTGGTATGCCTATGCCTCATACCCATGTCATGTAAATAGTGTCATGTGGTGTCATCTGCCAGCTATGACAACAGTAACACTACAAAATCACATGCTGCAATCACAACAGACACCATACCTTCAAACAAACAACAAGCAAACATTCTCATTAATCATTTCTCACGAGTCAGCCACCTAAACTCTCACCATGAAATAAACAGTGTCAAACGAGATCTTTAACCTCTTCTGTACCGGCGACGTCCTTTTAATAATCTTCTAGCTATATTTAAAAACAAAATTACAGTTTAAGAAGGATCTGTAGTAGTAAAAGGGTTAAGTGAAAGAGTTCGAAGCCTGTTAATTGCTAGAGGCCCTTTCTAAACTGCATGAAATTGTCTAATAGTTGCCAGAATATAATAAAATTACGGTATGTCACCGGTAATGAAGGGGTTAAGACTGGAATGAATATGAGTAGGATTACAGTACAGTAAAGTTAACATGAAATTGCATTGCTCTGGCCATTTTAACGCTTTCAAATAATTAATAAGAACTATCAACTTACCTTTAATATTTTATACTGTATATAAAAAAGGAAATTGGTTCTAGCACTGTTTTTTAACATTCTCTCGTCTGGCACCCTGATGCTAAAACACTGACCTGCCCCATGTTGAATGTGTGCTTGTAGTTTCCGAACATATCGTAGAGTGACACCGCCCCGTCCTCTTGAACACAGACCAAGTCCTCTCCTCGTGACCAACCCAGGGTCACCAAGAACCCGTTTGTCCACTAGTAGAGGGAGATTTATCGTTAGTGGAAATCAAGAAGTTAATAGTCTTCCTTTTTTTTTTTTTTTTTTTTTACCTGGCGAGATTGCAACTGGTCATTGTGAACCAGAGAAATCTACTTTATGCTCATCTAGTGAAGAGCTGAGGAGACGGTAAGTATCAAGAGTATCAGTGATGAGATGCATACAAGTAGGCTTGGATGGTTTGGACATGTGGAGAGGATGGATGAACTAAGCTGGGTGAAGAGATGAAAGTCCGTAAGGAGCCGCACCAAGGTATTTTTGTTCTATGTGCATGAAGGAGACAAAAGGCAGGTTGCTGGTAATGAGTGTCTCCACCAAAGCCAAAAGAGTGACAGAACCAAATTCAAGGGACGTTGGGGTCAAAATGCCTGAGACGCACAAAATTTAAAGCAGCTTAAGTCATAGGATGAAGGAAAGATTGATTGAGGGAGAGAGTTCCAGAGTTCACTTGTTGAGTAGAAGAAAGACTGAGAAACTTTGCTAATTTTTGGGATAGAGAGCTTAAAAGAATAGGAGTGGGACTTTGTTGAAAGGCGGGTGCCTTGCACTCGCCGCAAGGGAAGGGGTATGCACTGAGAGAGCTCTGAAGAACACAGATTGTTGTAATGGCAATAGAAGAGTGAAAGAGATGCAACATTGCGGCGTGTAGAAATATACAGTATTGTAGGGAACTAGTAAGTGAAAGGAAGTTGATGAAGCAAAATGCTTTTAACTCTACTCTTTCGAGAAGTGCGGTATGGGTAGAACATCCCCACACATGCGAGCAATACTGGAAACATGGGCGCACTGTGCCCTGATAGAGAGCAAGAAGCTGTGCAGGGGTGAAGAACCCACGGAGATGGTTAAGCACACCTAACTTTTGGGAAGCTGTTTTAGCAAGAGTGGTAATATGATCTTTCCAAGAAAGGTCGGATAAAAAAGATACACCTAGAATATTGAGAGAAGATGAAGGGTTGATTTGTATATTGTTGAAAAGCAATTGATAGTCTTGCGGAAGATTGCAACGGGTAGACAGAGAGAAACTGGGTCTTAGAGGCATTGAAAGTAACAAGATTTTCTCTGCCCCAATCAGAAATAAATTAGAAGATAGGCATGCCATAGCCCTGACATGTGAGTTTTGGAGAGATTGCATGCTGAGTTGATAATTATGAAAAACTAGTTGAATAGTGTAAGGTAGAGTCATCAACATATGAGTGGATAGGACTATAGGTACAGTTGAGGAGATTATTAATGAATACCGGGATTAGAAAGAGAACTGGAGACAGGACAAAAACATGAGGAACACCGGAGGTGATCAGTTGAGGAAGTGAGCGATGGCTGTCCACAACTGCAGCTATGGAGCGGTCAGAAAGGAAATTAGAGACAAAGGCACAGATAGAGAGATAGAAACCGAAGCAGGGTAGTTTGGAAGTTAGAGATTTGTTCCAGACTCTATCGAAAGCTTTCGATAGGTCTAGCACTATAAAGTCTCACCGAAGTCCCGAAAGGAGGATGACCAAGAGTTAGTAAGATAAGCAAGATCACCAGTAGATTATGGGAAGACTAATGTAAGATTTTTGTTATTAAGAATAGTTTTAAAAACTTTAGAGATACAAGTAATGAGAGAAATTGGAGGGTTGAGAGCGGTAACCTTTCTTTGGGACAGGTTGATTGAGCACATTTCCAGCAAGAAGGAAAGACGTTAGATGAAAAAGTTTGCCTAGGCAGGGAGTCCAGGTAGGCCAAGAAAGACGTGGGATCAGACTTTATGGTCTGATCTTGAATTGAAAAACATGACAAGTGAGGCAGCTCCGAACAGGGCTACCTGGAGCGCTGCCATTAGGACGTGAGACCGGAACCGCACTCGGTCTTTAACCCCTACTGTACCAGAGGATTCAGTAATAAAAGTCCCCCCCCCCCCCCCAGTCCCAAGCAATGTGGCCAAAATGGCAAGATAGAACAACCTCCCACCTCAAGAGATGAAGGAACACTGGCTCTCTCATCCTGCAGAGGGTTGAATATAAGCTGAGAAGTGTTGCCATATCGAGAGCAGTGCTCAAACGGTTGTGGTACCAAGCACTGCCTGATACAGGCAGTTACAAGGAAAGTACATTACTGACGGCTCCCTGCAGTCGCTGGGAAGTGACTTATCTACTGACGGCTCAGAGCCGTCGCTGGTATTGGACGGGTTAAATTTATTTATGTATGTACAGTATATAGTACATATTAAATAAAGATATCTTTTTGCCTGAGGAGCTGAAGATGAATAGAATAGAAGAGGTTTGCCAGCATGTTGAGTCTAATATATAAACTACTATCTACCAGACGCTTAAATATAATTTACAGAAATTACCATTTTACCTTAAATGAAGAGATCTTTCTGCCTGAGGAGCTGAAGATGAATATATGTTTGTTACCATGTTGAGCCTAATATAAAAACTACTAGCTAACAGAAATTTTTAAAGAAATTACTGTTTTACCTTAAATGAAGAAATCTTTCTGCCTGAAGAGCTAAAGATGAATATAAGAGGTTTGCCACCATGTTGAGTCTTGGTGAACTTGGTCTCGTCCCGAGTGAGAGCCAGTGGCCCTCCATAAGGTGCTGCAGCCACCATGAAGTCTCCCAAATTGATCCCTCCACCCCAGTCCATAGTGTACAGCTCATGTTTCCTGCAGTAAGAAATGTGGGTTAACAATATACTGTACAGCTGTCATCTTCTATTGTTTGCTCTAAACTGTAGTACTCATGGTTTAAAGACAATAGGTGCTATAACATCCGACCAATCATTATCACCACCAAAACCAGACTCACTCCAGCTGGCCATAGATACACATACACTAACTATAAAACAGCCAACTGGGAAACTTTCACAAAAGAGACAGAACAACACCTTGAAACCCTAAACAGCACACCCATCACTAACATCAACAATGCTGTTCACACTTACAACACAATTATCCAAAATGCAGACAAGAAATACATTCCAAGAGGTAACAGAAAAAGACACAACCCCAACTTCACTCCAGAAATTCAAGACCTCATCAGACAACGCGACACACTAAAACACTCCCCAGCTCCTCACACACAGGACACCTCACAACAAATCCAAGAACTCAACACACAGATTAACAACAAAATACTAGAACAAACACTAAATTGGAATAATTAACTCCAGACACTTGATCACAAAACAGACCCCAATTTTGTTTACAAAACACTAAACAGCATTACACTTTCCAACAGCAACACAACACAATCACAACAGGTTCTATACCTTCATAGAAACAACAAGCAAACACTCTCATTAATCACTTCTCTCATGTCAGCCACCTGAACCACCATCATGACGACCGACTGTCATCCGACGTAAGAGACAATTCCCCAGACCCTGACAATGCACCTTTCACCTAAAACAATCTCAAGCACTCACCCGCCTGTGGTCCAGACAACATAAGTAACATACACCTCAGACAACTAGGACCACAAGGCATACAAGCACTTCCCAACATATCTAACTACAGTTATCCACACAACACAATACCAGAAATTCCCGGCGCGACCGAAGCCGCTCCAAGGACCCGTGCCCCCAGGGAGGGGGCAGGGGATGGTTGTGACGGTTTGGCTCCCGAAACTGCTCCACGCGGCCGGCATCCGGTTGTCCTCCACTGGTCTTTGATCTTGTCTCCGGCCGTGGAGGGTCGGCAGCCATCCGCGGTAGGCAGCTCCGTGAGGTGGTCCCACGGCGTAGACGCCGCCACATCAGGACGGTATCACACACAATTACTGTCCTCTCTCCCTCCCTGCCCATCCCGAACCAACTTCCAGAAGCACATCCATACTCATATCTCTCGCCGATCCATCCACTCACTCACAGACAACACGCAGCTGCAAGCACGACCTCCCGAAATCCATCCTTCCGAATCCTCCCTTCCTCGCGAGGACAGAGTCCACCTGGCCAGGCTGAGATGCGGACACCATCCAGCTCTCCTGAGCTATCAGAAGAGACTGAATGACTCCGTTGTCGACACCTGCCCGGGATGTAACGCACCACCCCATACCATTAAACACATCATAGAAGACTGCATTTCACACAACCACTTATGCCAACAACACAATCTACACTCAATGAGAGCTCTGTGGGAAAGCCCGATCGTGGCCATGGCCTTCCTCAGGGACTCGGGGCTGTTCGGCCAGGCAGCTTAGGGAACAACAACAACACAATACCAGACATCTGAAGGCATGGTGTCATCATTACATTTCCCAAACCCAACAAAGACCTCATGCTACCCTCCCCACACCGCCCCATTACACTCCTTTGCACCCCCTCCATGGTCTCAGAATGCCTCGTACTACTGTACAACTAACCACACACGCTCTACCCCTAGCTCCAACACAACATGGCTTCAGTCCACTACACTCCACAAATCTCTTCTTACAGACCTTACACAAAGAGCTTTTGACGGCATCAACTCAGCTAGACCATCACACAGATCACTATGTGCCAAACTCGACGTTAGTAAAGCCTTCGATGCCATTCCCCGCCACAACCTAACAAACAAAATCTACAACACAAACATGCACAATACAAAAAGGTGGCTGGCCAACTACCTAGCAGGCAGATATGCACATGTATCACTTGCCGGTCAGTCATCTAACATCAGAAACTTCACAAACGGAGTCCCGCAACTCCGCAAGGATCCGTCTTGTCGCCCGCACTCTTCAATCGGGATGGATGTAGATTCCGGGCGTATGGGCGTCATTATTTACATAGGGCGATCGCCGCGGTTAACTTCGCGTCTATTTTGACGGCGATTTTTTTCGGTTATTTGCCCCCTGCTGGCAATATATATGATGATGACAATATGTCATGGGGGGGGGGGGGTTTGAGGGGCGGCAAAGCCCCCCCCCTCAACATATTATTGTATCCAATGGCATTCAAAATAGACAGGAACATGAGGGGGGCGTTGCCCCCCCTCATCCCTCCTTGATTTATTGTCATCCTCATAATATTTATTATATGTAGATCAGTAAGTGGGCAAAAACAGGGGTTAATATACAGGAGACGCAACAATATAGCCTACAGTAGGTAGCAAATTTCTAATGGTAGTTTTGGGTTCCTATCATCATATGCTTCATTTCTATATACATTTTATCCCCGGGGAAAAAAAACAAAAATCTTGGGATTTTTTTTTTTTCATTAACCTAACCAAAAAACCTAACCTAACCTAAATGTATTTGGGGGCTATTAGGTTAGGTTAGGTTTTTTGGTTAGGTTAATGACAAAAAAAAAAAAAAAAAAAAAAAAAAAAAAAATTTGTTTTTTTTCTTTTTTTCCCCCCGGGGATAAAAAGGGGAGGCCCTGGAGGCAGCTCTAAAGCCTGTCCTTGGCCCCACCCCTCAAATGTACAACTATTATATTATATTAGATTATATTAGATTAGATTAGATTAACCTAACCTAACCTAACCCTAAAATATAACCAAAATAACCAAAATAACAAATATAACAAAATAAAAAATATAAAATACACTAAATTCGAGTGGGATCGAACACTGGTTTTCCCAGTGGTAGGCGGGAGCTACGGAGAGATCTAGCAGTAACGGTTTGATGGGTATATTTAAACGCGGGGCGGGCCAAGGGAGGTGAGGGGCGGGGCCTAGGGGCCTAGATTCTCACGCATGCGCAGATGGTGAGTTTTGGAGAGGCTTTAGAGCTGCCTCCAGGGCCTCCCGATAAAAAGTATATAGAAATGAAGCATATGATGATAGAAACCCAAAACTACCATTAGAAATTTGCTACCTATATTGTTGCGTCTCCTGTATATTAACCAAAACAGGTTGCCGGTATTTTGTTTTTGTGAGTACCGGTAACGCTCACGCCAGGGTAGGGTGGGGTGGAATCGCCGTGGGGTGAAATCGCCGCGGCGATTCAAACACTCATATCTCCGAAACTAGTGAATGGATTCGGCTGCTGTTGGGCTTAGGTTTTAGAGGAATGCCGACCTAACATTAAGTCATTATGAGGTTTTTATCCATTGTGCAAAATAGCTTGAGAAATTGAATTGTTTACCACGGTAATTGATTTAACGGTCACGGAGATAAAATCGGCGGTTTGGTTTTCTCATAATAAAATAAAGTTAGTAACCACATCCTCCTAGGCGAACCAATTAACGTAGAGACTTCTAGTTTTCACCATTCTCAAGAGGAAGATTAGAGCTTGATTAAGAAATTTAGTTGATGTCTGTAACCCTTTCCATTTCGGAATACGCCGCGTAGTATGCGGCGATCTCACCCCTCCGGGCGGGGTGAAATCGCCGCGTCATAGGTATGTTTATTAAAATCTGTGGCGTGGCCTATATAATTTTATGAAAAAAAAACGATTATAGGTATCTCTAGCAGAGGACCAGAATGTATCGATAAAGCAAAGAAAAAAAAATTATATTCCATATGTGGCAGTTTTTATTGAGCGAAAACCTCCGTTGGCGGCGGATTCACCTCGCCCTACCCCATTTATTGGGTGAATCGCACCCACCCTATCGTTCAGAACAAGAAGAAGGAGAGTCAAGTCAGTGGCGTTTATACAGTAGGTCCTTGGGAAGGGGGGGGGGGGGGGAATAGGGGTGAATCCATTATTTTAAATTTTATATAATGGGTGGGCGAACGAAGCGAGCCTCTACAGTCTGGGGGGGGGGGGGGGGGGGCGCTGTAAGCCCCCCCCAGGATTTTTTTGAAAATCAAGCATTTTTAGGGTCCTTTTGAGGCCTTAGCAGGGATATATTGCACTAATTTGATATTCAATGGTAAAACAATATACAGAAGATTATATATGTTGGCTAAACAAAAAAAAGAGCTGTTTGACAAATATTTAATTAGGGAATTCTACAGTATGTATAAAAAACTGCTATAATCTATATCATAATACTATACATGTAATGTAATGTAATACTATGACGAATAATATAGGCCTACTGGGACAAAAGGGGGGGGGCCATTAGTTTTCACCATTCTCAAGAGGAAGATTAGAGCTTGATTAAGAAATTTAGTTGATGTCTGTAACCCTTTCCATTTCGGAATACGCCGCGTAGTATGCGGCGATCTCACCCCTCTGGGCGGGGTGAAATCGCCGCGTCATAGGTATGTTTATTAAAATCTGTGGCGTGGCCTATATAATTTTATGAAAAAAAAACGATTATAGGTATCTCTAGCAGAGGACCAGAATGTATCGATAAAGCAAAGAAAAAAAAATTATATTCCATATGTGGCAGTTTTTATTGAGCGAAAACCTCCGTTGGCGGCGGATTCACCTCGCCCTACCCCATTTATTGGGTGAATCGCACCCACCCTATCGTTCAGAACAAGAAGAAGGAGAGTCAAGTCAGTGGCGTTTATACAGTAGGTCCTTGGGAAGGGGGGGGGGGGGGGCAATAGGGGTGAATCCATTATTTTAAATTTTATATAATGGGTGGGCGAACGAAGCGAGCCTCTACAGTCTGGGGGGGGGGGGGCGCTGTAAGCCCCCCCCCAGGATTTTTTTGAAAATCAAGCATTTTTAGGGTCCTTTTGAGGCCTTAGCAGGGATATATTGCACTAATTTGATATTCAATGGTAAAACAATATACAGAAGATTATATATGTTGGCTAAACAAAAAAAAGAGCTGTTTGACAAATATTTAATTAGGGAATTCTACAGTATGTATAAAAAACTGCTATAATCTATATCATAATACTATACATGTAATGTAATGTAATACTATGACGAATAATATAGGCCTACTGGGACAAAAGGGGGGGGCCATGGCCGAGTGGCCCCCCCCTCCCCCCCCCCCCTATATACGCCACTGAGTCAAGTCGAGGGATTCATTGTGCGCAATGCTTTGTTTACGGTTGGGACTTATTATTTTGGTGTTATTTTTCGATGTAATCCGGTTTTTTTCAGGCTTCGATAACGAAATTCCGGAATTTTTGTATTTTAATACCACAAATTTTCCGAGTGTTTTTATAAAAATAATTTTTCATTTGCATCAATATATAGAGTTTGTAATTAATTAGAAATCTCGGGAAAACCTATTTTCCCCATTAGGCCTATCGATCGATGTTGAGACACGGGAAAATATTAAATTAACCCCTCCACCCCGGAAGGGCTCTTGAACGCCCATAACAAACTCGGCCCGCGCAACCCGGAAGGGCTCTTGAACGCCCATTGCTTGCGTGAGTGCTTTCGAATGCCGCGCGTATATTTTTGGTGTCGTGGGAGGGTAGGTGGCGCCACCAGGCGTAAACTACGCCACAGCAACAGTATCTACCCCGACGCCATCATGGACAGTACGCCAAATAGTGATTCCGCTGTGTCCGATACCGTGCTTCCTACGACGCCCTTGCTAGTTCGTCGCGCCTTACCCCGACGCCATCGCCTAAATGTGTTATCTCCCGGAGGTATTGAGACGACATTGAGACTATATGAGCGTGCTGATGCCAAGTATATTGTTGATGATATAGTCAATGACGACTCCAGTAATTATAAGTCGAGTGATTATGGCCATGAGAGTGAGAAAGAAGAGCAATTCCTGGGATTTGCGAGAGAACATGACAGTGATGACAGTGATGAAGGTGATGTACCAGTTGTTGAGGAAGCTGGTTTACCTAAAGACAGTGAACTTGAGAGAGTGAGTGAGTGGGAGAGTTCAAGGTCACTCACCAAATTTCGCATAAGTGACACGACGCCAAGCCCTTCCCCAGGTAAATCGCCTTTCAAGCTACACTTGTATAAGCAGAAAATACTTGAGAAGGCGGCCGCGGCAGCTAGGGAACAAGCAAAAATACTTGGTGAGGATGAGGCTGTGAGTGAGGGTCAGCGTGGTGACCCTTCTCGTCCGCCATTGTCTCCCTTATCTACCCACGCCACCCAAGATGACCCGGATGCCCCGCATTCTTCCCCACCACCCCCACCACTGCCAAGGGTTGAGGACCCCCCACTTTCGGCCTATTTGCCTCCTAGGTCCCCCGACAGGAGACATACTGCTGCCGAAAAGGGGAAAGGCAGGAAATATACCAAAAAAATTAAGAAAAGTAAGAGAGTTTTGTTCGAGGCTCCCGTGGCGTCCACCCCTGCCGTCCCCAGCCATACGTCCCCGCAACTTTCCCCACGGTCCTCCCCCGCCTTCAACATGTCTTCCTGAAGAAGTCTTTGAGCTCGCATCACCAATACCTGGGCCTAGTGACAGTGAAACATTGCTTTCCGTCACTCGTCGCAGGCCAAGGAGCCCAGGACCTCGGGGGGACACAGCCTCACCTGCCACTCCTTCCCCACCCGCACGCCGCCCACGCATCACTGGTTCCCCGCCAGATTATGTGGGGGCCACTGATGATGAAGGGCACCTCTCTGACTCTGGCCATGATTACATAGGTCCACCGTCAGGGCAAGATGACCACTCTGACGATGACTATATGTACATCGACGACCCTCGACCCATCCGCTTGGCCCGGCGTCGTGCTGGCCGACGCCCTCGCCGCCCTAGGGCGCACGCCTCCCGAGTTGGCCGTGGGCGTGCTGGGCCACCAGCTGGAGCTCCTCGTCAGCGTAGACAAGACCCATTCTACGTTTTTCAGTGGCAAGACGTAGTTGATGGGGATGGATACAACCCTGATGTGCCAGCTTTTGATGAGGTACTGGAGGGTTCAGGCATTACCCCCAATTTTCCTGCAGGCCCCAATGCTCCACCACACAAACTATTTGAGGCCTTCTTTGATGAGGAGGTGGTAGGCTATGTTGTCAAAGAGACAAATAAGCAGCACCAATTCCAGGTCCACTTTTTGGGCAAGGTGACCAAGGGCCACATGAGGCAGTGGACCCCAGTGACTCATAAAGAGTTCATGGTGTTCCTGGCACTCACCATGCTAATGCCTCATGTGAAGAAGCATAGGTTGCCTGACTATTGGATCACCAATGATCTGATATCCACCCCTGCCTTCGGGAAATATATGTCTCGCGACCGGTACCTTGATATCCTCGCAGCGCTCCATCTTGTCACCAACACCGACGTCCACCTCGGTGACAAGCTGTGGAAGATTAGGACGTTGTACGAGATGATGCGAGAACGCTTCACCTCCTACTTCAAGCCCTTCCGCAAGGTCGTCATTGACGAGTCTCTTGTGCTGTTCCGGGGAAAACTCAGCTTCCGGCAATACATCCCCTCAAAAAGACATCGCTTTGGCATAAAATTGTTTGTGCTGTGCGACTGCCAAACTGGCTATGTCCTGGACTTCCTGGTCTACAGCGGGAAGGAAGGGGACTTGCTTGTGGACCCCCTCATTGGCTTTGGCGGAGCAGTGGTGCAAGCCATGATGGACCGCTACTTTCATAAGAATCACGTCCTCTACACGGACAATTATTACAAGTCCCCCACTCTCTCACAGTACCTGCATGAGCGCAAGACGGGGACTGTAGGCACAGTACGAGGGAAAAGGAAGGGCATGCCACCTTTCCCTCCAAAGACCAAAAAAGGTGATGTGTTCAAGAAGAAGTCGGGGCCCATTCTGGCTATCCACTGGCATGACCAGCGGAAGGTCAACCTCCTGACCACCATCCACAAAGGGGAAATGGTGGAGACTGGCAAGGTGGATCGCCGCACCCAGGCCAGGGTGACCAAGCCCGATGCTGTCCTGGACTACAACATCAACATGAGGCTGGTGGACAAGTCCGACATGTAGATAGGCTTCATTGACTGCCTGCGTACCTCGTGCAGATGGTACAAAAAGTTCTTTCTGCATATGGTGGACATGTCAGTTCTGAATGCCTACAATATATACAAGCTTCGGAATGTGAACACACCCATGAAGTTCAATAGCCTGCGGAGGTTCCAAAAGCAGGTGTTGACGGAGCTCCTGGAGAAGTATGCTACGCC
Source organism: Paralithodes platypus (assembly GCA_032716605.1). Classification (NCBI taxonomy): domain Eukaryota; kingdom Metazoa; phylum Arthropoda; class Malacostraca; order Decapoda; family Lithodidae; genus Paralithodes; species Paralithodes platypus. Next base: position 15,977,792 of record CM064483.1, on the reverse strand, counting down.
ACAGAGGGCAGTGGCACATCCTGGGCCCGCCGTTATTGACCGCTTGCAGTGTGCTCAATACTTGATTAGGCACAGGCTTGGTTCCCTGCCTCAGAATGAATCAGGAAGAACGCAGCAGAAGCGGTGCCATGTCTGCTACAACAGCAGGGTGAGGCCGAGGTCAGGTAAAAAGTCAACCATGGAGTGTGTGGAGTGCAAGGTGGCACTCTGTGCTTTAGAGTGCTTCTTTGATTACCACTCCAAGCTGGAGTTCTAATAATCATACTGAAATTGCCAAATAAAATGACAATATGTACACTAATTATATATAGGCAAAAAGTGGAAGAAAACCAATTTATTGTAATACAAAAGTCATGTATTATGATAAAATTGATACAAATACAATTACACCATAATAATATGTGAAAGTGACACATATGTATATACCAAGTGACATTCATATGATTAGAACCTATAGAAATATAGAAATCAGTGAAAAAAGACACAATAAATTGTATATAAAACGTTTACAAATCATATAACTAAGTGAAAGTGACACAAGACCTAATATTTGATGGCCAAAGTATAATAAACACCTGTGATAACGAATAATCAGTGCCTAATACAACAATAACCTACCTCAATTACTAATAAAATGTACGATATCGAGTGAAAATGAGCATTATCAGTGACAGTGACACTCTCTAAAGCATATTTGTCAGTGAAAGTGACACAAGACCTAATATTTGATGGCCAAAGTATAATAAACACCTGTGATAATGAATAATCAGTGCCTAATACAACAATAACCTACCTCAATTACTAATAAAATGTACGGTATCGAGTGAAAATTAGCATTATCAGTGACAGTGACTCTCTAAAGCATATTTGTCAAAGTGAAAGTGACACAAGACCTAATATTTGATGGCCAAAGTATAATAAACACCTGTGATAACGAATAATCAGTGCCTAATACAACAATAACCTACCTCAATTACTAATAAAATGTACGGTATCGAGTGAAAATTAGCAATATCAGTGACAGTGATACCCTAATAAACATATTTTATATAATTGGCCTCAAAATAACTATAAAAATATCAAATAAACATCACATTCTCAATATCAAACACTAAAATCGTCTAAGGGAGATAAATACTTTGGCGCGACGAGCGGCTAGGTGCGTCGTAGCCATGGCCGGGGCGACGCGTCCGAACGCGGGAAGAATTTGCCGCCGAAAAGCATTCGTCTTCCCGCGCTCACCATTATGCAACCAGAGGGGCTAGAGATCTCTACTCAACGCCATTCGACAGAGGAAGGTTTGTGGAACATTATTCTTTTTTATTCACAACATTACATGCCATATTCATTGACTTACAGAGTAGTTAACATAGCCCAAAGATCGTCAAAACACCCGGTACCGCAGCAAAGTCGCGAGCTATAGCCCCCGGGGCTGGAGGGTTAAGGAAACCACCCAACAATTATTTTTATTATTTTGTTTTTAGTTTTAGTTTATTTGCATCAATATACAGTATAGTGATTGACATTAGTTTCAACCTCCGCAAAAATAGTTTTCCCCTTTATCCAACGATCTTAACCCTTTGGCTGCGGCCTATTTAGGGCATATTCAGGCACTCCTGAATGATAAATCAAGCATCTGCATTAAATGAAGTGTATTCTGCCGAAAACTAGGCGAGAATAGCTTCAAAATGACACCAGAATGGGCCCCGTACGTGGTCTGGTTCACCCGCACTGGTGCCAGTGAAACGCGGGAAACCCGCTACAGTATTATGTAACATTTGCTCGCATGGCTACACTGTTGAGAGAGACAGAGAGAGGCCCGCGCGAGACACACTCAACATCAGTGAGCCGCTCGGTGCTCTGAGGGTCAGAGGTGGGCCCCTTACGCTCCCGCCCACTGACACTCGATTTTTACGGTTTTTACAGGCTTTTAAGCCTGGAAATTGCTGTAACTTGCCAGGACATTCCGGAACGTCACCCGCAGCGAAAGGGTTAAGACACGGCGCCCGATAGTGGGGAGGGCTATGAAGATCAGGGAAAATGTGGGGTTAAAGACATAAAAAGGCGATAAAATGGCTTTTATGATGAAAGTTGGCTCGGGTTTTGTTGTTTTTCAACTTGAGAAAACCACAAAATGAAAAAACCCGAGCCAAGTTTTGGCAAAAGTTGGCTCGGATTTTAAGATTTTTCAGCTGCATAAAAGACAGTAAGTGCAAAAAAGAAGTTGGCTCGGGTTTTCTTGTTTTTTAACCCAACCCAACCTAACCAAGCGCTCCTCAAATATACATTAGTATCAACATGGCTGACCTAGTGGGGTGGCGCCTGTGAGAAACCCTGGACAAATATCGTTACAGGTTACAGGTTCTAGGTTCTGTATCTCCCTTAATAGAATTTTTCGAGGGTTGACACTTATTTTAACATGGAGTATAGGTTATATTACATCCTAAATTAAATTTTTAAAATCTGTGAAAATTCTTGGGTTGTTTATATAATAGAAGTTACTGTGGGACACGTAATATGTTGAAGGGGGAGCTCTGCCCCTTCTAAACACCCGTCACTTATGTTATCATAATCTGTTGTACTTGATAGGGGGTCCAATTTAGGAGAAAGTGAATTAACAGACGAAATTAGGCCGCAAATTACAATAACATAGCGGGCCGCCGTTATGGGAGACTTTTTACACATCATTTTCAATGTTAATTTTGGTTCAATGTTATTTTAATACCACAATAACATTTTTTAAAAGTTACATTACCAATACAAAATTTTTGTTTCTAAATTCTTCTGTTAATGTAACATCTCCATGTAAAGTAAAGAATGTTATCTATTTAATAACCTGTGAGAAATGTGGTATACAATATGTTGGAAAGACGGAGCAATGTTTAAGAGAAAGAGCCTACGGGCATAGATCAGGAATTAAGAACGGCATCGACTCCAAGATTCTTCTATATAAGCATTTTAACACAGATTGTACTAAATTTGATTGTAAATACAAAATTATAGAAATTGTTCAAAGTAATCAAAATGTTTTAGATAGAGAAATTATTGGATTGGAAAATTAATGACCATCTATCCATTTGGACTTAACAATCAAATAAAAAATGTAGGCAACATTTTGTATAAAGATTTATTAAAAAACGATTTTAATAACCCATATTTTAACTTCCCTGTTTTAAACAGAAGACCTGGTAGACACGGTAATAGAAGACTAAATACATTTAATAAAAAGAAAAGCAGGTCTGATATTAAAATTATTGTTAATAATTTATATTCATTATATCGAAATTTCGGAATTAAAAAATTAAAAGATTCATTGAAAGGCCTACAAAAGAAAAGTTTTGCTCCTTTTATAGAAAATATTCTAAATAATAAACATAATTTCACAAATAAATTTAAGAATATAGTCTTTGCTTTTATGGGATATTAGAGCTAATCCTAAGAAATCCACAGATAACCGTATTAAAGATAAAGTCATGTCCACTTTAAACTATTCCGCTAAAATTTTACACAAATTAATGTTAACAGTCTTATTAATTCAAAGAAAGTTAAGTCCATGTTACCAGATGGTTGTAAAGATTTCAAACCATTAATAGTGTATTCATATGAACGACCTGTTGGGTATATTTGTAATTATAATAAAGTTTTAGGAAATCTTCAGATAATGATATTTTCAATAATAATAAATGCGTGTGTGAAAGAGTCATGGATATGCCAGCTAGCAGACGTGATGCACTAGCAAAGTTCATTTATAGTCCGATATGTCACATATTAACACGTGATGTAGAACTAGTTAAACATTTTGCAAACGACAAATTAGCGGAGCTATGTCGTAAAGGGTTTAAATTTAGAATAGGGAGTAATAAAGTAACATGGGACATCATTTTAAAAGATATTGTTTTTTCAGTCAATAAATTAAAAGATAAATTGTTAAAAATTGTGTGCTGCAATGCGAGAGAACTAGAAGCATGGTCTAAATTATTAATTAAGTTAATTAGAAATAAAATGTTCTCGCTTAAAAATGAATTTAATCTTTCAGATTTTATAGACTATAATTATAATAAGCTTAAAGCTGATTTAATAAATTTACATAAACATTTTGTAATCACTACAGTAGATAAAGCCAGCAATAATTATAGCTTCACATGTAAGAAATTTTATCTTGAAAATATGAAAAAAGAATTAGGTATTAACCCTCCAACCCCGGCTAGGGTAGATCGTGACTGTACTCTGTGTCCGGGGGTTTTGAGGAATTTTGGTCCATGTTGATTCACCTGTTACTCCTGAAATACATGACACAAAGTTATAAAAAAAAAAGAAAAATGTTGCACAAACCTTCATGTGTAGAATGCCGTTGAGTAGAGGTCTCTAGCCTAAGTGATTGCATAATGGCGAGCGCGGGAAGTGGAGTGATTTTTATGCGGGAAAATCTTCCCGCGTTCGGATGCGTCGCCTTGGCCTTGGCTAACCTACTGCGCACTTAGCCACTCGTCGCGCCAGAGTTTTTACCTCCCGGAGGCGATTTTATTTATTGATAGTGATGTTATTATAGTTATTTGGAGTCCAATTATATAAAATATGTGTATTAGGCTATCATTGTCAATAATATTTCACATTTTCACTCGATACCGTAGTTTTTATGAGTAATTGAGGCTGGTTATTGTTATATTAGGCAGTGATTATTCGTATCTATCTATCTATCTATCTATTGCCTGACGCCGTGATCCCCGAATGGCCACGAACGAACCGCCCCCATGCACCTCTGTCCCCAGTCAGTCGACGCCCTCCAGCACCGCCTTCGTTCATGTACTTCCTCACTCCATCCTTCCACCTCATATTCGGTCTACCTCTCCCCTCTGTCCCTCCACCTCGCTCTCGTACACCCTCTTAGTCATTCTCTCGCTTTCCATACGTTCCATATGGCCGAACCATCTCAAGTTGTTCCTTTTCACACTTTCCAGCACATCTACCTCCACACCACACCTCCTCTTACTTCCTCATTAGTCTGTCTATCCCTCCATGTAACTCCGCACGCACTCCTTAAGTAATTCATTTCCACTGCTCTCACTCTTGGTCTGAGTCTCTCAACCAACGTCCATGCTTCGCTTCCGTAAGTCAGTGTCGGGATTACCACACTGTCATGCAAGGACTTCTTCACTTCCATACTGACCACCCTATTTCTTGTTACTGCTTTTAGCGTTCCTACAACCCTCTTCCCCTGTTGTACCCTCTCCCGCACCTCTTCATCCATAGTCCCATCTTTACTCAACACACTGCCCAGATACTTAAAAGAGTTGACGATCTCCATAGCCTGACCGTTCAGCTTCACCTCACACTCTGTGACTTCACCCCTTTCGAAGACCATAACCTTGCTCTTCCCCGTATTTACCTTCAAATTCCGTTTTTCGCACACTGTTCCAAACTCATTTACCAGACCCTGCAACTCCCATTCATTATCACTCATCAGAACTGTATCATCCGCAAACAGCAGTATAGGTAGCTTCCACTCAATTCCCTCCCTTTTCAGCGATACACCAACATTCACTGCTCTTGATAGTATTTCTTTCATGACTCCATCCATATATACAGTAAACAACCACGGGGACATCACACACCCCTGTTTCAAACCAACATTCAGGTCAAAGAACTCGCTCTGCTCACTCTCCACACGTACTGCCGCCTTTGCACCCTCATACATGCTCTTCACTGCTTTCAGCAACTTGCCCTCTACCCCGTATATTCTAAGTACTTTCCACAAACCTTCTCTATCCACTCTGTCATAGGCCTTCTCCAAGTCCATAAAGGCAACATACACCTTTTGTTCTTCTCCAGATACTTCTCCACAACACAATTCAGGGTAAAAATCTGATCTACACATCCTCTTCCCTTCCTAAAACCTCCCTGCTCGTCGCCTATCCATTTCTCCGTTCTCACTCTCACTCTCTCAATCACTACCCTACTGTATACCTTCCCTACTACGCTTAGAAGACATATTCCTCGGTGGTTACCACACACTCCTCTTTCCCCTTTGCCCTTATATAGGGGGACTATTATGCCAGTCTTCCAGTCATCGGGTGCACTCCCCTTCTCCCATGCTAGTTTGCACATTTTCCATACCCATTCTATCACTATCTCACCACCATACCTCAACATTTCCCACACTCCATCTGTTCCTGGTGCTTTCCCCAACTTCACTCTTTTCATGGCTTCCCACACTTCTGACCTCCTGATCCCCACCTCCTCCTCCACTACTTCTTCTTCCCCTCCCATACCATATCCAGCTATGTTTGCTGGCTCTTCATTCCTTCATTTAGCAACTCACTGAAGTACTCCATCTTTCGACTCTCTCTGCTTCTCGGCTAGCATTCTCCATTCTTATCTTTCACACCCTTACTGTTTCCCTTGCTACCTTCCCTAACTTTCTTGACTTCTTTCCAGAACAGTTTCTTACTCTCCCTCCATTTACACTCAGATTCCTTCCAAATTCCTCATCTACTCTTCTTACTTTCCTTCACTACTCTCTTCACCACCCTCTTACTCTCCACGTACCTCGCTCGTTTCTGTCTCTCGGAATCTTCATTCCTCTACTCCCCAACCACACTCTATATGCTTTCTTCTTTCTTCCACAGCTATCTTACCTCTTCTGTCCACCATGCTGTACCTTTCACTCCCCTCCCTCTTCTCCTCACTCCACACACCTCCTCACATGCTGCACAGATCTCATCCTTAAACACCTTGCTCATCTCCTCCACTTCCTCCATAACTTCCAGGTCGAACCCACCTAGTCTTTCCACTGCTCTCCTGTACTCCTCCCTGACTTCCTCCTCCTGCAACCTCTCCACCCTCCTCACCATTCCACCCTCCTCTCGCCTCCCTCCCGCTCTCCTCACCCACTTCTTTTGTAACCTAACCTTAGCTACCACTACATAATGATCAGACAGACCCCCTCCAATACCCCTATACACCCTAGCATCCATCACAGATTTATCACAGGTGTTTATTATACTTTGGCCATCTAATATTAGTTCGTGTGTCACTTTCACTTTGGTAAATATGCTTGAGAGAGTCACTGTCACTGATAATGCTCATTTTCACTTGATACGGTACATTTTATTAGTAATTGAGGTAGGTTATTGTTATATTAGGCAGTGATTATTCGTTATCACAGGTGTTTATTATACTTTGGCCATCTAATATTACTTCGTGTGTCACTTTCACTTTGGTAAATATGCTTGAGAGAGTGTCACTGTCACTGATAATACTCATTTTCACTTGATACGGTACATTTTATTAGTAATTGAGGTAGGTTATTGTTATATTAGGCACTGATTATTCGTTATCACAGGTGTTTATTATACTTTGGCCATCTAATATTACTTCGTGTGTCACTTTCACTTTGGTAAATATGCTTGAGAGAGTGTCACTGTCACTGATAATGCTCATTTTCACTTGATACGGTACATTTTATTAGTAATTGAGGTAGGTTATTGTTATATTAGGCACTGATTATTCGTTATCACAGGTGTTTATTATACTTTGGCCATCTAATATTATGTCATGTGTCACTTTCACTTAGTTATATGCTTTGTAAACGTTTTATATACAATTTATTGTGTCTTTTTTCACTTATTTATATATGTTTTCATAATACATGACTTTTTTATCACAATACATTGTTTTATTTCCACTTGTTGCCTATATACATACATATTGTCAGTCTTTGGTACTTTCACTATGATTATTAGTTAGTACTCCTGCTTGGTGTGGTATTCAGCAAAGCACGGTATAGCACATAGTGACAGCTGGCACTCCACACACTGCATGGTGGTCTTTTTCTGCTTCCTCGGCCTCACCTGGCTGTTCCAGCAGACATGGCACCGCCTTCTGCTAATGGTGACTCCATCTCGTTCCAGAGGCAGGTAACCGAGCTTGTGCACATTTAGATACTGTGCACACTGCATACGGTCCTGAACGGGGCGCCCAGGTTGTGCCACTGCCCTCTGTGGCGTAGCATACCTGTCCAGGAGCTCCACCAACACCTATTTTTGGAACCTCCGCAGGCTACTGAACTTCCTGGGTGTGTGCGGATTCCGAAGCCTGTAGATATTGTAGGCATTCAGCATTGACATGTCCACCATGTGCAGAAAGAACTTTTTGTACCATCTGCACGAGGTACGCAGACAGTCGATGAAGCCTATCTGCATGTCGGACTTGTCCACCAGCCTCATATTTATGTTGTAGTCCATTACAGCATCGGGCTTGGTCACCCTGACTTGGGTGCGGCGATCCACCTTGCCAGTCTCAACCATTTCCCCCTTGTGGACGGTGCTCAGGAGGTTGACCTTCCGCTGGTCGTGCCAGTGAATAGCCAGAATGGGTCCCGACTTCTTCTTGAAGACATCGCCTTTCTTGGTTTTAGGAGGGAAAGTTGGCATGCCCTTCCTTTTCGCTCTAACTGTGCCTACAGTCCCCGTCTTGCGCTGATGGAGGTACTTTGAGAGAGTGGGGGACGTGTAATAGTTGTCCGTGTAGAGGACGTGATTCTTCTGGAAGTACCGGTTCATCATGGCTTGAACCACTGCTCCGCCAAAGCCAATGAGGGGGTCTATTTCCACGTCCCCTTCCTTCCCGCTGTAGACCAGGAAGTCCAGGACATAACCAGTTTGGCAATCGCACAGCACAAAGAACTTTATACCAAAGCGATGTCTCTTTGAGGGGATGTACTGCCTGAAGCTCAGCTTTCCCCGGAACAGCACAAGAGACTCGTCAATACAGACGTTGCAGAAGGGCGTGAAGTATGACGTGAAACGTTCTCGCATCATCTCGTACAACGTCCTAATCTTCCACAGCTTGTCAGAGAGATGCATGTCGGTGTTGGTGACAAGATGGAGCGCTCCGAGGATGTCGAGGTACCGGTCCCGAGAGATGTATTTCCCGAAGGCAGGGGTGGATATCAGATCTTTGGTGATCCAATAGTCAGCCAACCTGTGCTTCTTTACATGAGGCATTAGCATGGTGATTGCCAGGAAAACCATGAACTCGGGATGAGTCACTGGGGTCCACCGCTTCATGTGGCCCTTGGTCACCTTGCCAAAAAAGTTCACCTGGATTTGGTGGTGCTTGTTTGTCTCTTCTATGACAAACTCAGTAACCTCCTTATCAAAAAATGCCTCAAAAAGCTCATGTGGTGGGGCCTGCGGGAAAACTTGGGGTAACTCCTGAACCCTCCTGTACCTCATCAAAAGGGGTAACATCAGGGTCATTCACTTCATCAGCAGCCACATCCTGCCAGTTGAAAATATAAAATGGGTCCTGCTGGCGACGCTGACGAAGAGCTGCAGCTGGGGCAGCACGCCCACGAACTTTGGCGGCGCGCACCCTAGGGCAGCCAGGAGCGCGACGGCGCCCAGGCCCAGCCCGGCGGCCAGGGCGGCCAGGAGCACGACGGCCCTGGGCAAAGCGTCTGGGTTGAGGGTCGTCGATGTCCATAAAGTCATCGTCGTTGTCGTCAGAGCCGTCATCTTGCCCTGACGGTGGACCCAGGTAATCATGGCCAGAGTCATCTGTGAGGTGCCCTTCATCTTCAGACCCCCCCTCATAATCTCGCGGGGAACGAATGATGCGTGGGCGGCGTGTAGGTCGGCGAGGTGGGGAAGGAGTGGCAGGTGAGGCTCTGTCATCTTCATGCAGAGGTTCGGGGCTCCTTGGCCTACGACGATTCGTAGACAGCACTGGTTCAGTGTCTGTAGGTGCAGGTATGGATGCGAGGTCAAAAACATCGTCAGGAACCTCTGTTGTAGGCTGGAGAGGTGGGGTGGACCCTGGGGAAACTTGCGGGGGCGTATGGCTGGGACCGGCAGGGGTGGAAGCCGCGGGAGCCTCGAACAAAGAGCGCCTACTTGTAGCTCCTTTTTTCACATATTTTCTCCCTTTTCCCTTTTCTGTAGTAGTATGTCTCCTCTCGGGGGAAATAGGGGGTAAATAGGCCGAAAGTGGGGGGTCCTCAACCCTAGGCAGTGCTGGTGGTGGTGGGGAAGAATGGCGGGCGCCTGGGACAACTTGGGTGGCGTGGGTAGATAAGGAAGACAATGGCGGGTCAACCTCACCCTCACGCTCAGCCTCACTGGCACCCTCACGCACTGCTCCCTCACCAAGTTTTAGGGCCTCTTTCCTGGCTGCCGCGGCCGCCTTTTCAAGAACTTGCTTCTTATAAAAGCGTATCTTGAATGGGGATTTAGCTGGCGAAGGGCTAGGTGTCGTGTCACTCAACCTAAACTTGGCAGTCGACCTAGTGCTGTCCCATTCGCTCACTCTCACTACACTCTCATCACCTTGCACAACTATATCACGTTCAGTACTATCATCACTTTCATCGTCATGCTCAAATCCAACAAATTGCGCGTCTCTTTCATGAATTTCGTCTAGATCGTCTAAATTTTCACTATAGTGAGACTGATAAGACTCGGAGCTATCACTGCCCAAGTCATCAACACTATTTTGTCCTTCACCACGTTCATAACTCCTCAAAGCTATTTCAATACCTCCGGGAGTCAACGCATCTTGTACGTGCCTTTGCGTTAGGGCGCGACGAACATGGGCAGGCGTCGAAGGGAGCAGGGAATCGGACACAGGGGAATCACTTTTTGGGCTAGTATCCATGTTGGCGGCAGGGTAGAGACTGTTTTGGTGGCGTACATGGTGTCTGGTGGCGTCACCTAGCGACCACGGAACGAAATGTTTACGCGCGCCATTCGAAAGCACATACGCAAGCAATGGTACAATGTTGTACCACCCGGGTTCCTCGGGTCAAAACATAATGGTACACACGTGTACCACCCGGGGTTGAAGGGTTAAGGGTAACATATTACGTAAAAATATTTGCGGTAATTCTGTTTATGAAATTCAAAATAATCTGAATATTGATAACTTAATCGATGAACATACCAAGAAAAATATAATATTTGATATTAAACTTTCTGATAAGAACAAGTGCATTGCAAAATTATACATGTTACCTAAATTTCATAAAAGACCTTATAAATATCGCTTTATTGCCGGAGCAAAATTTGCTACCACTAAAACTCTATCAGAACAAGTCGTAAATTGCTTAAAATACATTAAAAGTACTCATAAAAGATATTGTAATACCATCATGAGAAGAACTGGCATTAACTATTATTGGAGTGTTGACAATTCGTTAGAAGTTATTGATAAAATAAATACCATGCCGAAAGTTACCTCGGTACATAGCTTCGACTTTTCAACTTTGTATACCAATTTGCCTTTAGATTTAGTATATTCAGAGCTTTGCTTTATTATAGATTTGCACTTTGACAGGTTCGTTAGGAATGGTAATTATTTCATAAATGTTTATATATATTTTAATAATGCATCACTTAGCTCTACTCCCACTAGTTCTGTATATTTTGATAGAACTAAACTTAAAGATGCCCTTAAATTCCTCCTTTTCAATACTTATGTTAGATTCGGGCCGTACATTTTCAAACAAATATTAGGAATTCCTATGGGTGGAAATGCTAGCCCTTTAATTGCAGACTTATTCTTGCTTGCTTTAGAATTTAAATATATAAAAGACTTAGTTGACAGTAGCAAGAAAAATAAAATTCCAGAAAAATTAGCACTTGCTAAACTGTTAAGTAATAATAGTAGATATATTGATGATATTCTTGTTTGCAATTTGTTAAATTTTAATCAAGTTGCTAAACTTATTTACCCTAATTCTATTCCCCTCACACAATGTAGCGTAAATTATAAAGTTGAAAATTTTCTTGATATAAATATAGAGATTGTTAATGAACAGTGCATACTTAAAGTATATCACAAAGTTGATGATTTTAATTTTAACGTAATAAACTTTCCTTTCCCTAGTATCCCTACTATCGATAGTAAAATAACTTATAATTGTTTTTATTCCCAATTAATAAGATTTTGTAAAATCTGCACTAAAGTAGATGACTTTTGGGCTAGAGCTAGGTTACTATACAGACTCTTAGTGGACAGAGGTTTTGAGGCAAGTAAATTGTTCCATAAATTTAATCTTTTTAGGGTCAATTATTGTGACTGTATTCTAAAATTTGACATCAATAATTTTAATCAAGCATTTTTAACTTGAAGTTTCTTGTATAACCTCTGCTTACTTTTTGTCTGTATTTATTGTTTATCTTTTTCTTTTTCTATTATTATTATTATTATTAATATTAATATTGATGATTTTTTAAATTTATTGTTCTTGTTAAAAGAGTACTCTTTGTTTAAATCTGTTGTTACTTCATATTTTGCAATTATTTGTCTTTATATTATATGTATTCATTGTCGATAGTATCAATTGCTTACTTTTGCGATTTCCTTAGTTTATTTGTGCTATAAATGTAGGTTATTTGTAGGGTAGTTATTGATAGGGGTCACTTGAGGCATGCTATGCATACAGGTACCTACCCGATAGCACTATCGTTAGTGAGTGCTGTATCTATCTATCTATTGCCTGACGCCGTGATCCCCGAAGGGGTGGCCACGAGTGAGTGCTGTACTGTATTTTATATATTATTTTGTAATAGTATAGATATCTTATCAATATTTGTATTTTGTATTATTGTTAATGTCTTGTCATGTTGCAAATTTGATTTTAAATAATATTTTGACATTTAACATATAGTTTCTTTATTCATGCAGAGTTTAGTAAAAATTTGCCAGAACGTCCCGGACTTCCCAAACTTGACTACTTCCTTTAACGTGACGATAGTGCGTTGTTATATGTGCGATTAGTTTGCTTGGGAAACAGATTAACTTGCTCATGTAGTAATGTACACCCTATGTGGTGGATTGTGTTCTTTTATTTAATAATTTTCATTTTAGTAAGCGTTGTTTCCACATAGCGATTTTGATAATTTAATTTGACTTTATATTGTCCTTGTCCCAATTTTGGTTTGTTTAGTTTGCAAGTTTTACATTTTAATTAATATTTGAATATAAATATTGAATCTATATGCTCTAAAGATCATAAGAAAATTTGTTTTAACCCTCAGCAAAACCCATTAAAAAAGTATGGTACTAAAAAAAAAAATCTTAACAATAATACGGTACTTCCAGTTATCGATAGCTCTAAAGATCATATGAAAATGTGTTAAACCCTCGGAAAAACCTAATATAAAAGTATGGTACAGGTACGGTACTAAAATTTAATTTTCGTAACAAGGTTGTCAATCGGTACTTTCCCGTTATCAATGTACAGTACAATCAAAGCTGAAGATTGCAGAGTAAACACCGTAGACTTCATCGACTTTCACCTTCGTATAATAGACATCCATATTTTTTTTTGGTATTAACTAAGGGATTAGTACTCAACCAGCGGGGGTGTGGGGGCGGCAGCCCCCACCCATAATACTAGGTTAGGTTAGGTAAGGTTGTTAGGTTAGGCTAATGTCTTTTCAAATCACTATCGGGGGGGAGGGACGTGTCTCAACATCGATCGATAGGCCTAATGGGGAAAATAGGTTTTCCCGAGATTTCTAATTAATTACAAACACTATATTGATGCAAATGAACAATTTTGTTTATAAAAAACACTCGGAAAATTTGTGGTATTAAAATAACATTTTTCCTTAATTTTCTCCCTTAATCGATTTTTCCAAATTATCAAGCTTACATAAAAATGAAGTACTGTACAGTTTATAGGGATTCCAACATGCATTTCAAAATTGTCATGAAAATTGGTGGGTGGTTTGCTTAATATATAGCGATTTGAAAAGACATTAGCCTAACCTAACAACCTTACCTAACCTAACCGGTAGCATTCAAGGAGACTACAGCAGAACTCTTCTTCTTCTTCTTACCTCTGACCAGGTATAGGCTATCCTAGTGTTTACTAGCCTATACCCCTTTGAAAGGACATTAGCCTAACCTAACAACCTTACCTAACCTATCCTAGTATTATGGGTGGGGGCTGCCGCCCCCACACCCCCGCTATTTGACATCTTTGACAGATTTTTGGTTTATTTTTCTGCGAAATCGGGTTTTTTCTAGTGTCGATAACGAAATTCCTCCATGCAGACTATAATGAGAAAAATATGGCGAGTCTATTGGTCCCTATTTTCCCTAATAAATTGTTTCTAATAAGGCGGATGTAGGGTAAATCTACAGTTATACTACCCCTCCCCCCTTCAAAACACGCCTTTTAGCGTGTTTTTGGATGGTTCAGCAGACGCGGAAACTGGAAAAAAACATATTTTGATAACAAATTATCACCAACCAGATACAAGTTTTTCAGGTAATTTGTTGTTGTTTTTTATTTTTTATTGGATATACAGTGTTGTTTAATACCGAGGACCGTCGCATTTTAGTATTTTTAACATTAGCCTAACCTAACCTAACTTATCCGAAAAGTAACCCGTCTCCGCGACGGTCTAAACTCCCCCTCACGTTCCGTTTATGGGTGCGCGACGGTCTAAACCCTGCTCACGTTCCCTGTTTATGGGTTTGCGAAGGTTTGTAATACTTCAATGTACAGTAGGGTCTTGTAAGATGCGAGTTTATGGTCGATGGATGCGATCGCATCTTACGAATTCGCATCTTACGATACACGTAGATTATGGGAAAAACGTCTTATGGTCGATCCGCCCCAAAAAATATGCCGTAAAGTCCCATTTACACCCTATAAATCCAATTTGTTAATGCAAAGTCCCAATTTTGTTGGTAATAATCCCTGAAAAAGGAAATTGGTGCATGATACCATACATTTCGGTCACATACAAACAGAAAATAATAAATTAATAAATGAAAATGAGACAAAATACACACTATCAATAAAAAATATAAAAAAAATCAATTTTTCCCTTACCTTAAATTCTAGTGGGATTATGTACAGGGGGAAGGGGTTGTTGTTGTTGTTTTTCCCCAAGCTGCCTGGCCGAACAGCCCCAAGGCCCCGAGCAAGGCCAAGGCCATAACCGAGCGCCCCCACAGAACCCTCCCTGCCGACCACAATAATGCCTGGGTGACCGAAGCCACTCCATGGCGAGGAACTGAGGAGGGTGCGGAAATGCCCGGGAAACCAAAGCCCCACCCAGGGCCCTGTGCCCCTCAGCAATTATGAAGAGAAAGTTGAGGGGCAAAGGAAAGATGTGACGCTTTGGCTTCCAATCTTGGTAGATTAGGAGGTCAATCCACGCAAGAGACGCCGTCACTTGAGATCTAGAAAATATATAAGTAAAAGGAACAGTCAGAGTAAGCTATGGGTATGGCAGAGGTCGCTCAGTTCTCACTCTGATAGACCAGCCCATCACCACATGACTAGAACCCAATCCTCTCAGCATCAGCTAGGAAAGGCCTTAGAAAGCCGCCTTTGGCGGGGGGATAGCTCCCCTATTTCAACCCTTTTCGGGGTTGGGCACCCGCCCAGGAGGGGGAAAGGGTTATCCGAGGCTGTGTAGATTCACTCAAAGTCACTCTCGCTTGAAGAGAGTGGCTGAGCCAATGGCATGCGAACTCCCGCCTAAGGCTCGCATTTTAAAAAAAATGTTCGCATCTTGAGGTTTCTCGGATTTTTGTTTATTTTAATACCACAAATTTTCCGAGTGTTTTTTATAAACAAAATAGGTCATTTGCATCAATATATAGTGTTTGTAATTAATTAGAAATCTCGGGAAAACCTATTTTCCCCATTAGGCCTATCGATCGATGTTGAGACACCCCCCCCCATAGTGATTTGAAAATATATTAGCCTAACCTAACCTAACCTATTACCACCCCCGCTGGTTGAGCGCTAATCCCTTAATAAAAAAAAAAAAAAAAAAAAATGGCTGTCGATTATACGAAGGTGAAAGAAATGTCGATGAAGTCTATGGTGTTTACTCTGCAATTTTCAGCTCGATTGTACATTGATAACGGGAAAGTACCGTATTGACAACCTTGTTACGAAAATTAAATTTTAGTACCATACTTTTATATTAGGTCTTTCCGAGGGTTTAACACATTTTCATATGATCTTTAGAGCTATCGATGACTGAAAGTACCATATTGACAACCTTGTTACGAAAAAGACATTTTAGTACCATACTTTTTTATTAGGTTTTGCCGAGGGTTAAAACAAATTTTCTTATGATCTTTAGAGCATATAGATTCAATATTTATCTTCAAATATATCAAGAAAATTTGTGGTATTAAAATAACATTGAACCGGTTTCTCCTCGGATTTAGCCCACTTTGAGCCTCCGATTCGCAAATTATGGTCAGTCTCGCATCTTAAAATAATTTATTTTTATTATTTGGGGGTCCTCGCATCTTATGCGAATCGCATCGTCTGATCTCGCATCTTACGAGACCCTACTGTATCTATTTCAAGTCAACTATACATTTCCGTGCATCATCAAACCATACTAAGTCTACTACTAATAATATTAACCCATTAGTTTCAACAGAATAGCGACAAAATAGGGGTTAAGTATAACTGTAGATTTATCCCATACCGGTACTTTTATATTAGGTTTTTCCGAGGGTTTAACACATTTTCATATGATCTTTAGAGCTATCGATTACTGGAAGTACCGTATTGACAACCTTGGGCAAGAATATTAAGTGCGGGCGTACCGCCAGCCTTGTTTACACTACGCGTAGTGGCGTTGGACCTTTCCCATCATGTTCCCGTCTATTTTGACTGCCTTTGGATATAAAAATACATTAGCCTAACCAAACAACCCAACCTAACATAACCTAGTATTCATGTAGTAATAACAGGGGGCAAATAGCAGAAAATATAGCGTCGAAATAGACGGGAACGTAACTGCGAGCGCACAACATGACCGTACACGGTACGCCCGATCACTACATCCATCCCCAAATTTGCTTATGATCTCTAGACTGCATATAGCCTAGCCTAGATTCAATATTTATCTTCAAATAGGCCTATAGCCTATCAACAAAATGTGTGGTATTAAAATAAGGTACGATTTTAGTTACTGGACACCTATTTGACAGGTACCACCGAGGATTTAATACATAGCCTATTTGTTTTCGGTTTCCACGCATCCAACACCAAGCTACACCTTTTTCTGGTCCGGTAATAGTATTGAAAACGATATAATAACTTTTTAAATGTGGTTTTTTATGAGAATAAAACGGCCCGTTTGGGCCGAAAATCGGCGGCGGGGGGAGTCCGTCGTCGCTTCGGATCGTCGCGGTTTGTTTACCCAGGGGCCAGGACGCTCGAGGTTACTACGGCCAGCTGTTTTACTTGCCCCCTGCTGGCCACATAGATGACTATTATAATTCACGGGGGGGGGGGGGGGGTGAGGACCCTGTCCTGTATCCCACAGCCTATAACGCAAGTCTTTATCAAAAAATGGACCCAGCAACTGGTTATAGCCTAGGCTATAAACTTAGCCATTTGAAGTCGACCGCCAAGGCAGGACCGGGAAGTCACTCCGAGCGTAAAGTAAACAAAGCGACGCTAGCCTACTTCCACGAACGCAACCGAGTTGTCTTTATATTTCGTCTCATATTATCATTATTAAAGTGTCCCCATTGCTTTTTTAGTGTTTCGTACACCAGAAAAGGGTGTAGCTTGGTGTTGGATGCGTGGTAGGCCTAACCGAAAAAAAATATGTAGGCTAGGCCTATTAAATCGTTGGCGGTAGCCTACCTGTCAAATAGGTGTCCAGTAGGCCCTAACTAAAATCTTAACTAAAATAACATTGAACCGAAATTCGGTTCAATGTTATTTTAATACCACGAATTTTGTTGATATATTTGAAGATAAATATTGAATCTATATGCTCTAAAGATCATAAGAAAATTTGTTTTAACCCTCGGCAAAACCTAATAAAAAAGTATGGTACTAAAATGTCTTTTTCGTAACATGGTTGTCAATACGGTACTTTCAGTCATCGATAGCTGTAAAGATCATATGAAAATGTGTTAAACCCTCGGAAAGACCTAATATAAAAGTATGGTACTAAAATTTAATTTTCGTAACAAGGTTGTCAATACGGTACTTTCCCGTTATCAATGTACAATCAAGCTTAAAATTGCAGAGTAAACACCATAGACTTCATCGACTTTTCTTTCACATTCGTATAATCAACAGCCAATTTTTTTTTTTTTTTTTTATTAAGGGAGCACTCAACCAGCGGGGGTGTGGGGGCGGCAGCCCCCACCCATAATACTAGGTTAGGTTAGGTAAGGTTGTTAGGTTAGGCTAATGTCTTTTCAAATCACTATTGGGGGGTGTGTCTCAACATTGATCGACAGGCCTAATGGGGAAAATAGGTTTTCCCGAGATTTCTAATTAATTACAAATACTATATATTGATGCAAATGACCTATTTTGTTTATAAAAAACACTCGGAAAATTTGTGGTATTAAAATAACATTTTTCCCGAAATTCCTCCATGTGGACTAGGCCTAGGCCTAGGCCTATAGGCTAATGAGAAAAATATAGCGAGTCTGTAGGTCCCTATTTTCCCTAATAAATTATTCCTAATAGGGCGGCGAAAGAGGTCTTGAATATTATCCTAGCCTCTAGCTCTAGCTGTCTTGAATTTTACCGTCTCGGTAATATTTTCCATAATCACAACTGTACAACACAATAATAGCCTTCGTAAACTAACCTGGGCTAGCCTAGTTGAAAGTGGGCGGATTCAAGCCCGTATTGGCTAGGCTAACATCAATTCTCATTGTAGCCTATCCCCAATCTGCAATCACTTGCTAGCCTATCACTCACAGCCATCTTGACAGTTTTAAACCAGTAAAAGACCTGATCATAAACTGTTATACCTGTAAAATACATCGCTTCCAAGTTGCGTCCAGTCTGAAATAAAGGCCATGGTCTTAATCTTGATAGGCGACCGTGGGGAGTCACTGTGTGACTGACACTTCTTTTTAGAGCTTGCCCGTAGAGTCGTAGACCGTGTAAATCCACAGGGCTGACCTTTATATCGGTACTGGCTCAGAAATCTTAGTAAGAGGCAAAGTTTAGAGTAGTACTATATAGAGACAGTTTTTTTGACCTACTTATCACGCCCTCCCCATTCCCCATCATAAAAAAGTTATCTAGCTGGTTTCTCTTTTTCTCTGTAATATGACAGTGTGGCTTTGTGTTCTACCCCTTCCCTCCATTTCCTTCTTCCCTCCTCTTTTATCCCTAATTCTCTATCTCTCTGATACATCTCCAGCTCCCATTTTCAATTATCACCCACTCATATCCCTACCATTTCGTTTTTTTAATTCCCCTCCTACATGGTCCTGTATTATATTTATCCTTTCCAGCTTTCTTTTACATTCCCTGTTCCATTTACTTCCCTCGCTCGCCCATCTGTAGCCTACATACCTTCTTAGGCCACCTATTTTCCTCCATCCCTTCTAGCCTCACTGTGTAGGCTACTTCCCTTTAGCCTTCCCTATCCTTTCTTCAAACGTACTCCACCCCCTTTCTTCCCGGATTGTTTCCTGTGCTACGTATTTATTCGCCCCTAATCCAGTATACTGGTGCACACAGCCTTGACCTAAGACTGGAGGGTAGAGAACTTACTAGGTAGCACAGACCATGGAGTGTACTTACTTTGGGTTACTTTGGGCGATTCCTTCCTCTGTAGACGCTGCTAAAGTGGACCTCCGCAGCGACCAGGCAGCTCTGCTTCTCGGATTTTTCACTGGCTTGTCAGCGAGTAATTGGTTGTAGTGCCAGGGTATCCTGGTATTGGGGGTTTGTCTAGTATTGTGGCCAGCCAATTTTTTTTTTTTTTTTTTTTCTATGTGATTGAGGGAGGCAAAAGGCATAACTGCCTATAGCGAGTGCCTCCCCCATAGTTGAAAGAGTGACAGGGCCAAAATCAAGGGACGTTCGAGCCAAAATGCCTGGACACACGGAGTTTGAAGCAATTTAAGTCATAGGAAGAGGGAAAGACTGATTCTGGGAGAGAGTTCCAGAGCTCAGATGTTGAGTAGAAGAAAGTTTGAGAGTAACGTTTCACTCTTGGGTTGGAGAGTTGCACAGAGTAGGGGTGGGATTGAGTTGCAAGACGGGTACCACGTGCCCTACGTAAAGGAGGTGGTATGCACTGGGATAGCTCTGAGGAACACTGATTATTATAGTAGCGATAGAATAGCGAGAGAGATGCAACATTGCGGCGGAGAGAGAGAGATTGCAGAGAGTTGGTGAGTGGACGGGAGTTAATGATACGAAAGGCCTTCCTTTCAACTTTGTCTAGGAGAGCGGTGTGAGAGGAACCTCCCCACACATGTGAACAATACTCAATACAAGGGCGCACTATGCCCCTGTACAGAGCAAGAAGCTGTGCAGGGGAAAAGAACCCCCTAAGGCGGTTGAGCACACCCAGCTTCTGGGAGGCTGCCTTAGCAAGACTGGTAATATGGTCCTTCCAAATGAGAGCAGAAGAAAAAGAGACACCAAGAATATTGAGAGAAGATGAAGGGTTGATTTTTGTATTGTTGAAGAATAAGGGATAGTCCGCTGGGAGATCCTGACGGGTAGATAGATGGAGAAATTGGGTTTTGGAAGCATTAAAGTTAACAAGGTTTTCTCTGCCCCAATTGGAAATAGTATTTAGATCAGAATTTAAGAGTTCTATGGCTTCATTACGTTTGTCGTTGAGGGATTGCTGGCTGGGGCGGTCCAGCCAGCGGTCCAGCTGACATTTGAAGGAGTCCGTTGTGACCCCAGTCAACTCTCGGACTGCCTTTGGCACCGCATTGAAGAGACGAGCCCCGTTTTTTGTGAAGCTGTTGTGGACGACTGTTGCCATTCTCTGAGTGGTAACCTCTAGTCCTCTTTATGTAGCACAGTCGTCCTTTCCTGATGTGGTTCTTTATAGGCAGCCCCACGTCAGGTACGGTCGCGCTAATAAGTCATGTCCCAGTTGTCATTACGTTTGGCTTGCTCTAAGCTGTATTAATGTCTGTCAGATGTTGGATATGGTGGGTAAGTGTAGGAACATGTGTGTATATTTCACTCTATATGAAAAAATAAAGCTTAGATAGTGCTGATACCAATTATTGATCAAAACATACTTGGTGCCGAGACATGACTTATTAGTGCGACTGTACAAGTCCTTCTAGGGTCTTCCACACATACGTAAATTACCAGGTAGCACTCGCGTCTTCTCTGGAAGGAGCATAGATGTAGCTCCTCCAGGCACTACCAGTAGTTATAATTAAGGTGTTGGAGACCCCGAATTCTGCTGATGAAGGTCCTCTGAAGGGATTCCAGCTTGCCGATATCCCCCATCTTGAATGGTGACCAGAGCTGGCAGCAGCTAGTATTCCAGCTTAGGGAGGACCAAGGCTTTCCAGAGTGCATGCAGGCCCTTTCCCTTGTTTAGAAAGTCCTTAGTATCCACGGTATCCACCCTGTTAGTTTTCTGGCAGTTTCGGTGATGAGGTTGATATGTTGGGAGAAGGTTCCGTCCGAGCTCATTTGTGACTCCCAGGTCCCGCACCTGATCTTTAACCCGGCAAGTGCTGAAACACTAATAAGAGTTTTACTGCTGCGCTGCGGAACCCCTTATATAATCCAAGGCCTAAACAAAAAACCATATATTTAAACCAGCCCATTTTTTTTTTTTTTTTTTTTTATTGCCCCTTGCCCATGCCAAATATCACTCCTCCACATCCCCTCCTCCCTCCCCCTATTATCACCTATTCTCTCTCTCTTATTCCCTTATTTCGTTGGGATATTTTCGTGCTATCAATAGCGATTCATAAGCAAGCTGTGTTTGTATGTGCTACACAGCGAATGAAAGAGAGAAAGAGAGGGAACAACACGACAGTGTCGCTCCAGACGTCGTGAGGGGTGGCAGGCTGGCAGGCTGGCTCAGCCTTTAGTTATGTAACTCCCGATCTAATTTGCCAATTTTGACCATCCAAACGCTGTTTCCACTTGTTTTATTGTTGTAACAGGTTAATATCTTTATAATCAACGTAAAATAGGCGCATATGGATAAGTATTAATTATATTTATGGTGCGATGACGATTTGAGTGAAGGAAACAGTCTATATAAATACCTCCGCACAGGGAGGGGTGGCCACTACCCCACCTGCGCAGCGGAGAGGTTAATTAGGTTTTATGGTTTGCTGGTTGACCTGGTAGCTGGTGCTCTGTTTGATGTCTTGAAGTGGGCTGTACCTCAAGAGCTCGAATTTCTCCCCATTCATCCTCATATTGTTGGAGTCGGCCCAGTCGAGTAAGCGGTTGAGGTCTTCTTGGAGTAGGGCCATGTCCTCCTCTGTTTCTATCCTCATCTTCACTCTTGTATTGCCAGCGAACAAAGTTGCCTGGGAGTGTTGTAGTTCGCTGTCGATGTCTTCGATCATGATGAGGAACAGAATAGTGGACCCAGTACAGACCCCTGAGGTACACCGCTGCATGGACACGTCGCTTGGGTCTGAGAGGTGTCCCTGGACCAAGACCTTCTGTTTCCTGTCTGTCAGGAAGCTATGCAGCCAAATGCCCAAGGTTCCCCCTTATGCAAAGATCCCTAGCTTATGAAGGACAAGACCATGGTCGACTTTGTCAAACGCCAATTGGCGAAGTCCAAGTATGTTATGTCGACATTATTGCCCTTGCCGAGGTCTTCCAGGGTCTCATGGTGGTTAAGAAGCTGTGACAGACAGGATCAGCCCTTCCTGAAACCGTGCTGACCGTCGTTGAAGGCAGCTAGTTCCTCCATGTGGTTAGTCTTTTCCTGACGACCCGCTCGATTATTTTGATAATGTGTGAGGTCAGTACTACGGGCCGGTAGTTTTTGGCCAATCCTTTGTTGCCCCCTTTATGGATTGGTGTGACTATTCCCTCCTTTAGAGATGAGGGAACTGTGCCAGTGGCCAGAGGCTTGGTGGATATTAATGTAAGTGGTTGAGCCAGTTCTTTTTTGCAGGTTTTTACGAAGAGCGCCTGTAGCTGAATCCGCTGCAATGGCATCGATGGCTTGAATTATCTCTTCAATTCCTGGGTTGATGTCTGAGAGTATTGACGCGGTAGTGGGCTCCTGTGCAGCGAAGAAAACCGTTGGGTCTACGTCCACCATTTTGGCAGGGCTGGGTACGCTAAAAATACTTTTGTATTAACCTAAGAAGTGCGCATGGGAGGTATGAGACACCACACGCCTGTGCGCACATATTTGAGCTGTTCCCATCACTAACATCGTTATTTTACCATAAATATCGTTAATACTTATTCATATGCACCTATTTTACCATTAATATGAAGATATTAACCAACTACAACAATAAAACAAGTGGAAACAGCGTTTGGAAGGTCAAAATCGGCGATAGAGGCCGGGAGTTACATAACCAAAGGCTGAGGCAGCCTCCCACTCCTCCACATGTCTGGAGACACTGTTGCACAATACTCTCTCTCTCGCTCTTTCCCACACTTGGTAACACTGATGACAACGCCCTGCTAGCAACTCACTAATGTTAGCACGAAAATAGACCACAGAATAAGGGAATAACAGGGAAAATAGGTGATAAATGAAGGAGGGGGGGGGGGAAAGTGGGGAAGGAGGGGATGTGGAGGAGTGATATTTGGCATGGCCCAGGGGCAAACAAAAAAAAGGGTTCAAATTTTTTTGGGGTGTTTTAAATGGATTTCTTTAGGCCCAGGATCTTAAGAGTCTTCCCGCAGTCGCCCGGGAAACTCTTAAGAGTCTTCCGGCACTTGCCGGGTTAATAATAATAATAGTTCTTAAAGCTATAGCGCATGCTGAGCCAGCTAAGGATAGCCCAATAAGGCCAATTAGGCGTATTTCCATTGGGGTCATGTACTACTATCCCATCCCCTTGCTCATGAGGGATGGCAACGACTCAGTGCTTGTGAAAAACCTTTACTGCGCCGAGCGTGGGCACAATCCTGGGCCTTCTGGGTGGAAGTCCAAGACGCTAGTCACTACACCAGCGAGCCGCTATTGTGTCCTTAATATTTCCGCCATCCGTTCTGGGTCCCCCACCAGGTTTCCTGCGCCGTCTTCAAGTGGCTTTGAGTGATGCTACATTTTTGGCCTTCTTGTTTGCATACGTGAAGAAGAACTTGGAGTTGTCATTAATGTTGTGGATGGCCTATAGTTCTTCTCTTTTCCTCTGGTCATTGTGGGACTTCAGTAGGTTACATTTGATTTCCTTTAGGGCCACAAGTATTTTTGTGTGGAAGAGTTCTTGTTAGTTTCCTTTTGTAGAGGCTTCTCTTTCTCATAAGGACGTGACGGTTTCTTGGACTCTTGGTATTTTTCTTCTGTTTGACATGCTTTTTTGGTGGAACATGGGTCTTGCATATTTCTTCACAAACTCCGGTGAAAGTGGAAAGTATTACTTCGACGCTGTCATCTGCGAGGGATGTCTCCCAGTTGATCCTTAGCTTGTCTTTTATCATAGGCCTGTCTATGTCTTTGTGACGGAAGTTTAGTCTTGCCATCCCTGATTTGGTTGTTGTTGTTGTTGTTGTTGTTGTTCCCTAAGCTGCCTGGCCGAACAGCCCCGAGTCCCTGAGAAAGGCCATGGCCACGATCGGGCTTTCCCACAGAGCTCTCATTGAGTGTAGATTGTGTTGTTGGCATAAGTGGTTGTGTGAAATGCAGTCTTCTATGATGTGTTTAATGGTATGGGGTGCTGTGTTACATCCCGGGCAGGCGTCGACAACGGAGTCATCCAGTCTCTTCTGATAGCTCAGGAGAGCTGGATGGTGTCCGCATCTCAGCCTGGCCAGGTGGACTTTGTCCTCGCGAGGAAGGGAGGATTCGGAAGGATGGATTTCGGGAGGTCGTGCATGCAGCTGCGTGTTGTCTGTGAGTGAGTGGATGGATCGGTGAGAGATATGAGTATGGATGTGCTTTTGGAAGTTGGTTCGGGGTGGGCAGGGAGGGAGAGAGGACAATAATTGTGTGTGATACCGTGTGCTGGGTGTTGTTTTGATATTTCTTGGTGTCTGTGGGTGTGTTGCCATGTAGTTTAGTGGGTGGTCTTGGTTCGTGGAAACGTGGAGGCTGCTGCCAGGAATTGAGTGTCTCTCATATCCAGATGGTCTTTGACTTTGAGGATTTTGGTTTCTTGATGTAGGTGATCTGTGGGTGAAGTAGCTGTGCAGCCTGTAATGATCTTCAGGGCTTTGTTTTGAATAGTCTGTAAGGTCTTATGATGTGTTTCAGCTAGGTTAAAAGCCCAGGCTGGGCTTGCGTATTCCATCACTGATCTTATGTATTGTTTATATACTGTGGTGGTAGTTTCTTTGTTGTGTCCAAATTTTGTGTGAGCAAGTGACCTGAGGGCGTTAAGTCTGGGTGTCAGTTTCTTTTTAATGTTTGTGGTGTGCTGTTTGAATGTCATATGAGTATCATATGTTACTCCTAGGATTTTGGGTGTGTGTGTATGTGTTAGGGGTGTGTTGTTTATGGTGAGTTGAGGGATGTATTCGTGTTCTCCTGTCCAACTTGTGAGCAGGGTTGCGGTGGATTTGGCTGGGGCTAGATTAAGTCTGTTTGTAGTGCACCAGCCATGTAGTGTGTTGAGATAGGGTTGAAGGAAATCTGTTGCTCTTTTTGGGTCATGGTGTGTGCATGTGAGTGTTATGTCATCTGCATAGGAGGCTAAGTTTATTTGGGGCGTATTGGGTGTAGTTATATCGTGCATGTACAGATTGAAGAGTGCGGGTGATAGGACGGATCCTTGTGGGACTCCGTTTGGAAAGTTTCTAATTTTAGATGACTGACCGGCAAAAGATACGTGTGCACATCTGCCTGCTAGGAAGTTGGCCAGCCACCTTTTTGTGTTGTTGTGCATGTTTGTGTTGTAGATTTTGTTTGTTAGGTTGTGGCGGGGGATGGCATCGAAGGCTTTACTAATGTCGAGTGTGGCTAATAGTGATCTGTGTGGTGGTCTAGCTGAGTTGATGCCGTCGAAAGCTCTTTGTGTAAGGTCTGTGAGAAGAGTGTTTGTGGAGTGCAGTGGCCTAAAGCCATGTTGTGTTGGAGCTAGGGGTAGGTCAGGTGTAATTAGTTGTAATACTAGGCGTTCCATGACTTTGGAGGGGGAGCAAAGGAGTGTGATGGGGCGGTGCGAGGAGGGTAGCGTGGGGTCTTTGT
This sequence comes from Paralithodes platypus, assembly GCA_032716605.1. NCBI lineage: Eukaryota > Metazoa > Arthropoda > Malacostraca > Decapoda > Lithodidae > Paralithodes > Paralithodes platypus. The sequence goes on along the minus strand of CM064483.1, from coordinate 15,951,696 downwards.
TGGGTTTGGGGAATGTGATGATGATACCATGCTTCCAAATGTCTGGTATTGTGTTGTGTGAATAGCTGTAGTTTGATATGTTAGTGAGTGCTTGTATGCCTTGTGGTCCCAGGTGTCTGAGATGTATGTTGCTTATGTTGTCTAGGCCACAGGCGGGTGAGTGCTTGAGATTGTTGATGATATGCTTTGTCTGGTGATTGGTGAAGGGTGTATAGTCAGGGTCTGTGGGGAATTGTCTCTTACGTCGGATGACACGTCGGTCGTCTTTGTGAGGTTTTAGGTGGCTGACATGTGAAAAGTGATTGATGAGAGTGTTTGCTTGTTGTTTACATGAAGGAGTGGAGTCTGTTGTTGTGATTGCAGCATGTGATTGTGTTGTGTTGCTGTTGGAAAGTGTGATGCTGTTTAGTGTTTTGTAGAGTTTTTTGGGGTTTGTTTTGTGATCAAGTGTTTGTAGGAAGTTATTCCAATTTAGTTTTTGTTGTTCTTGTATTTTGTTGTTAGTTTGGGTGTTGAGTGCCTGAATTTGTTGTGTGATGTCTTGTGTGTGGGGTGCTGGGGAGTGTTTCAGTATGTCGCGTTGTCTGATGAGGTTTTGAATTTCTGGTGTGAAGTTGGGGTTGTGTCTTTTTCTGTTAGCTCTTGGAATGTGTTTCTTGTCAGCGTTTTGGATAGTTTTATTGAGTATGTGTACAGCATTGTTGATGTTAGTGATGGGTGTACTGTTTAGAATTGTGAAGTGTTGTTCTGTCTCATTTGTGAATGCTTCCCAGTTAGCTCTTTTATAATTGGTGTATGTGTGTTTCAATGTTTGTGGCTAGCTGGGGTGAGTCTGGTTTTGGTGGTGATAATGATCGGGAGGTGGTCAGAGCCTAAGGTTCTGACCACCCTCCAGGATGTTGTGGGGGCGAGTTCTGGGGAGCAAAAGGTGATGTCTGGAGATGATGGGTTATAGAGGGCTTGGTGAGGAATATGGGTATGTTGATGGATGTCGTTAAGGATGATGAGGTTATCGGTTTGGTTTTGTAGTACCAGCCCTCTGTCTGTGTCGGGGTTGTCGACAAACCAGGCCGACATCTTGGCGTTGAAGTCACCACTCAGGATGATGTGTGGGATGTGTGGGGTGTTTGTGATGTGTTGTAAGTGTGGTCTGTATTCATTTGGTACTGTAGGGGATGTTTGGGGAGGGATGTATGTGTTTATGATGGTTATATTGGAGTTGTTGCCAGTGCATATTTTAATTGACTGTATTTCTGTTGTGTTATCATTTGGGGAGAGGAGGGATTTGGTTTGTACACTGGTTACTATGTATGATATTTCTTTGTGTACCAGGGTGATGAGTCCACCGCCCCCGCCGACAGCCCGGTCTTGTCTGATGGTGGTGAAATTATGAAATGTGGGTGTTTTTTGTGTTGTGCGGAGTTTTGTTTCTTGTAAGATGGCAATGTGTATGTTGTGTTGTTTGATGAAGTGTGAGAGTTCGTGTTTCTTTGTGTTGATGCCATCTATGTTCAGTTGAAGAATGTTAATGTTATGTGCACGATGTATGTTGGGTGCTGCTGCACGAGGATGGGGTGGGGGGGGGGGGGGGGGGGGGGGGGGGGGTTGGGAGGGGTGAGGGGGGGGTGGGGATTGGGGAGCAGGAGATGGGGGTTGGAATGGATTAGGATGGGGTGTGGTGTGTTGAGTTGAGGATGTGGATGGTATGGGAAGGTTAGGTGGGTTAGGGAGGAGAAGTGGATGGGTTTTAGGGGGGGAATTGGATGATATGGGAAGGTTAGGTGGGTTGGGGAGGAGAGGTGGACGGGTTTTAGGTGAGGGATTTGACTGGGAGAGGGAGGGGCATGAGGAACAGGTCCAGGTGTTTGTGTAGGGTTTCTTGGAGGCAAGTGTTGTGCAGGTGAAGTGGGTCCAGTTCCCGCATGAATTGCAGAGAACTGAACCCTTAGTATGGCGACTCGAAGTGATGGATTTTGAGCAAGTTGGACATATGTATGTGTACGTGGGTCCTGGGTTGCTCTCAATGTCTCCGGCTAGAAGAAGTCTTCGAGAAATGACAGCTGGAGAGTCATTTCTCGGTGTAGGAAAAACTGTGTGATGTGTGTGTGGTGTGAGAGGTGTGGAAATTCCCGGCGCGACCGAAGCCGCTCCAAGGACCCGTGCCCCCAGGGAAGGGGCAGGGGATGGTTGTGACGGTTTGGCTCCCGAAACTGCTCCCCGCGGCCGGCATCCGGTTTTCCTCCACTGGTCGTTGATTTTGTCTTCGGCCGTGGAGGGTCGGCAGCCATCCGCGGTTGGCAGCCTCGGGAGGTGGCCCCACGGCGTAGACGCCGCCACATCAGGACCCTGATTTGGTTTGTTGACCTTGTTGTGCTGTTTCATTCATTAGTGCGATAATTACGACTGTATATATACCTTCGCAAATCCTATGATCTGACATGGAGGTCTCATATAGTTCATAGTTGTTCAGTATTCTATGGTTATTGCTTAGGAACAGATCTAGGATGCTGGTTGCTCTTGTTAGTTCGGCTATGAATTGTGAGAGGAATTTTGTCTCTGTGAGTGATGTAAACTGCCTTGCTTGTCTTTTCTCGTCTGCTGTTCCTCCCTGTTATGCCCTGTTTTTCTACAGGATTAACTTGGGTAATGTGAGTTCTAACTGACTGGGTATAGAAGGCTGCATGCACAAAACAAGGTATGAGGAATAGAGAACACAATATAAACACACGGTAACAAGACACACGATCACATTTATTGACGTACACGCTTCTGTAGTTTTCTTGATAATGATTAATATGAAACATAAGAAGGTATGAATACTCGTACTAGACAAATGATAGAATTGAACAACTAGCATTAAGTGGATCTGGATGGAGCCTAGTCTCCCACTTCCAACGTTCAGGTATTAATCTTCTGATCACTGGCTTTATTCATAAGTTGACATACTGGAGACCATCAATGTTACTTATAGATTCAAATTCACTGTTAGATTTATTACTGGTAGCTCTGGTGCACAAGTAGTAGTTCACAGACTAGATTAGACACGCGTATTTTAGAGCACAGGAATTCTAGTAACCTCAGGGGGTACTGATCTAAGTTTTATATTCTTATAGCAGAAACACATAGAACGCAAATCAGTGGACGAACATTAGATGTCACTAGGGTTTCACTTCTATGTAATAATATCTGGATATATGGGTAATTACGAGAGTTAATATCGCCTGTTAATTTATAAACACTGATACGCTTAGCACTTCCTAATGGAATGGTTATATATGAATTATACTGGGGCAAAGATATAGCCACTTCATAGAAATATTAATAAGTGAGTCTCTAAATAGCACTGTAACACTGTAGTACTGATAGAGTGAATCTTGGGTAGTATTTTATTGGTCTGGTCCTGGTTATCTTGCGTCCGTGATGTTGGGGGCTAACGACTGGTTCCGCGGCCCTCCAGGTGGTCCATATGTAGGAAGTTCTCAAGACGGATCTCTTGGCGATCGTTGCTGGCTACACTCTTATATACCCACTGGTTTGTGAAGGTTATAAGGTGCACGTAGATTTCTTGTACGTGGACAGATCCTTCTATCTAAATCTGCCACGGAGTCTGCCGGCTCTGGAACTCAATTCTCAGCAACAAACAATGATAGAACTGGAGGTCAACTCTGGTGACCAACCAGTGGTTGGTGTCTATCTTTCAACTGATTTTACTGGGGGCTGGAGCTTGGTTTATAGGTTCGGTTTTGGACCCTGTAGGCCATAGGGATCTCGAGTTTTGATGGACTTATTTGAGCTCTCAATTGATACGGGAACTAGGTAAGGTGGTGATTACTCTTGTGGCACATGGCTGTATGGAGCCTTCATAATGTGATATAACTGAGCCTTAGTAAGAGGTACTATTTTGGCTATACTGGAAGTATTTAGGGGAGAGAGACTGGATCTACTTTGCGAGGCGGTTTGGGACAGCTGTGATAGGGGCGTCTCTCTTAGATTGCTCAGTCTTCATTGGGTATACACCCAAATTGAACACTACCTCAAACAAAATGATCTATTCTATAAGTTTCAATCAGGTTTCAGATGCATGTACTCGACAGACTCCTGTCTCATCCACTTAACGGATCACATTCGTAAAGAAATGTCTAAAGGTAACTACACCGGTATGGTTCTTCTTGATCTACAAAAAGCGTTTGACACAGTAGACCATGATATCCTATGTAATAAACTACAAGCAATGGGCATAGGATCTGTGAACTGGTTTAAATCTTATCTTAGTGGTAGAACCCAAAGAGTCAAAATTGATGATAATATATCTGATCCTATGCCAATTAATTGTGGGGTCCCGCAGGGAAGCATCCTTGGTCCCTTACTCTTTCTCTGTTATGTGAACGACATGGAACTGAGCGTCTCATGTAAATTATTACTGTATGCAGACGACAGCGTGCTTCTGGTTTCAGGAAAAGACCCAATAAGTATTGCCGCTTCACTTTCCAAAGAACTAGCATCATGTAGTGAATGGCTAGTGGACAATAGACTATCTCTTCACCTGGGCAAGACAGAAGCCATCTTATGTGGAACAAAACGCAAACTGAAAGACATTGTGGGCTTCTCGGTCAACTGTAATGATATTCCTATAACAACAGTGTCACAAGTTAAATATCTCGGACTGAAACTGGACGCGAGTTTGTCAGGTGAAACAATTTTGGAATCTATCCTGAGTAAGTGTAGAGCACGTATAAAATACCTGTATAGACAGGTGGGATGCTTGCCCGCGGCGACCAAAAAGACCCTCTGCCAAGCGCTTGTTCAATGTCATTTTGACTATTCTGTGTCATCCTGGTACTCTGCATCATCTAAATCAGCACAGCACAAACTTCAGGTCACTCAAAATAAAATGGTTAGGTTCATGCTGAACCTAGGACCCAGATCACATGTTGGCCAGGAACAACTTCAGTCACTAGGTATGCTCAATGTCTCTGACAGGGCCAAACAAATCAGGCTAACTAATGCCCTCAAAATTTTCTATGACAGAGCTCCAGAGTATCTAAAGAATGATTTTGGTAAAGCAAATGAGAGGAGTGGACATAATACAAGAAACATGATGTTTAATTTTAAGGTCCCGAGAATCCAAGGACAGGGTAAGCAAACATTCTTCTTCACTGCCATCAAAGACTGGAACGACCTACCCCAGTCAGTCCGTGAAAAGAGAACACTGTATTCCTTCAGACGTAGCCTGAAGGAACACCTGAACCGGACAGCTGCGAGAAGGGAGCACCAAGCTTATGTCTACTACTAAATACGACATAAGAGATAGACAAACCAAACTGAAATTATTCTGATTACGGATTACTGATATTTACTCTAGGATGTAAGGTATCTTAAATTAACCCCCTAGATATACTTTCTCTAAAGTATCTATTTCTTTATCCTCCCAATTTCCCCAGCTAACCTAATCCCACAAGGACCCCAATGGAAATACGCCTAACGGCCTTATTGGGCTATCCTTAGTTGGAATTATGCAAGGCTGGTACATGTCATATTTATAACAAACTATGTGGTACCAACTCTGTAAATTGCTAACTGATTAAATATTATTATTATTATTTATTATTATTCTATGGTATAGCTGAGGTGCTAATTTGGTTATCAGAGTATGCAAGAAAGGTTAATGGGTTATTGTGGGTTAATAGAGGTTAGTAAAGGTGTTAGTCATACATGGTTAGTTCATTGATAGGAAGAATTCCTGTGCTACCTGGCAATGACCCGGAAGTCAAAACAGGGGTCAGGTATGCCTCCGCAGGGGTAGGGGTCTCCCTCCTCGGGTGGGTGACAGGGGTAGGTGCGCGTCCTCCCTCTGGGATGGTCGTCCGGGCGGCTGTGGCTGGGGGCTTGCCATATTACAAGTGTTTGTAATAACCCTCTGTTTATGAGACAGATGTGGGTGTTCGTAATACCAAAACCGAAGGTGCCTTGACCAGCTGGTTTAATTGGTTGGGTTGTTAATTGCATGGTTTGTTGGATGTGGTGGAGACTGGGTTGCTAACTCTGCCACATTTATCTGGAAGTATGGCAATAGAAGTTAGTTACTGGCGAGGCGGCTAGCCTCGCACTGACGATCATTTGGTACTGGGTTGTGAGGGAATAGATGGCATGCAAAGGGTTAGTAAAGTTCTAATGGTGTTCCTTCCTACTGGGGGAAGGTAGGCTGGATAGGAGTATATAATTTATACAAAAGGTTTGAGAATGTTAGTATCGGAAAAGTTAAGGATATTCAGGGGGTATGGTGGAGAGGCTAGGTTAGTAGGGAGTGGAGGAGCGTGGGGGGTTAACGAGAGGGAGAGGGTTAAGGGGGGCTACGTGGAAGTTTGACCCTAAGGTCTCTGGGCGTAGGGGTGGCATTAGGCTACAGTTGGTATCTTAGACTGGGGGTTACCGACAGGGAAGGTAGGGTAATTAAACGCTACCGGGGGGTGAGCAATAGGTGGTGGTATATGAGTCTGGAAATTATAGAATCATGTGGACTGTGGGGAAGATGAGGTTAGCTGTAGGTGTGTGCTTGACTGTGGATAAAAGTAGAGAAAAACATAGTGTACTATTACTCGTCAATACGAGGGGTTATGGACACTATTATTTGACACGATTTCTTGCTGATCTAGTTGTCCCTGGGAACTGCGTTTTCTATGAAATATAGACCAAAGAAAGCGGCAGTTCGTAGGAGTAGCTTCGTTATTGTTTCGTGGTAGATATGCATCGAGACAATGGTAAAAGAGGGTTAGCTATACAATCTCTGGTTGGGGTAAGAATTAGAGTTACTGCATGGTTGCTAACCTCTTCAGTCATTATCTCTGTCTAGGTCTTACAGGAATAATGGTTATATATTGTTACAACCCAAAGTTTGGAGAGACTAGTGGAACTAGCTTAGTTAAAGATTTGGCCCCGAAGGAGTCTAGAGGGTGACCTTTAGGTTGAACACAAAGACTGAACTTTAGTTTAAGGGTGTTCAGTATGGATAAGTACTTTTATTAATTTAGTACTTGTATTAAGGTAAAGTCTCTTTAAGAGTAGTTCTCGTATTTTAATATTTATTACTAAGATGATATTTTAATTTAAGAGTTGTTCTCGTATTTTAATCAGACTTCAAAGTAGTCTTCTGGATATTATATAGGGTTAATCTTCCTCACTTCATTTAATCATTAGGGTATAAATATATATGGATAAGAAAAGAATACACAATTTTTGTTAATATAATAAAATCAAATTTAAGTAATATAACAAAACCAATATGTATTATAAATTTAAAGTTATAAAACAAAATAAAACAAATACAATGGTAATTAATATTAATGCAAAATATTTAATTTATACAAAATGAAAACAAAAAAGAAAATCAAAATGAAAATATAAGTTATAGTCACGATATCTCCCGTAGTCAAACCGAAGGGGGGTAGTTCCTGGAGTTTTAAAACAACGCTTTCTGGAAGCGATATTCCCGAGAACGTTGCACCGAGAAAGTCTAAGATAACACTGACCCCACTCATTATTCCCGCCCCGTCATTGACTACGGTAGTTTTAATGTGACCAGAAAAGAAACATCCACCCCCTGGTGTTCACGAGCAGAGATAGCATTGAACTTTAATTTGAATTACATATTTATTGAGTGAGACTTCGAAACTCTGCTCGATCAAAATGAGAGGGATAGAAGTAAGAAGGATATTGGGATGCGAAGTTTCGGGCCTCTGTTGGTTTGGTTGCTTGAAGCCCCGACCCCGATCTCAGACTGGTTGATGCGTTTGAAGGGTGGAAGTGAACCCGTACAGTCAGAGCCTATAGGTCCGTGACACCTCCCCCCTTAAAGTCCTCGAAGGGGAGCGAAGAGGACTAGGTAGCGAGAGGAGGAATAGGCTCCGCTGTAGGTGGAAGATCTCTTGACAAGGCGCCTGCAATCCGATTGTCTACCCCACGAATATGGCGAACAATGAGATGGTACTCTTGTAACTGCAGAGCCCACCGGAGAAGTCGTTGGTTGTTGTTCTTCATCTTGTGCAGAAAAGTAAGAGGGTTGTGGTCAGTATAGATGATGATTGGTGGATAGTGCTGAGGGAGATAACATTCGAACTTCTTCACCGCTGACACCATCGCCAAGCACTCCTTCTCCACTGTGGAATAACTCCTCTGGTGTCTCTTCAGTTTGGTGGAGAAGTACGAGACAGGATGTAGGACGCCAGTTGTCTTATCTGGTTGCAGAAGTACTGCCCCGACTCCTCTATCACTCGCATCAACCTGAAGATGGTAAGGCAATGCGGAATCAGGAGCATGAAGTACCGGGTAGGATGAAAGGAGGCACTTCAGTTGGTCAAAGGCAGCAGTACAGGTGGGATTCCAGACAAACTTAATTTTAGGGCTTGTAAGATCTGAGAGGGGCGCTGATATGGCTGCAAAGTTCGGACAGAATCTGCGGTAGAATCCGCACATCCCTAAAAACCGCATGATGGATTTGCGGTCAGTTGGCTGGGGAAAGGCGGTGATTGTCTCCACGTTAGCTTCCTTGGGACGTGCAGTACCCTGACCCACCACATGGCCAAGGTAGGTCACTGATCCTCGTCCAAAGCAGGACTTGGCCAGGTTGATGGTGAATCCAGCAGCAGCCAAGCGCTCCATCAGCCCGTCCAGTCTGGAAAGATGATCCTCCCAATTATCTGAAATAATCACGATGTCATCTAAGTAAGTGTCTACACCTTCTAAATCCTGAATAGTATATGACATGACCCTTTGAAATGTGGCAGGAGCATTCATCATGCCAAAAGGCATGACTCTATATTGGAAGAGCCCAAAAGGAGTGGTGAAAGCCGAGATGATTTTAGCTCTATCGGTCATCCCAATTTGGTAATACCCCTTCTGCAAGTCTATGGTTGATACTACCTTAGCAGCCCCTACTTTATCTATTAGGTCATCAATTCTAGGTAGTGGATATGCATCAGGGACTGTCACCGCATTTACTTTCCTGTAATCAGTACACAGCCTACTACTACCGTCTGGTTTTGGGACTAATAAAGAGGGTGACGCCCAAGGGGAATGACTTGGTTCCACTAAGGACTTCTCCAACATAAAGTCAATTTCCTTTCTCATGATCTCTTGCTTCTGAGGGTTTAGTCTGTATGGTGATTGTTTGATAGGTCTTACTTCTGGTGAGGTCAAGATAACATCGTGATGATGGTCCTTGCAAAAGCCAGGGACATCCAATGTGACTGAAGGGTAACTTACAAGCAATTTCCTTAGATCATCTCTACGTGATGGCGACATGTCCGACAAATATTGATCTAAGGAACATAATAGTTCGCGGTTCTTTGGGCTTCCACAAGGTGAAGGAAGGTCACCAAACTCAATCACATCAGAGTCTCCTACCTTTTGCAATTCCCACGAGTCTGGTACAGTATATACAGCTAGTATTGGGGTATTCTCCTCAAGCGGCCTTTCTATGTACGCCTTCATCTGGTTTAAGTGAACAATCCTTTGATCCTTCCTTCGATCAGGAGTGCGAACAACATAGTTTAGCTTGGAAAGTTTCTGAGAGACTACATATGGGCCACAAAATTTGCTTTTTAATGGACTACCAGGAATGGGCAGGAAGAGAAGGACTTTGTCTCCAGGACTAAATGTTCTACTTTCAGACTTGCGATCGTAGTGGGTTTTCATTCTTGACTGACTCTTCTCAAGGTTGGCCAGTGCTAGCGCTCTTACATTTGACATCTGAAGTTTTAACTCATTTATGTACTCTGCAACTGTGCGAGAAGGATGATCAGATACTTCCACAAACCAAGAATCTTTCAAGACCTTTAGAGGGCCTCTGATCTGACGCCCATATAGCAACTCAAAAGGGGAGTATCCTAGGGACTCTTGAGGGCACTCTCTAACGGCAAAAAGAAGCCAGTCAATGTTGGCATCCCACTCTTTCTCAGTCTCAAAACAAAACTTTTTTATCATGGATTTCAGAGATTGATGATGGCGTTCTAGGCAACCCTGGGTCTGAGGTCTGTACGCAGTGGCTATCTTCTTATCTACCTCTAACTCCCTCAGTACTGCTTTCATTAGGTTACTTGTAAAATTTGACCCCTGATCACCCTGAATTTCTTTAGGAATGCCTACTTTTGTGAAAAGATGCAACAGATGGGACACAATAGTCTTAGCCTTGATATCTTTTAAAGGGAAAGCCTCAGGATACCTAGTTGCAGCACACATTACGGTAAGTAGATACTGGTTCCCTTTCTTAGTTTTGGGAAGAGGCCCTACACATCAATTACTATTTTCTCAAAGGGCTCTGTAGTGACAGGGATAGAAGCAAGTGGAGCTTTAGGGATGGTCTCATTTGGCTTTCCTACTATCTGGCAAGTGTGACAAGACTTTACAAATTTGGTTACATCTTTTTTCATGTTAGGCCAGAAGAAATGAGCTAGGATCTTTCTGTATGTATTTCTCTGTCCCAAATGACCAGAGTTTCCGTCATGAGCTAATCCCATTACAGCAGATCTGATGGAGGTAGGGATGATTACCTGATGTACTATAGACCAAGTATCTGAGTCAGGCCTATCAGGCGGGTGAAAACTACGCATAAGGACCCCTTTGTGATAGTAGATGTTAGGGTTTTTCCCATTTATGGGTTTGTCATCAGCAATGTGCCTGAGCTTAGCAAGTAAAGTGTCTGCCTCTTGAGCTTGTATGAGGTTTTCCCTAGACATGATCTGGGTGAACAAGGTATCCTGACCTGAGGGTGAGAGAGAGTCATTAGACACTGCAGCAGTTTGTGAACGGGTGACAGCGCAAACCGGGAAAATATGTGGTTTCTCCTGATCTAGCTTTGCAGTAGGACTGTATAACATGGGTTTGTCTCTCACTATCATGTCAGGAATCATCCCATGTCCAGCCAAGTCATTTCCTAAAAGGAAAGTTACCCCCGGAATAGGAAGATCTGTATCCAAGACGGCTACTCTAACTGACCCCTGGATCAGGTCACTGCCTATCTGTATATCAGCCATGTCTGCAGTATGACCAGAGCTTAAAGATTTAAGTGTAACTTTTCCCCCAGTGTAGTGGTTCTCAACTGAAGGCAAGGCAGTCTTACACAACAAGCTTTGGGCTGATCCAGTGTCTCTTAAGATGGTAACTGGGTAAGTCTGTGAGTCATCTGGAAGAGAGACAGTTCCAGGTACCTTAAAGGCAGAAAAAGGATCAGAAGAGGCATTCTGGGTATGTATACATGTTATAGGTGCCCCAGAAGGTTTTGTTTGTTTTTGAGGTCTTTGAGAAGTGGCAAGTGTGAGTTTGTATGCAGCAGAGGTCTTACACTTTGGATGTGTACACTGCATGATGTTATGCCCTGTCTGTTTACAATATGAGCAGAAATCTTCAGACTTTCCTTGACTTTGAGATGGGCTTTTGGGAGCATTTGTTTGCGACATGACTTTAGACACAGGGTTATAGCTTGAGGAGAATCTCACATTTGGGGTTTTTGTCCTATCATAGCTTGGTACAACCCTATGGATTAAAGCATAGCTGTCAGCTAATTGAGCAGCCTTGGTAAGGTCATTCACTCCCTTCTCCTCTATATATACTAGCATACTGGGCGGTAACCTACGCTTCCACTCCTCTAGAACAACAAGGTTAACTTACTCTGTGAAGGTGGTGACTTTTTTAGCAGCTAACCATTTTTTAAGCATCCGTAGTTTATCCATGGCAAACTCCAAAAATGTATGTTTTTCTGGCTTGATGTAGTTCCGAAAAGTTCTACGGTAATGATCAGCGGTGATAGCATAAGCATCTAATATAGCGCTCTTTACAAAGTCATAGTCATTAACGTCCTCCAGGTGATTGAAAGTTTTCTGAGCTCTTCCTACGAGTTTGGGTTGGAGAAGCCATGGCCATTCCTCTTTTGGCCATTTAAGGTGTTCAGCAGTTTTCTCAAACGTGGAGAAAGATTTCTCTGGGTCACTCTCGTCAAAGGGTGGTACTAGGGAGATGTTTTTAGATAGTTGGAATCTTGGCTTCTGGGCTTCCATTTCGGTCTTCTGCAACTGTAATTTCTCTTCTTTGAGGCGTTTTGTTTCTTCCAAGTTTTGAATTTTAGCAATTTCTAGTTCTCTGTCTTTCTCTTTCTCCCGTTGTTGTGTCTCAAGTTTCAAGAGTTCTAGTTGCCGATCTTTCTCTTTCTCCTGAACCTCGTGCAGAAGCTGCTGGCGAAACTTCTCCCTTTCAAAATCCAGTCTGTCTTCTGACCACGGCTCAGGAGATGGAGAGTGTTTCCCCTGGGAGTTTTCCTGTATGGTACTCTGGGAATCTTCATCATTATCAGCCATTATCATTGAACTACTCATGGGAGTAAGTGAATCTACAGCTTCAGCAGGTAAGATTTCTCTATTTGTCAGTTCTTCTATGACTGTGTTTTTCAGGATTTCCTTAGTGTGTGAACTCTCATAGCTTATGTCAAAGGAATAAGCTATAAACTTCCAATCATCCTTGGAGATCACCTGACCTTTAAGTTTGTCTATAGAGGGCTCTCGACAAAATTGTTTAGCATTAAACTTTGCCATTTTGATTTTAATTAGGACTAGATGAGGTAGAGAAGATTACCGCTCAATTTATACTAGACTGACAGCTAATGTATAGAGGATGGGGTTACTATAGCTTCACATACTGTATAATATAAAGACTGGAATGAACGGCAATATTGACTAATATGGACTCGCTTTATAGTTACCGGTAATGGTAGATTACTAACCCTGGATAACTATTAACAAGTGCATACTATATGGACTAGGGATATTCCTAGTAGAGACGGGTTACCTAATAGTCAGGTTGACACTAATATCCCAAATCAATATGATTAGTGTGAGTAACTCCCACCTGTTGAGCGAACTATGGTCGACAACAACAGGAGGGTTGATAAGTAAGGACGACAGGCAAGAACCTGACCATTAGTGAACCTGGGGAGACACGATCCCTTGATATCGAAACTAAAGGAAGAAGGCATGAGATTTATGTGCGTTAGGAGATCCTACTTCTAGTTACAGATATATGTTAGGTGATCGTGGATGGTCTCCTATAGTTTTGATTTGCTAAAAAAGACGAGTTTAACTGGTCATTCCTATTCTGAAGAGATTTTACTTAAAGAGGGGCGACTCAGATAGGTGACCGATGTGCGAAAACGCTAATTTCGTCACATGAAAGATTAAGAGATTGATACACAATGTCCACCACCGTCTGCCTAGTGTTAATGAACATGGATGAATATGAGGATTTGAGATGACGAGTGATCCTGACTATCTCTTAAACCACAGAACTTCCCCAACTTATGACCAACCTGAGCTATTACCTCTAAAATGCACAAACCGACTAAAGGGAAAGGAATGTATTTAAGCATCAGGAGTAATATAATAATTCAGGCTAAAGATATCGTGACGTAAAGATAAATAATTAAATTTATGAATTTACTATGAACATTAGAAAACCCAATTCATATAATGAAGTGCAGAGATTAATCAGAAAAGATCCCGGACAGGCCCCCAATATGTTACAACCCAAAGTTTGGAGAGACTAGTGGAACTAGCTTAGTTAAAGATTTGGCCCTGAAGGAGTCTAGAGGGTGACCTTTAGGTTGAACACAAAGACTGAACTTTAGTTTAAGGGTGTTCAGTATGGATAAGTACTTTTATTAATTTAGTACTTGTATTAAGGTAAAGTCTCTTTAAGAGTAGTTCTCGTATTTTAATATTTATTACTAAGATGATATTTTAATTTAAGAGTTGTTCTCGTATTTTAATCAGACTTCAAAGTAGTCTTCTGGATATTATATAGGGTTAATCTTCCTCACTTCATTTAATCATTAGGGTATAAATATATATGGATAAGAAAAGAATACACAATTTTTGTTAATATAATAAAATCAAATTTAAGTAATATAACAAAACCATTATGTATTATATAATTATAATTTAAAGTTATAAAACAAAATAAAACAAATACAATGGTAATTAATATTAATGCAAAATATTTAATTTATACAAAATGAAAACAAAAAGAAAATCAAAATGAAAATATAAGTTATAGTCACGATATCTCCCGTAGTCAAACCGAAGGGGGGTAGTTCCTGGAGTTTTAAAACAACGCTTTCTGGAAGCGATATTCCCGAGAACGTTGCACCGAGAAAGTCTAAGATAACACTGACCCCACTCATTATTCCCGCCCCGTCATTGACTACGGTAGTTTTAATGTGACCAGAAAAGAAACATCCACCCCCTGGTGTTCACGAGCAGAGATAGCATTGAACTTTAATTTGAATTACATATTTATTGAGTGAGACTTCGAAACTCTGCTCGATCAAAATGAGAGGGATAGAAGTAAGAAGGATATTGGGATGCGAAGTTTCGGGCCTCTGTTGGTTTGGTTGCTTGAAGCCCCGACCCCGATCTCAGACTGGTTGATGCGTTTGAAGGGTGGAAGTGAACCCGTACAGTCAGAGCCTATAGGTCCGTGACAATATACAATGGTGTACCCGTGGGTAACATAGTTTCTTATCAATTATGACATGGGGGTTAACATATTACTTCTCGGATGGAAGAACATACATAGATTTATGGGGCGGTTGGTCTTCAGAAACTTAGTCTGGCAAGGCAGGGGTTAACATATTACTTCTCGGATGGAAGAACATACATAGATTTATGGGGGCGGTTGGTCTTCAGAAACTTAGTCTGGCAAGACAAGGTGTAGGACACGAGGGGTAGTGGATACGCGAGGTGGGGGAAGGGTCAGCGGTTAAAAACGATAGGCAGGTGTGGTTTGGAGCTGCTTAGCCCTGCGGGCTTCGGCCTGTCTGAACTGGTTGGCTTGGTCACCTGGTCCTTCGGGCTTCTTGTTCTGGGGTATTTTACTTCCGCTACCTCGAGTGTCTCCCAGTTCACGTGCGGGAAGTTGAAGTCGCCCAGGAGTAGGTATTTGGTGTCGGGAGCTGGCAGGTTTTTGAGAGTATGCTTCATTTTACTTATGACATCCTCAAATAGATCATGGGTGGTGTTTGGAAGCCTGTACGATTACCGTTGCTAAGAGATTCAAAAATTCCCTTATAAAGAGGGAAAGAATTTCACATGTCCCGTTTGAGTAGCTATATATATATATATATCCAAGGTTTCTACTGCAAGGTTGTTTTTCAGATATATGGCAACTGTCCAGGTGTAAAGTTAGTGAAAATAGGCTAGCATAAACAGATCGGATGCAGAAATACCCTGAGCCGACCAGGCCAAGTGGGATATCTCTATTGATCTAACTGGTAATTGGTGTGTCTCACAACCCAAGGGTTCTGTGTTCAAGCCCCCACCAGGGCTTGATATTTTCGGGAGGCTATTCCCGCATCTAACAAAGTTTAGGTGTGCTAGCTGGTAAAATTGTTCAGATGGTTGAGAGTAAGATCGGAGCCGATCCATAAATCCTCTTTCGGGTATGGTGTAAAAAATGATTCCTACAGAACAAGGAAGGGGATAGAAGAGCACAGGGAGTGTATGTGAGATGCGCTTGGGTTAATTGGGTTGTGGAGTTGCCTGCAGCCGCCCAAGCGAGTTGCCAACTGGGCTGTTAGTGTGTCTGTGTAGCACACGGTGCGTGTTGTGCACCGCTCAGTGAAGTTGACTTACCATTCCCGTTCATCTCTCTGACGGACTCTCGGTCGATTCGGCTCAGTTGATCCTCTCTGTTCGGAGCCTTCACTTCCCGGAAGGTGAAGTAGTGTACAGTCAGTGAAAATAGGCTAGCCTAATCAGATCGGATGCGGAAATACCCTGAGCCGACCAGGCCAAGTGGGATATATCTATTGGTCTAACTGGTAAGGTGTCTGCCTCACAACCCAAGGGTTCCGTGTTGAAGCCCCCACCAGGGCTTGATATTTTCGGGAGGCTATTCCCACAACTAACAAAGTTTAGGTGCTGGTAAAATTGTTCAGATGGTTGAGAGTATACGATCGGAGTTCCATAAATCCTCTTTCGGGTATGGTGTAAACGTTGACCTTTCCCGGGTTAAAGAAGAAAACATGCAAGGAGCAAGCAAAGTAGATCGTGGAAGATAACACTTTACACTTTGTTACACTTTGTTGTATTCCGTCCGTTAGTGACACAGTTGAGCTGGGGCTCCACTGCGACCAGGCAGCTCCCTTTCTTCCATTCTCCATTCTAGAAGTCGGTTGGAGTTGGTGCTGGGGTATCCTGGTGTTGGTGGCCGGTCCGGTATTTTGGCCAGCCACATGTCCAAGTGTTTCTTGAAGGTGTCTGGAGACACCCCGGTCATGTTCCTGAGAGGGGCTGGTATACAGTTGAACAGTCTGGTTCCATTGTATGTAAAGCTGTGATGGATCAGGGATTTGATTTTTTGTGTTGATCCCGGCGTAGTCCTCACATAGCACAGCCTCCCTCGCCTTTGGTGTTGAGTCTCTTGGATGTTTGGATTTGGTACCTTTTTTTCCAAAATCTTCCAGACGTAGATGATGATGTATCTCTCCCTACGTCTTTGAAGTGAGTACAGCTGCAGCTCCTTGAGTCTCTCCCAGTAGTTAAAATGTTGAAACCCATGGATTTTACTGGTGAATGTCCTCTGGGTGGCTTCGATTTCTGTTATTTCTCCTACTTTTTGGGGAGACCAGAGCTGAGAGCAGTACTCCAGTCGTGGTAGGACCAGTGACTTCCACAGTGTTAACATACACCTCGCATTTCTTGTGTGGAAGGTTCTCAGGATCCAGCCTGCTATTTGTTTTGCTGTTGTTGTGGCTTTGGTAATATGCTGGGAAAAAGTGGCGGCACTGCTCATATTTACTCCCAAGTCCTTCACTGTGTCTTTGGCGGTAATTTCTTGCTGTCCACTTTTGTAGTTGGTGTCGTTTTGTAGTGCTCTCTTGTTCCCGTACCTTAGAAGCTCGAACTTGTCTCCGTTTAGGGCCATGTTTTTTTCTTCTGCCCACTTCAGGATTTTGTCCAAGTCTTGTTGTAGTAGCTGTGCATCATGTTGTGAGGTGATTTTCTTCATGAGTCTGGTGTCGTCTGCAAACGATGAGGCTGTTGAGTGTTCCAGGTCCCTGTCGATGTCTCCTATCATGATGAGGAATAGGAGAGGTCCCAGTACTGATCCTTGTGGTACTCCGCTGATGACCCCACCTGCTTCTGATAGGCTTCCTTGAACCGTGACTCTTTGTTTTCTGTTGGTGATGAAGCTGTGGAGCCATCTTCCAAGGTCTCCCCCTATTCCCAGTGATTTGAGTTTATGTAGAAGGATCCCATGGTCCACCTTGTCAAAAGCTTTGGCGAAATCTAGATATATGACGTCTACAATTTCTCCGTCTTGAATATCCTGTAGGATTTTGTCGTAGTGTGATAGTAGTTGTGAAAGGCAGGAGCGGCCTTGTCTAAAGCCATGTTGACCCTCGTTGAATGCCTCGTTATCTTCCAGGTGGCTGACCATCTTAGCTCGTATTGTTCTTTCTATGATTTTAATAAGATGTGACGTCAGCACCACTGGTCTGTAATTTTTGGCTATGCCTTTTCTGCCCCCTTTGTGTATTGGTGTGACAGTACCTTCTTTTAGGGCTTGTGGTACATATCCAGTTTGGAGGGACTTGCTCCACAGCAGTTTTAGAGGCAAGGCTAGCTGATGTTTGCAGTTTTTTAGCAGTTGGGCATGAAAGCCGTCTGGTCCTGCCGCAGAGTTTGGTCCAATCTTGTCGATGGCTGCTATTATGTCCTCTGTTGATACTGTTACCGAGGAGAGTTGATGTGGTGTCCCTGGAGCGTTGTCAAAGAAGGGACAAGAAAATTAAGGAAATTAATTAAGAAGATAAAAAAGCATGTGTATAATGAAATAAAAAGAAGAAATGTAAAAAGGATCACGCCACATAATAAAACAATAATAAAAAAATAAACTCTCAGGGAAGAGCATTTAGTAAGGCATTATACTTTCCGAACCACAACCACTGAACTGGGGCAAAACTAGTCGAAATATATTTTCTATTATATTTTCAGTATTTTGCTGTATGAAGCCATAAATTTCTTTTAATGAGATACTATAAATGAGAGAACGATATTACGCACACATTGGTTTATAAAGATAAGGCTGGAGCATTCAAAATAAAAAAAAGGGTGTATTGATATGTATACACGGAATTATAGAGAACATTTAAAGAGAATTACAATATATGAAGCAATTATAACTAATTTACAAATATAATGCTACAAGTTAGGTTTATTTAAATTTTCCCATAAAAGAGGCCAAAGCATGACTTTCGCCTTGGTTGAACAGCTGAGTGTGACGAAATCCGCGGCCGCCATATTCCTCCCGGTTGTCTGTACGAGAAGTCATTCCATAGCTAAACAAAATCACAAAAATGCAGGGTACCACTCCTTCCAGCTTGAAGAGGCACCCCGCTGTAAGTGTGATAGTGTAAGATCTTACTATCTATGAACACATAAAAAGTGTAATGATTGCACGAGAGCTGATAAGATAAGAATGCTTGGAGTCGGGGACGGACGGACGGAAGATTTCAGGGTTGCGTAGGCTAGTGCTATCACTGCTGATATGTGCTTGATAAAGATAGATTGGCTATTTTCACTATTCACAACATAGATCCTGATGATTTAGAGTGAGAATTACATGTTAGGCTTATTGAAAGAAGGATTTAATGTTTCTTCGTAGCCTAGGCCTAAGGCTGCCATAGGCCTATAGCCAGGGTGCCAAAACAGAAATTATCCAGTTCTGGATCATTTTTCTAAGCTTACAAGGATCAACTTTGCGCGGCGTCTGCGGGGGGCGCAGCCCCCCGCTTCATAACAGGGGGTCCGGGGGGCGTAGCCCCCCCAGTGTGCCAAAATTTGCCCATTTTCTTCGTGATCCCGAACCTAACATTGAAAAAATATTGATACTGAAATAGGCTAAGAGCCTGTGACTGTCCCGGGGCGGCCGGGAGCCCCGCTAAACCTGCCATTCTATTTCTACATTACACTCATCAAACGATAGTTGCTTTGCTCTACACTGTACTCTACATTGGCTATGATCTTAGAACTATTATATATCACCTGTACAGGGTGTAAATCGAGGCCGATTATCGTAGTGCTACTCAACTTCAACTTCAAAACTAGTGCTACCCAAAACAGAAAAAATTCGCTCGTCGTTTTGGATCCGACAGTTCTACAGTCACAAGGAATCGGGACTCAATTTAGGCAAATACTAGATTTTTCAGAAAATATCAGATCATTCTGATGACAGATAGGCCTAATCAGGCTAGCAGGGGTGATATTTCCGTGATAAAAGGCTGCACTGACACTGCCAGTCACTATGGCAGCGGCACTGGCGCTGCGGAAGTGCCAGAAGCAAGCTAGTGCCCAGTGGGTCAGTGGCAATGTCAAAGCAGATAGGCTGCCAGAGTCTAGAATAGTAGAGCCACATTATCACAATCATTCCTAGCCTAGGCTATACCAGTACTAACTATACTAACACACATACAGTACCAAAGCCATTCCAAATTTCCAACATCTTCCTCTATCTACAACACCCCTTCTCTGCTATCTACACTCTCCCAGCTGCTGAGCTGTAGGCCTATGGTCCTTTCCTATTGTACTGATTGATGGCGTAATGGTTTTCGAAATGTAAGAGGAAAAACAGCTTATTTTCATCACAAAATAGGCTATTAGGCTGTGGCAGTGGCACCGAACCAGCAATTTTACCAGGTAAGTTAGCCTAGGTTAACAAATTTTCTAGAGGAAATAGATATAGGCTAGGCCTATAATCGTTTGAATACCATAGTCTAGACAAAAATAGGCCTATTTTCACCACAAAATAGGCTAGGCTGTGGACAAAACAGCAATTTTACCCAAGTAAAGTAGGCCTAGACCAAGACCTACCTTACCTTGTTCTACCTTGTTGTAGTTCAGGTACTTCAGGGACTACAGGTGTCTTCAACTTGGTAGTCCACCGCCTCCACACCTCTCCTCGATCCGGGTATAGGCTACAGAAGTTGGTCGAGGATCGAGTTTGATTGATCCAGCTCCTCGCAGGTACCGTGTGGAATGGGAGGCTCGTCTGGTAGTCGCTCCAGGAACTTGTCCAGCCTCCTCTTGAATGCCTCCACCATGCAGTTCCGTCAGGTCACGAATGTCTTTTAGGAGACTATTGAATAGCCTCGGAGGCTCGGATCGACGTTCAGGAAGCTTGTAGCCTAGAGAGGAGGGTCCTGTGACGCTGGGAGGACGAATATAGGATTCGCCTAGGCTATAGCAAGTCCTCCCCAGACCCAGTCGTGGCAGACGTTGGCTCTTGATGCCTCCTTTCTCTTCAGGGAGAGGGTTTGGTACTAGGCTAGGCTATATCCTACCTTCAAGTATCTTCCATGTGCAGGCCTATACAATACAGTACCGTTCCCGGTTAATATACAGGAGACGCAACAATGTGTTTTTCAGGTATTTTTTTTTTTGTATTTTGATTTTGTTTTTGGTGTTTTAGTCGTATCTAGTGATGAAATTGAATGGGAATTAAGCATTTGCCCATTATCCATCAATCTAAAGACACGCCCCCCGATAGTGGGGAGGGCTATGAAGATCAGGGAAATTGAGGGGTAAAAAGCGTATAGAACACGATAATACACATTTGTAACCCAAATTTGGCTCGGGTTTGTTCAATTTCCAGACCCATAAAACCCAATTTTTTGAAAACCCGAGCCAAGTTTTGACGAAACTTGGCTCGGATTTAACAAATGTAAAAATGAATACAGTAACCTTGGTAAAATATTGGCTCGGGTTTTGTCAATTTCCAGACCCATAAAACCTGACTTTTTGAAAACCCGAGCCAAGTTTTGACGAAACTTGGCTCGGATTTAACAAATGTAAAAATGAAAAAAACACAGTAACCTTGGTAAATTATTGGCTCGGGTTTTGTCAATTTCCAGACCCATAAAACCCGACTTTTTGAAAACCCGAGCCAAGTTTTGACGAAACTTGGCTCGGATTTAACTAATTTAAAAATGAAAATAACACAGTAACCTTATTAACATGTTGGCTCCACCGCAACCCTGCTCACAAGTTGGACAGGAGAACACGAATACATCCCTCAACTCACCATAAACAACACACCCCTAACACATACACACACACCCAAAATCCTAGGAGTAACATATGATACTCATATGACATTCAAACAGCACACCACAAACATTAAAAAGAAACTGACACCCAGACTTAACGCCCTCAGGTCACTTGCTCACACAAAATTTGGACACAACAAAGAAACTACCACCACAGTATATAAACAATACATAAGATCAGTGATGGAATACGCAAGCCCAGCCTGGGCTTCTAACCTAGCTGAAACACATCATAAGACCTTACAGACTATTCAAAACAAAGCCCTGAAGATCATTACAGGCTGCACAGCTACTGCACCCACAGATCACCTACATCAAGAAACCAAAATCCTCAAAGTCAAAGACCATCTGGACATGAGAGGCACTCAATTCCTGGCAGCAGCCTCCACGAACCAAGACCACCCACTAAACTACATGGCAACACACCCACAGACACCAAGAAATATCAAAACAACACCCAGCACACGGTATCACACACAATTATTGTCCTCTCTCCCTCCCTGCCCACCCCGAACCAACTTCCAGAAGCACATCCATACTCATATCTCTCACCGATCCATCCACTCACTCACAGACAACACGCAGCTGCATGCACGACCTCCCGAAATCCATCCTTCCGAATCCTCCCTTCCTCGCGAGGACAGAGTCCACCTGGCCAGGCTGAGATGCGGACACCATCCAGCTCTCCTGAGCTATCAGAAGAGACTGGATGACTCCGTTGTCGACACCTGCCCGGGATGTAACACAGCACCCCAGTCCCCATACCATTAAACACATCATAGAAGACTGCATTTCACACAACCACTTACGCCAACAACACAATCTACACTCAATGAGAGCTCTGTGGGAAAGCCCGATCGTGGCCATGGCCTTTCTCAGGGACTCGGGGCTGTTCGGCCAGGCAGCTTAGGGAACAACAACAACAACAACAACAACAACAACATGTTGGCTCGGGTTTTGTAAATTTCCATACCCATATAACCCGACATTTAGAAAACACGAGCCAAGTTTTGACGAAACTTGGCTCGGATTTTACTAATGTTCATGTTAAAATTACACAGTAACCCTAATAAAATCTTTGTTTGGGTTTTCATAAGGTTAACATTAGGCTAACCTAACGAAGTAAGAATGGGGTCAACATTAGCCTAACCTAACAACCTTACCTAACCTAACCTAGTAAGAATGGGGTTAATATTAGCCTAACCTAACAACCTTACCTAACCTAACCTAGTAAGAATGGGGTTAACATTAGCCTAACCTAACCTAGTAAGAATGGGGTTAACATTAGCCTAACCTAACAACCTTACCTAACCTAACCTAGTATTATTGGTGGGGGCTGCCGCCCCCACACCCCCGCTGGTTGGGTACTGGCTGAAAAACTTATTGTTTTACAGTAGGCCTATGTATTTTATTTTTATTTTTTTCTCCCTTATAGGCTAATACATTTAAACTCTTAATGACATATATAGCAATGATGTATAGCCTATGCTCTACCGGACCTATTAGGCCTAAAAAGATCGATGGGCTAACTGTCGGTCCAAAACATCAGTATAACCAACTAGCCCTTGCATGCCAGTTTAATCCTATGCAAAAAAATCTGTTACTTTATGTTACTTTGCGATGACCCATTAAGATTCCCGAGCTAGCTGTGGTCCGGCTCCTTTATGTTGTCCCAACCAACCAACTAACCTTAATGAACAGAGGAGGTACTGGGCTGCCTGGCTGGCCGCTGGAGGCTCGATCACCACTTATCTAAGCATCTTGGTCAACAGCTGGTGGATTTTTGTTTCGAATTTTTCCATGTAAAACAAGTGTGTGCATTTCAAAACCAGCTGTCCTTGTCAGCTGTATTTGGAACACTGGTTATTGCACTTTGGACAGTTTACACTTATTGGAAGGCGAAAAGGTCTTAAGCAGCCTCAGTGTTTTTAAAGACTGTGGAAAAAGCTTTGATCGGCTCACACCCTCTACACAAGCTGGCCAGAGTCAAACTGACAGCTTATATCCTGGGCCACCTGTTTTCCAAATCATGGCATCACCTGATTGGTCGATAGACATCACGTGTCAGTGAACTCGAGTACTCTTGGCATGAATTAGGTAGGGTGATTACTTTGGCTACGACGCCACCAGTATAGTTCATTGCATTCGCCACCAGATGTCTCAGTTGTTGACTGACAGTCACGCAAAAGAAGTCTCCCAGATGAAGACGAAAAAGAAGAAGTGTAAACAAACCCTTAAAACGTAAATAACCATATAATATGTATTATGTTAGTTTCCCGGGAATGACACCTACATCAACAATTTGGAGAAAAATCGCTTAATCACGTGCTATTGAGCTTAATTTTTTACCAATATTGTAGCGCCTCCTGTATATTGACCCCGTTCCCTCCTCCTCTGTAGAGTTCAGTTCAGTTGAAATTACAATTTCAATTTTCTGGATGTTGCAACTGTAGGCCTAGTGCACTGCAATATTACTGGATTGTGATAGCATTAAGGCCAATGCCAGCAGCCTATAGTGTTGAGTGTTGAATGAGATATGGTATACCAATGAGATAGGCTATTGCATATTGGGCAGCCACAGTCCTTAGTGATAGTAAAGAGGCAAAGTCCCTAACTATGTATGCTTATCAGCCTAATATTTGGACTCAACACAACACCAACACCCTGTAAGATTATTCTATAACTCCTTATTTTCAACACTGCATACTTGGGAATCAAGTATTCTGAATATTAAAGGCACAATTAACAAAATATGAGTAAGCCAAAGCTCGATTTTCACCACAAATATTGGTTGGCGGGAACTGACAATGTTATCAACTTATCTGATTCTCTCCCACTGTTGCTAGATTCGTTCCAAAAGTTGCTAAATTAAATCGGAAGATATTCTGAATACCGCATGATTCGTAGCAAAAAATGGTCACCACACAGCTTATAAGGGACTGGTATTTACCATTTAATGAAGTATCTTGATGAATAGTGTTTAATTATCTCGTTTCAGACAATGAAACTTTCAGATATAAATCTTTTCTGTGACTCTGTATCGTTGGTATCGATCGCGTTAGTTCACCACACTCCCTAGTGCTACCCTAGTAGCACTATGGCTAGGTGTAAATCGAGCGCCGTGTTCGGAATATGCTACAGCTAGAGCAATAGCACTAGGTTAAAGATCCGATTGATGCAGATATAACATTTTTTTAGCATACCTACTCCAGTTAATTTATTAGAAAAAAGATAAATACCAATATTACAGTAATTGTTTGGGGTTGGTCCCTCTTTTATATGTCGTCTAGAGTAGTTCAATGTGCTGCTTAGAGCAATTATGCCTAGCCTTTGTTCTATATTTTGTTTTGGATGGATAAGATATAAATGTGTATTATACACTTATATATTGGTGAGCCTTCTTTTCAGGCATATATATAGGCCTATGTTGCTTATTTTTCAGTCTGGTCTTAATCACATCGTTTAATTGTCTCTTTGGTTTGATGCTGTTTCCCAATTATGCAGCCTTTACTATACATACTGTAGGTTTAGGCTTACACTGTACCAATTTGAATGCACAATTTATTTGTCTGTGTCTCATTTATCTGTAACGCCTAACAATATTATATCGTATAGGTACTATAGGCTATTGTACAGACCTACGTTTGGTTATTGAAATAAACGTACGTTTATTAGTAGGCAAGTGGTTCCATTAACCCTTTCACTACCAGGGATGCATGTTTTTTATCAGCTATATTTAGACGATTTTAGGCAGCTTAGGAAGGATATGCAGTAGTAAAAGGGGTTAATTCCGATAGTTTGTAGCCTGATAATTGCCAAATCCTAATCCGAATAAAATTGTCTATAGGCCTAAACAGCTAAAATCAAATATAGACGTCACCGGTAATGAAGGGGTTAATTAAGCTTGAAGGTGTAACTAAAACAGATCGCGAGATAGTGCTACTAAAGAGATAGTTCAGTCTAAAAGTACGAAGAGGTGATTGAAGGATTGTTACATATATAGCTCTCAATTAATGTATATTCAACATACAGTATAAGGGAGAAATTTAGCTGCTTGCGGAAGGTAAAAGGAAATAGAGGTGTAGGCTAATTAAGTTAATGGGATAGGCCTATGTTGTCAACTTGTCAATGAGGAATTTAACTGGTTTATTATCAATAAACCAATTTAATGAAGGCTAGTAGTAGTAGGCCTACCCTTTTTGCATCCACAGCCCATTATCCTATTACAAATGCGCCAGTTACCTCGATCTCTTCCTCCGATAGACCTACGTACTCCAGCAATGGTAAGTTCTAGGTCTCAATTAAGTAGTACTGTAGTTTTATCAAATGGTATGGTTCTTAGACATATGGAACTATAGGCTAATTGGCCCATTATCAGCTTATGTTGTTGCAAGCCCCAATCTCAACACATTGAAAAACAACCTGGACAAGCACTAGCAAAGGGTAAGTTATATGTTTCCACAATAGGCCAAATAAAAGTATAATTCTTGTACCATACATTTGTTTTGTGTACGGTAACTTACATTGTGCGTGTGTTGAATTGTAAGACTACCTCGGAATGAGGAAGCACAGTCGAACCATTTAAGGAAAAGAATAAAACTTACCATGCGAATATGACCGGAATTATATTTAAGAAGGTATAATTATGTACCTCACCTATATAGTTTGTAGGCTATAGGACTAGACTTATAATGTCAGTGTGTTAGCTTGTATTCCTTTCCATTAGGCTACAGCATTAGCCTATATACATATATCGATATGAATTCGCGATCTATACCCTGTCCCAAATAGGTAGGCCTGAAATCTTGAACCCTATAACCTCTAGAACTCGAAAAGGGCTTGAACAAATGGACTGTGAATTCCAACACCTATCACTTGGCTAACCCTTCCCAAATGGTAGAAATATTAACTCAATTGCTCAAATAGTTTGTGAGTTATAGAGGTTAATGTTCCAAAAGTTGTGGCCTACTTATTTGGAACATAGGCCTACATATATAGCCAACAGAGGTTCCATAGAAACGTCAATTAAATCGCATACACTATGCGATTAAGATTCTGGATGATCATGATAGGTGAGTAGATATCTAATACATATCAATGGATAGGCTTCAGTGGCTTTTAGTTATTGGTAGGCCATAATTTGTTCATATAATATATCATCGCTACCTAGCGCGACTGTGTGACGATCGATGCTATATTTGATACCCTGATCCCATAAATTCCATAATCAGTGCAGGCTCGTTGCCATAATGTAATTCCAAGAAGAGAGACTCGGCCTATTTATCATTAAATTATGAATAATAAATACAAATAATTATAAATATATACAATTATAATCATAATGATTATAAATGAGAAAAAAATAATGATAAGAGGAGGATGGTATTGATAATATACAGGATCGACATATATACAAGAGGGATACGATTCTATCATTGACTAAAAACTGATGCTCTAAGTCTATATTGTTTGATATCAATTTGTTTGTAAACCCGTTGTACCTATAGTTTTAAGATGGTTTCCGAATCCGAAATTTCATTTCGATTGTGGAGCCACTTTATAGTGAATATATATCCATTTTAATAAGAAGAGCCTGCATCTGGCGATCATAGAGGTAAGCTACTATATGGTAGACCATTGTTTATTAGTTTCCTACCACTGTCATTCACTAATTAAGCTGAAACCGTCATGATAGCCTATGCCTACGATTCGATTCTTCACAGCTTGGCTAAAACGCGTGATTTCAATATTTCGCAATAGATAGGCCTACTCAGAAATTGCATGTCACAGAAAGATAAGGTTACCATTTATGGAAGGAAGGGTTTCTTAGGCCTATTGGTTAATTGCCGTTTTAGTGCCACTGACGATGAAACTGATTTTGTAAATATTTTTCCTTTGGCATGGTAGCCTATTTGATGTAGGCTAGCCTAGGCCTAGCCTAAATAAAAAACAAAAATCATAGCCATTTCCTATGGTCCAAACTTTAAAAAATATATATATACTAGGCCTTGGCCTAAACACCAAAATTAATTTATTACAGGTAGGCCTAGGCCTACCTTCATTAGCCTAGGCCTAAACTTCAACGGCAAAAAAAATACTTTTAGCCTACAGGTAGGCTATATTGATAATTGACAAGATTTAGAGGTGAGCAATCTAAACGCCAATACTGTAGGTGCAATCCTTCTTGCATAGTTATACTGGTAAGTTATTTAATTTGTCTGTGCACAAAGGAGACAAAAGGCAAAGTTGCCTACCTATCTACAGTAAAAAACACGGTACCGGTAGCATTCAAGGAGACTACAGCAGGACTTTCCTCGGTAAGATTAGGAGTAGTGGGCGTACCACTACCGACATTGCGACATACTGTCACATACAGCATAAATCATCTATAAAACATTAACCTAACCTAACCTAACCAAGTACTACATGAATACTAGGTTAGGTTAGGTTAGGTTAGGTTAATCGTTAATGTATTATAGATGAGTTATGCTGTATGTTGGTAGTGGTACGCCCACTACTCCTAATCTTACCCTTACCTCTGACTGGGTATAGGCTATCCTAGTGTTTACTATACCCCTTTGAAAGGACATTAGCCTAACCTAACAACCTTACCTAACCTATCCTAGTATTATGGGTGGAGGCTGAGCCGCTGCCGCCCCCACACCCCCGCTGTTTGACATCTTTGACTTAGATTTTTGGTGTAATGTATTTGTCTGTGAAGTGG
This sequence comes from Paralithodes platypus, assembly GCA_032716605.1. NCBI lineage: Eukaryota > Metazoa > Arthropoda > Malacostraca > Decapoda > Lithodidae > Paralithodes > Paralithodes platypus. Next base: position 15,923,824 of record CM064483.1, on the reverse strand, counting down.
GTATTTTTTCAATTTGTCGATAACGAAAATCCTCCATGCGGACTAGCCTATAGGCGGATAATAGGCCTATGGAGAAAAATATGGTGAATCTATTGGTCCCTATTTTCCCTAATAAATTGTTTCTAGGCCTAATAATGCTGCATTAGTGTCGTTTAAAATAACCAAAAACTTAAAACACCACTGCATAGGCTATCTGAAATGCTGGGTGAATGAAGGGAATTTAACCCTTCCGAAAACTCCCCAGGTTTTGAGATGCCTGGCGTGGGGTTCGAACCCTAGAGGAATTTTATCCCTCCCGAAAACTCTCCAGGTTTTTTAGATGCCTGGTGTGGGGTTCGAACCCGGGTTAGTTACTGTACCTCCCTCAGTAGGTAACCCGGGTTAGTGACCTCTCTCAGTAGGTCAACCAGACCCTCGCGCTAACCCCTTGTACTACCGCGGACGTTCAATAAAATAGCAACCTTAGTTCTCATTGAAAGAACCAGGTGATAGTCTCGTGGTGATTCACGTTATGGATTTATTAGACTTCGCCATCAACGACTATTTTACGCTATTCCAGACGTGAACTCGGGTAGTACAGTATTGGGGTTGCGGGATTTTTGCGAGGGCATTACAATATCAAAGAATAAAAAATTAATGGTGCAATTTTTAGTTTAGTCCAAATGATCACATTTGACAATTTTTTCGGTCAATATTTACGAGTCACACCACAGCTGGGATCTCATTTTTAATGGTAGTTTTGGGTTCCTATCATTCTATGCTTCATTGCTAGGGCCTATATACTTTTTATCCATCGGATTATTATTATTATTTTTTTTTTTTAGCATTAACCTAACCAAAAAACCTAACCTAACCTAACCTAATAGCCCCCAAATACATTTAGGTTAGGTTAGGTTAGGTTAATGCTAAAAAAAATACAAAAAAAAAAAAAAAAATACGGTGGATAAAAAGTATATAGCAATGAAACATAGAATGACAGGAACCCAAAACTACCCTTAGAAATGAGATTCCAGCTGTGGTGTGACTCGTAAATATTGACAATTTTTTCCATATTATTTCATATTTATATTATTATATTTTATTTATTATTTGTTATAACCTAGGCTAGGCTAATTCCTCCAATTTTGATATTCACTTTGGTATTTTTCCATAACTCACAGCGTTAATACATATACCGGTAATTTTCAGCCCTAACTTTCAGAATTACACATAGATATCAATCATATCATTATAGCCTAACACCTAAACACCTAAAATTTGCTATGGGGACTTTATTTCAATTTTATTTTAAACAATAATTTACTATTCGTTTATATGCTTAATATTATGTTTCTTTTCTGACCCTTCTGAAATGGTAAGACTTGCATCATAAACGAAACAAAACTGGGACAAGATAAATGCAAAAGAACTTATCAAAATAGCTATTTGGATATAACGCTTATCCTAATAAAATAGAGTTTTGAAATATAAGAACACAATCAACCACATTGGGTGTACCGTGTACATCACATTAATTGATCCAACTTGGATATAGCAGGGATAAAAATAATGGGTATACTGTATATGGTACCGGTATACAGGTACTGAGGTAGGCCTATAATAAAAAGACATTAGGTTGAAATATGCTTTTTACTATAAGCTAGATATCGGTAGTGATGTGAAAGAATTTATTTAGATTCAACTAAATAGTAATTGTCTTACTTACTGGACAGGTCGTACAGTACTTACCTTGACTTCTGAATATGAACAATGCTTCATATAATGCAGTATAGGCCTATGGTTATACAGTATATATATATATTTTTGTTTTCCATTTGAAACAAATACTTCATTTGTGGAAGAAATTCATAATATACGGTACTTTAAAGTGCATTGTGCTAGTAGGCCTACACTGGTACGATACCGGAAGTCTAGTAGTGTAGCTATTTTATTTGTAATGTATTATTGCAGTACAGTTGCCTATATAGCAACCTGTTCAGTATGACATTGTCAATTGTACTTGTAGGCTACCGATATGTAATTGAACAACATTGACTAATATTGTGCTAATTCTATAATGTAATGAATCCTTGAATTATACTGTAAGCTACAGTAATTATGTTACACAAAGTATGATTGATGGAGATAACGTTAGTCTTACCAAGTTCTGTAATGAAAAATATTACTAAGGCTTGACCCTTTCATGATTCATCCTTCTTTATGTATTGTAGTACACAGGGTGTCAAACCAGAGCCATATGGTTTGAAAACTTGAAAGAATGAGAAGGAAGACAAGAAAATTATCACTTCATAGCATTTTTTGGGCTGTTTTATCACTTGCAAATACACAATAAGAACTATACATCTTGAGTTCATCCTTGCACATGCAATAATATAGACTAATATAACTGGACTCTGCTATCGTTACGATTTGAAACCCCAAGCCCCAAGCGGCTCGCTTGGTGTAGTGAATAGCGTCTCGTACTTCCACCCAGAAGGCCCGGGTTCGCGCCCACGCTCGGCGCATTAAAGATTTATCACAAGCACTGAGTCGTTACCATCCCTCATGAGCAAAGGGATGGGGTAGTAGTACAGGACCCCAATGGAAATACGCCTAATCGGCCTTATTGAGCTATCCTTAGCTAGCTTAGCATGCGCTAGCTTTAAGAACTATTATTATTATTATTATTATTAATTGTAGGATAGGGTTCACCAATTATTTAAAAAGGTTCTTGTTGCAGTTTTTTGTTGAGTAATATGTGTGTTATGATACATTATATTAATTATCTAGGCCTATGGTCCCCATTTCTATAGCATGGCCCTTAATTCCCTTTGCACTGTTGCACAACAGTCCTATAGATGGCTATATCATCAGTTATTCTGGAAAGCCACACTGTGGTATAGCTTAAACAAAAGTTAAAAATACCGGCACCTGTATGAACAAGTAGAACATATATTATTTTCTTTTACATACCGGCACTGTATTCGGTGTATATAATTGGAAAGAAATAAGGGTAATAAAAATGCAGTATCAGATTTCACTAGAGTATCTCATTCATTCATGACTCATAGGCCCTTTATCCATATTATATTGTGTTCATAAAATCCAAAAAAAGTTTGGAAAGGATGTAGTATCTTGGTGTAATGCCCTTTTTTTTTATTACTCTGTACGCTCGCGATCACGTTCCCGTCCAATCTATTTTGACTTGTGAGATAGAATCATAGGCTGAAGGAGGCTTTTTCCCCCAGTCCTAACCCCCCCATGACTTATTGTCATTATCATATATTATATTGCCAGCAGGTGGCTAATAAACAGCCAAATAATCAGTCAAAATACTGTAGACGGGAACGTAACAGCGAGCGTACCGGTACAAGTATTGTAAACAAAGCTGGCGATATACCCGATTACTACATCCTTCCCAATAATATACATACGGTACTGCACTGTTACCAGTAAATACGGTATGTCCCAGGATAGCCCATACCATAATATATTTCCTTAATATTTCAGTACAGGTCATTTCCAAAAAAAAATCTAGATAACATGAAAATAATATTTTTTTTTACAGTGTATCTGAGCCAATTCAATGCCTAGAAAAGCCACAAAATGGCCTCTCTGACACCTTAAAATGTCAAAATTTTCCGGGGGGGCATGCCCCCGGACCCCCCTTAAGCTCGCGCCTACGGCGCTCGCGATTCGTCCGTGCGGCTAATGCTACTCAACTTCAGAAAAATAGTGCTACCCACTCCAGATTTATTTGCTTTGACACCCTGCACCTGTATTGAAGTCCAAATGCAGCTACTAATGTAAATATAGACGGATAAATCCAGAGCTCGAGTCATGAGAGCGATTTGTTTACACTGTGAAAACACAACTTGTTCGGTTCGGATGAGGTGACTGACTTTAGCACCAATATAACAAATATATATTACAATAAGGAAACAGCCATCGTTCATGGAACGAACTCCTGGATGGGAGAGTCCGCTAAAACAAACAAACAAACAAACAACCAATGTACCCCTACACTCCGATGTTATATTGCGCCGAAGGCTGAGTCAAGACGAACACAACTACCGTAATTTTATTGGCACTCGAATGCTCAATAATATGTAGATTAAAGGATAATAATAGGTATTTATCTAAAACTATGTATATATTAACTAAACTACTCCATGTGTTTAATATATTGACTAAATTTCACTGAAATGAATAATGTAAAATATTAATTTAAGTTTGAATGTTAATTTTCTGATCTGATCTGATCTTAATTAAACTCCCACAAAATACATGATATTTTTTCGTATGTGCTAATTTTATGGGGTCTCTAATTTCTTAAAAATAGTGAATGAATATAAATTTTATGTGTTTGACAAAGAGCGCAAGACCTTGAGGCATAAGGTAAGCTATAAATTAGTACGATTTTATGATGAATTATTGGTTTTTCAGGGGTATATATGTGGTTGGATTAATGGAAAACAACGAACGAATATCAGCAATGTTTTCCATTGTGGTGTTTCCGAGAATAATCCAATGATGACGTCAAATTAGCTTGCCGCCAATCAACTGTGGAACACTTGGAAATGTGTTAGCTGTTATTTACCGATATTGTGGAAAAATAGAGTGAATTAATTAAGGGGCTGGAATATAACATTGACTTCATGTGAAGTGCGAGTGCCCTACACATTCTAAAATTGTGCATATTAATCTTGGGGAACTCATTATATATAAGGTATAAGTTCAAGGTGATACTTTGGATAAACCTGACTTCTAGCAAGCACCAAACAGCGATTTTGTAAGTAGCCAAGCATATTATTTTTTTTTCAGATAAGCCTAGGCCTACTTGTATTAGCCTAGGCCTATGATGATAATGATGATTTGAAGCAGAAATGAGTAGCCTAGGCTGAGGCTAGGCATATTAGGCTTAGGATAACCCATTATCCAACAATCTTAGGACTGCCCCCACTAGTGGGGCTATGTATAATGTATTGATAGGCTAATGAAGATCAAGGAAGATTTGAGGTTAAAGACAGTAAAAAATAAGGTTAGCTAGGCAGCTGGGAATCTGGTTCTGGTAGGCTAAGACTCAGAGCCCACTCTTAACCCGGGAATGGCGAAGGTCCTCAATTATGGTAATTATTTAGAAGATGACCTTTTTTCCTAGTTATTAAAAACTTACTCTATGGTGTATTATATGATATATAGAAGCAATAGAACTGTTAAAATGACCTGGGAAGTGTATATTAAACTTAGCCTAGACCAACATTCCTGTTTTTTTTTTTTTTTTTTTTTGTAAGGCTAGGCTAGGCTAACCTAGCCTAGGCTACTCTTGAGTTTTGGAACACAGTAGGCCTAAGCCTAGGCCTATTTTAGATGTCTAACTTTTAAAATAATAATATAAAAATACGTAGGCTACTCAACTAGGCTAGGATTAATTTTTTTTTATCATTATACAGAAAGTTGTATCACTCAAAAAAACAGCGTCATTCGACAACCTGGCTAGGCTATAGCCTATGACAATAACAGTTTGCCGTCATGCCGTGGGATTATAGGGGTAGACCTGTCACTGAAGAATACTTTCGCAGTCTTACCGTTTGTTTTTGTTTTCAAGGTATAGGCTATAGACAGAATAGGCTACAGTAGTATCTTATCTACTGGTATCTTATTTTATTGTAGTTTATATTATGAGTGGAAGATTTGCAATAACTTACCCTAACCAAAGTCCAAACTTAGTGTCCAAAGTGGGATCTGCACCCTGCCTCTATGTTCTCATTTTGTATACCGGTAACTTTTTAGCCAGATTACCGGTACAATTTAATAAGTGTACAGCCAGCAGCTAGGCCTACCGCCTACAGTGCATTTATAGATTTCCCGGAATCCCGGCCATGACTTGGGTATCACTAAAGAATCTTTCCGCAGCCTTATGTACAATTGTTTGTTTTTATTTCTTCAAGGAATATAGTACAGTAGTTTATTGTTCAATTGTTTATCATGTTATGAGTAGATAATTTGCATTACCTTACCCTAACCTAACTTTACTTAGTCTTAGTGTCCAAAGTGGGGGCTGCCACTATCCCCACAGTCCACACACCCGCTAACTAACATATATTATTGGTATGTCTTGTCATTACTATAACCTGACTTCATGGGGGTAACGGAGACTTGATTGAATATTTTCGGAATTAGCCTCGCAGAATCTTGAGTCTTTTAAAGTTGTGAAAATTAAAGTAAGTTTCTACGTTCCTACTGATTGTACTTAACCCGAGATGGGAATAGCCTACCCAGGTATTTTTTACTCGGCCCAGGGAAAATAATAGACAAACAAATGTTCTAATCAAAGTTTATTCTTGAAACTTGGTACCGGTATGTATATTAACCAGTACTCTATAGTAACTCATGTATCATATGAAAGGATATAAATTAAGTATGTAATAGTTCTTGGAATGCAACAACAAATATACATGAAATCTTTATTGGACAAAAGTTACAAAACTAAAAACAGGGACTGCTAAGAATAATTTAAAAACCTGTTTTCAATGCCTATATTAGTGGACCTGAAGTGCATCTCTTTGAGACTGAAGTACAGGCAGCCAGCTCCCCTAGTATCCTGATTAAACACCAGTAAACATACATAACATCCCTTTTACTTACAATATTATTCATTCCTTTTAATAAATTTTGAGCATGTATTGTGCATATATTTACCTTCACATCTCAAAATTTCTCCGGCGGCCGGGGGGCTACGCCCCCCGGACCCCCTGTTATGAAGCGGGGGGCGCAGCCCCCCGCAGACGCCACGCAAAGTTGATCCTTGTAAACTTAGAAAAATGATCCAGAACTGGATAATTTCTGTTTTGGCACCCTGAGCCTCCCAGCCTCCGGAGAAATTTTGAGATGTGAAGGTAAATATATGCACAATACATGCTCAAAATGTATTAAAAGGAATGAATAATAATGTAAGTAAAGGGGATGTTATGTATGTTTACTGGTGTTTAATCAGGATACTAGGGGAGCTGGCTGCCTGTACTTCAGTCTTAAAGAGATGCACTTCAGGTCCACTAATATAGGCATTGAAAACAGGTTTTTAAATTATTCTTAGCAGTCCCTGTTTTAGTTTTGTAACTTTTGTCCAATAAAGATTTCATGTATATTTGTTGTTGCATTCCAAGAACTATTACATACTTAATTTATATCCTTTCATATGATACATGAGTTACTATAGAGTACTGGTTAAAATACATACCGGTACCAAGTTTCAAGAATAAACTTTGATTAGAACATTTGTTTGTCTATTATTTTCCCTGGGCCGAGTAAAAAATACCTGGGTAGGCTATTCCCATCTCGGGTTAAGTACAATCAGTAGGAACGTAGAAACTTACTTTAATTTTCACAACTTTAAAAGACTCAAGATTCTGCGAGGCTAATTCCGAAAATATTCAATCAAGTCTCCGTTACCCCCATGAAGTCAGGTTATAGTAATGACAAGACATACCAATAATATATGTTAGTTAGCGGGTGTGTGGACTGTGGGGATAGTGGCAGCCCCCACTTTGGACACTAAGACTAAGTAAAGTTAGGTTAGGGTAAGGTAATGCAAATTATCTACTCATAACATGATAAACAATTGAACAATAAACTACTGTACTATATTCCTTGAAGAAATAAAAACAAACAATTGTACATAAGGCTGCGGAAAGATTCTTTAGTGATACCCAAGTCATGGCCGGGATTCCGGGAAATCTATAAATGCACTGTAGGCGGTAGGCCTAGCTGCTGGCTGTACACTTATTAAATTGTACCGGTAATCTGGCTAAAAAGTTACCGGTATACAAAATGAGAACATAGAGGCAGGGTGCAGATCCCACTTTGGACACTAAGTTTGGACTTTGGTTAGGGTAAGTTATTGCAAATCTTCCACTCATAATATAAACTACAATAAAATAAGATACCAGTAGATAAGATACTACTGTAGCCTATTCTGTCTATAGCCTATACCTTGAAAACAAAAACAAACGGTAAGACTGCGAAAGTATTCTTCAGTGACAGGTCTACCCCTATAATCCCACGGCATGACGGCAAACTGTTATTGTCATAGGCTATAGCCTAGCCAGGGTGTCGAATAACGCTGTTTTTTTGAGTGATACAACTTTCTGTATAATGATAAAAAAAAATTAATCCTAGCCTAGGCCTAGCCTACGTATTTTTATATTATTATTTTAAAAGTTAGACATCTAAAATAGGCCTAGGCTTAGGCCTACTGTGTTCCAAAACTCAAGAGTAGCCTAGGCTAGGTTAGCCTAGCCTAGCCTTACAAAAAAAAAAAAAAAAAAAAACAGGAATGTTGGTCTAGGCTAAGTTTAATATACACTTCCCAGGTCATTTTAACAGTTCTATTGCTTCTATATATCATATAATACACCATAGAGTAAGTTTTTAATAACTAGAAAAAAAGGTCATCTTCTAAATAATTACCATAATTGAGGACCTTCGCCATTCCCGGGTTAAGAGTGGGCTCTGAGTCTTAGCCTACCAGATTCCCAGCTAACCTTATTTTTTACTGTCTTTAACCTCAAATCTTCCTTGATCTTCATTAGCCTATCAATACATTATACATAGCCCCACTAGTGGGGGCAGTCCTAAGATTGTTGGATAATGGGTTATCCTAAGCCTAATATGCCTAGCCTCAGCCTAGGCTACTCATTTCTGCTTCAAATCATCATTATCATCATAGGCCTAGGCTAATACAAGTAGGCCTAGGCTTATCTGAAAAAATAATATGCTTGGCTACTTACAAAATCGCTGTTTGGTGCTTGCTAGAAGTCAGGTTTATCCAAAGTATCACCTTGAACTTATACCTTATATATAATGAGTTCCCCAAGATTAATATGCACAATTTTAGAATGTGTAGGGCACTCGCACTTCACATGAAGTCAATGTTATATTCCAGCCCCTTAATTCACTCTATTTTTCCACAAATATATCGGTAAATAACAGCTAACACATTTCCAAGTGTTCCACAGTTGATTGGCGGCAAGCTAATTTGACGTCATCATTGGATTATTCTCGGAAACACCACAATGGAAAACATTGCTGATATTCGTTCGTTGTTTTCCATTAATCCAACCACATATATACCCCTGAAAAACCAATAATTCATCATAAAATCGTACTAATTTATAGCTTACCTTATGCCTCAAGGTCTTGCGCTCTTTGTCAAACACATAAAATTTATATTCATTCACTATTTTTAAGAAATTAGAGACCCCATAAAATTAGCACATACGAAAAAATATCGTGTATTTTGTGGGAGTTTAATTAACCCCTCCAACCCGGATGGGCTCTTGAACGCCCATAACAACCTCGGCCCGCGCAACCCGGAAGGGCTCTTGAACGCCCATTGCTTGCATGCGTGCTTTCGAATGCCGCGCGTACATTTTCGGTATCGTGGGACGGTAGGTGGCGCCACCAGGCGTAAACTCCGCCACAGCAACAGTATCTACCCCGACGCCATCATGGACAGTACGCCAAATAGTGATTCCGCTGTGTCCGATACCGTGCTTCCTACGACGCCCTTGCTTGTTCGTCGCGCCTTACCCCGACGCCATCGCCTAAATGTGTTATCTCCAGGAGGTATTGAGACGACATTGAGACTTTATGAGCGAGCTGATGCCAAGCATAATGTTGATGATGAAGTCAGTGACGACTCCAGTAATTATAAGTCGAGTGATTATGGCCATGAGAGTGATAAAGAAGAGCAATTCCTGGGATTTGCGAGAGAACATGACAGTGATGAGAGTGATGAAGGTGATGTACCAGTTGTTGAGGAAGCTGGTTTACCTAAAGACAGTGAACTTGAGAGTGAGCGAGTGGGAGAGTTCAAGGTCACTCACCAAATTTCGCTTAACCCGGGAGCTGCAGGGAGACTCTTAAGAGTTCCCCCGGCGCACTGCGGGGAGACTCTTAAGAGTCAGAGAAAATAAAAATCAACTTTTGACATCGAAAAAAAAAAAAAATTATATTTTTTTTTTTTTTTTTTTGGCCCCTGGGCCATGCAAAATCTCAGTCCTCTACCTCCCCTCCTTCCCCACTTTCCTCCTCTCCTTCAGTTATCACCTATTTTCCCTGTTATTCCCTTATTCTGAGGTATATTTTCGTGCTAACATTAGAAATCCGATTGGAGGGTGTGGTCATCACTGATAGCAAGCGAGTGCAAGAGAGAGAGAGAGAGTATCGATCGACTGTGTCTCAGTGGCCTGGGGAAATTGGGAAAGCAGATTGCCTCACCCATACATTATACAACTCGCGGGCTATATCTCCGATTTTGACCATCCAAACGCTGTTTTCACTCGTTTTATTGTTGTTTCAGGTTAATACCTTTATAATCAACCCATAATAGGTGCATATGGATAAGTATTAATGCTATTAATGGCACAATGAATATTTTAGTGGCGGAAACACCTCAAATACGTCAGCACAGGGGGACGTTTCCAATTACCCCCATGCGCACTTCAGAGGTTAAGTGACACGACGCCAAGCCCTTCCCCTGGTAAATCGCCTTTCAAGCTACATTTGTATAAGCAGAAAATACTTGAGAAGGCGGCCGCGGCAGCTAGGGAACAAGCAAAACTACTTGGTGAGGATGAGGCTGTGAGTGAGGGTCAGCGTGGTGACCTTTCTCGTCCGCCATTGTCTCCCTTATCTACCCACGCCACCCAAGATGACCCGGATGCCCCGCATTCTTCCCCACCACCCCCACCATTGCCAAGGGTTGAGGACCCCACACTTTCGGCCTATTTGCCTCCTAGGTCCCCCGACAGGAGACATACTGCTGCCGAAAAGGGGAAAGGTAGGAAATATACCAAGAAAATTAAGAAAAGTAAGAGAGTTTTGTTCGAGGCTCCCGCGGCGTCCACCCCGGCCGGCCCCAGCCATACGTCCCCGCAACTTTCCCCACGGTCCTCCCCACCTCTCCCGCCTTCAACATGTCTTCCTGAAGAAGTCTTTGAGCTCGCATCACCAATACCTGGCCCTAGTGACAGTGAAACATTGCTTTCTGTCACTCGTCGCAGGCCAAGGAGCCCGGGACCTCGGGGGGACACAGCCTCACCTGCCACTCCTTCCCCACCTCGCCCACCCGCACGCCGCCCACGCATCACTGGTTCCCCGCCAGATTATGTGGGGGCCACTGATGATGAAGGGCACCTCTCTCAAGACTCTGGCCATGATTACATAGGTCCACCGTCAGGGCAAGATGACCACTCTGACGATGACTATATGGACATCGACGACCCTCGACCCATCCGCTTGGCCCGGCGTCGTGCTGCCCACCGCCCTGGCCGCCGCCCTGGCCGCCCTAGGGCGCGCGCCTCCCGAGTTGGCCGTGGGCGTGCTGGGCCACCAGCTGGAGCTCCTCGTCAGCGTAGACAAGACCCATTCTACGTTTTTCAGTGGCAAGACGTAGTTGATGAGGATGCATACAACCCTGATGTGCCAGCTTTTGATGAGGTACTGGAGGGTTCAGGCGTTACCCCCAATTTTCCTGCAGGCCCCAATGCTCCACCACACGAACTGTTTGAGGCCTTCTTTGATGAGGAGGTGGTAGGCTATGTTGTCAAAGAGACAAATAAGCAGCACCAATTCCAGGTCCACTTTTTGGGAAAGGTGACCAAGGGCCACATGAGGCAGTGGACCCCAGTGACTCATAAAGAGTTCATGGTGTTCCTGGCACTCACCATGCTAATGCCTCATGTCAAGAAGCATAGGTTGCCTGACTATTGGATCACCAATGATCTGATATCCACCCCTGCCTTCGGGAAATATATGTCTCGCGACCGGTACCTTGATATCCTCGCAGCGCTCCATCTTGTCACCAACCTTGACGTCCACCTCCCAGACAAGCTGTGGAAGATTAGGACGTTGTATGAGATGATGCGAGAACGCTTCACCTCCTACTTCAAGCCCTTCCGCAAGGTCGTCATTGACGAGTCTCTTGTGCTGTTCCGGGGAAAACTCAGCTTCCGGCAGTACATCCCCTCAAAAAGACATCGCTTTGGCATAAAATTCTTTGTGCTGTGCGACTGCCAAACTGGCTATGTCCTGGACTTCCTGGTCTACAGCGGGAAGGAAGGGGACTTGCTTGTGGACCCCCTCATTGGCTTTGGCGGAGCAGTGGTGCAAGCCATGATGGACCGCTACTTTCATAAGAATCACGTCCTCTACACGGACAATTATTACACGTCCCCCACTCTCTCACAGTACCTGCATGAGCGCGAGACGGGGACTGTAGGCACAGTACGAGGGAAAAGGAAGGGCATGCCACCTTTCCCTCCAAAGACCAAAAAAGGTGATGTGTTCAAGAAGAAGTCGGGGCCCATTCTGGCTATCCACTGGCACGACCAGCGGAAGGTCAACCTCCTGACCACCATCCACAAGGGGGAAATGGTGGAGACTGGCAAGGTGGATCGCCGCACCCAGGCCAGGGTGACCAAGCCCGATGCTGTCCTGGACTACAACATCAACATGAGGCTGGTGGACAAGTCCGACATGCAGATAGGCTTCATTGACTGCCTGCGTACCTCGTGCAGATGGTACAAAAAGTTCTTTCTGCATATGGTGGACATGTCAGTTCTGAATGCCTACAACATATACAAGTTTCGGAATGTGAACACACCCATGAAGTTCAATAGCCTGCGGAGGTTCCAAAAGCAGGTGTTGACGGAGCTCCTGGAGAAGTATGCTATGCCACAGAGGGCAGTGGCACATCCTGGGCCCGCCGTTATTGACCGCTTGCAGTCTGCTCAATACTTGACTAGGCACAGGCTTGGTTCCCTGCCTCAGAATGAATCCGGAAGAACACAGCAGAAGCGGTGCCATGTCTGCTACAACAGCAGGGTGAAGCCGAGGTCAGGTAAAAAGTCAACCCTGGAGTGTGTGGAGTGCAAGGTGGCACTCTGTGCTGTAGATTGCTTCTTTGATTACCACTCCAAGCTGGAGTTCTAATAATCATACTGAAATTGCCAAATAAAATGACAATATGTACACTATAATTATATATAGGCAAAAAGTGGAAGAAAACCAATGTATTGTAATACAAAAGTCATGTATTATGAGAACATTGATACAAATACAATTACACCATAATAATATGTGAAAGTGACACATATGTATATACCAAGTGACATTCATATGATTAGAACCTATAGAAATATATAAATCAGTGAAAAAAAGACACAATATATATCAAAGTGAGTGACACAAGACCTAATATTTGATGGCCAAAGTAACACCTGTGATAACGAATAATCAGTGCCTAATACAACAATAACCTACCTCAATTACTAATAAAATGTACGGTATCGAGTGAAAATGAGCATTATCAGTGACAGTGACACTAAAGCAGGAAAGTGACACAAGACCTAATATTTGATGGCCAAAGTATAATAAACACCTGTGATAACGAATAATCAGTGCCTAATACAACAATAACCTACCTCAATTACTAATAAAATGTACGGTATCGAGTGAAAATGAGCATTATCAGTGACAGTGACACTCTTAAAGCATATTTGTGTGAAAGTGACACAAGACCTAATATTTGATGGCCAAAGTATAATAAACACCTGTGATAACGAATAATCAGTGCCTAATACAACAATAACCTACCTCAATTACTAATAAAATGTACGGTATCGAGTGAAAATGAGCATTATCAGTGACAGTGACATTCTAAAGCATATTTGTCAAAGTGAAAGTGACACAAGACCTAATATTTGATGGCCAAAGTATAATAAACACCTGTGATAACGAATAATCAGTGCCTAATACAACAATAAGCTACCTCAATTACTAATAAAATGTACGGTATCGAGTGAAAATTAGCAATATCAGTGACAGTGATACCCTAATAAACATATTTTATATAATTGGCCTCAAAATAACTAGAAAATATCAAATAAACATCACATTCTCAATATCAAACACTAAAATCGTCTAAGGGAGATAAATACTTTGGCGCGGCGAGCGGCTAGGTGCGTCGTAGCCATGGCCGGGGCGACGCGTCCGAACGCAGGAAGAATTTGCCGCCGAAAAGCACTCGTCTTCCCGCGCTCACCATTATGCAACCAGAGGGGCTAGAGACCTCTACTCAACGCCATTCGACAGAGGAAGGTTTGTGGAACATTATTCTTTTTTATTCACAACATTACATGACATATTCATTGACTTACAGAGTAGTTAACATAGGCCAAAGATCGTCAAAACACCCGGTACCGGAGCACAGTCGCAAGCTATAGCCCCCGGGGCTGGAGGGTTAAGATCAGATCAGATCAGATCAGAAAATTAACATTCAAACTTAAATTAATATTTTACATTATTCATTTCAGTGAAATTTAGTCAATATATTAAACACATGGAGTAGTTTAGTTAATATATACATAGTTTTAGATAAATACCTATTATTATCCTTTAATCTACATATTATTGAGCATTCGAGTGCCAATAAAATTACGGTAGTTGTGTTCGTCTTGACTCAGCCTTCGGCGCAATATAACATTGGAGTGTAGGGGTACATTGGTTGTTTGTTTTTTTGTTTGTTTTAGCGGACTCTCCCATCCAGGAGTTCGTTCTATGAACGATGGCTGTTTCCTTATTGTAATATATATTTGTTATATTGGTGCTAAAGTCAGTCACCTCATCCGAACCGAACAAGTTGTGTTTTCACAGTGTAAACAAATCGCTCTCATGATTCGAGCTCTGGATTTATCCGTCTATATTTACATTAGTAGCTGCATTTGGACTTCAATACAGGTGATATATAATAGTTCTAAGATCATAGCCAATGTAGAGTACAGTGTAGAGCAAAGCAACTATCGTTTGATGAGTGTAATGTAGAAATAGAATGGCAGGTTTAGCGGGGCTCCCGGCCGCCCCGGGACAGTCACAGGCTCTTAGCCTATTTCAGTATCAATATTTTTTCAATGTTAGGTTCGGGATCACGAAGAAAATGGGCGAATTTTGGCACACTGCCTAGCCTAGGCCTATGTAGGATATTAAATCCTTGGTTAAGTTGGTGGTAGGCCTACCTGTCAAATGTGTGTCCTATAGGCTAGCCTAGATTAGATTTCATCTTAATTAAACTCCTACAAAATACAGATATTGTTTCGTATGTGCTAATTTTATGGGGTCTCTAATTTCTTAAAAATAGTAATGAATATAAATTTTATGTGTTTGACAAAGAGCGCAAGACCTTGAGGCATAAGGTAAGCTATAAATTAGTACGATTTTATGATGAATTATTGGTTTTCAGGGGTATATATGTGGTTGGATTAATGGAAAACAACGAACGAATATCAGCACTGTTTTCCATTGTGGTGTTTCCGAGAATAATCCAATGATGACGTCAAATTAGCTTGCCGCCAATCAACTGTGGAACACTTGGAAATGTGTTAGCTGTTATTTACCGATATATTTGTGGAAAAATAGAGTGAATTAAGGGGCTGGAATATAACATTGACTTCATGTGAAGTGCGAGTGCCCTACACATTCTAAAATTGTGCATATTAATCTTGGGGAACTCATTATATATAAGGTATAAGTTCAAGGTGATACTTTGGATAAACCTGACTTCTAGCAAGCACCAAACAGCGATTTTGTAAGTAGCCAAGCATATTATTTTGTCAGATAAGCCTAGGCCTACTTGTATTAGCCTAGGCCTATGATGATAATGATGATTTGAAGCAGAAATGAGTAGCCTAGGCTGAGGCTAGGCATATTAGGCTTAGGATAACCCATTATCCAACAATCTTAGGACTGCCCCCACTAGTGGGGCTATGTATAATGTATTGATAGGCTAATGAAGATCAAGGAAGATTTGAGGTTAAAGACAGTAAAAAATAAGGTTAGCTAGGCAGCTGGGAATCTGGTTCTGGTAGGCTAAGACTCAGAGCCCACTCTTAACCCGGGAATGGCGAAGGTCCTCAATTATGGTAATTATTTAGAAGATGACCTTTTTTTCTAGTTATTAAAAACTTACTCTATGGTGTATTATATGATATATAGAAGCAATAGAACTGTTAAAATGACCTGGGAAGTGTATATTAAACTTAGCCTAGACCAACATTCCTGTTTTTTTTTTTTTTTTTTTTTTGTAGCTAAGGCTAGGCTAGGCTAACCTAGCCTAGGCTACTCTTGAGTTTTGCAGTAGGCCTAAGCCTAGGCCTATTTTAGAACGTAGGCTAGGCCTAGGCTAGGATTAATTTTTTTTTATCATTATACAGAAAGTTGTATCACTCAAAAAAACAGCGTTATTCGACACCCTGGCTAGGCTATAGCCTATGACAATAACAGTTTGCCGTCATGCCGTGGGATTAGGCCTATAGGGGTAGACCTGTCACTGAAGAATACTTTCGCAGTCTTCCCGTTTGTTTTTGTTTTCAAGGTATAGGCTATAGGCAGAATAGGCTACAGTAGTATCGTATCTACTGGTATCTTATTTTATTGTAGTTTATATTATGAGTGGAAGATTTGCAATAACTTACCCTAACCAAAGTCCAAACTTAGTGTCCAAAGTGGGATCTGCACCCTGCCTCTATGTTCTCATTTTGTATACCGGTAACTTTTTAGCCAGATTACCGGTACAATTTAATAAGTGTACAGCCAGCAGCTAGGCCTACCGCCTACAGTGCATTTATAGATTTCCCGGAATCCCGGCCATGACTTGGGTATCACTAAAGAATCTTTCCGCAGCCTTATGTACAATTGTTTGTTTTTATTTCTTCAAGGAATATAGTACAGTAGTTTATTGTTCAATTGTTTATCATGTTATGAGTAGATAATTTGCATTACCTTACCCTAACCTAACTTTACTTAGTCTTAGTGTCCAAAGTGGGGGCTGCCACTATCCCCACAGTCCACACACCCGCTAACTAACATATATTATTGGTATGTCTTGTCATTACTATAACCTGACTTCATGGGGGTAACGGAGACTTGATTGAATATTTTCGGAATTAGCCTCGCAGAATCTTGAGTCTTTTAAAGTTGTGAAAATTAAAGTAAGTTTCTACGTTCCTACTGATCTGATTGTACTTAACCCGAGATGGGAATAGCCTACCCAGGTATTTTTTACTCGGCCCAGGGAAAATAATAGACAAACAAATGTTCTAATCAAAGTTTATTCTTGAAACTTGGTACCGGTATGTATTTTAACCAGTACTCTATAGTAACTCATGTATCATATGAAAGGATATAAATTAAGTATGTAATAGTTCTTGGAATGCAACAACAAATATACATGAAATCTTTATTGGACAAAAGTTACAAAACTAAAACAGGGACTGCTAAGAATAATTTAAAAACCTGTTTTCAATGCCTATATTAGTGGACCTGAAGTGCATCTCTTTGAGACTGAAGTACAGGCAGCCAGCTCCCCTAGTATCCTGATTAAACACCAGTAAACATACATAACATCCCTTTTACTTACAATATTATTCATTCCTTTTAATACATTTTGAGCATGTATTGTGCATATATTTACCTTCACATCTCAAAATTTCCCGGACCCCCTGTTATGAAGCGGGGGGCTGCGCCCCCCGCACCCCCCGCAGACGCCGCGCAAAGTTGATCCTTGTAAGCTTAGAAAAATGATCCAGAACTGGATAATTTCTGTTTTGGCACCCTGAGGCTAGGCTAGGCCTATTGGAAAATATTAAGGAAACCGACCACCTTTTAGGCCTAGCTAGTTTTCATCATTAGCCTATACAGTGGTTGTCATTAATTAGAATCTCCGGAAAAAACGTTTTCCCCATTTTCCAACAATCTTAAGATACGGACCCCGATAGTGGGGAGGGCTATGAACTTACGGTATGAAGTACAGGGAAATTGAGGGGTAAAAGACGAAAATAAGGGGTAATATTAGCCTAACCTAACAACCTTACCTAACCTAACCTAGTATATTAGGTGGGGGCTGCCGACCCCACACCCCCGCTGGTTTGGCGTTTGATTAATAAAAGGTTGAAGGTCGCCAAAAAAAAAATTGAATGAAGTCTACGGTATTTAGGCCCTACTCCACAATCTTCAGCTTTAACCCTCCCTCCCCGGCTACGCATTACATAAATATTCCCCGAAATCCGGTGTTTTGGCCGAAAAACGTCTAGGCTAGGCTACCGTATCATTGTTATGCTGACTGATTCCCGCATTCCCGCGCATCCCCAAGCGTAGCTGTGTTATTTACCTGTAGAATGGCGTTAAGTAGAGCTCTCTAAGTCAAGTGCTTGATTTGTGATGATGATTTCATTGGAGATAACTTTATGGCCAAAACAGCCACTTTACACTACTTTTCGATACTTAACAACAACATACAGGCACACACGAACAAGCGACGCTCTCCTTCTTGTGGCCGGAGATGCGGGGCGTCGGTCCAGCCGGCTGTTGTTTACATGCGTTGGACCGACGCCTCGCACACGAAGCTCACAGGCTTTCAAGCAATGGTACAATGTTGTACCACCCGGGTTCCTCGGGACAAAACTTAATGGTACACACGTGTACCATCCGGGTTTGAAGGGTTAACAGGAGGTAAATATTAACTTTTTCAAAGTTATTGAAAACTATTTTTCCGGAGATTCTAATTAATGGCAACCACTGTATAATGATGAAAACTAGGCTAGCTAGGCTAAAAAAAAAAAAAAAAAAATCACGAAATAAAAGCTGGTCGGTTTCCTTGATATATACCGGCCTATTTGGGTTAAAATTGAAGACAACCCGGATACGAGCCCCATCGATTATTATCAGTGTTCTAGAAGTTTCATGTTGGTGTAAATGTAATTACCGTCGCAAATTCACTAGCCTATGTGAAATACGAGAAACTTGGATTGTTCACCCATAAACAGGGAACGTGAGCTGGGTTTAGACCGTCGGTTAGGTTAGGTTAGGTTAATGTTGAAAATACTAAAATGCGACGGTCCTTGGTATTAACCCTTCCAGCCCGGCTGTCCTGTTATAAGGACACCGCGGCAGTTGGGCAGGACCCCGGGCCCGGGTGTCCTGATACAGGCAGTAAGCTTGAAAGCCTATTCAGCTTGGTCTGAACGCCGAGCGTCCGACGCATGTAAACAAAGCCGGTCATTGCGTCACCGCGCCTCCGAAAACAAGGAGGAGACGTCGGATCAATGTTGTTGTTGTATGGTATGACGAAATTAGTGTCTGAAAAGCTCCGATATTGTCAACATCGCAGCAAAATTCGCTCCACGGAAATAGTCATCACAACTGAACCAGTTGACTTACAGAGCTCTACTCAACACCAGTCTACAGATTGGAAACTGCACTACTTTTAGAGATGTGTGGGAAATTTCTAGCAGTTAAAATAACAGATAGCCTACGGTAGCCTAGGCCTAGACGTTTTTCGGCCAAATCGCCCGGGTACCCGCCACTGTCCTTAGGAGGGGGACCCCGGGTCAGAAGGGTTAAACAACACTGTAGGCCTTACTTGAATCTTACTTGAAGTCGTCTAGAGGTCCCGTCCTCACAGTCGTGGTCCGCCACCGCTGCGTCCGTCCCGTGCGTCCCTTCGAAGGAGGTCCGTCTGGTCCGGTATAGAGTTTGAGGCCGCCCGGCAGTTAGCAGTGTATCCAGACACTGGTGGTTCATCTGGGAGGGTCTTTAGAAACTTGTCTAATAACCCTTTGAACCTGTCTACCGGGCAACCTACTATGTCTCGCACTTCCTTGGGCAGCGAGTTGAAATTTTTTGGTCCATTGTGGCCTAGGCTGGACGCGAGGAGGGATCTCACTCGTTCTGGTGCCTGTGTTGGGAGGGATCTCCTCTCACACTTCCTTCCAGTCCGACCATTTTGTTTTTCCTGGAGTTCATTACCAGTTGGATCTGGAACCAGCTACTCCAGGATTTTCCACACATAAATTGCGCAGTACCTGTCTCGCCTTCTCTGCTGAGAGTACAGCCCTAGCTTCTTGAGCCGGTCCCAGTAGCTAAGGTCCTTCATCCCCCGAATGTTTCTAGTGAAGGACCTCTGGACGGACTCAAGATCTCGTATGTACCCCTTTTTGTGTGGCGACCATAGTTGACTACAGTAGTCAAGGAAGGGTTGTACCAGGTTCCCAGTTGAAGGGTTCCCAGTACCCTGGAAAGAAGCAAACATCCATCCAGTTCCTAAAAAAGGTGCCTCTTCAGATCCATCAAACTACAGACCAATAGCTATAACTTCCACTCTTGGCAAAGTTTTTGAAATTATATTAAATAATCACATAATTAAGCATCTGGAGAATAATAAATTAATCAGTGATAGGCAATATGGTTTTAGACGATGTCGATCAACTGCAGACATTCTTTGCCTTCTTACGCATCAAATCAACCAAGCTACAGACCAACATGGTGAAACACATACAATAGCACTGGATATATCAAAGGCATTTGATAGAGTCTGGCATCAATCCTTATTGTCGAAGATGTCACACTACGGCCTTGCATCATTAGTTCCACTAATTTCTTCTTATCTTCATAACAGAAAAATACGTGTAATGGTAGATGGCCTTTATTCTCAATTTCACTCAATAAATGCTGGTGTTCCCCAGGGATCAGTTTTGGCCCCAACTCTGTTCCTCATTCATATCAATGATCTCATATCTACCACTCATAATCCAATACATTCCTACGCAGATGACTCAACACTCCACAGTTCCTTCACATTTACCAATTCTTTCACCCAACCCGATCTTATAAATTCAAAAATAAACACTGCAATTTCTCTGAACCAGGACCTTTCTAGAATTAATGAATGGGGACAAGAGAATCTAGTTTCCTTTAATGCACAGAAAACCAAGTACATGTACATTCAATTTTCTAACCGACAGAATCTCACTGACTCCCATATATTTTTTAATGATGTAAATATTCCCACTTCCCCTAGTATTGACATTCTCGGTGTAACATTAACTACTAACTTGAGCTGGACACATTATGTTAGAAGCATTGCTAAGAATGCCTCTAAAAAACTGGGACTCCTGTACAGAGTTCG
Source organism: Paralithodes platypus (assembly GCA_032716605.1). Taxonomy (NCBI): domain Eukaryota; kingdom Metazoa; phylum Arthropoda; class Malacostraca; order Decapoda; family Lithodidae; genus Paralithodes; species Paralithodes platypus. The sequence continues at coordinate 15,902,823 of CM064483.1, read as the reverse complement.
AGAATTCTTCACTGACGAGCAGTTGGCCGTAATATATAAAAGTCATGTGCGCTCTCAGATGGATTACTGTTCACCTCTGTGGGGTGGAAGTGGAGTGGTTGCATTGAGGCAGTTGGACAAAATTCAAAATAAAGCTATTAGATTAATCAATAACCCTGCAATCACACAGGACCTTCCTACATTAGCCATACGAAGAAACGTTGCATCCCTTGCATTATTCTACAGATATTTTCACAGCAATTGTTCCGAGGAACTTGCTTCAATTGTGCCGCCTCTCCACATCTTTCCCCGTAGAACTAGGGCAGCTGAGAGCGCCCATGAATTTACACTTTCTCCTCCACAATGCAGAACTTCTGCTTATCAGAATTCATTTATCCCCAGAGCTACTACTCTTTGGAATTCACTTCCCTCGAATTGCTTTCCACAAACTTACAATCAACAAATGTTTAAATCCAGTTGTTACAAACATTTTATGAATGGAGGATGCCTTTAGGCACATGGACCTTTTTGTTTTATCTGTGTTTTTCCTTCCTCCGTTCATTGTCTCTTAAAAAAAAAAAAAAAAAAGACCTCCAGAGAGTTAGCATTGTTTCTTGTTCCCTGGAGTTGAACGTCCGTAGAATCCATCCGGCCATTCCCTTGGCTTTCTTGACAGCTGCAGAAATGTGGTGTTGAAATGTGGCATCGTCGGACAATTGCACACCTAGGCATCTCACATGTGGCTTGGGGGTGATGTCGTGGCCGCCTGCAGTGAGTAGTTTGGTGGTGTCCTTGAGGGTTTGTTTCGGGCCACATCGTAACGCTTCAAACTTTTCTTCGTTGAAGGTCATGTTGTTTTCGTCTGCCCATTTGTAGATTTTGTCGAGGTCATCCTGGAGATTATGAATATCCTCTTCATTTCTTACGACACGACTTATGTTCGTATCGTCAGCAAAGGAAGAGATAACTGATTGACCAACTCCATCATCAATGTCCCCTATCAGTATAATGAAGAGCAGAGGTCCTAATACTGATCCCTGGGGTACTCCACTAATGACGTGGGACTTTTCAGATGTGTGGCCCTTAACAGCAACAGTCTGCGTTCTTGCGGAGAGGAAACTGTGCAGCCACACACCTATTTTGCCTTGGATGCCGAGTTTCTTAATCTTGTGAAGGAGGATGCCGTGATCCACCTTGTCGAATGCTTTAGCAAAGTCTAGAAACACGACATCCACATTTTCTCCCTCTGCAAGCCTGTGGAGTAGCCAGTCATGATGTGCCAGGAGCTTCGAAAGGCATGATCTGCCTTTCCGGAAGCCATGCTGGCTGGAGTTCATAAGGCCATTTTTCTCCAGGAAGTTGACAAGCTTGTTCCTCAGGACTTTTTCAAATATCTTGATGAGGTGGGATGTTAGAGCTACCGCCTATATATAAAAAAAAAAAAAAAAAAGGTCAATAGGCTATACAGGAGATGCAACAATATAGGTAGCAAATTTCTAATGGTAGTTTTGGGTTCCTATCATCATATGCTTCATTTCTAGCCTATATACTTTTTATCCCTGGGGGAAAAAAAAACAAAAAACAAATCTTGGGATTTTTGTTTTGGTCATTAGGCTAGGCCTAACCTAACCAAAAAAAATAACCTAACCTAATAGCCCCCAAATACATTTAGGTTAGGTTAGGTTAATAACAAAAACAAAAAATCAAGATGCATGACAATATTGTCATTAACCTAACCTAACCTGGGGGCTGCCGCCCCTAGACCCCCGCTGCTAATAAATAATGATGTAGAAGACATAACAATGATAACATCACTAAAAAGTAGGCTACTGCGGGAGCGAAAACCACCTCCACACTCCGCCATTTTAAGTCGACCGCCAAGGCGGAAAGTAACTGAGCATAAAGCAAACAAAGCGACGCTACGTCCACAAACGCAACAGAGTTCTCTTTATATTTTGTCTCATATTATTAATATTCAAGTGTCCCCATTGTTTTTTTTAGTGTTTCGTACACCAGAAAATGGTGTAGCTTGTAGTTGGATGTGTGGAAATCAAAAACAAATATGTATTCAAACCTTGGTGGTACCTGTCAAATACATACATACATACATAACATTTTAAGACCGAGTGCTCCACACATAGGCTACGTGCAGTTTCAGTCTCTTGTCCTAATGGTGGCGTTCCAGGCAACCCTGTTAATCGAGCCGTAGCTCGATTGGTAGAGCGTTCGCCTGCTAACCGTGAGGTTGGCGGTTCGAGCCTCGGGCCAGCCAGTGTGTGTTATTGGCAGATACCAGTGCTGTTCGTGGACAGTGCGGTCTAGCAATCTGTGGCAACTATTCACGAAGTCCCTGATTCATCAGGGTACCCACCCTAGCCTTGTTATTCAGCTGGGAGTGTATGGTGGTAAAAACTGCATCATCATCATCATCATCATCATATCGGCACGTGTAGTCCGATCCCAGGTCTTCCTCGGTCTACCCCTTGGTGCAGCTCCCTCCACAATCACAGACCTGCATTTTTTCACCCAATTTTGTTCATCCATTCTCTCCACATGTCCATACCATCCCAGTCTACTTGTACGCATCACCTCGCTAATACTCTTTATACCTAAACGTCTCCTCAGCTCAACATTTGTTATTCTATCCTGTAGCCTGGCCCCACACATCCATCTCACCATTCTCATCTCATTACGTTCCATTCTGTTGACATCCTCTACTTTAACGGCCCATGTTTCTGAGGCATACGTCATTGCACTTCCAACACATGCGTGTCCTATAGGTAAAATCGTACCTAATAATTTAAACTTAAATGCTGGTATTAAATTATAATACTCATTCTCGTTGCATTTCCAGACCACTAGGCCTAACGGAGGTATGCAGCACTGCCTTTTTTTTTTTTTAATTCAGTGGTGACTCCTGTAGGTCTAGGCCTAGTCCATTTATGATATACTTCACTCCATCCTTCCACCTCTTTTGGTTTACCTCTCCCTCTCTGTCCTTCCACCTCGCTCTCGTACACCCTCCTAGTCATTCTCTCGGTAATTTTGCATAACTAGCCTACAACTCCTGTTATTTTAGGTATTATTTATTTTTATTTTTGTATTTTAATGGTTTATAAGTGTGCATTATATTGTTAGAAAGTGAGGAAAGCACTATTTATTAGCATTTGCATTGTTAGGCCTAATTACAATTCCGATACCCAACAATGTAGGGGAGAGTTTGGGAATGCAGGGTTATGGGTGGGGTAAAAATAGGCCTAGGGGTATTATGGGAATAACTAAAAATATAATAAAGAAAATTGAAAAAACCCAAAATGTAGAAATCCGATCCAAGTTTTGGCAAAAGTTGGCTCGGATTTGACCATTCTTCAGTCGAAAAAGGGCAAAAATAAAATAAAAACAAAATTAGAAAAAAAGTTGGCTTGGATTTTACCCTTTTTCAGATAAAGAAACCCCAAAAATGTGAAAATCCGAGCCAACTTTTGTCAAAAGTGGATTTCACTGATTTCACGGGGTGGAGTAGGTAATAGCCTTAAAAAAATTTATCAACTTTGAGGAGACATTAACCTAACATTACCTATCCTAGTGGATTAACATGGATTAATACAGAATCAAGATTTTTTTTAGCAGAATTCCATATACCAGGATATAGTTTGTTTAACCCTCCAGCCCCGGCTATGTATTATATATATATTCCTCGAAACCCGGGTGTTTTGGCCGAAAAACGTCTAGGCTAGGCTACCGTATATTCATTAATCAGACTGCTTCCCGCATTCCCGCGCATCCCCAAGCGTAGCTGTGTTATTTACCTGTAGAATGGCATTAAGTAGAGCTCTCTAAGTCAACTGGTTGAGCTGTGATGATGATTTCATTGGAGATAACTTTATGGCCAAAACAGCCACTTTACACCACTTTTCGATACTTAACAACATACAGGCACACACGAACAAGCGACGCTCTCCTTCGTGTGGCCGGAGATGCGGGGCGTCGGTCCAGCCGGCTGTTGTTTGCGTCGGACCGACGCCTCGCACACGAAGCTCACAGGCTTTCAACCACTGGGCGTTCAAGAGGCCTTCCGGGAACCTGTTATATGCTTTTTTATGGGCGTTCAAGAGGCCTTCCGTGGTGAGAGGGTTAAACGCGACCGAACAAGTAGGAGGGGCGGCGGAATAGCAGTGTTTGTCAGTAGTTCTTTAAAAAGCTGTATTAAATCAGGTATTAGACTAAATACTGATAACGAAAGTGTTTGGGTAGAGGTTAGCGAAGGTAGTGAGACCATAATTATTGGAGTTATTTATAGACCACCAAATATGAGTAGAAACTAAGGTACAGCTTTATGGCAGGAAGTGAAAATAGCATCAAGGTTTAGCAATGTGTGTATTATGGGGGATTTTAATTTTCCGAATATTGATTGGCAGCATCAAATCGGCGACTCCGATTCAAAAGAGTTTATTGAGGCGGTACAGGATAGTTTTTTATTTCAATTCATAGACTTGCCTACTAGAGGTAATAATATCCTCGATTTAGTTCTCAGTAATAATGAACAAATGATAAATAATGTAGCGATAGGAGACCAACTAGGAAATAGTGATCATAAATCAATTTATTTTAACATACAATGGACAGGAAAGGCTAAAGAGAATACGACACTTATCCCAGATTTCAGAAAAGCCAATTATGGTGGATTAAGAAGAGCCTTAAGAGTCGATCCTATGGTTAAACTATTAAGTCGACCCAGGTGCGCTAATGAACATACTCTCTCTCAGATACCTGTCTTAACTCAGGATAATTTGACAGCTACATATAATCATTTTATTTCTTCACTCCACAATGCACAAAATAAATATATCCCAAAAAGAAAATTTAGATCAACACAGAACCAACCCAAATGGATGAATAATAGACTATTAGACCTTCTAGGAAAAAAGAGAGGAATATATCGAAAAATTCAGAAAGGCGAAATTCACCTACTTGCTTACTATCAGAATCTATCAAGAGGTTAAAAAAGGTATAAGGACAGACAAAAGAAATTATGAAATCAGGATAGCCAATGACTCAAAAAATAACCCTAAGGCTTTTTACCAGCTATATAAACTAAAGTTAGAGATAAAATAGGCCCCCTTAAAACTTCGATAGGATAAATGACAGAAAATTATTTAGAAATGTGCAGTACATTAAATAGTCAGTTTCTATCCGTCTTCACTAATGAAAATTTGGCACAGATTCCAGAAGTCCGTAAGGTATATAGCGATAGTATAGAAAATAAGTTAAGTACGGTTACTATAAGTAGAAATGATGTGCTTAAGGAAATTGACAGACTGAAACCTCAGAAATCGCCTGGTCCCGATGAGGTATATGCTAGAGTATTAAAAGAATGCAGAAATGAGTTAAGTTACCCATTAACATTTCTTTTTAACAATTCATTAGAAACGGGTATAGTTCCAGAAGCTTGGAAGCTTGCAAATGTAGTTCCGATTTTCAAAAAAGGTGATAAATCAATAGCATCCAATTACCGTCCCATTAGTCTCACTTCAATCATAGGAAAGCTACTAGAGTCAATTATTGCTAGGAAAATGAGAAACCTCTTAGAAACATTTAACTTAATCAATTCTTCTCAGCATGGATTCACTCAGGGACATTCTTGCCTTACTAATTTGCTTAGTTTTTTCTCAGAGGTATATGAAGCAGTAGATAATGACAAGTCATATGATATTATATATGTAGATTTCAGTAAAGCTTTCGACAGAGTCCCTCATGAGAGATTGATGAGAAAGGTTGAGGCACATGGAATAGGTGGGGCGTTGTTAGGATGGATTAGGTCATGGCTAATTGGTAGGAAGCAGAGAGTCAGCATAAATGGTACTAAGTCAGAATGGGGATCAGTCAAGAGTGGTGTCCCCCAGGGATCTGTATTAGGTCCTCTGTTGTTTATTATATACATAAATGATCTTGATTTAGGTACTGTATAACTAGTAGGATAAGTAAATTTGCAGACGATACCAAAATGGGGAGAAAAATTGATTCAGTTAGAGATATAGAGTGTCTGCAAAGGGATCTAGATACTTTACACGAATGGTCAGTAAAATGGCAGATGAAGTTTAACATTGACAAATGCAAGGTATTAAAGATAGGGAAGATGCATACAAATTTTAAATATAAACTAGCTAATATGGAATTAGAAAAATCAGACTGAGAAAGATCTAGGTGTGTTTGTTAGCAATGATTTGAAGCCTAGAAAACAATGTATAAGCGTTCGTAACAAGGCAAACAGGATTCTCGGGTTCATATCTAGGAGTGTGAGTAACAGAACTGCTGATGTTATCTTAAAACTTTACTTGTCATTAGTGAGACCCCATATGGATTATGCTGTTCAATTTTGGTGTCCTTATTACAGAATGGACATAGATTCATTGGAGAGAGTACAACGTAGAATGACAAAAATGATCCATAATATTAGAAATCTTCCGTATGAAGAAAGGTTGAAGAAATTAGGCTTACATTCGTTAGAGAGACGCAGAGTTAGAGGGGACATGATAGAGGTATTCAAGTGGGTTAGTGGAATTAATAAAGGAGACATGAAAAATGTACTAAAGCTCAGTGATAGCGAAATAACTCGTACAAATGGTTTCAAATTAGATAAATTTTGTTTCAGAAAAGATATAGGCAAATATTGGTTTGGTAACAGAGTTGTAGATGGGTGGAATAGGCTACCAAGTGATATAGTGGGATCAAGAACGATAGGGAGCTTTAAGATAAAATTAGATAGGCATATGGACGAGATGGGTTGGGTGTGAGCCAATCGGCGCTCAGCAGACCCCCGTAATCTTGCGTTAATCTCTGACCGTTTTGGTGGGGTCAGTACTCAAGGTATTAGTGAGATGGGTCTATAATTGGGCCTTGTAATTGGGGTTGGGTGTGACAGGGATCTGCCTTGTATGGGCTGATCGGCTTTTTGCAGACTCCCATTTTCTTATGTTCTTATGTTCTAGTACAGTATTATGGGTGGGGCTGCTGCTCCCACACCCCCGCTGGTTGGGTAAAAGTGCTAACGGTAGAAATCCAGTTGGGGTGGAGTGAGAAATAGCCTGTTATAATAATCAAGTAAATTTTGAGAAGACTTTAGCCAAACCTAACAACCTTACCTAACCAATCCTAGTACAGTATTATGGGTGGGGGCTGCCGCCCCCACACCCCCGCTGGTTGAGTAACAGTGGAAAAAACAGTATTATGGAACATACCTTACTTCGGCAACGATTTGGCCGAGAGTTTCACCAACAATAACATGAGTGCGGCGGCAGATGTAAGTTAAAATAAGAAATACTCTTATTTATTACCCATTACTTTTTGGAAGTGTAAACCTATGCGAAAAAATCTTAATCTTTATCTTACTTTGCTATCACCCATTAAGATTGCGCTTTTGTTAGAGACTATTATACCCTTACCATTGTTCCAGCTGATCCCACTGTATGTGTGCCTGGGAGCTGGTGTGGCCATGTCGTTCTTCTACACCTTGCGTCTGGCCACTAAGTGTCCCGACGTCACCTGGCGGCACGTGGCCAACCCAGAGCCACAGAAGGAGTATACCAACAAGCAGTACAAGGTTGGCACACAGTGTTTTGATATAATGTAGTTATGAGCACTAACTAATAACTAAGGTTTCACTCATTTATTCCATAAAGTAAAGTTCTAAAGCATTTGAGATATAATAAAGTACACTGCATTGCCTCACTTGTTACTGATACTGACTTTAAACTTTTAAAGGGTGTGTGACCATGTCACTGATAGTGCTTATGACTGTACAGCTAAAATCATTAATTTGCTAATATCAGTTTTGTACACCATCGTCTTTAGCTTATACACAAGTTCTTGGACCCCCTATTTTTTTCTTTATGCAATTATAATATCAGGATGTTTTATTTAATAGAACTTACTTTTCAATAAATAAATCTTACTTGATATGTAGAAAATTATATTCATAAACTTGTTTTCAGAGATATGCCAACATAATTATTAATTAGAAATACCGGTTGGTTAAGGTCATGATATGTATGAGTGGGCTAGAGACTATGGTATCAGAGTGTATGTAATCTGTAATTTACATGATCACTTGAACTTACAGACCTGCATATACAATTTTTGTTCACATTGAAGAACAAGTTAAATTTATCTAGATTTCACACAAATTATCAAGGTATTGGTATTAGGTTCGTTCGTGGCCACCCCTTCGGGGATCACGGCGTCAGGCAATAGATAGATAGATAGGTATTAGGACAAACTTTGAATAAGGCTATTGTAAATGGCAAATTTTTGGCTGTATGGTCGGCATACAGGATGTAGAGGATGACGATTAATGGATAAATTAGTATATTAACCCTTTCATGCATATGACTCAATTTTGAGCCTATTGGGGATACTTTAAACCCTTTGTTACCATCAGGGGTATTTAGAAACATTTAGTTTAGTTACTTCAACCTCTGCAGTTGTCTTTGAGTTAGCTGTGGGCAGAAAACTAATTTTGGATAAGTAATTATAAGAGTGAGAGAACTCTATTTCTTAATGCTAATCTGGCAACCTCTGCGTCATAAATGCGTGAAAGGATTAAGGTTATTTGGAGGCCTTATAATATTGTACGAATACTTATTTTATTGTAAATTATTCTATGACTGCAAATATTTGAGGTGTGTGGTAATTGATTTTTTTTTTTTTTTACAGTTTATGAATCTACGAGGTGAAAACGCATACAACTCCCCCGCCCCCCAGTATGAGGATTAAGCGCTTTAGAAATTAATGGTAATTCCAACTATTAAATGTAATTATGGTATATTTTTTGTGTTCAAGTTGTTGGTCAATTTTCTAAAGCATACCAGCAATCTATGGTAAAAGTATATAAAGATGTTTTGTTTTAATTATATAGGCAATTTGTTTATAATACCTGTACATGCCATATAAATTGGTCACTTAAATTTCTTACTTTTCCTACCGTTTAAAGAATTATTATAGCTTCATAATTAGTTTAACATTATAGCCAGTTAGGTATATTCTTAACATTACTTGTATTTTGTTACTGGCGATTACTTTCCAAGGAAAGGAAAGTACTGCTGTAACAAATGTGGTGACAATAAAATGATACTGCTCTGTGAACAGACAATAATTAATTTTAAGGTACTTCCATGTGCTAATGGCCATATCCTTATTTAACTTCAACACCCTCTTGAGTTAGTGATGCTTGAATTATGTTGATCCAGAAATTCTAAAGGATTCTGAATCAACATGTTTTGGTATCTTTCTGTACAGATATAGTTGTAAAGATATGTGAAATAAATGTTCAGTATATAAATTACATGTCAAGATTTTTTCTTATAATCCAAACTATTTGTATCACAAATTATTTACTTTATTTGCAAGCCAACCTAAGGAGAGGTAGGTGTTGTAGTAGATCTCTTCAACCACAGGACATGATATAATTTAGCTACACCCAGACTTTATGTAGGAGGGATTATTCAGTTCATAGTTTTTAGCGTGGATTCCTTGGTCTTACTTGCAAGTAAAATTGTCTGGCAGTAGTCAAAATATAGTAAACATTGGCATCGGTTTGAAGGGTCAGCTCCTGCAGTTTATTTATTTTATCCTAGCTACCACTAGACTTAATTTATTCAGTTTAAGACCAATCTGGGAATAAAAAGTATATACATATAAGTTCTATTGAAATTTAACCTAAGATACAATTCCTAATTTCAGTATAATTGTCTGGGGGTAACAAATGTAAGAGGCATTGTCCGATTGTAAGTGTTAAAGAAGTACTGTACTGAACTTCATATTCTATAGTGAGAATACAAATAAGGAGTGCTTGTTGAAATTTTACTGAATATAGTAACCTATACGGTATACAGTACATAATGACTTGCTAAAAATTTAGTTTGGAAACTAAAACATTTTTGGCAAAACTATAGACTTTCATCAAATTTGAGTACCGAAATCCCAATGGGATCTTCAATTTAGCTAGGCGAGTTGAAGACAGTAGAGATATTGTAGGAGAACAGTGTGTCAGGAATGGTAATGGGACAATTGTGTATGCTGACAAAGAAATTAGAGATGCTTGGAAGGTACACTACGAAAGATCCCAGTACCCTGGAAAGAAGCAAACATCCATCGTTCCTAAAAAAGGTGCCTCTTCAGATCCATCAAACTACAGACCAATAGCTGTAACTTCCACTCTTGGTAAAGTCTTTGAAATTATATTAAATAATCACATAATTAAGCATCTTGAGAATAATAAATTAATCAGTGATAGACAATATGGTTTTAGAAGATGTCGATCAACTGCAGACATTCTTTGCCTTCTTACGCATCAAATCAACCAAGCTACAGACCAACATGGTGAAACACATACAATAGCACTGGATATATCAAAGGCATTTGATAGTCTGGCATCAATCCTTATTGTCGAAGATGTCACACTACGGCCTTGCATCATTAGTTCCACTAATTTCTTCTTATCTTCATAACAGAAAAATATGTGTAATGGTAGATAGCCTTTATTCTCAATTTCACTCAATAAATGCTGGTGTTCCCCAGGGATCAGTTTTGGCCCCAACTCTGTTCCTCATTCATATCAATGATCTCATATCTACCACTCATAATCCAATACATTCCTACGCAGATGACTCAACACTCCACAGTTCCTTCACATTTACCAATTCTTTCACCCAACCCGATCTTATAAATTCAAAAATAAACACTGCAATTTCTCTGAACCAGGACCTTTCTAGAATTAATGAATGGGGACAAAAGAATCTAGTTTCCTTTAATGCACAGAAAACCAAGTTTCCTTTAATGCACAGAAAACCAAGTACATTCAATTTTCTAACCGACAGAATCTCACCGACTCCCATATATTTTTTAATGATGTAAATATTCCCCCTTCCCCTAGTATTGACATTCTCGGTGTAATATTAACTACTAACTTGAGCTGGACACATTATGTTAGAAGCATTGCTAAGAATGCCTCTAAAAAACTGGGACTCCTGTACAGAGTTCGAGAATTCTTCACTGACGAGCAGTTGGCCGTAATATATAAAAGTCATGTGCGTTCTCAGATGGATTACTGTTCACCTCTGTGGAGTGGAAGTGGAGTGGTTGCATTGAGGCAGTGGGACAAAATTCAAAATAAAGCTATTAGATTAATCAATAACCCTGCAATCGCACAGGACCTTCCTACACTATCCATACGAAGAAACGTTGCATCCCTTGCATTATTCTACAGATATTTTCACAGCAATTGTTCCGAGGAACTTGCTTCAATTGTGCCGCCTCTCCACATCTTTCCCCGTAGAACTAGGGCAGCTGAGAGCGCCCATGAATTTACACTTTCTCCTCCACAATGCAGAACTTCTGCTTATCAAAATTAATTTATCCCTAGAACTACTACTCTTCGGAATTTACTTCCCTCGAGTTGCTTTCCACAAACTTACAATCTACAAGTTTAAATCCAGTTGTTACAAAAATTTTATGAATGGAGGATGCCTTTAGGCACATGGACCTTTTTGTTTTATCTGTGTGTTTCCTTCCTCTGTTCATTGTCTCTTTAAAATTTTTTTTTTGCATCGATATCACTTATTAGTATTAGGAAAAGTAAGGGTGCCAACACTGTACCCTGGGGAACAGAGCTTTTAACCTCTGAACCTTCTGATACTGCTTGATTTACTGCTACTGATTGTCTTCTGTTAATGAGAAAATTATAGATCCACCTCCCCACCTTTCCGGTGATACCTTTTTCTTTCAGCTTATGTGCTATAATTCCATGGTCACACTTGTCAAATGCTTTGGCAGTCTGTGTATAGGACATCTAAATTTCTTTTCTCTTCCAGGTCATCTAGAACTTTGTCATAGTGTTTTAGTAGCTGCGAGAGACATGATCTTCCTGCTCTGAACCCGTGTTGTCCTGAGTTGTGGAGCCTGTTTTCTTCCATGTATTCCGAGACTTTTCCTCTTAGTAATATATGGTCACGCGTCAAGGTCACGTCACACTGTAGCTCCATACATTATCAGGTGTTTCTCGTAAAGAAAGTGCAATCGGTGATTACCAGACAGAATGACCTACATAAACACTTAGTGAGTGCACACATACAAGAAACAAAGTCCGAAACAGAAGGATTGAAGTGAAAATAAGAGAAAAAAACAGTGACTACGAACATGACGCCAACAATGGACGGGGATCAAAACAAATCCGACCCGGAGTGCCCCGACTGCGGAATCAAGTTCGCAGGTGAAAAAAATGCAATCCAATGCGACTACTGCCGGGAATGGCTGCACTACAGTATTTCTGCACAGAACTCCCTGCCTATCAAATTCTCAACTATGCAAAAACGCCAAGGAATTTCATGTGCAAAACATGCTGCCTAACAAAGTTTGACACAAAGGGTGAGTGGGTGGCCGATGCAGAAGCAGCCGTTCTCCAACACAAGGAACGACTAACCAATTCTGGAGCGATAAGTAAGGTAAGAAAAATCCCTGTTCAGCTCCAGAGCAACAAAGCTGTCACCAACACGCCAGCTGACAATACACCAACAACCAAGGAATTAACTGGGGGCACTGACCTAGGCCAAGGCCTACCCAAAAGCCCAGAAGTAGCCGTAGGCAAGAGTGACGGTGACAACCTCAATACCAGTACCACAACAAACATGGCTATAGATCTAGGTCTGGGGAACACACCAAAAGATATTAGCATCACAACGCTAGATGCCCATAGTCTCCCCCCCGCAACACTAGCAGACACGGCAGAGCCTCCTCAAAATGCAGCAAGACAGGTGAGGTCGGGGACCCCAACGAACACACACCCCACATGCAACGGATGCAGCGCATAATACTCCTACATACAGAAGAACAGGTGAGGCTAGTGCTGTAAATTCAAATCCATGGAGACCTAGGCCCAGAGCTGAAAACAAGGGCACTTATATTAGGAGGAAAAGCATGGAAGTATGCAATTTCTACCTAAGAAATGAATGCCGATATGGAGTAGTGGGCATGGGATGCAAACAAGACCACCCAAAAATATGTGCAAAATTCATGAAGCACGGGCGGGATGAAAGGATCGGTTGCAAGCGTGGATGGAAGTGCATCGACTACCACACATATGTATGCAGAATCTCGCTCAACAAAAGGGCATGTACTATGAGACTGCAATCTTCCACACATCAAGGGAACCAAAATACTGACGCCCAGAAACAATGTCAACAAACCAAGGGAACACGCTACAGGACACATCCAAAGGGAATTTGCCTACACACCAACTCATGAGGAAAAATTAGAAAGCCAACGCAATGCCCTCAGAAGCTGGCCAACCATCCAGCAAACTCACAAGGTCAGACCAGCAGCGGTACACACGGCTATGCCCGACCAAGGTGCTTTTTTAGAGGTAGTAATGGGACGTCTTCTGAAAGTGGAAAAACGGTCTCAAGTGATAATGGAGAGATTCCTAGCCCAAACCGAGGGGCCAGACATGAACCACAGAGGAAGGTGCAACTACCACTAACTAGTTTTTTTGTGGGCAACATCAGAGGACTCTACCCACGAAACAATCAATGTAAAGTCCCCATGTTGGAAGAAATTGCAGAGGAAGATAACTAAATTTTTCTATCCCTCACAGAAACACACTTGAACGAAAACATTTTGGATGCAGAGATCAATATCCATAATTTCACACTATTCAGAGCCGACAGAAGCCACGGAGGAGTAGCACTCTACCTAAGGGAGGATATGGCTGCAAATACCGAAACTTTAGTTGCATTCTCAAACGGCACAACAGAGCTACTAGCAGTACACATAAGACAAACCGACATGCTCATCATAATTTTGTACCGACCTCCAAACACCACAGGGGAAATTTTCAAGGAGGTCACAGAGAAGATTCGATCACTCCTACAAAATCTGCCAACTACCGCTACAGATGTCATCACCACAGGAGATTTCAACCTGCCCATCATTAATTGGGCAACCATGAAAATAGACGGAGGATCCAGGGATGAAAAACAGCAAGCTAAGGAGCTAATGACTATCATGGACACTGCATACATGAAGCAATACATCGAGGAACCTACAAGAGGCAACAACACACTGGACTTACTATTTGGCAACAACTTCGACCTGGTACACTCGTACGAAACTGTAAAAACTATAATGTCCGACCACAGCCTCATCAAAGTTAGAACCCCCACACCAGCCACACCACCAAGAAGATGTCAACAGGAATCAAGCCAAATCCCCTGCACCTCTCTGAAAGATCTCAACTTCTACAGCAAAGATATAGACTGGGACATACTGAGAGCAAAACTGGCAGTAACTGATTGGAGGGCACTATTCGAAGATAAAAACGTCGACGAAACTCTCAGTATCCTCCAGAAACAATGCCTGGAGACCTGTAAAAACATCATACCACCCAAATCAAGCAGGAAGCAGATTAAACTAATTCCCAGAGATAGAAAAATACTAATGAAGAAAAGGACGTACTTGAGAGCCAAGCAAAGGAAGACCAGCCATGTGCATACTATCACCAAACTACAAGAAGAGCTCGATGAAGTTGAACGAAAACTCATCCAGTCACACCAAGAGCAAAGAACACGTGAAGAACTCCAAGCAGTTGCAAACATACGAGTAAATAGCAAATTCTTCTATGCATACGCAAAAAGGAGACTCCGGAACACCTCAACAATAGGACCACTTGCAAAACCTACGGGCGAACTTGAGAGTGACCCAACCGAAATGGCCAAGATACTCAAACAGCAGTACGAAAGTGTCTTCAGCCCGCCAAATGAAGACAAGAAAATTGATAATGCAACGACCTTCTTTGACAACGCTCCTGGGACACCACATCAACTCTCCTTGGTAACAGTATCAACAGAGGACATAATAGCAGCCATCGACAAGATTGGACCAAACTCTGCGGCAGGACCAGACGGCTTTCATGCCCAACTGCTAAAACACTGCAAACATAAGCTAGCCTTGCCTCTAAAACTGCTGTGGAGCAAGTCCCTCCAAACAGGATATGTACCACAATCCCTAAAAGAAGGTACCGTCACACCAATACATAAAGGGGGTAGTAAAGTCATAGCCAAAAATTACAGACCAGTGGTGCTGACGTCACATCTTATTAAAATCATAGAAAGAACAATACGAGCCAAGGTGGTCAGCTACCTGGAAGATAACGAGGCATTCAACGAGGGTCAACATGGCTTTAGACAAGGCCGCTCCTGCCTTTCACAACTACTATCACACTACGACAAAATCCTACAGGATATTCAAGACGGAGAAAATGTAGAAGTCATATATCTAGATTTCGCCAAAGCTTTTGACAAGGTGGACCATGGGATCCTTCTACATAAACTCAAATCACTGGGAATAGGGGGAGACCTTGGAAGATGGCTCCACAGTTTCATCACCAACAGAAAACAAAGAGTCACGGTTCAAGGAAACCTATCAGAAGCAGGTGGGGTCATCAGCAGAGTACCACAAGGATCAGTACTGGGACCTCTCCTATTCCTCATCATGATAGGGAGACATCGACAGGGACCTGGAACACTCAACAGCCTCATCGTTTGCTGACGACACCAGACTCATGAAGAAAATCACCTCACAACATGATGCACAGCTACTACAAGACTTGGACAAAATTCTGAAGTGGGCAGAAGAAAACAACATGGCCCTAAACGGAGACAAGTTCGAGCTTCTAAGGTACGGGAACAAGAGAGCACTACAAAACGACACCAACTACAAAAGTGGACAGCAAGAAATTACCGCCAAGGACACAGTGAAGGACTTGGGAGTAAATATGAGCAGTGACGCCACTTTTTCCCAGCATATTACCAAAGCCACAACAACAGCAAAACAAATAGCAGGCTGGATCCTGAGAACCTTCCACACAAGAAATGAGAGGTGTATGTTAACACTGTGGAAGTCACTGGTCCTACCACGACTGGAGTACTGCTCTCAGCTCTGGTCTCCCCAAAAAGTAGGAGAAATAACAGAAATTGAAGCCACCCAGAGGACATTCACCAGTAAAATCCATGGGTTTCAACACTTTAACTACTGGGAGAGACTCAAGGAGCTGCAGCTGTACTCACTTCAAAGACGTAGGGAGAGATACATCATCATCTACGTCTGGAAGATTTTGGAAAAAAAGGTACCAAATCCAAACATCCAAGAGACTCAACACCAAAGGCGAGGGAGGCTGTGCTATGTGAGGACTACGCTGGGATCAACACAAAAAATCAAATCCCTGATCCATCACAGCTTTGCATACAATGGAACCAGACTGTTCAACTGTATACCAGCCCCTCTCAGGAACATGACCGGGGTGTCTCCAGACCCCTTCAAGAAGCACTTGGACATGTGGCTGGCCAAAATACCGGACCGGCCACCAACACCAGGATACCCCAGCACCAACTCCAACCGACTTCTGGAATGGAGAGTGGAAGAAAGGGAGCTGCCTGGTCGCAGTGGAGCCCCAGCTCAACTGTGTCACTAACGGACGGAATACAACAAAGTGTAACAAAGTGTAAGTGTAAAGTGTAACTCTTTCAAAGATTTTGATGATGTGAGATGTTAGTGCTACTAACACTTATGTACTGGGCGGTAGTTTTTTGGCAGAGCTTTACTTCCTCCTTTGTGTAGTGGTGCAATTGTTGTGTTTTTCAGACTTTCTGGGATTTCTCCTGTATCTAGGCTCTTTCTCCACATTATGGCTAGAGGTCTTGCTAGCGATGTTTTGCAGTTCTTGAGCAGGACTGAGCTCCATGAATCTGGTCCTGGTGCTGAGTGGAGCGGCATGCGGTTTATTGCCCTTTCTATATCTATTGGCCCAAATTCTATATCCGATATATGGAGGGGGGCTCTGTTCTCGCCCATAAAGAAACTGTTTGGATTGTCAATAGCTTTAGATGGATCGGGTTGACTGAACACGGTTTCATACTGTTTTCGTAGAAGTTCACTCATTTCTTTGTCATTTGTTGTATATGATCCGTCGAGTTTGATGAGTGGGCCTATGCTTGACCCGGTTTGTGATTTTTTTCTTTGCATATGAGAAGAAGTACTGTACTTTGAATTTTCACATATTTCTTGAACCGCCTTGTTTTCTTCTATCTGCTGTATTTGATACGATATTCTCAGCTTGTGTTCAATATCCTCAATCGCCCTTTTCATTATGTTAATTTGCCTTTCCCGTAATCCAGCTTGAGAGAGCCGATGTGACAGTAGTTTTCTTCGTTTGTAGAGCCTTCTCCTTTCTCTGTCTTGCTTACTTCTGCGCTTCATTTTTCTCTCTGGAATGTGATTCGAGCTTACGTTCTTAACTAATTCATTTACTAGGCTTTGTCTGCCATTTGGACTTCCCAGTCTATTTCCTCTATCTTCTGGTTTATGCTTGGCCAATTTATATGTTTATTATTGAAGTTGTACTTACTGAATGGACCTGTATACAATCTCCTTGTTTTGTTTGTTTGTAGGTACTCGATGTTGGTTTGCACCTCGATTATCCTATGGTCAGAATAAGTAGTATCTGATATGCTGGTATTGTGCACAATGTTCTCATTGTTTGAAAAGATCAGGTCCAGGATGTTTTGACCTCTAGTCAGAACTCTTATAGGGCAGGGCCGAAGGATGAGGCAAAACATTTCACACTGCAGCACCAACCAAGAAGAGAACAAAGGTGAAGAATGAGATCAGACTAAAAAATATATAAATCACAGCAAGATGCAAAATAATGCACTACTGAGGGGAAGGCATACCAAAAAGATGCACAGTTGGGGCAGAAGCTGCGTCGGGTATAAAGTCAAAGAATTGAGTCGGCACGGCTGCACCAGCGACCAAACAGACACAGGTCATGAGCCAACAACCAAGCCAGGCTAACTATGACCACCCGACAGGGTGGCATATGATATATAGTAAGTCGCCCAAAGGACAACCGGAAGAGAAAGAATAAGGACAGAAGGGGAAAATCAGAGAAATAGGAAATAATAGCTACGCAAAATTAGTCAAGCCGACGACGGAAGTTCGAGGGGAGAGGGTAATAGAAAGAACAGTAGTAGTCCAAAGATTTTCTCAGGGAAGGCTAAATTGAAGGAGCTAAGCATAATACTATTGACAAAGTGCATCTCGTGATACTAGTATACCAGTTGTTTACATAATTGTTCTGTATACAAGTTAGTGTCTTGGAAGAAAATGCTCACATACACTAGATATGTATGTGGGGATCGGTTTTTACACCATACCCGAAAGAGGATTAATGGAGCTCCGATCTTACTCTCAACCATCTGAACAATTTTACCAACACACCTAAACTTCGTTAAATGCGGAAATAGCCTTACGAAAATATCATGCCCTGGTGGGGGCACGAACTCTCGACGCTTGGGTGTGAGGCAGACACCTTACCAGTTAGACCAATAGAGATATCCCACTTGGCCTGTTCGGCTCAGGGTATTTCCGCATCCGAGGTCTGTTTAGGCTAGCCTATTTTCACTGACTTTACACTACTTCACCTTCCGGGAAGCGAAAGCTCCGAACAGAGAGGAACAAGCTTGAGCCGAATCGACCGAGAGTCCGTCAGAGAGATGAACGGGAATGGTGAGTCAACTTCACTGAGCGGTGCATACACGCACCTACAAACTGCCCAGTTGGCAACTTCCACAACCCAACCCAAGCGCGTCTCACATACACTCCCTGGTCTCTCCTCTCCCCTTCCTTGCCCTGTGGGGATCGGTTTTTACACCATACCCGAAAGAGGATTTATGGAAAAACACAAGAATTGGAAGGCCATCAAATGGCATCCCTCTGACTGAAATTATTACACACAAAGTTAATTTGACGTTAATTTGGAATAACAAAGTCTAAAATATCAGAAAAACACTTAGCAAAGGTGCACAGACTAAGTTTTACTGAACACAATGATAATGGGGGAATTTGTATGGTTGTAGGTACTTGGCAGGTGAGGGGTGCCTGTCGACCAACCCGATGGTAGGCTCGAGTTCACAAATTTGTCAGTCACAGCAATACCTCCTACATTACACACCTAGTACTTACTTAACTGAATAAGCAATACCTTATAACACTATAAACCTTAATTACGAACCTCTGAATGGAGGGAAAGGAAGCCTAAGTCCGGAGAAGAAGCGGGGAATGATGACAGAGACTGGGGGGTGGGTAGGTGTCTCTCTCGTAGGCCTGGGGTCACGACAGTGAGGGGCCGAGGGCCAGTGCCAGGGATCCCGCCAAAAAAGGGGAGGGTGACCACAAAGGGTGGCGTCGCTTGGGTAGGAATTGGCAGTCTTTTTACACAAGGGGGCATTACTCTAAATTCGAAAAGGAAGGATTTTTACCGGGAATAACAGAAGGGGTGAAAGGATAAATTAGGCTTGAAAGTATTTTAGATAGATTTGAGAATATTAGTTCTCCTCCTGATCTAGGCTAAATACCTCTTTACATAGACAAGGGTTAGTTAACCCCTCTTAAACGATACATTTCCCTTAAATATAGGGAAGAGTGAATGAAGGGGAAAAAGTCTTACAGTTAAGTCAAACCTTACAACATATACCAAAAGGGAAAGTACAATTTCTTCCCGTTACACAGGGCATGATATTTTCGTGAGGCTATTTCCGCATTTAACGAAGTTTAGGGGTGTTGGTAAAATTTTTCAGATGGTTGAGAGTAAGATCGGAGCTCCATAAATCCTCTTCGGGTATGGTGTAAAAACCGATCCCCACAGGACAAGGAAGGGGAGAGGCGAGACCAGGGAGTGTATGCGAGACGCGCTTGGGTTGGGTTGTGGAAGTTGCCAGCCGCCCAAGCGAGTTGCCAACTGGGCAGTTTGTAGGTGGGTGTATGCACCGCTCAGTGAAGTTAGACTCCCCATTCCCGTTCATCTCTCTGACGGACTCTCGGTCGATTCGGCTCAAGCTTGTTCCTCTCTGTTCGGAGCTTTCGCTTCCCGGAAGGTGAAGTAGTGTAAAGTCTGAAAGTAGGCTAGCCTAAACAGACCTCGGATGCGGAAATACCCTGAGCCGAACAGGCTAAGTGGGATATCTCTATTGGTCTAACTGGTAAGGTGTCTGCCTCACACCCAAGGGTCGAGAGTTCGTGCCCCCACCAGGGCATGATATTTTCGTGAGGCTATTTCCGCATTTAACGAAGTTTAGGTGTGTTGGTAAAATTGTTCAGATGGTTGAGAGTAAGATCGGAGCTCCGTAAATCCTCTTTCGGGTATGGTGTAAAAACCGACCCCCACATGTACAATGTTAATCACTCAAAATTATTCCCACCAAACTACGAATCAACTATTTTTTAGTACTATTGCCACATCTTTTTAATCAGCTTAGCAGACCTCTATTAAATGAAAGTAGTAAAGCTCTCCACTATCCCTCTAGCAGGCCATTCCTATGTTGAATAAAATTGTCTTGAGGTAGCTTCAATCAAGAAAAGATTGCCATACGATAGTTTTTTGTCTTTCTTTACCACCATGCACTCCCTACTCTACAGCTGAGGAAGGGTGGGTGCCCTAATGTATCAGGGACGTCAATGAACAGTTGCCACATATTGCTAGACCATGCCATCCAGCATAGCTACATAGCACACTGGCTGGGCCGAGACTCGAACCGTCAACCTCACGGTTTACAGGCGAGTGCACTACCTACCACACTTCGGCCTGTGGCAACATATAACGTCAAATAATTAGAATTGTTTAATCCTTCCTGTCCGAGCAGCATTTTAAAATGCCGCAAATTGCGAAAGCCAGGAGCCCGGACAGCATTTTAAAATATGTATGCTTTAAATAGACTGGAAAAGTGCATGTATTGTGCCGTTGTACAAGGGGAAGGGAGATCGGCAGGAGTGTTCAAGTTATAGAGGTATTAGTTTATTATCAGTGGTTGGAAAGCTGTATGGCAGGGTATTGATAGAGAGGATAATAAAATGTACGGAAGTTGCAATAGGAGAACAATAGTGCGGTTTTAGGAGGGGAAGAAGGTGCGTGGATCAGATGTTTGCAGTAAGACCGTTATGCGAGAAGTATTTAGAGAAGCATAAGGAGATATTTTGGGCTTTTATGGATTTGGCAAAAGTGTATGATCGTGTGGATCGTGAAGCAATGTGAAAGGTGTTAAGGATTTATGAAATTTGTTGGAAGCAGTTAAGAGTTTTTATGAAGGGAGCAGAGCATGTGTTAGAGTAGGAAATGGTGAGTTGAGTGAATGGTTTGAGGTAAAGGTAGGTTTGTGACAGGGTTGTGTATTGTCACCATGGCTGTTTAATATGTTTATGGATGGTGTGGTGAGGGAGGTGAAAATGAGAACTATGGGAAGAGGATTGGGTTTAGTAGGAAAGAATAGTAGAGATTGGGAGTTGAATCAGTTGCTGTTCGCTGATGACACAGCGTTGGTGGCGGATTCTGAGGAGAAATTGCAGCGGGTAGTAAGAGTTTGGAGTGGTTTGTGGGAGGAGGAAACTGAAGGTGAACGTCAATAAAAGTAAATTAATGGTGTGTAATAGGGGTGATCATAGGGTGAATCTAGATGTGAGGCTGGATGGGGAAATATTGGAACAAGTAGAGTGTTTTAAATATCTAGGAGGAACGATAAGCAGGAGTGGAGGTATGGAAATGGAGGTAAAACAGAGAGTGTGTGAAGGAAGGAAAGTTTTCGGAGCAATGGGAAATATGTGGAAGACGAGAAATCTCGGAATGAAAGTAAAAAGTGCAATGTATCAAGGAATTGTTGTGCCAACAGTGATGTATGGAGCTGAGACATGGACTCTGAAGAAAAAGGAGAGAAGAAATCTGGATGTGATGGAGATGAGCTGCTTGAGGAGTATGTGTGGAGTTACTCGAAGAGACGGATTGAGGAATGAAGAGATACGTAGAAGAGTGGGGCAGCAGGAACATTCGTCAGCCAGAGTGGACAGAAGGGTGCTGAGCTGGTATGGTCATGTTGAACGAATGGGAGATGAAAGGCTTACAAAGAGAATATATGAGTCAGATAGAAGGGCAGGAAGACCCCCATTGAGATGGAGAAACTGTGTAAGACAAGCTTTGGATGATAGAGCAATGACTATAGATCAGGCAAAGGAAGTGGTAATAAACAGGAATGAATGGAGAATGCTTGTGAATAGTTGAGTGAACACGTGGTAATTTGGGGGAAGGGGTCGGGCGCAAGTTGGACTAGATAATAGTCCATCAGGCGCCTGGCCCGGGAGACGATTAATATGAAGGGTGCGCCTGGAAGTGTGGTGGGCGGGCTTGTGGCTTTGGCTCCGCTACATGTCTGCCTGCCGAGATAGGAGCCTCTCCGGGTGGTCGGGGGCCGGGGGAGTGCTAGAGCGACCTTGGTGACCCTGGTCTCTGGGTATTCTCCTGGGTGACCTAGATGTGTGTGAATTTTGTGTTTTGTCTGTGTTTGTTCGCTGTTTTGTCTTGTGTTTTCCTGGTCTTGCTCTGTCTTGAGTCGGCCACCCCCAAGAAAATAGAAAAACAAATAATAAAATAGAGGAAAATAAAATAAAAAATAGGAAAAGTGGGGATTGGGCCTGAGCATAATACTGTAGATAGAATAGATAGATAGATGCTTTAAAGCGTCCTTTGAAAGCCGCGCGGCGAAGCTTTTGTAAACAAAGTCGATGGTAGCGCCGCCAAGCCTTAACAAGAAGTCCGACCTTGTCCGCCATTGCCAGTTATAGCGAAAATTAATCTTCCAGTGTCCGATATGGCTAAATACGCGGCAAACCTCTCTCTACGGAAATTGTCATCACACCTGAACCAGTTGACCTAGAGAGTTCTACTCAACACCAGTCTACAGATACAAGTAAGGGCTACATTTTGAGATTTGTGTGAATTCTCTAGCTATTAAATTACAAGAAATAGGCCTATGTTTACATAAATTTTTTGGCCAGATCACCCAGGTAAGACTATCAACATTTAGAAATACTGCCCGGGCAAGAAGGGTTAAAGATGTGGCATTAACTTTGCCATCAAACCCAATTTTGCCCAGGAAAGGATTCCTTCCAACACTAATTTATTGTGATTGTTAGTATCTGACCGAGCTTATCTCATGAAAGTGCTTAAACCATAGTTTTTTCTAATCAGTACAAGCCTTCAGTTAAAGTGTTGAAAGAATAAAAAATTTAAATGTCAAAGTAGGCAAATTTCACAAACTAAGGATGACAATTTATAGTCATGATACAAGTATATGAAAATTAAATATAAATTATTTTTGTTTTACATTTTATTAAGAGAAATGCAAAATAGTACAATGAGAAGTTGGTCCAGAACTTAAGTGTAGTTGACAGCACTAATGTTAAAAGAATCATGAGATGGTGAATGTAATGTATGTAGTAAACAAGCACATTCATTATTTGCTTTTAGGTAGATCAAGGCAACAACTTTTGTACATAGAGTACGGTAAAGTATCAAGGCACTTATGGAACTAAAATGCTAGTATGAGCAAAAATTAAGAATAGTAATGCTTCCCAGAAAAAAGCATATCATTATTATTAAAGTAAAATTTGTATTCTTTTTCAAGAACAAACTTAAAATGCTGAAAATAAAATCACAATTTCAATCATAAAAAACTAACAAGATAGATACAACACAAACTCTGGATTCAAAAGAAATAATAACTTTCGCATTTAAAAATAACAAGATGGATAGGACATAAACTTTTGATTCAAGAGAAATAATTCCCTGATCTTAACCCTCTCACGTCCTTGACGCAATTTTGAGCCTATTAGGGATACTTTAAAGCCTTTGTTACCGTCAGGAGTATTTATAAACCTTTAGTATATTTACTTCAACCTCTGCGGTTGTCTTTGAGTTAGTTGTGGGCAGAAAACTAATTTTGGAGGTACAGTAAACTTCCGTTAATCCGAAGGGCAGCGGACCGGCCCTCGTTCGGATTATCGGACTTTACCCCTATGAACCTGTGTATTAATGGCCTGACGAAAACATTGAGGCATTAGGCCACCCAAATGACACACACACATATCATATGTTCATGAAATCACTTCAAAAGTTTACCATTGTCATTGTAGCCTATTACCTACTTCAAAACATTCAGATTAATGGTCAAAGGAATCTGCTGATATAAAAGTCTTCTTCTGCTTCTTCTAAACACCATATGTCCGCATCGTCTACTAGCGAGTTTGTCTTGCTCTTGAAGATCAGATCAGATGTGGTTCGGGAAGTAATGCCTTAACAACGGCACTTCCCTGAGAGGTTCTTGTAATTTTCCTTTTGTGACGTGCTCTGTTATATTATATTGTATTGAAAGCACCCTTGTCTTGTTGTCTTGAAAGCACCCTTGGGACGCTCCGATCACTGAACTATAAATAGTAGCGTATCGGAACGTCCAAAGGTGCGTTTTCAAGCTCAAGACTGAATGCGCTTGCAGAAAATGCGGTGCAAGCCAGTAGCGCATCGGAGCATCCCAAGGATGCGTTCAAGAGCAAAACAAACTCTCTAGCAGACGATGTGGTGTTTACGTTTATATCAGTAGCTTCCTTTGACCATTAATCTGAATGTTTTGAAGTAGGTAATAGGCTACAATGACAATGGTAAACTTTTAAAGTGAATTCATGAACATACGATATGTGTGTGCTCCATTATGTGTCATTTGAGTGGACTAATGCCTCAAAAAGGGGACTTTGGGACTTCTTGAAATTCGGACCATCGGGTGAATTCGGATTTGGCCTCAAATTGAAAAATTCGGACTATTGGGAGATTCGAATCATCGGTCGTCGGATTAAAGGACTTTTACTGTAATTATAAGAGTGAGAGAAATCTATTTCTTATTGCTAATCTGGCAACCTCTGCGTCATACGGATGTGAGAGGGTTAAAATACTGGGTACAAATAATTCTAACAGGAATGTAATACAGTAGCTACCTCAAACACTGGCAATTGAACACTTAATACTTTCAGGCTACAACGAAGTTCAGTATCTAGACAATATTATTTAACAGAAATATAATGTACAGATTGTTAGTGGTAGATGGAAATTTTGCTTAATTTAGTTTAAGGAACTTCAGAGTGTTCTTTTATTTATAAATCATTATTTTACTTAAGCGTTGTTTCCACATAACGATTTTGATTAGTTATTTTGTCTTTTTACTGTGTTCGTATACGTTTTGGTATGTTTATTTTGCAAGTTTTACATTATAAATAGTGTTGAATTATTATTATTATTTGTTTTTTTCAGATAAATATTGATGTCTTCTGCTTGAACTTCCTTATACAGTAGCCCGAAATGCAAAAGTATTCAATCCACATATCTTACTGTAGCTATCGGAGCTAGTCGAGGCTAGCACACACAATTTACAACATCAAGATTTTGGAGAACCTCAATAAGCCAGCATTATTCTAAGCATATGGTATGCTGCATCAACATTTCAAAATTATTCTACATGTTAAAGTCATATATATTTTCTGGTGGCAAGTATATCAAGAAAGCCAAAACCGCTCGTGGACAAGCTTGACAGATTTATGCAACATTGATTAGGTCGTGGTTTGCAGCAAACAGTAAACTACAAATGACCCAACCATTGGGGTGGCATAAGCAGTAAATAATAGTATCCAGAAAGTATTGTGTAGTATAACAACAAGAAATCTCGGAATGAAAGTTAAAAGTGCAATGCATAAAGGGATTGTTGTACCAACAGTGATGTATGGGGCTGAGACATGGGCTCTGAAGGCAAAGGAGAGAAGAAAGTTGGATGTGATGGAGATGAGCTGCTTGAGGAGTATGTGTGGAGTGACTCATAGAGACAGATTGAGGAATGAAGAGATACATAGGAGAGTGGGGCAGCAGGAACATTTGTAGGCCAGAGTGGACAGAAGGGTGCTGAGCTAGTATGGTTATGTTGAATGAATGGAAGATGAAAGGCTTACAAAGAGAATGTGAGTAAGATACAAAGGGAGGTAGAGTGGTAGGAAGACCTCCATTGAGATGGAGAGACTGTGTAGGACAAGCGTTGGAAGATAGAGGAACAACTATAGATCAGGCAAGAGAAGTGGTAATAAATAAGAATGCATGGAGAATGCTAGTGAATCGAAGAGTGTAAATGCGGTCGTTTGGGAGAGGGTCATGCACCAGTTGGACTAGATAATAGTCCGTCAGGTGCGTGGCCTGGGGAGCCGGTAGTAGTGAAGGGTACACCTGGAAACATGGTGGGCGGGCTTGTGGTGGCGGATCCGCTGTGGGACTGCCTGCGGAAATCGGAGCCTCTCGGGGAGATACAGAGCCTGGGAATCTATCTGGGGACCCCAAATGGGCCTGGGTCTCCGGGTATTTCTCCTCGACGACCTAGATGTGTGTGATTTTGAGTTTTGGTTTGTTTTGTTTATCTGCTGTGTTTGTGATGTCCATGTTCGGGCTCTGTTTTTACCAGTAAGTAATTTTGCTTCTTCACCATCCAGCCAGAGAAAAATAACCACAATATTTATAAGGTAATCTACTGGTCACCAATTATCATATAATCAAGCTTGTCTAACGGGCTAGTTTAGAGTAAATGAGGTATTGTGTTAGGCTTGAATATTCAGTATACTTACTGATAAAATAATTAAATAAAGAAAAGTAATCCTGTCATATAAGAGTCCACTAGCCAATCTGTACATGATATCCCAATTAGTTGTTGTTGTTGTCGTTCCCTAAGCTGCCTGGCAGAACAGCCCCGAGTCCCTAAGGAAGGCCATGGCCACGGTCGGGCTTTCCCAGAGCTCTCAAGGAGTGTAGATATGTTGTAGGTGTAAGTGATTGGGTGAAATGCAGTCTTCTAGGATGTGTCCAATGGTATGGGGTGCTGTTACATTCCGGGCAGGTGTCGTTAACGGAGACATCCAGTCTTTTCTGATGGCTCAGAAGAGCTGGATGGTGCTCACATCTGAGCCTGGTCAGGTAGACTCTTCCTTTAACTATTATCCATTTTATTTTTAATCGAGTCATAGCCCATCAATTTTTTGTTTTTTTTCTTTATGAATAGTTTAACCAGACCACCAGACCAAGGTGGGCTTATCCACTGTCTATGTGGACATCTCCTCCAAGTGAGGCTCGAACACACACAATGTTGTTAGTTGGCTCTACCGATGCTGCCACCCAGTCTGTATTATAAATACTATTCACAAGTACAGTACTTAGTCCAGTCAATAATAATAAAGCCAGTGTTAAAATGTACAATAGATACATTGACACTTTTTATTAATTTTACTTTACGGATTCTTGGTGGGTATTTACAGTATTAATCATTAACAAGTACTACTGGACCACAGTGTACTAATAAGCTAATCTACCCTAACTATCCATGGTCTAATAAGTCTTAATAATTAGCACCAGTATTACAAAGCGTAAATAAAGGGCTACACCATATGAGGTATACATCCATGTAACATATTAGGAATGCATGACTTATGTTAACTTGAAGGTACAATAGTAACATCCATACACTGGTTATAACAGTATGATCAGCCTCGTTAAATTATAGAAAAAAACTTGTCGATCTTATAAACATGGTTCTTATTCACATTACTGTAATATAACCTGTAGTTACTGTATTGAGGAGTTTAGTTTGCTCCCAGGGGGTAATTATATATAATTGTGGCGGAAAAAAAGAATCTGTCCCCATGCATCCTACTGCACGTTGTACAAGGCGAATAATAGGGGGGAATGGTGGTAGACTTGTGGATCAACAGCCAATAGTATACAATATAGCCTTGCTACTTGTTGTAGCACAGGTGTGGTTTGCAGATACTGCAGTTGGACTTAGTTCAGTCTTGCTACAGCACGGTTAGCACTATGCCAACATCACCCAAGGTGATGACATGATGAGGCGGTGTTGTGACGGGACTTTATTGAATGACTGTATATTCCAAAAGCGGAAAGGCAACCACCTCTGAGCTGTTACAATGTATATATCATGGACTGCTACGTTAAGCCATTGTATGTATGTATTAAATTGTAAAACTTGCAAAATAAACAAACCAAAACTGGGATGACACAAGATAAAACAAAAACAAATGCAGGTTAAAAAAAATAAATAAAAAATTAGCCTCGGTATTAGAAAACAAAAATTGGATCCTCAGTATAGTATTCATATAAAATCTATAACTGTAAGGCTTGAGTAAGAAAAAACAATATGTCAATATTGAAAAGAATACTCACCTTCCTGAGTCAAAACTATAGTATTATCACATTTTGGAAACTTTGAGGAAATTACTGTTACCGGTACATACATTGAGTGACCACGTGTTTTACCTTCTACGGTTACGAGGTCTTGTTCCTTGTCCACGACCTGTGTACGAAAATAATTGTAAACAAACAATATATTAGGGAGAAAAAAATGGCACAGAGAAAATTTAATTTAAATATAAAGTTATGTTGGTTTATCAATGTAACTTTCCAGCATCACGTCAAGGTGGTGTAACAATACAGCCCAGGGGAATAGTAACACTGTAGTTAAGGGGGACCACCTCGGGTTTTTTTCTCTCTCCCTCTCCCTCTCTCTCTGGGTTGTATCCATTCGGCCCCATTCAGCCTACTGTTTTAAGAAGTTTTATCCCCATCCACGTGTCGATTTATGCCTGGCGAGCGATAGCGAGCCATCATATTTTGGATAATGAGTTAGACAGCTGACTAAATTTTTCGATAGAAAAATTTCTCCGGCAAAGCCGGATTTCTCCATAAAATGCTGGCTCACTATCGCTCGCCGTGAAAAAATAGATTCCTGGATGGGGATAGATGTCTTAAAACAGTAGGATGAATGGGGCCGAATGGATACAAGCCAAAGAAAGAGAGAAATAGAAACGAGAAAAAAAGAGGGTGACCCCCCTTAGGAAGAGTGTGGTGCTCCTAACACTCTCACAAGAATCCTAGATGTGACAAAGTGGTGCTGGGGACTCCCTCATAACTGCTTGTTGTATTAGGGGATTCCATTCTGTTGGCACTACAATAAGTGCCACCTTCTTGCCACCCAGGCTCTTTAGTCACATGCATACATGATTGTCATATATATAAAAAAATCTATCTAATGCCTGATGCCGTGAACCCCGAAGGGGTGGCCACGAACAAACCGCCCTAATAAACCTCTGTCCCCAGTCAGTCGACGCCCCTCCTCCCAACCAGCACCGCTTTCATCCATATACAGTACTACCTCACTCCATCCTTCCACCTCTCTTTCGGTTTACGTCTGTCTGAGTCTCTTCACTAATGTTCATGCTTCGTTTCCGAAAGTCAGCGTCGGGATTACCACACTGTCATGCAAGGACTTCTTCACTTCTATACTGACCACCCTATTTTTTGTTACTACTTTCAGCGTTCCTACAACCCGCCTCCCCTGTTGCACCCTTTCCCGCACTTCTTCATCCATAGTCCCATCTTTACTCAACACACTGTCCAGATACTTGAATGAGCTGACAATCTCCATAGCCTAACCGTTCAACTTAACCTCACACTCTGTGGCTTCACCCCTTTCGAAGACAGTAACCTTGCTCTTCCCCGCATTTACCTTCAGATTCCGTTTTTCGCACACTGTTCCAAACATATTTACCAGACCCTGCAACTCCCATTCATTATCGCTCATCAGAACTGTATCATCAGCAAACAGCAGTACAGGTAGCTTCCACTCATTTCCCTCCCTTATCAGCGATACACCAACATCCACTGCTCTTCCTTGTATTTCTTTCATGGCTACATCCATACTGTATATACAGTAAACAACCACGGGGACATCACACACCCGTTTCAACCCAACATTCAGATAAAAAAACTCTCTCTGCTCATTCTCCGCACGTACTGCCGCTTTTGAACCCTCATACATGCTTTTCACTGCTTTCAGCAACTTGCCATCTACTCCGTATATTCTGAGTACTTTCCACATACTTTCTCTATCCACTCTTTCATAGGCCTTCTCCAAGTCCATAAAGGCAACATACAGCTTTTGTTGCTTCTTCAGATATTTCTCCACAACACATTTCAGGGTAAAAATCTGATCTACACATCCTCTTCCCTTCCTAAAACCGCCTTGCTCGTCACCTATCTATTTCTCCGTTCTCGCTCTCGCTCAATCACTACCCTACTACGCTTAGAAGACATTCCTCAGTGGTTACCACACTCCTCTTTCCGCTTTACCCATATATAGGGGGACTATTATGCCTGTCTTCCAATCATCAGGTGCACTCCCCTTCTCCCATGCTAGTTTGCACATTTTCCATACCCATTCGATCACTATCTCACCACCATACCTCAGCATTTCCCCACACACTCCATCTATTCCTGGTGCTTTTCCCAACTAAACTCTTTTCATGACTTCACACACTTCTGACCTCTTGATCCCCACCTCCTCCTCCACTACTTCTCCCTCCCATACCCCATCCAACTATGTTTGCTGGCGCTTCATTCCTTACATTTAGCAATTCGTTGAAGTACTCCCTCCATCTTTCGACTCTCTCTTGCTTCTCGGCTAGCACTCTCCCATTCTTATCTTTCACACCCTTACTGTTTCCCTTGCTACCTTCCCTAACTTTCTTGACTTCTTTCCAGAACAGTTTCTTACACTCCCTCCATTTTACACTCCGATTTATTCCAAATTCCTCATCTACTCTTCTCTTACTTTTCTTCACTACAGTACTGTACTCTCTTTTTCTCCATGTACAGTACCTCACTCATTTCTGTCTCTTCAAATCTTCATTCCCTCTGCTACCCAACCACTCTATATGCTTTCGTCTTGTCTTCCACAGCTATTTTTAACTCTTCTGTCCACCATGCTGTATCCTTCACTCCCCTCCCTCTTCTCCTTACTCCACACACCTCCTCACATGCTGCACAGATCTCTTCCTTAAACACTTTGCTCCTCTCCTCCACTTCCTCCATACCTTCCAGGTAAAACCTACCTAGTCGTCTTTCTACTGCTCTCCTGTACTCTTCCCTGATTTCCTCCTCCTGTAGCCTCTCCACCCTCCTCGCCATTCCACCTTCCTCTCGCCTCCCTCTAGCTCTCCTCACCCACTTCTTTTGTATCCTAATTTTAGCTACTACATAATGATCAAATACCCCTATACACCCTAGCATCCAGCATATTTCTTCATTCACACATATATAATCAATCAGTGCCTTTTGTTCCACCATTGTCTTATCCTTATCCTTCTTCCTCCACACCACTTTCCATGTGTAATTAAAATGTCATTAAAATGTAAAACTTGCAAAACAAACAAACCAAAACAGGACTGGTGATGGGCTGGTCTATCAGAGTGAGAGGTGAGCGATCTCTGCCATACCCATAGCTTACTCTGACTGTTCCTTTTATTTATATATCTTCTAGATCTCAAGTGACGGCGTCTTTTCCGTGGATTGACCTCCCTACTGCAAACCTAGAAGTTGGCAGATTAGGAGCCAAAGCGTCACATTTTTCCCTTGCCCCTCAACTTTCCCTTCATAATTGCTGAGGGGCACAGGGCCTTGGGTGGGGCTTTGGTTTCCCGGGCATTTCCGCACCCTCCTCAGCTCCCTGCCTTGGAGTGGCTTCGGTCACCCGGGCTTTGTTAGTGGTAAGCAGGGAGGGTTTTGTGGGGGCGCTCGTTTATGGCCTTGGCCTTGCTCGAGACCTTGGGGCTGTTCGGCCAGACAGCCTGGGGAACAACAACAACCAAAACAGGAACTGCACATTATAAAGACATAAGAACTTCTTGAAATTGCTATGTGGAAATAACACATTGAAGATTTAGCAAAATAATATTACTGTATTGGGGGAGGAAGAAGAAGAAAAAAAAAAAAAAAAAAAAAAAAAAAAAAAAACACATAGAATGTACAGTTGCCCACATAAGTTCTGTTCCTCTTTGTGATCTTATACATGGAAATATAATATGCATGATTGAATTACGAGTGTAGTTTCTTATGCAGTGGTTAACTCATCTGACTAGCTAACTGATAATTAAAAGAAACCACACTCGCAATTCATTCATATTAATTTTACTTTCATAGGCTACATAAGATCACTACGAGGAACACAACTTATGTGGCAAACTGTACATCATTATATGGGTAAGTGAATTTGTTTCCCTAGCAAACTAGTCACACATATTAATGTACTCTACTGTAGGCATATTCAAGGAATTAGTAAATTCTCGGCATATTCAAGGAATTAGTCAATTTGGGAAGTTTAGGATGTTCTGGTAAATTCTGTATGAATAAAGTATGAATAGAGACACTACAGTTTAAATGAAAGCACTACATTCAAACTAGTTAAAATATAAAATGATAAAGCATAAAACTGCATATTAACCCCTAATCGCACAGAATGCGATTTGAGCCTATTCTGGGATACTTTAAAGCCTTTGTGACCATCAGGGGAGTTTAGAAACCTTTACTTTAGTTTCTTCAACCTCTGCAGTTGTCTTTGAGTTAGCTGTGGGCAGAAAACTAATTTTGGAGAGGTAATTATATGATTGAGAGAACTCTATTTCTGATTGCTAATCGTCCACACGTGCGTGAAAGGGTTAACCCTTCAACCCCGGCTGGTACACGTGTGTACCATTTTGTTTTGACTCGAGGAACCCGGGTGGTACAACATTGTACCATTGCTTGAAAGCCTGTGAGCTTGGTGTGCGAGGCGTCGGTCCGACGCATGTAAACAACAGCCGGCTGGACTGACGCCCCGCATCTCCGGCCACAAGAAGGAGAGCGTCGCTTGTTCGTGTGTGCCTGTATGTTGTTGTTAAGTATCGAAAAGTAGTGTAAAGTGGCTGTTGTTGCCGTAAGTTATCTCCAATGAAATCATCATCACAACTGAACCAGTTGACTTAGAGAGCTCTACTTAACGCCATTCTACAGGTAAATAACACAGCCTACGCTTGGGGATGCGCGGGAATGCGGGAAGAAGTCAGAATAACAAAGATACGGTAGCCTAGCCTAGACGTTTTTCGGCCAAAAAACCCGGGTCTCAGGGAATATTTATGTAAGGCGTAGCCGAGGCTGGA
Source organism: Paralithodes platypus (assembly GCA_032716605.1). NCBI lineage: Eukaryota > Metazoa > Arthropoda > Malacostraca > Decapoda > Lithodidae > Paralithodes > Paralithodes platypus. The sequence continues at coordinate 15,869,856 of CM064483.1, read as the reverse complement.
GGGTTAAACAATATTAATTACAAAAATATATAAAAACAAATTTGCAGTTTGACAAGATAAGAACAAGTGTAAATTACATACTGTACTCACTAAAGATAATGCTATCGGCTAGGTATCTGAGCATAGCATGAACACATGACTCCTACCAACTGCTACCCTACAAATAACCTACATTATAGTGTAAATGAAATAAGGAAATCATAGAGGTGAGCATTTGATACTATCAAACGTGTAAAGATATAATCAAATAAAGTGGAACAATTGCAAAATATGAAGTAATAACAGTTATAAATAAAGAGTACTGTACTCTTTTAACAATACAGTACATACATACAAGTTTAACACTTTTCTTGCAGCACTTGTCATATAACAATTGGTTGGTCTGCACTGTACCATACGGGGGTTTTGGACTAAAAAGTAACTTTCATTCCCTGCACATTTTCATGTATAAACAAGAGCTAGAACGTATTTCAATGATATATCCTTGAAAGCAAAGGAATAGACCTTTCCAATGACACCTGAATCATGTCTGTACGACCACTGGTTGCCGTGCAACGATATTGCACATGTGACGCTAAATCGGTAAAAAATAGCGAGTTTGAGTGGTTTCCGCTATTCCCAAGTCTGTAAGGGAGTTGGAGATGTCTCCCACTGCCACTAGTGATGGCTCAGACACAGGGGGCGGTGGATGGGACAGTCCCGCACTGCTTAGACTCGCTCGCCTGCCTCCCAGCCCTTGTTCAAGGCAGAAATTTGGCAATTGTCATATGACAAGTTCCGCAGTGATGACCGTATTTTTTATATAACAGCCCGCACTGAAGGAGTTAAAGACCGTTTTGTCCACAGGGAATGTGGTTACAGTATCGCGTCTTAAATGGCGGCTTTCCAGACGACCCTGTCAAGGGCTGCCTTTCTTGTCAAGTTCTTTATTTTGAGATCGGACCGGAGTACCTGATCCCATGTCATTCTAGCTCCCCCCATGTTCACAGTCCGGCATTTCCTCACACAGTTCTGATCATCCATTCTCTCCACATGTCAAAACCAACCAAGTCGGCTCGTGCGCATCACTTCATTGACACTCCTAATGCCCAGACGCCTTCTTAATTCCTCGCTCGATACCCCATCCCTGAGATTAACCCCACACATCCATCTCACCATTCTCTTCTCATTCCATTCTATTCTATCGATATCCTCCGCTTTAACCGACCAAGTCTCTGAGGCATAGGTCATCGCACTCTTAACACACGAGGTATACACCTTCCCTTTAACCCATTGAGACCCAGCGTCGCACGTGATGCGTCGGCAGTTTTTGATCACCAACTCCCAGCGACGCATCACGTGCGTCCGGCATATTAAAATCAGTTACGTGGCTCGTAAGGTAGGAAATGGCGGGAGAATAGGAGGGGGAGGTACCGTAGTGTGTGGGCGAGCCAAGACAGCCGCGCGGCCGGTGGTGGTGGGCTTAGTGGGGATACTTTACACCCTTAGTTCACCGCCACTTTGAACCTTCATTACTCCGGTCGTATGGGAGCTAGAGGCTTGAGATTTATGTGAGACACTCCTTAGGATGTATGCCGTACAATGCCATACTCAGTTTTTACCCTAGTGCTCCCGGGCGGGTGGTCATGCGGGGGAGACGAACTTTCGACCCCCCCCCCCCCCAAATGACCGAGGTGATTTTTTTTTGTCTTCATTTCTCACCATTCTCTTCCATTTTGGCTCAACACATTTTTTTGAGGCTCCCCCCCAAAAAAAAAAAAAATATCGGAGGTGATTTTTTTTTTCATTTCTCACCCTTGTCTTCCATTTTAGCAAACAAAAACAAAAGTGAAAATGGCTTGGGACTGGGGTGAACAAAATATTATATCTAGCCGGGGCTCAGCGGGTTAAGGTGGGGTGGGAGCCCTCTCATGGTCAGGAGTGGCAGCAACTATCTAAACTTTCCCCAGCCAGTTCTAACTCTAGCAATGGAGCCAGCTTCAGCGCCACCTCCGGCGGAAACCGTATCGCCCAGGTAGCAGAACTTATTCACACATTTCCAGCGTCACACTGTCGAAATCAACACTAACAGGGGCGTCATTAACACAAGATCTTCATTGCACTGTACATTAAAAATCTATGATTTTTGTCAAAGGTCCTCTAGCTCCACTACATCTCTTGTATACCTAGTCACTACAGACGCAACATTGGATTGAGGTACTTCCCACATACAGTGCTCCCCCACTAAATTACAGTTTCTTACAGTAGATCCTCTGGAAAAAGGCAAACTAGGCCTGTGTATCTAGCTCAGTACCAGTACTTGCACTGCTGCGGTCGTTCACGGCGTTGGCGGCGGCGGTAGCAGACGCAACATTTTTACTATTCTGTATTTTTGCTTTATAATCAAACTTCAAATCTTGTCTTTCCCATGCTTTATCAAGATTACTTTCAAACTCCCTTATTGATTCGGAATCGACTACATACTGGGGCAGTGCGTTCCACTCATTTACCACTATCACAAAATGAGTTCTTTGCCTTCTCAAGCCTATTTCTTTCTTTGTAAATTTTCTTAGAGTGTCCTCTCGTTCTTGTTCCCTCCCGCATCAAGAAGATACCTTCACACACATCCTCATCATACTTTCCTGACACTATCTTAAAAGTCTCTATCATATCCCCTCTCTTTCTCCTATATGCCAGTGTCGGAAGCCCCAGTGTCCTCAACCTCTGCTCATAGCCCGCGTTCTTCAACGTTGGTTCTAGCTTGCTAGCTCTCCTCTGCACTTTCTCCACTGCTTCTATATCTAAATGCGCCTTCAGTAAATGCGGATTCCCTATATGCGGTGGCTAATCAGAAATAATATATTACCCTTCGTTCCCGGAAGGGCTCTTGAATGCCCATAAAAAAGCATACCCGAGCTGCCCGGAAGGGCTCTTGAACGCCCAGTGGTTGAAAGCCTGTGAGCTTGGTGTGCGAGGCGTCGGTCCGACGCATGTAAACAACAGCCGGCTGGACCGACGCCCCGCATCTCCGGCCACAAGAAGGAGTGCGTCGCTTGTTCGTGTGTGCCTGTATGTTGTAGTTAAGTATCGAAAAGTAGTGTAAAGTGGCTGTTTTTGCCATAAAGTTATCTCCAATGAAATCATCATCACAACTGAACCAGTTGAATTAGAGAGCTCTACTTAACACCATTCTACAGGTAAGAAACACATCTACGCTTGGGGATGTGCGGGAATGCGGAAGCAGTCAGAATAACAAAGATACGGTAGCCTAGGCGTAGACGTTTTTCGGCCAAAACCCCCGGGTTTCGGGGAATATATATATAATACATAGCCGGGGCTGGAGGGTTTTAAGGACTCTGTAAATGCGGCTCGAAATTCTGTATATGCGGTTTGGCCGTTTTGATTCTAGGGGAAATACGTACTTCCCGCCATATTACCGAGTGTCGCCTACCGAAAATGCGGCCTCTATCTAAGGTAAATGGTGTTATATTTGTTGTTTTATTTTATATTTCTAATGTAAAGTGTATCTTTCTTTCAGAAATGGTTATTGGGTGGGTTATCGAGTGTATGGTAGGCTAAAAATTTAAGGGGTTAGTTCGGAGGGGCTGTCTGACCATAAGCATTTATTCCCATTGATTATTAACTCCACAATATGCGGATTCCGTAAATGCGGCGCATTTTGCAGCCCATATAGGCGCATTAACTGGGGGTGCACTGTACTGCGCATGGATAGTCGCCGCTTCTTTCCATAGTTCCATGCCCTACTCCGCTAATCATCACCTTTGTTTTATCTATGTTAACTCCTAGGCCCTTATTTGCCATACCCTCTCTCCATCTTTTGAACTTTGCCTCTGCTTCCTGCACACTATCTGTGATAAGAACTAGATCGCCTGCATATAACAGCTCCCAAGGGAGTCCTGTCCTATAGTCCCTTGACAGAGCCTCCAGGACCATCACACAGCACTGAACCTTGGTGAACTCCAACTTTCACTGGGAACTCTTCTCTTCGCTCAGGCCCCCATTCACTCTAACTGCTGCCTGTGACCCCTCATACATTCTCATTATCACACGCATTAGCATGAGGAGGGTTGCAGTGGATTTGGCTGGGGCTAATTTGAGTCTGTTTGTAGTGCACCATTCATGTAGTGTGTTGAGATAGGGTTGAAGGAGATGTGTTGCTGTGTCTGTGAGTGTTATGTCATCTGCGTAGGAAGCTATATTTATTTGGGGTGCAAGGGATGTGAGTATATCATGCATGTATACAGTAAAACCCCTCCCAACCGGACTAATTGGGGGGAAACCCTGTCCGGAGGTGCCAAAATTCCGGATCTGGCGGGGTCCGGATAGGTCCCACACAAACCCCTATGAACTGGACAATTCCGGATGTCAGAGATAATTATGTCTGGTTCTCTAATTCGGACTACTCCGGATGTCAGATATAATGAGGTCCGGATTGCTAACTTTGTACTGTCCAGTACCTTCCTAATCTAAATAAACTGGATCTGAAAAAAGAAATTAGTGTAATGTACAGTATATAAGAACCTATCTCTTTCTTACTGACCTGTATTGTAAGTGGAGTGGACAGTGAAGGTGGAGTGGGTGGTAGCGGAGGTGCCATACAAACACAATGATTGCAACTGTAGCACATTTTTCATGTACTGAAACACTGAACACTTTTTGCCACTTAAAAACAGAACTGAACTTTTTATTTTCTTACCACAGTAAATCAACTTTTACCTTCTTATTTTTGCAACACTGTAATATATTGAGGCATAACTTAGCCTAATCAACTTTTAACCCCTTCAGCACCATGACGTAATTTTACCTTTATTCAGGGTAAAGTTAGACGATATTATGCAGTTTCAGAAGGACCTATGTTATTCAGAGGGTTTATTGAGATCGTATTTACCCATTTCAGTCATAGAGGTAGATTATAAGCTAAAGAAAATAGTCAAACTGGAGAATGCTATATCCAAATGTGTACCAGTAAGGGAATACAGTATAAGGATAAAACAAAATTGAGGAAAAGAACGAACCCAGAATTACCAATGAAAAGAAAGCTTTGTACATTGATAAGAAGAAAGAAACGATTGTGGGATAGACTAAACGAGTTAAAAAAGAACAGGGGGTCTAGTATAGAAGCTAAAGAAGTGGATTTGGAACGTAGACAAATAAACAATAAAATAAGGTGGGAGACAAGGAGGAGGTGAAGGAAAGGGAGAGAGAGATTGCAAAAAACGTGAAGGATAATCCCAAAATATTCTGGAAGTACATTCAGGAAAAGTTAACAAGAAGAGTAGGTATCCCAGAACTGATAGGAGAATTGGATGATAGGAATAGAGCAGAAACTGATAAGGAGAAAGCAGAGGTGCTGGGGAAATACTTTGGGGAGGTACTAACAGTGGAGTCGGATGATGCAGTGCCTACTATTCCCATCATACAGGCACCGGCACTAGAACTAATAGAGTTTTCCCAGGCTAGAATAAGAAGGGCTATAGACAAAATGAACAGAAGTAAGTCCCTGGGGCCGGATGGGATACATCCAAGAATCATAAAGGAAGGAGGTGAGATGTTAGTAGAGCCATTAAAAATGTTATTTGAAATATCTTTTAATACAGGACAAATCCTGATGGACTAGCGAGAGGCGAACATAACAGCTATTTTTAAGAAGGGAAAGAGAAATGACCCAGGAAATTATAGACCAGTCAGTTTGACAAGTGTTGTGTGTAAACTAATGGAAACGGTAATTAGAGAAGGAATAATGGAGCATATGAAATCAAACCAACTTTTCAGTGGGAGACTGTTCGGATTCTTGCCGGGGAGGTCGACGGTACTACAGCTAATTAAGGTGGTAGATGATTGGATGCAAATTCTGGAGGATGGTGATGTTATAGACGTGGTATAATTGCGATTTTATGAAGGCCTTCGATAAGGTCCCACATAAAAGGTTAATAGAGAAAGTTAGAAGCTATAATATAGGGGAGAAATGTGTGAAATGGATAGAAGCCTTCCTGAAAGGTCGGAGACAGAGGGTACTGGTGAATGGGTGGAGGGAAATTACAAGTGGGGTACCTCAGGGATCTGTGTTGGGACCACTACTATTCGTTATATTTATCAACGACTTACCTGAAGTTATAACTAATGGAAGTGAGATATACCTGTATGCAGATGACACTAAGCTGTATAGAAGAGTGAGGAGTAAGGAAGATGTGGGTTTGCTTCAAGGAGATGTGGAGGGCATGAAGGGATGGTCTGAACATTGGTAAATGTCTTTTCATCCAAAAAAATGCAATTACATGCGGATTGGGACAAGCAAGATAGACAAGGTAGGATACAGTATGTATGAAGCGATGGAGGAAGTTAATGCAGAAAAGGATATAGGAGTAGTGATAGACTATAAGTTAAATTTCTCAGAACATTTAGCGGAAAAGATAAACAAAGCCAATAGAATTGTAGGGCTGATAAGGAGGACATTTGTGTCACTTGACGAAGAAATCTTCAGGAATCTCTATACAGCGCTGGTTAGGCCGCACCTGGAATATGCGAACCAGGTGTGGGCTCCATATATGGTAAAGGATATAGAAGCAGTGGAGAAAGTGCAGAGGAGAGCTAGCAAGCTAGTACCAACGTTGAAGAACGCGGGCTATGAGCAGAGGTTGAGGACACTGGGGCTTCCGACACTGGCATATAGGAGAAAGAGAGGGGATATGATAGAGACTTTTAAGATAGTGTCAGGAATGTATGATGAGGATGTGTGTGTAGGTATCTTCTTGATGCGGGAGGGAACAAGAACGAGAGGACACTAAGAAAATTTACAAAGAAAGAAATAGGCTTGAAAAGGCAAAGAACTCATTTTGTGATAGAGTGGTAAATGAGTGGAACGCACTGTCCCAGTATGTAGTCGATTCTGAATCAATAAGGGAGTTTGAAAGTAATCTTGATAAAGCATGGGGAAGACAAGATTTGAAGTTTAATTATAAAGCAAAAATACAGAATAGTAAAAATGTTGCGTCTGCTACCACCGCCGCCAACACCGTGAATGACCGCAGCAGTGCAAGTACTGGCACTGAGCTGGATACACAGGCCTAGTTTGCCTTTTTCCAGAGGATCTACTGTAAGAATACTGTAAGAAACTGTCTAATGTTAACCAGAATACTCTATGTTGAAAATTACGTATTGGTGGTGAAGGGGTTAACAACCTTCTCACAACCCTCACCAGCCTTCTCTCCATTCTTCTCTCCACTCTCCACTTCCTTGGAAGTTCATCACATCACTATCCATCTTGGTGGGGCAGGCGAGTAGAAATAATAGCACAAACACGGGGATAATATCCAGATGACGCACGACGCTTGGGGCGGACCACCTGACTAGACGTAAACAATACTTTTGGCGCGAATGGAAACTTACCCACAATGATGTTCGGTCTTCGGTCCGGTGTTTTTTTTCTCTGCCATCCGGCCTTGTCCGGATGGCTGGGACATATGGCCGAATATAAAGGTTGTTGTTGACTGAATAAAGCCTCATAAACTCCCCTGACATCTGGACTTGTCTGGATGTCTGAGACATGTGTCCGAACCCGAATGCCTGTCCGGAAGTCTTGGGATTCTGGATTGGAGGGCTCCAGATGGGCGGGGTTTTACTGTAGATTGAAAAGTGAGGGCGACAAGACTGATCCTTGTGGGACTACGTTTGTGAAGTTTCTGATGTTAGATGACTGGCCGGCAAATGATACATGTGCATATCTGCCTGCTAGGTAGTTGGCCAGCCACCTTTTTGTATTGTTGTGCATGTTTGTGTTATAGATTTTGTTAGTTAGGTTGTGGTGGGGGATGGCATCGAAGGCTTTACTAATGTCGAGTGTGGTAAGTAGTGATCTGTGTGGTGGTTTAGCTGAGTTGATGCAGCTAGAAGCTCTTTGTGTAAGGTCTGTAAGAAGAGTGTTTGTGGAGTGTAGTGGCCTGAAGCCATGTTGTGTTGGAGCTAGGGATTATGTGTTGAAAGATTAAGTGGCAGAGGTATTAGGAAGGGAAGAGAGAGGTGAAATGATACGGTGAGAAAGGTAGTTGAGAAGAGACAGTGGTTTGAGAGTTTTACAGGATGGAAGTTGAGGAATGGGAAGGAGAGAAGGAGAGAAAGAGAGACAGTGATTGAAGCAGTGGCTGATGGAGGTAGGTTACCCAGGTGGGAGGGAATAAATGAAAGGATTGAGAAGAATGAGATGAAAGAAACAGCGAGACAAATGAAAGTGGGTAAAGCAGAAGTTATGGATGGTATTGCTGTGGAGGGTATTGAAAAAGGGTGGAGATGTGATAATAGATTGGCTGGTGAGACTATTCAATGTTTGCTGCTTTATTGTGTCAATGGTACCCTTAGACTGGCGAGGAATGCATGTATTGTGCCTTTGTGCAAGGGAAAAGGAGACCGGCAGGAGTTTTCAAGCTATAGAGGATTAGTATATTATCAGTTGTTGGAAAGCTGTATGGCAGGGTGTTGATAGAGGGTAATAAAGGGTACAGAAGGTGCAATAGGAGAAGAACAGTGCAGTTCTAGGAAAGAAAGAGAATGTGTGGATCAGATTTTTGCAGTAAGACAGCTGTGTAAGAAGTATTTAGAGAAAAGTAAGGAGTTTTTTTCGGCTTTTATGGATTTGGAAAAAGCGTATGGTCGTATGGATCAAGAAGCAATGTGGAAGGTGCTAAGGATTTACAAAATTGGAGGAAATTTGTTAGGAGCAGTCAAGAGATTTTCTGAAGAGATCTGAGCTTGTGTTAAGAGTCAAGTTCAATGTGCATGAAGGAGACAAAAGGCAAAGCTGCCTGTAACAAGTGTCCTCCCCAAGGTTGAAAAGAGCAATAAGAGAACCAAAATCAAGGTACACTAGAGGTAATTTAGGTGTGTTGGAAAGAAGAAGTGTGGTGACGTGCTTCGTAAGTGTAGTGAAATGAATAGGAGAAAGTGTTTGCGAGAGTAAGCTGGATTACTCTGTGTAGGTGAGGTACAAATACCCACAGCGGGGGATAGCCAGGCAAATGAAACAGGATTTCCAGCATAATCCTTATCATAGGCCTATATGGCCTCCCCTGGGTACTGCCCTGCTCGATTGGTGCCTACAATCTCTCCAGTGGAATGGTTTGAGGTAAATGTAGGTCCGAGACAAGGTTGGGTAATGTCACCGTGGTTGTTTAATGTATATATGGATGGTGTGGTTGTAGGAATTGTTTTTTACACCATACCCGAAAGAGGATTTATGGAGCTCCGATCTTACTCTCAACCATCTGAACAATTTTACCAGCACACCTAAACTTAGTTAGATGCGAGAATACCCTCCCGAAAATATCAAGCCCTGATGGGGGCTTGAACCCTCGACCCTTGGGTTGTGAGGCAGACACCTTACCAGTTAGACCAATAAAGATATCCCTCTTGGCCTGGTCGGCTCAGGGTATTTCCGCATCCGATTACTGTTTAGGATAACCTATTTTCACTAACTTTACATGGTGAGGGAGGTATTGGGTTTAGTAGGAAAGAATGGTGGTGACTGCGCGTTGAATCAGTTGCCGTTTGCTGATGACACAGCTCTGGTGGCGGATTCTGAGAAGCTGCAGTGAGTATTAAAAGAGTTTGGTGTGGTATTTGGGAGGAGGATGAATGTCAATAAAAGTAAAGTGATGGTGTGTAATAGAGATGCTCGTAGGAAAAACTTAATGTACGACTGGATGGGGAAATGCTGTAACAATCTATTTATCTTCCATAATTAGAAAATAGATGAAGTCCACAAATTTGTATGAGTGGGCTAGAGACTATGGTATCCGAGTGTACCAACAGTGATACAAAGGAAATCAAGCAACAACATATCTAGTGACCCTTCTAGGTTGCTTGTCCTCCAAAACACTGAGGATCAAGTGTCCAAACAGTGGTTTAGAGTGGGTAAGGGAACATTGGAAAGGGAATTACTGCCCTGGAACTAATGTCCGTGGCAGGATTAGGAAGTTAGTAGAGGACAGATGGGTTAGTAACTGAGGGGGGGATAAAATAAAGTTATTCATTTACAAACGTAGTCAGTCGTGGGTTTGATGAGAGATATTTGTCTAGGCGGAGTTTAAATGAATCAACGGTGATGCAGTCTATAACGTTTCGGGGAAGCCCATTCCACAAGTTGACAACTCGATTGAAGAAGAAATTCTTAGATTCGTGAGAGTTAAAAGATTTACCAATAATTTTGCAACCGTTTCCCTGTGTGTAATTAGATTGGTCGATAGTGAAGTACTTACTACAGTTCATATTGTCGATACCTTTGATGATTTTGAACACTTGAATTAAGTCCCCTCTTAATCTGCGCTGGGTTAAAGGAAATGGATTTAATTCTCTAAGACGCTCTTCGTATGGTTTGTTCTTTAGGCTAGGTATAATTTTGGTAACTCTACGTTGAACTCGTTCTAGATTGTTTATATCTTTTTGGTAATAAGGGCACCAGGATTGAACGTAGTATTCCAGAAGAGGGCGGACTAAGGAATTGTAAAGGGTTAGGATAACTTCTTTGGATTTATGCTCAAATGACCTGCCTATAAAGCCAATTATTTTGTTTGCCTTCTTAACAACTTCTGAACATTGTTGACTCGGTTTTAGGTTACTCGATATTGTTACTCCCAGATCGGTTTCTCTGTTTACATTCTTAAGCCGAGTGCCATTCATCGAATAGTTTGCTTTTTCATTTAGGTATCCGATATGTAGTACTTTAAATTTATCCGCATTGAAACTCATTTGCCAAATTTGGGCCCAACATGACAATTTATCTAGATTGTGTTGCATATCGTCAACTTGTTCTTTTGAGAGTACGCTATTTGCAATTTTTGTACCGTCAGCAAATTTTGAGATTGTACAGGTGAGACCCTCATCTATGTCGTTGATGTAAATTAGAAAGAGAATTGGTCCTAGTACCGATCCCTGGGCTACCCCGCTACTTACATTGGTCCATTTAGATGCCTTACCGTTTATGACTACTCTTTGCTTTCTGTTGCTGAGCCAATTTTCTATCCATTTCAACACACCGTCTTGTATTCCATGCGCTTTTAGTTTTAGCAGTAAACGTTTGTGGGGAACTTTGTCAAAGGCCTTTTGAAAATCAAGGTATATAATATCTACAGCTTTACTCTCATCGTAATCTCATCTCATCACCCTTCACCAATCACCAAACAAAGCATATCATCAACAATCTCAAGCACTCACCCGCCTGTGGCCTAGACAACATAAGCAACATACACCTCAGACACCTGGGACCACAAGGCATACAAGCACTCACTAACATATCAAACTACAGCTATTCACACAACACAATACCAGACATTTGGAAGCATGGTATCATCATCACATTCCCCAAACCCAACAAAGACCCCACGCTACCCTCCTCGCACCGCCCCATCACACTTCTTTGCTCCCCCTCCAAAGTCATGGAACGCCTAGTATTACAACTAATTACACCTGACCTACCCCTAGCTCCAACACAACATGGCTTTAGGCCACTGCACTCCACAAACACTCTTCTCACAGACCTTACACAAAGAGCTTTCGACGGCATCAACTCAGCTAGACCACCACACAGATCACTATTAGCCACACTCGACATTAGTAAAGCCTTCGATGCCATCCCCCGCCACAACCTAACAAACAAAATCTACAACACAAACATGCACAACAACACAAAAAGGTGGCTGGCCAACTTCCTAGCAGGCAGATGTGCACACGTATCTTTTGCCGGTCAGTCATCTAAAATCAGAAACTTTCCAAACGGAGTCCCACAAGGATCCGTCCTATCGCCCGCACTCTTCAATCTGTACATGCACGATATAACTACACCCAATACGCCCCAAATAAACTTAGCCTCCTATGCAGATGACATAACACTCACATGCACACACCATGACCCAAAAAGATCAACAGATCTCCTTCAACCCTATCTCAACACACTACAGGGTTGGTGCACTACAAACAGACTTAATCTAGCTCCAGCCAAATCCACCGCAACCCTGCTCACAAGTTGGACAGGAGAACACGAATACATCCCTCAACTCACCATAAACAACACACCCCTAACACATACACACACACCCAAAATCCTAGGAGTAACATATGATACTCATGACATTCAAACAGCACACCACAAACATTAAAAAGAAACTGACACCCAGACTTAACACCCTCAGGTCACTTGCTCACACAAAATTTGGACACAACAAAGAAACTACCACCACAGTATATAAACAATACATAAGATCAGTGATGGAATACGCAAGCCCAGCCTGGGCTTCTAACCTAGCTGAAACTCCTCATAAGACCTTACAGACTATTCAAAACAAAGCCCTGAAGATCATTACAGGCTGCACAGCTACTTCACCCACAGATCACCTACATCAAGAAACCAAAATTCTCAAAGACCATCTGGACATGAGAGGCACTCAATTCCTGGCAGCAGCCTCCACGAACCAAGACCACCCACTAAACTACATGGCAACACACCCACAGACACCAAGAAATATCAAAACAACACCCAGCACACGGTATCACACACAATTATTGTCCTCTCTCCCTCCCTGCCCACCCCGAACCAACTTCCAGAAGCACATCCATACTCATATCTCTCACCGATCCATCCACTCACTCACAGACAACACGCAGCTGCATGCACGACCTCCCGAAATCCATCCTTCCGAATCCTCCCTTCCTCGCGAGGACAGAGTCCACCTGGCCAGGCTGAGATGCGGACACCATCCAGCTCTCCTGAGCTATCAGAAGAGACTGGATGACTCCATTGTCGACGCCTGCCCGGGATGTAACACAGCACCCCATACCATTAAACACATCATAGAAGACTGCATTTCACACAACCACTTACGCCAACAACACAATCTACACTCAATGAGAGCTCTGTGGGAAAGCCCGATCGTGGCCATGGCCTTTCTCAGGGACTCGGGGCTGTTCGGCCAGGCAGCTTAGGGAACAACAACAACAACAGCTTTACTCTCATCGTAGAGGTTGAGGATATCGTGGAAGAAGTCTAAGAGGTTTGTTAAACAGGAAAGTTTTTTTACGAAAGCCGTGTTGAGTATCTTTAACCCTTGTCTAGCAGGGTCTTTTGGGCTCATATGGGCATATTCAGGCCCTCCTGCATGATAAATCAAGCATCTGCATGAACAAAAAAAATATTTAGCAAAAAACTAGGCACTAAAAGCTTCAAAATGAGACCAGAACGAGCTATGTAGCACTCGTGGTTCTCTTGCAGTGATGCCACGAACATGGGAGTTTAGCATATATCGGTATATTTTTCCCAGCTATGCTCACTACTGGCTACACTGCCGGCCTCTCGAGAACACAGGGAACATGAGTTAATGGGCGGCGGTAAGCCCTGGGAGTCGGCTGTCTGGCCCGCTGTGCTCCCGGCCATTTGCACTCGATTTTAACCCTTTAAAAGCCTTAATAATGCTCCTAACTTGCTGCAAATTGGTGCACGACTTAAGTCGAGCGCCGCCAATAAGGGGTTAAGTATGTTATTTTCCTCTAAGTGATTTACGAGTCTGTCTCGTATGACCGTTTCTAGCATTTTACATACAACTGAGGTTAAGCTAATTGGACGATAGTTACTGGGTAGGGATTTGCTGCCTTTTTTGAATATCGGTGTTACGTTGGCTAGCTTCCACTGATCAGGCATAGTTCCAGACTGCAAGGATTTATTGAATAGTAATGTCAGTGGTTTGGAGAGCTCATCCTTAGCTTCCTTTAGAACTCTAGGCGAGATTGTATCGGGTCCAGGCGTTTTATTTACCTTGAATTTATCTAAACAATTCAATACTTCTCTCTCTGTAACGGTGATATTGCTTAGAACATCTGAATTATCAATCTGAATCGGCGATGGTGTAGGGATATCACCGAGGTCTTCTGTTGTAAAAACTGATGCAAAGAAGGTATTGAGGGCATTACTCATTTGTACTTCGTCTTTGGTGTATTCTCCATTTTCATCGACTAATGGTCCAACAGTTGAAGTAACTACTTTTTTCTTTCTGATATAACTATAGAATTCTTTCGGGTTTGTTTTACTTTGATTCGCAATATGTAACTCTAAGGTCTTCTTACTTTGCTTAATTAACTTTTTGGCTTTGCGTCGTAGCTCTACAAATTTCACCCGTTCTTCGTCATTTTGTGAGGATTTTAATCTATCATTAGCAAAAATGTTTAGCAACCAGGCAGTTTGAAATATCTTTATTCCACCATTTGGGCTTATTATTATGGCCTGGACGCCGTATTTTCGATGGTATGCAGTCTTGCACTGCTTTTAGGTAAGTGGTTTCGAATAACTTCCAAGATGTATTTATGTCGTTATTGTTAATTAAAAAGCTCCAGTCAGTTTCTTTAAACATAGCTCTAAGTTTATAGAAGTTTGCTTTCTTGAAATTAGGGACTTTTTGGATGCTACTATTTGGTTCGTTACTAGTAAACTTTAAAGTGAAAGTTATCGTACGATGGTCGCTGTTACTGAATTCATCACCAACATTCAAATTCTCTATCAATTCTTCTTTTGTTGCAAGTAAAATGTCAAGAACGTTATTACCACGGGTCGGCGTTCGAACAAATTGATAAAGCGAACTCTCTTGCAAGTTCGTATACAAGTCATGTCCGGAGTGTGAAGTAAGAATATCGCCCCACTTGGTCACAGGTAAATTAAAGTCGCCCAAAATTACGGTATCTTGTGAGTTGTTGTTCCCCAGGCTGTCTGGCCGAACAGCCCCAAGGTCTCGAGCAAGGCCAAGGCCATAAACGAGCGCCCCTACAAAATCCTCCCTGCTTACCATTAACAAAGCCCAGGTGGCCGAAGCCACTCCAAGGCAGGGAGCTGAGGAGGGTGCGGAAACGTCCGGGAAACCAAAGCCCCACCCAAGGCCCTGTGCCCCTCAGCAATTATGAAGGGAAAGTTGAGGGGTAAGGGAAAAATGTGACACTTTGGCTCCCAATCTGCCAACTTCTAGGTTGGCAGTAGGGAGGTCAATCCACGGAAAAGACGCCGCCACTTGAGATCTAAAAGATATATAAGTAAAAGGAACAGTCAGAGTAAGCTATGGGTATGGCAGAGATCGCTCAGTTCTCACTCGGATAGACCAGCCCATCACCACATGACTAGAACCCATTCCTCTCAGCATCAGCTAGGAAAGGCCCTAGAAAGCCGCCTTTGGCGGGGGGATAGCTCCCCTATTTCAACTCCTTTCGGGGTTGGGCACCCGCCTTTTAGGTATGTATCTTGTGAGTTACTTACATCTGCAATTTGTTCGTAAATTTCTCGGTCAGTTTGCACTGATTGAGCTGGAGGTCTGTATATTAACGCAAGTATTATTTTTGTACCTTTATTATTCTTTATTAGCACAAAAGATGTGTCGACGTTCACAATTTGAGGTTTTGACAAGAGGGTAGGGTTAAGACTTTCTTTGATATAAAGTAAAACGCCACCTCCATTTCGATTTATTCTGCTTTTCTCAAACATTACATAACCGGGAAGTGAATACTCTGCTAAAAAGTCTCTATCTTCTGTATTGAGCCAAGATTCTGTTATGCCAATCACATCATAATTTTCTGTAAACACTAGCTCCTCTAAATCTGAAAATTTATTGCGTATGCTACGAGCGTTTGCATAGAAAACCTTTAAATTTGTTATTTTAGAACTCACAGAACGCTCTTTAATAATATTTTTGGTTCTTGTCGGATCTACATTTATGTTCATGGCTGTCCTCGGTCCTCGCTGTCTTCGGTCCTTATCGCTGGTGGTCCTCGGTTGCCTCTGTTTTTTGCTTGGCGTTGGATGATTTATGTCACTGCTACTTCTTCTCAGATGGCGTTTTTTGATCCATGGCTGCGGACTGCTTTGTGTAGGAGACGACCCATGCGTGCTGAACCCACAGGGTTTAGATGAGTGCCATCCTTGTGGAACAGAGTAGGCTGGTTGTAGAAGTTGTCCCAGAGGTTGATGAATTAAACTTCTTCCCTCAGACACAAATATTTTAGTCGGCTATTTGTGCTGAAGGCCTTGTCGTAGAATTTGTCAGGTGCGTCGATCTTGGAGAGAATGCCTGAGATGATGATATTCCTTGACTTGTTTTTGTAGTGCTGGATCTTCTTGCGATATTTCTCCATCAACTCTTCGGATCTGGTGCGCATGACGTCATTTGAACCAGCATGGATGACAAAAAGGGCATTTTCATTTGCATCCTTTGTGGTATCTTCGAAGGCTTCCACAATGTCGTCCAGTCCAGCTCCTGGGATGCAAAATCTTTTTCGTCGATTTGGGACTCTGTCGCAGAACTCTTCGACCTGTCCTCGTAGGATGGAATCCCCAACGAGCCTGGTCTCTTCTGGTTCGTCTTCCATCTCTACCAATATCTCAAATCTGTTTGACATTGTGACTGGTAGATGAGACCTTTTCTGCATTGTCCGTGCACCGTTCCTCACTGGTGTAAATCCGGAAACCTGTGGTGGCGGGACTCTGCGTACAGGTCGGGGAGAGGAGTGGTTAGAACGGGGGCGAGGGGTTGGTACTGTTCGTGCTAGCAGGCTTCTTGCACGAGGAGTGGGGGAGAGACTAAGGTGAACAGGGCGGCTGTCCTGGTTTGATGTCGGCTCAGGTTCGTCAGAAGATGCTGCAGTGGCTACTGCAGGTGTTGGATTGTTGGCAGATGACGTTGGGGCGGTGGTGGATGTTGGAGTTAGTGATACTCCAACGTTGAGTGTTACAAACTCTTGGAGTGATTCCAGCTTCCTGATGAGGGCGTTGATCTTGTTGTGGTCTTCATCCAATTTTGCTGTCAAATCCTCTCGTTGCTGGCAGAGTCGGCAGACTTGTGGATCGGCAGGAGCAAACATGGTAGCACCAAACCTACCGGCGCAGTTCGTACAGGCACGAGGCATGGTGACGATCACTTTCTTCAGATCACTTCACTCACTTAAAAACACTTACCGGTATCTCACTTTAAAAACACTTATCTCACTTTAAAAATACTTCACTCCCTTCAGGTTGCTTCACTTACTTAAATAGGCCTAACCGAAAACCTAACCGTGATGTATGAGACAGAGACATAGGGTCTGAATGTACACAAGAAAAGAAAGTTGGATGTGATGGAGATGAGCTGCTTCAGGAATAGGTGTGAAGTAACGCATAGAGACAGATTGAGGAATGAAGAGGTGCGTAGGAGAGTGGGACAACAGAAACCCTTATCGGCCAGAGTGGAAAGAAGGGTGCTATGCTGGTATGGACATGTTCAATGAATGGGTGATGAAAGGCTTACAAAGAGAATATACGAGTCAGAAACAAGGGGAAATAGATTGAGAGGAAGACCTCGGAGATGGAGAGATGGTGTGAAAAAAGCACTGGAAGATACAGAGATGACTGAAGAACAGGCAAGAGAAGTGGTGATTAATAGGAATGAGTGGAGAATGCTTGTGAATAGATGAGTGATAACGCGGTCACAGAGAGTGTGCGTCGGGTGCAAGTTGGACTAGATGATAATCATCATCATCATCATCATCTCCGACGCCTTGCTTCCCCCTGGGAAACCCCCGCTAGAGGATGGCCATGACAGAAACGTCTCCAAGCTACTTTGTCAAGACATGCCTCCTTTGCCCGTGCCACAATGCCCCTTCCACTACGTGGAAGTTTTTCTTCAATATATTTTTCCACTTTCTTTTCCCATACCATAGGTGGTCTTCCACTACTAGCGGTTCCACTCACCTGACTCCCATATATCTTTCTTGGCATTCTGTCTTCATCCATTCTCTGAACATGACCATACCACCTCAAAGTACTTCTCTTTATCCACTCAACCACACCACAATCAATGCCCAAAGCCTGCTCTTCCATTCCAAAGGACTCGTACACTTCCCTATTACTTGGCCCATCTAGCCTATTCATGCCAGCTGCCATTCTGAAAAAGCTCATCTCCACAGCTCTTAGTTTGAAGAGGTCCTCGTCACTTGCCGTCCATGTCTCGCTTCCATACGAGAGTGTTGGGAGCAGCACACTGTTTCTCAGTGACTTTTTGACTTCCTGGCTAACCATTCTTCCTTTGAGAATACTATCAAGTTCTCCAATCACTTTTCTCCCTTGCATTTTTCTCTCTTTTATCTCACTCTCCATTTTACCATATTTGCATAGTACAGCTCCCAAATACTTGAAACTTTCAACCTCTTCTAGTACTTCATTTTTCAATTTTATTTTACAACTTTTCTTGTGTTCTTTCTTGATTCTATATTTGTCCTTAAAATCTCTAGTTTCATGCATTCTTCTCTCAAACACCATTACCTTACATTTCCCTACATTGACCTTTAACTTTCTCTTTTCACATACCCTGTCAAAGTCAGTGACCACTCTCTGAAGTTCTTCAGCATTTTCCGCCAACAGGACTGCATCGTCCGCATATAGGCATGTTAAAATCTTCCATGTTCTTCCCTCTGATTCCAGTCTAGCTCCCACACCCATTGATACAGCCCTACATTCCCTAATCACTCCATCCATGTATATATTGAACAACCAAGCTGACATGACACATCCCTGTCTTACACCTACATTGACCTCAAAACTTTCACTTAACTTATCCCCTACCTTCACATTTGCCATTGCATTCCTATAAAAAGATTTTACTGCCATTAGCAACTTTCCTCCCACACCATATACTGTTAACACATCCCACAGGCCCTCCCAGTCTACTTTGTCGTAGGCTTTTTCCAAATCCATGAATGCTGCATAGAGTTTTCTGTTTTTAGCCAGATGCTTCTCTACCAACAATCGCATTGAGGCTATCTGGTCAACGCAGCCCCTGCCCTTTCTGAAACCTCCCTGTTCCTCGCCTATTTTGTCATCCGTTATCTTCTGTAGCCTCTGTGTTACTACTCTTGCGTGTACCTTTCCAGGTATGCTAAGCAAGCTAATTCCCCTATAATTCTTACACTCTTCTTTACAACCCTTCCCTTTGTACAAGGGTACTATCACTGCTTTCCTCCAGTCCTCTGGTACACTTTCCTTTTCCCATGCTAATTTACATAACCTATGCATTATGTCAACAGCTTCTTCTCCTCCATATCTCAGCATTTCACCTGGGATGTTATCTACTCCAGCAGCTTTGCCCATTTTAAGTCTATTGATTGCTTCTTTTACTTCTTCTCTGCTTATCTGGCTTTCAACTACCCTGTTTATTCTACCTCTCTCCATTCCTATGGATGAGATCTTTGCCTTCCCCCTACTCTTTACAGCTAAGCTA
The DNA here is from genome assembly GCA_032716605.1 of Paralithodes platypus. Lineage (NCBI taxonomy): Eukaryota > Metazoa > Arthropoda > Malacostraca > Decapoda > Lithodidae > Paralithodes > Paralithodes platypus. The sequence continues at coordinate 15,850,594 of CM064483.1, read as the reverse complement.
CTAAAATGATCTTTCCATACTTTCACCACACCATCACCCTCTACCACTTCCCCATTCATGTCCCTCATCCTACCACCTGAGACACTCTCAGTCTTCTTCCCTCTGGCTTCTTTCACAGCTCTGTAGTATGCTTTCCTGTCATTCAGAAACTGTTCACTAATCTTTCTCCCATATGCCTCATCTGTCTTCCTTTTAGCGTCTTGTATCGCCCTCTTCACTCTTTGTTTCAAATTTTTATATTCTTCTTTCCTCGCATCTCTAGTTTCTCTAGGTATATTCTTTTGCAGCATACTCTTTCTGAACTCTTTCTTCTTTTTCACTATTTCTTCTATCTCTTTACTAAACCATGCGTTACCTTTCTTCTTCCACATTTTAAAGGTTTTCTTCCCACATACTTTCTCAGCTGCTTTAATCATGGAGTCTCTTGTACCTTTCCATACTTCGTCTACAGTATTTCCCAGATCTATCATAACATCCATGTCCTTTATAGTCTCTTTCAGGATGTCCTTGTATTTTGTTGCATTGCATTCTTCATTTAATTTTCTCACATTTATTCTCTCTACTGTCAGTTTTCTCTCTTTCCTCTCATATTTCCACTCTTTCCTTATCCTCACTTTTGTCAGCACTGTATAGTGGTCTGATCCCATCAGCATACCTCTTACAGCTTTTGAATCTAAAATTCTTCCTTTTAGTCTGGAGTCCATCATGGCGTAGTCAATTAGAGATTTCTGTTCCTGCTCACCTTCACCTCTGTGCCATGTATATCTATGAATGTGACGATGTTCAAAAAATGTGTTAGCCAGAAACATCTCTCTCTCCGCACAGTAGGGTCTTCTAAAAGGAAGTCACCATTCATATTCCTACCCTCCACACCCCATTTACCCACTATACCTTCTATCTCCTCGTTTCCAACTCTACCATTCATGTCGCCTACTAATATTACTTGTGTACACTCTTGCCTTTCTCTTATACATTTATTGACTTTATTCCAAAATTCGATTTTCTTCCGCACCTTTCCCAGTTTCTTGGTTGACTGGCGCATAGACACACATAAAAGTATACCTATCTATCCCAATCTTGCACTCACACCATACAATTCTTGAGTCCACGCATCCATAGTTTTTCACACACTTCCTCAACCTTTCTGACAAAATTACTGCTACCCTTTCCTTTTTCTTAAGTTTATATCCTGCATCCAATCCAGACCAGACAACCCATCCTTCCCCATCCCACAAATCATGCTCATTCTCACCATCCCACACTCCAGAACCCAACAGGTGCGTCTCACCTACCCCACACACATCCACCTTTAAGCTCTCGCATCAGACACTCTCTCTTGCTAAAATCATTTATGCCATTGGCATTGAAGGCACAGACACGGAGCACGCTTTCCTTCACCCGAACGACGCTTCCACCACTTTTCTGCTTTGTTCCTCCACCCCCGAGGGGGTCCTGGCCGGCAGCATACCGAGCACAGTTGTTTCCCAGGAGGACTTGGGGCCTGGACATAATGCCTCCAAACAGGGCGCCGGATTGTCAAAAGTATACTAAAAGAAAAACTAAAAACTGATACCAACATCAGTAAAAAAACATACAACACAGTAAAAATTAAAATATTAAGAAGATAGGGAGAACAAAAATATACAGGGGACAACAGAAATAATATAGTTACAAGGGGGATAATTTTTATAGTGGAAATTAAAAGAGGATTTAAAATTAAAAACAAAGTGTGCTGCTGAAGAAAATAGCACACCCGCCCTCCCCTTTAGTTCCACCGTCAAGCAAAAATAATTTTTTTAGAAATTTAAAAGGGAGGATTAAAATAAGGACGGTGTAATAACGAGGCTACCTCGAGAAGGCGGGGTAGAACTTACTTACCGTAACTAGTCACGGTAAGCTACAGAGGTGCGTTTTAGCAAGACTTTAACCAATACCGTACTTATACGCAGATGACAGGACCTCTAAACCTCATTGGTTACGATACTGCCACTGCGCGATGGACTAGATAATAGTCCATCAAGTGCCCGGCTCGGGGAGCCGGTTTATATATGAAGGGCCCTGCCTGGAAGTATATGGGTGGGCATTGTGGTGCCATTCTGCTGCGTGTCTGCCTGCTGTGAACGAAACCTCTCCGGGAGATCTGGAACTTAGGAATCTTTTGCTGGAGACTCCTCATGGTCCTTGGCCTCTGGGTCTTCTCCTGGGCCACCTAGATGTGTGATTTTATTTTATTTTAATTGTTGTTTTTGTTCAGGTTCTGCCTCAGGTCGGCCACCCCCAGCTATGGGTTATGTGCTTGAGTATACTGTATACTGTACATACATGATTAAAATAACTTGGAGCAACCTTTCTGCTAACATGTGTTCCTTGCCTGGTTAACTTATCTTCTCTTGCCCAGGAGAATAACATGCAAGAATTACATTTATAGCTGGGATTGTATTAAAATGGACAAAGGGTTGATAATGGTTTAAATTTAGTGCGGTATAATAAACTCCAGTACAGTACTTACCTTAAAGCTAGCATTGTTAAGCGGGACCTCACTTGACTCTTGCGTGGAAAGCCCCAGGTTCGATCCCCAGCCGGATCGACGTAGGTTTATTGATCTACGAGCTGTGGCATGGTCAGTAGCGCATCTGACTGCTGATCAAAGGGTCAGCAGTTCGTTCCCACACCGTGCCATTGGTTGAAGTCAAGAGTTTGGACACTCAGGTCTAGCGATTCGTGGTATATGTCCAGTAAAGTCCCTGTAACACAGGCACACCCTAGCCTTGTCAATCAAAGGAGTGCATGCCGTTAAAAATTGCATCAGGGCATGGCATTCCATACCCCTAGCTGCACTGGCAAACAGAGGTACAGTAGACCAGTGTCTCATGTACACAACTATGGGATAGCATCTTTTAAGCATGATCAAGCTAATTAAACTGCTTACAGACTACATTCATATCCACATTCATTCCAACAGTACAATAGTATTTCACTTGTACCCCAACACACTATACACACCAATAGTCTTAAGTAACTCTCCCCCGTGAACATAAACAAGCTAGATAATCGGATTAGTTGCCTTGGCATATGCAAGCATATGGAGGCAATTAATTCACAGCCAGACCCTCTCCGGGATTAAGGCGTCTATTGATAGATAGACTTACCCAGACTTGGTTGTCCTGTGTAGACCTGGTCGAGGGTCATGCCGCGACCCACTCCACCTAGCAGGCTCAGCTCTCCACTGCGTTCACTAGGATCTGACAACGATAAGAAAATTGATTACAATAATGGTACATTATTTAGGGGCAACAGTACAAAGATCTGGTTAACCCCTTGAGGATTATGATAAGCTTTGACAGTTTATACTAGATATTGTTAGATTGTTATACTTTGTTTAACCCTTCCCACACGTACAGGGCCGCCCTCCTAAGGACGTTGTTGAGATCCGGGCGATATGGCCGAAAAACGTATTTAATAGGCTACCCGTATCTTTATTTCAATTGCTAGAAAATTCCCACGCATCTCTAAACGTACTGCGGTTTCCAATCGGTGTAGACTGGCGTTGAATAGAGCTCTCCAAGTCAACTGGTTCAGTATGATGACGATTTCTGTGGAGAGAGTTTCGAGGCGATGTTAGCAATATGACACACTTTTCAACACTAAATCTGTCTTAGCAGACCACACAACAAGAAAGCTCCGATGTCTGCTTGCCTTCGACCAGCTGTGTTTACATACGTCGGACGGGCGGCTTTCATAACAAGCTTAACCCTTCCAGCCCGGGTGTCCTTTTAAAAGGACACCGCGGCAGATGGGCCGGTACCCGGGTGTCCTTTTAACAGACAGTAAGCTTGAAAGCCTATTCAGCTTGGTCTGAACGCCGTGCGTCCGACGCATGTAAACAAAGCCGGTCATTGCGTCACCGCACCTCCGAAAACAAGGAGACGTCGGATCAATGTTGTTGTATGATATGACGAAATTAGTGTCTGAAAAGCTCCGATATTGTCAACATCGCGGAAAAATTCGCTCCACGGAAATCTTCATCACAACTGAACCAGTTGACTTGGAGAGCTCTACTCAACGCCAGTCTACAGATTGGAAACCGCACTACGTTTAGGGATGCGTGGGAATTTTTTAGCAGTTAAAATAACAAAGATACGGTAGCCTAGGCCTAGACGTTTTTCAGCCATATCGCCCGGATACGACCTCCGTCCTTTGGTAAGGCAGCCCGGGGCGGGAGGGTTAATAGGCTTTTAAGCTTACGGATTACAAGGGGACACCCGGGCTCCTGCCCATCTGCCGCGGTGTCCTTTTAAAATGCTGCCCGGGCGGGAAGGGTTAAGAAGAATTTATGAGAGGTAGAGAGTTAACCCTTGGAATCCGGGAGGCCTAATATGACGCAAAATGCGCGGCTAAAAAGTCGCCGATATAATCATCAGAACTCGGCAACCACGCAACGTAGCGATGTCATCTCAACGGCAGTCTACAGACAAGAAAACGTTCTACAATTTTCAAAAAATTTTACTGCTCTAGGTGGTCTCAATCAGTAGCTACTGAATTATGAAGTTTGAAAATACCAAACTTCATATTTCTTACAGTTTCTTACAGTAGATCCTCTGGAAAAAGGCAAACTATGCCTGTGTATCCAGCTCAGTACCAGTACTTGCACTGCTGCGGTCGTTCACGGTGTTGGCGGCGGCGGTAGCAGACGCAACATTTTTACTATTCTGTATTTTTATTTTATAATCAAACTTCAAATCTTGTCTTCCCCATGCTTTATCAAGATTACTTTCAAACTCCCTTATTGATTCGGAATCGACTACATACTGGGGCAGTGCGTTCCACTCATTTACCACTCTATCACAAAATGAGTTCTTTGCCTTCTCAAGCCTATTTCTTTCTTTGTAAATTTTCTTAGAGTGTCCTCTCGTTCTTGTTCCCTCCCGCATCAAGAAGATACCTTCACACACATCCTCATCGTACTTTCCTGACACTATCTTAAAAGTCTCTATCATATCCCCTCTCTTTCTCCTATATGCCAGTGTCGGAAGCCCCAGTGTCCTCAACCTCTGCTCATAGCCCGCGTTCTTCAACGTTGGTACCAGCTTGCTAGCTCTCCTCTGCACTTTCTCCACTGCTTCTATATCCTTTACCATATATGGAGCCCACACCTGGTTTGCATATTCCAGGTGCGGCCTAGCCAGCGCTGTATATAGATTCCTGAAGATTTCTTCGTCAAATGACACAAATGTCCTCCTTATCAGCCCTACAATTCTATTGGCTTTGTTTATCTTTTCCGCTAAATGTTCTGAGAAATTTAACTTATTGTCTATCACTACTCCTATATCCTTTTCTGCACTCACTTCCTCCATCGCTTCATACATACTGTATCCTACCTTGTCTATCTTGCTGGTCCCAATCATATGAGGACCCCCGGATCCCAAGGGTTAATCGAGATATTTTTACTTCTTTGATTCTTAGAGATCCTCCCTAAAATACATAAAATTGTCAAATTATGTCAGAATAAAGCGTAAAAATGCATCCTCAAATACTGAATAATAAAGGAAGACAAATCACTACAAATACATTTGTTAGGGGCAACAGTTAGGACATTAGTTTTCCTAAGCTGCCTGGTAATCTGGAATTTTAGTTCTTTGATGCAGTCAGTGTTTGATAAAAACTATCTCTCAACAGCCTACTGGGTCAGTCTTTGAAATATATATATATATGTAGATGTAGCCTAACAGCCTACTGGGTCATTCTTTGAAATATATATATATGTAGCCTATGCTAAAGGTGAATAATAGCTACTAATTCAATAGTTTGTAGACAACCTAGTTGAGAAAGTATATTAAGCCTACATAAATTAATGATTAAGCACTTTATATTGACAGTCTTCTGTAGCTTCCAAACACACTGTAACTGTTGCTCTCGTTTCTGCCACAGTAGCACGACTATCAGAACAGTGATTTTCTCTAATGAATTTACACAATTTCTCACCAAAGGTCCATAGCCAAGATGGTCAGACAAGTACTGTACCAGTTGAATTAACCTTTCTTGGCTTCCAGGAGATATATTCTTGCAGATCACTTTACAGTAACATCTCTAATAGGAACCAAAATATCATGGCGAGATATAAATTACTTTTAATAGAGTAAAATAGAGTAAAGACCGGGGACTCGCCAACTTCACACGATCAAACATTTCACCAACCATTTTATGAATTATACTTATCATAAACAATAAAGAGAACTGATAAAAATATGTAAAATCATCAATCTGACGCACCGCTTCCAGAGGAAGCACCCGAAAAGGGATGGCCATGGCAGAAACTGCCTCCAGGCTCAAAGACATGCCTCCACTGACCCACTCCACATGTGGGGATCGGTTTTTACACCTTACCCGAAAGAGGATTTATGGAGCTCCGATCTTACTCTCAACCATCTGAACAATTTAACCAGCACACCTAAACTTCGTTAAATGCGGAAATATCCTCACGAAAATATCATGCCCTGGTGGGGGCACGAACTCTCGACCCTTGGGTGTGAGGCAGGCACCTTACCAGTTAGACCAATAGAGATATCCCACTTGGCCTGTTCGGCTCAGGGTATTTCCGCATCCGAGGTCTGTTTAGGCTAGCCTATTTTCACTGACTTTACACACAGTGCCATTTCCACTAAGTGGATTATGACCCTTAGCACTGAAGGAGTAAACCTAGAGCAAACCCTCACCTGGAAGGCAGTTCCACCACCGTTTTGCTATTTTATTTACCCCAGTGGGGCCCTGGCTGGAAGCATACAAAGCACAGGAATTTTCTGAAGATAGGAACCAGTGGTCCACTGCTCCAGAAGCAGATTGCACCACCAAAGTGGCGGGCGGTGGGGTCGCCACATCCCTACGCCAGAGAAAGAAAGGCCAACTTGTGCCAGTGGGCTGTGAGAGTAAGGAACCATGGGGCACACCATTATGGCCCCACTGCCTTCACCACTCTCAAGAAAAAAGTTAGAAATAAGAATGATGAAAAAGGTAAAGCCAGTATGAATGTATGTATGTATATACACTGGCACTTTACTAATGTTTTTTTTTTTTTTTTTAACCCGTACAGCCCCAGCGACGCGCCTGACGCGTCGGCGATGTATGTAACGCACAGCCCCAGAGACGCGCCTGGCGCGTCACCCTAATTGCGCCGACCGTAACCTCAGGTGTAGCCACTCAAGAGGGCTCAGATTTGTATGGGAACTGTGTACGTATCCCACGCAACCGTGCCGATGGTTGAAAACTCTCAAAGTCCACGTGCGTGTGCGCGAGCGCGCAATAACCTGTTTTTTTGGGATAATTGCCTTCAATTTTTTACTCTTATAAAATCCGTTTTCGGGGGCTCTGTAGGACCATTTTTTAAGCTTTTTGAGCGGTTTTTCGTGGTTTTTCCTTCATTCCTAACCCATTCGCTATTGTTTCTGGAATAAAACCATTTTTTGAAAACCGGCCGGGTTCTGGTGCGCAAACATTACAAAACTAGCCGGGGCTCCACGGGTTAAATGGGGGTGGCCGACTTGAGACAGAGCTCGAACATGGACATCACACACAACCGAAAGACAATACAAAACAAAACAAACCACAAAATCACACACATCTATGTCGTCCAGGAGAAACACCCGGAGACCCAGGCCCATTTGGGGTCCCCAGCAAAAAATTCCCAGATCCCCCGGAGAGGCTCCGATTTCCGCAGGCAGGCCCGCAGCGAAGCTTTACCACCACAAGCCTGCCCACCATGCTTTCAGGCGTACCCTTCATTACCACCGGCTCCCCGGGCCAGGCGCTTGAATGACTGCTATCTAGTCCAACTGGCGCATGACCTTCTCTCCCAAACGACTGCGATTACACTCATCTATTCACTAGCATTCTCCATTCATTTCTATTTATTACCACTTCTCTTGCCTGATCTATAGTCACTCCTCTATCTTTCAACGCTTGTCCTACACAGTCTCTTCATCTCAATGGAGGTCTTCCTGCCCCTCTATCTCACATTCTCTTTGTAAACCTTTCATCTTCCATTAGTTCAACATGACCATACCAGCTCAGCACCCTTCTGTCCACTCTGGCCGTTAAATGTTCCTGCTGGCCCACTCTCCTATGTATCTCTTCATTCCTCAATCTGTCTACGGGTCACTCCACACATACTCCTCAAGCAGCTTATCTCCATCACATCCAGCTTTCTTCTCTCCTTTGCCTTCAGAGCCCATGTCTCAGCCCCGTACATCACTGTTAGCATAACAATTCCTTTGTTTAGTTTGCAAGTTTTACATTTTAATTAACATTGCACTTTTAACTTTCATTCATAGATTTTTCACCTTCCACATACTTCCCATTGCTCCGAAAACTTTCCTTCCTTCACATACTCTCTGTTTTAACTCCATTTCCATACCTACATTCCGGCTTATCATTCCTCCTAGATATTTAAAACACTCAACTTGTTCCAATATTTCCCCATGCAGCTTCACATCTAGATTCACCCTATGATCACCCCTATTACACACCATTACTTTACTTTTATTGACGTTCACCTTCAGCTTCCTCCTCCCACAAACCACACCAAAGTCTTTGACTACCCGCTGCATGGGGTACTGCAGGGGGTAAGGGGGCCTGCATCTAATGGTGGAGGAAAAAAATAATATGCCTCACGCATCCTACTGCGTATCGTACAAGGCGACTAATAGGGGGGATGGCGATAGACTTGTGGACCAACAGCCATTACTATGCAACAAAGTCTTTATCTCAGCACTGTCTTGGTATGGCACTGCCGAGGCTGGTGGGGTGCGGATAGGTGCCACAGGGGACCGAGTCTTACCTGGGCGCTGTTTGGCACTACACCTGTGTCGGCAACAGTGTTTGCATGTTGGAGCAGTGTTGGGGCAGGATTTATTGTTCTATAGTCCAAATTGCCTAATATACAGTAGTGTCTTGTTATGGTGCTGTCTTTTTGTAACACTGTTAAGGCTGGTGTGGTTGCAGATACTGCAGGTGCAAGTGCTGCAGGGGGACTGTTGAGTCTTACTGAGGCACGGTTAGCACTATAACAACATCAGCCACAGTGATAATTTGGTGGGGCAGTTCTGTGGCAGGACTTTATTGTACTACAGTACACTCCAACTACTGAAATGCAACTCCGTCTGAGCCGTTACAATGCATGTAATGGAAAAATTACACTAAACCATTGTATGTATGTATGTAGTTTCTCCTCAAAATCTGCCACCAACGCTGTGTCATTAGCGAACAGCAACTGATTCAACTCCCAATCTCTACCATTCTTTCCTACTAAACCCAATCCTCTACCAATAGTTCTAATTTTCACCTCCCTCACCACACTATCCATAAATATATTAAACAGCCACGGTGATATTACACAACCCTGTTGCAAACCTACATTTACCTCAAACCATTCACTCAACTCATTATTTCCTACTCTAACACACATTTAGCTTCCTTCATAAAAACTCTTAACTGCTCTTAACAAATTTCCTCCAATTTCATAAATCCTTAATATCTTCCACATTGCTTTTCGATCCACACAATCATACACTTTTTCCAAACCCATAAAAGCCAAAAATATCTCCTTATGCTTCTCTAAATACTTCTCGCATAACTGTCTTACTGCAAAAATCTGATCCATGCACCCTCTTCCCCTCCTAAAACTGCACTGCTCTTCTCCTATTGCAATTTCTGTATACTTTATTATCCTCTCGATCAACACCCTGCCATACAGCTTTTCAACCACTAATAACAAACTAATACCTCTATAACTTGAACACTCCTGCCGATCTCCCTTCCCTTTGTACAACGGCACAATACATGCACTCCTCCAGTCTATTGGTACCATTGACACAACAAAGCACACATTGAATAGTCTCACCAGCCAATCTATTATCACATCTCCACCATTCTTTATACACTCCACAGCAATACCATCCAAACCTTCTGCTTTTCCCACTCTCATTTGTCTCACTGCTTCTTTCACCTCATTTTTGTCAATCCTTTCATTCATTCCCTGCCACCTGGGTGGCCTGGGTAACCAATCTCCATCAACCACTGCTTCTCTTCATCTCTTACATTTAGCAAAGATTCAAAATACTCGGCATACCTTTTTCTCACTTCAACTCCTTCCACTAATAATTCTCCATTTGCATCTTTTACTGACTCTTCCCTCTTTTGTCCTCTTTCCTTACTCTATGTATCTCCTTCCAGAACATCTTTCGTTCTTCAAAATTCTCACTCAGCCTTTGACCTCACCTTTCATTTGCATCTTTCTTCGCTTCTCTAATTTTCTGTTTTGCCTCTCTCCTTTTCTCTTTGTACCTCTCCTATACCTCAACACTACCATCCTGTAAAACCCTCTCAAAACACTGTCTCTTCTCATCAACTGCCTTTCTCACCGTATCATTCCACTACTCGCTTCCCTTCCTGATACCTCTGCATCCTACTTTAATTTTACCGCATACTACCTCTGCACTTGCTTTCACTCCTTCCTTAAACTGTTGCCATTCAACCTCTACTTCTCTCTCTTCCATCCACTTTTCATTTAGTCTTTCCTTGAACTCCCTCTCTTTTGTACTCTTCTCTAACTCACTAACTTTTATTATATAATATTTAACTCTTAACTTCTGCGTCCAGGCATTTCAACAACCATACCAAGACCAATATCTATCTATCTATCTACCCATCTATATCCATCTAACCATCCACATCTCTTCCCCAACATGTACACATGCATTCATGTACTAGGGTACTGGGGTAAGAGGAGTACTGTATAATGTGTGGAGGAGAGACAGGGAGGAGGTGTCCTTATGATGAATAAAAAGTTTAAGGCAAGAAAAATATATTTACAAAACACAATTGCAAAATTGACCCCTGGGGGTTAAGGAATAGAATATGCCCCACGTGCCTTCTGCGTGTCGTAAGAGGCGACTAAAGAGGTTGCGTCGGTGGGCTTGCGACCCCCACCCAGAAAAAATATCTAAGCAAAGAAAAACGAACGAACAGCCTCGGATGCGGACGGAACCTACGTTGACGAACCACGACCGACTAAGGACATTCCTTCGAACATTCTGAGAATGGCTACGTGGAATGTTAGTGGCATGAATGATGGCAAAAAAGAGAGAGAGGTTTTGGAAGTGTTAGTGAATGCCAGGCTGGATGTATGTGGAATGACAGAGACCAAATGGAAAGGTTCAGATGTGAGAGTGGGAGTGTGGAATGGGTGTGTGTGCTGGAGTGAGTGAAGGAACAGCGAGAGAAGGTGCATGTTTGTTTGTAAGTAGCAAATGGAAGGAATGTGTAAGAGAGTATGGGTCTGTGGGTTCAAGGATTGTGTGGGTGAGAATGAAAGTAGGAATACAAACGTGGGTGATTGTATGCGTGTATGCCCCGACAGAGGATATACTTGAAAGAAAGAGGAGTTCTGGATGAATGTGGAGGCGTGCCTGGAGAAGTTTGACAAGAACGAAAGAATATTTCTGATTGGGGATATGAATGGTAAGGTGGGTGATAGGAAAGTTGAGGGAGTGGTGGGAGGGTGGGGGGTACCATCAGAGGTGAATGGGAATGGTAGTGCACTTGTGGACGTATGTGTGGGGAGGAGGCTGTGGATAGCCAACACCTTCTTCCGACACAGAATGATCCACAGGTACACGTGGAAACGGATGTTGACGATGAAGGATAAGACAGTGGTGGAACGAAAGTCATCGATTGATTATGTATGTGTGGATGAACGAATGAAGAAATCTGTGATGGATGCTAGGGTGTATAGGGGTATTGGAGGGGGTCTGTCTGATCATTATGTAGTGGTAGCTAAGGTTAGGATACAAAAGAAGTGGGTGAGGAGAGCTGGAGGGAGGCGAGAGGAGGGTGGAGAGGTTAAAGGAGGAGGAAGTCAGGGAGGAGTACAGGAGAGCAGTGGAAAGACGACTAGGTGGGTTCGACCTGGAAGTTATGGAGGAAGTGGAGGAGATGAGCAAGGTGTTTAAGGATGAGATCTGTGCAGCATGTGAGGAGGTGTGTGGAGTGAAGAGAGTGAAAGGTACAGCATGGTGGACAGAAGAGGTAAGAATAGCTGTGGAAGAAAAGAAGAAAGCATATAGAGAGTGGTTGGGTAGTAGAGGGAATGAAGATTTTGAGAGACAGAAACGAGCGAGGTACGTGGAGAGTAAGAGGGTGGTGAAGAGAGTAGTGAAGTAAAGTAAGAGAAGAGTAGATGAGGAATTTGGAAGGAATCGGAGTGTAAAATGGAGGGAGAGTAAGAAACTGTTCTGGAAAGAAGTCAAGAAAGTTAGGGAAGGTAGCAAGGGAAACAGTAAGGGTGTGAAAGATAAGAATGGGAGAATGCTAGCCGAGAAGCAAGAGAGAGTCGAAAGATGGAGGGAGTACTTCAATGAGTTTCTAAATGTAAGGAATGAAGAGCCAGCAAACATAGCTGGATATGGTATGGGAGGGAGAAGAAGAGCAGTAGTGGAGGAGGAGGTGGGGATCAGGTCAGAAGTGTGGGAAGCCATGAAAAGAGTGAAGTTGGGGAAAGCACCAGGAACAGATGGAGTGTGTGGGGAAATGTTGAGGTATGGTGGTGAGATAGTGATAGAATGGGTATGGAAAATGTGCAAACTAGCATGGGAGAAGGGGAGTGCACCCGATGACTGGAAGACTGGCATAATAGTCCCTCTATATAAGGGCAAAGGGGAAAGAGGAGTGTGTGGTAACCACCGAGGAATATGTCTTCTAAGCGTAGTAGGGAAGGTATACAGTAGGGTAGTGATTGAGAGAGTGAGAGTGAGAACGGAGAAATGGATAGGCGACGAGCAGGGAGGTTTTAGGAAGGGAAGAGGATGTGTAGATCAGATTTTTACCCTGAATTGTGTTGTGGAGACATATCTGGAGAAGAAACAAAAGGTGTATGTTGCCTTTATGGACTTGGAGAAGGCCTATGACAGAGTGGATACATAAGGTTTGTGGAAAGTACTTAGAATATACGGAGTAGAGGGCAAGTTGCTGAAAGCAGTGAAGAGCATGTATGAGGGTGCAAAGGCGGCAGTACGTGTGGAGAGAGAGCAGAGCGAGTTCTTTGACCTGAATGTTGGTTTGAAACAGGGGTGTGTGATGTCCCCGTGGTTGTTTACTGTATACAGTATATGGATGGAGTCATGAAAGAAATACTATCAAGAGCAGTGGATGTTGGTGTATCGCTGAAAAGGGAGGGAATTGAGTGGAAGCTACCTATACTGCTGTTTGCGGATGATACAGTTCTGATGAGTGATAATGAATGGGAGTTGCAGGGTCTGGTAAATGAGTTTGGAACAGTGTGCGAAAAACGGAATTTGAAGGTAAATGCGGGGAAGAGCAAGGTTATGGTCTTCGAAAGGGGTGAAGTCACAGAGTGTGAGGTGAAGCTGAACGGTCAGGCTATGGAGATCGTGAACTCTTTTAAGTATCTGGGCAGTGTGTTGAGTAAATTTAGATGGGACTATGGATGAAGAAGTGCGGGAGAGGGTACAACAGGGGAAGAGGGTTGTAGGAACGCTAAAAGCAGTAACAAGAAATAGGGTGGTCAGTATGGAAGTGAAGAAGTCCTTGCATGACAGTGTGGTAATCCCGACACTGACTTACGGAAGCGAAGCATGGACGTTGGTTGAGACTCAGACCAAGAGTGAGAGCAGTGGAAATTAATTACTTAAGGAGTGCATGCGGAGTTACATGGAGGGATAGACAGACTAATGAGGAAGTAAGAAGGTGTGGTGTGGAGGTAGGTGTGCTGGAAAGTGTGAAAAGGAACAACTTGAGATGGTTCGGCCATATGGAACGTATGGAAAGCGAGAGAATGACTAAGAAGGTGTACGAGAGCGAGGTGGAGGGACAGAGAGGGAGAGGTAGACCGAATGAGAGGTGGAAGGATGGAGTGAGGAAGTACATGAACGAAGGCGGTGCTGGTTGGGGGGAGGGGCGTCGACTGACTGGGGACAGAGGTGCATGGGGGCGGTTCGTTCGTGGCCACCCTTTCGGGGATCACGGCATCAGGCAATAGATAGATAGATAGAATTGCAAAAGATTGGGAGTAGAAATAGAAGATGGAAGTGGAGTGAAGATAAATGTAGCAGTGTTATATATGCCACCACCAACAAGGATGTGGAAGAGGGATGAATATTAAGAACTTATGAATGGATCCCTATATATAATCAGGGTTTTGATAGAGAGAAGAAACATGTTTATGATAGCAGGGGATTGCAACTGTAAGAAGGTGGATAGAAAATGTATGGAGGCAGGAGGAAATGTGGATTCCTAGGGAAGTTGTTGTTCCCCAAGCTGCCTGGCCGAACAGCCCCAAGGCCCCGAGCAATTCCAAGGCCATAACCGAGTGCCCCCACAGAACCCTCCCCGCCGACCACAATAAAGCCTGGGTGACCGAAGCCACTCCATGGCGGGGGGCTGAGGAGGGTGCGGAAACGCCCGGGAAACCAAAGCCCCACCCAGGGCCCTGTGCCCCTCAGCAATTATGAAGAGAAAGTTGAGGGGCAAGGGAAAAATGTGATGCTTTGGTTTCCAATCTTGGTAGATTGGGAGGTCAATCCACGGAAGAGACGCCGTCACTTGAGATCTAGAAAATATATAAGTTAAAGGAAAAGTCAAAGTAAGCTATGGGTATGGCAGAGATTGCTCAGCTCTCACTCTGATAGACCAGCCCATCACCACATGACTAGAACCCAATCCTCTCAGCATCAGCTAGGAAAGGCCCTAGAAAGCCGCCTTTGGCGGGGGAATAGCTCCCCTATTTCAACCCCTTTCAGGGTTGGGCACCCGCCTTCCTAGGGAAGTAGACTGATGAAGCTAACAAGCTAGCAACCTCCTCCTTGTAGGAGGAGGTTGTAGGCACCAGCCAAACAGGGCGGTACTCCCGGAGAATGCTACAGGTGGTGGCTAAGGACAACTAGAACTCCTGTTTCACCACCTGGCCTCCTTTGCTGATCCTTTCCGTGCCTCACCAAAATAGAGGGCATCCCCAGTTTGCCCTCCAAAACACCCTCTCTCTCTCTTTTAACACACTATACTACACTACCTTTAAAAAAAAAAAAAAAAAAAAAAAAAAAAAAAAATCAACGGGTGGATGGGACTCATTAGCCTTGGTCGGCAACCCATCTAAGGGAGATAACCGTATAAAAATCCGGGTGGATGGGACTCTTCAGCCTTGGTCGGCAACCTGTCTAAGGGAGTAAACCTTATACAGTACAAATCCGTACTGTTACCTTAGGGTGAAGCAGGTTAGTGGATGGATTAGCCGCAAACCACTGTAGAAGAATAGTGCTAAAAAAACACATAAAAGGCCTCGGAGTCGGACGGACCCTAAATTGAGTGGTCAATCTTGTAAGTCCTTCCGTAAACTGGCATGGGTTAGGCGTCCGGCAATAGACAAAATAGATAAAGAAAAAGATCAATGACCTGCCTCAGTCCCCAGGGGAGGGGGGGGGGGGGGGGACCAGACATACCTCCAGTGGATTGTCCTCTGTTGTCGACCTGTCAAAATGCTCTGGACCGCTATCCTCCACTTTTACTATCAATTTCTGCAGCCTTTCCTTTAACTTCCACACAGTTGAACACCACCAAATCTGCCAACCCTGATCTTCCTTTTCTCACCAAAACCCAGTTGTATGTCAGGACTACTAATAGAAAACCCTTCTCTGTATCCTCCCACTAGATCTATCCTCAGTTTCAAGCCAAAGGTGGATGTTGCGTACATATGCACAAAAATCTTGCTTTCTCCGTGTTCCCAACCTCGCTCTTCTGAATTCTCAACTTTCAAACTAAATATTTCTGTGCTGATTACCTCTCCCCTAATTCTACTGATTATCCAAATGTTTTTGACTATCTAACTTCTAAAGTGGAACACATTCTATCCATCTCTCCTTTTGCTGAAATCTCCAACTTAGGGGATTTCAATGTTCACCACCGCAAATGGCTCTCCTCCCATTTCACTGACCAACCTGGTGAACAAGCCTACATATTTTCCAAAACCAACCTGGTGAACAAGCCTACATATTTTCTATCTTAAATGACCTAGAGCAGTTAGTCCAGCACCCTACTCGAATCCCTGACTGCCTGGGAGATTGGTCCAACATTCTTGATTTATTTCGAACTTCTAATCCTTCTACTTACGGTGCAAACCTTTTCTCTCTGTTGGGCTCCTCCGATCACAACCTTATCTTTGTTACCTGTCCTATCTCTCCAGTACGGCTCTTCGATCCTCCCAGCCGGTGACGTCTGTTGCACTTTGGCGCTGCCGACTGGGAGGCTCTTTGGCAGTACTTTTTTTATTTACTTCTGCTTCCATGGCTGGAGACCCTCAGAGTGTGCCGAGCGAGTGACCCAGGTAATCCTCTCGGGCATGGAGGCATACAATCAATTTTCTTTCTCTCAGTCTAATGCAAAAATATCTTCGTTTACTCACGCTTGTTCTACTGCTGTCAACAATAAGGAGGAAGCATTCAAACCGTACCGTCGACTTCAAACTCAAGAATCTCCTGCTTTTTATGTTTCTGCCCGGAATCATGCCAAACCTGTTCTTCATCTAGCCAAAAACTCTTTCATGAATAACAAATGTTCTGAACTTTCCAACTTTAGCTCTTCACAAGCTTTCTGGCATCTAGCCAAAAACGTCTCTAATATTTTTACTTCCTCGTCTTTCCCTCCTCTTTTCTACTCTAACGGCACCACCGTCACATCTTCCTCTGACAAAGCTAATCTCTTCGCTCAAACTTCTGCTAAAAACTCCACCTTTTTGGATGGTTCCGATGCTATTCTTCCCTCTCCACCCCTCTCTCACTTATGCCTAATATAATATCTAAGGATGTACTTTCTGCCCTCTCTGGGCTTAATGCTAAGAAGGCGTATGGACCGGATGGTGTTTCTCCCATTGTACTGAAAATCTGTTCTTCCGTGCCGACTTCCTGCCAAGCCAAAATCTTTCGACGGTCTTTCCTCTAAAGTCTTTCTTTCTTGCTGGAAGTGTTGCTCTCATTCAACCTGTCCCAAAGAAGTGTGACCGCTCTCAACCTTCCAACTATCGTCCAATTGCTCTCACTTCCTGCATATCTAAAGTTTTTTAAACTATTCTTAATTCAAAATTTCTTAAGCTTTTATCTTTCCATAATCTACTTTCAGATCACCAGTATGGTTTCCTTAACTACTACTACGCTCTACTGGTGATCTCCTTGCTTATCTTACTAACTCTTGGTCATCCTCCCTTTGGGATTTTGGCAAGACCTTTTTCTATTGTGCTAGACATATCGAAAGCCTTCGATAGAGTCTGGTACAATTCTCTAATTTCCAAACTACCCTCCTTCGGTTTCTATCCCTCTATCTGTGCCTTGGTCTCTTAATTTCCTTTGACCGTTCCATAGCTGCAGTTGTGGACGATCATCGCTCACTTCCCGAACCTAGCAACTTCGGTGTTCCTCAGAGTTCTGTCCTGTCTCCAGATCTATTTCTAATATTCATTAATGATCTCAACTATACCTCTAGTCCTATCCACTCATATTTATTAGTGGCCCCTCCATCATTGACGATTATGCCTATTACATAAGGCTACCTCTTCAAACGCTCATACGCGTAGTTTGAATCTACCGCCGCAGAGCTCAGAGGAACCTTCATCATAAGCACACGCAAAATCACTCATGGTTCGTCTTTATGATTGGGTTCTCACTACGAAAAAACTTCGTAACAATTAAAAAATAAAAATAAAAAAAGAATAACTATTCATAAGCTTTCCATATTCTGTGGATGTACTTCTGTGGATTCTTGGACCAGGCGCTGTCTAGCGCATCCTTCCGCTTTCCTTGCTCTGCGTTCACCCCACCCGGACGTGTCCCCCACAGTGCTCCGCTTTGTTCCGCATTCTTGAGTCCCTAGTAAGTTTTTTTCTAATTTGTTTACTCTGGGATGTCTTGAGTAAGGTTAGGATTAGCGTAGCAGGGGTGTCATGGGTGGTTTTCTCGCAGATCAAGTGTGTTTTGGGTCGTTTTATTGGGGCGTCTATTTCGGACGGACCCTCGTGGCCGGGTTGAGGACGCTCTGAAACGTTTTTCGTGTTTAGCCAGCTTTAGTCCTAGCTTGTTAGGCGGCTTTAACTACGCGATGTCGGGCTTCTAGCTATCTTTCAGATGGAGTAGCCTTGTTTGTTTTTACTGACGTTCCTGGTGTTTTTTCTTCACGTAGTGGAGTTCTTTCTGGGTACCGAGTCAGTGTTACCACTTACCGGGTTTTTCTACGATGTTGATGTGGCTGCTGTTCCAGTTTTGGTGGGATGAAGTGCTTTTCGATTGTATTTCGACGTCATTAAGTGTATTCCGTTTTCACCAGGCCTAGCCAGCCACTCGTAGTTTTTCACATGTGCAAGTGTTTTCATTGTTTATTATTATAAAAATGTGCTCATGTGTCATGTGTGTCCTGGATTAGTTGTGATTGGCTGATCCAGGAGCTTCGGACTGCATCTGATTATGTTTATCAGACTGCGTTCTGTTTGTTGTGGGTTGCCTTTCCGGCGGTTTTTCTCGATTGCTCCGAGAAAGCCGTTTGGTTTACCGATTTTGGTCAGGTTGGCTAAAATAGGTTAGTTACCCCGGCGAGTTTGGTAGCTTGAGGGCTCATCAGAAACTGCGTTTTCTGTGGTCGAGCCTGTGATCAGGCTTCCTTTGTTATTCCCGGCGAGGAGGGCTCCTCACATTTATCTAGGTGATCATGCTGACACCTGTTGGATATGGTTTTCTCGGCTTTTCAAAGCCATTGAAACAATGCTGTTTGTTTGTCTGGTCTTTACCTCCCGGCGACCTTTTTACAAAGAGGTCTGGGGCAGGTACAATTGGTTTGACATTTAATATGACTCCGGGCGGTGGTACCTTCGGGTGGTTGTATTAACGGATTTGCAATTCGCTATGGTTTGCCAAACAGTTGATTGATACTATCAGGTATCCCGGCTTCCAAGACAATGCTGTTTGTTTGGTCTTTTCCTCCCAGCGACCTTTTTTGCAAAGATGTCTGGGGCAGGTACAATTGGTTTGACATTTAATATGAAACCCGGCGGTGGTACCTTCGGGTGGTTATATTACCGGATTTGCAATTCGCTATGGTTTGCCAAACAATTGGTTGATACAATAAGGAATCACGACCTTCAAGACGGCGATCTATGAGGGCTTCTGGTAGAAGTCGGATTAGGGTTTAAGATAGGCTTAAACTTTTTATGGGATAAGAAGATGCCTGAATCTTACTAGTGTTTCAAGTGTAAAGGGATACTTGAAGGACTTCCTCTTTATTAAAGATATGCTTCATCTTTAAGAAGACTCAGAAGATATGCTTAAATCTTTTGGACAGGTAAAGATATGCCGAAATCTTTAATTTGAAACTGCTGGACAGCGAAAAGTAGTGGTTGAGGACTACGGTTCGTTGACCAGCAGTTTTATGACAAATGTTTTTGTAACATTTTGGGGTAACCTTATGAGCATTAATTCCTGGGAATTTTCTATTTCCAGGACGGAGTACCGGCGTGGCGCCAGGTGACCAGGTAGATCCCGGGGGTGGGTAGATTTCCGCCAGTCTCGGTCATGTCGGCCATAGAACCTCTCATTGCTTTGTGTTCAACACCGTTATGCTCCGGTATCCCTATTTTTGCGCACAAGCTGTGCATTAAATGTGTTAAATGCCTCAATCGGTCACGAGGGATATGGGTGACAAAACATTGCACTATTTGTACCCTCTTAAGTGTTAAACTTTTGATTCATAAAGATAATACTGCGGCAGTGGCCTTGCAGGAAGTAAAACAACTTCTTGCTTCTTATTCAACTAATGTAGCTCATAAAGCATTGCAATGTGACAACCTTGAGCTTTGGGAACGGTTAATTAATAAACATGCCCCTCCTAAGAGTAAGATCCGTTCACGTAAGGCCTCCGAGACTGGGCGGGGACAGGCTCCCACACCCTCCCCTGGCAAGTCCAAGAGGCCTCGCTCTCCGTCACTTTCGGCATCGGCGACGAGGTCACCCCTGAGGGAGCAGGTGAAAGCTTCGGGCCACTCTTCTTCACCTCCACGGAAGAGGACAAAGGAAGAGAGTAGGGGACCTAAAGACGTTATTAGAACTAAACATAAGTCTAGTATAAGTCATAAATCATCCAAAAGGGATCCTCCGTCGCGAACGGACTCACGGCGGTCGCCGGAGCCTGGTACCCCGCTCTCTGCATCTACCCCCTCCAAGTCTAACGTCCAATCTGACAGGTCGGGGGTGGAGTCAGAGAATGTGGTGGAGGATGCCCCAGCGGACATTTCATCACCTGATATTAATGCTTTCTCTCCCAGGTCACGTGTGTCAGCCTCAGATTTAGAAGTATCTTACGGAAACTATAAACCGTTAGGGTGCTCGGGTGAGGAGTCCCAATTGGGGAGTATTCCAGGCTCGCAAGCGAGTAACAGCCACAGCCAAGGTGTATGGCGATACTCACAGCCCTGGCAGGACGGCACACATCCTTTGGTAACGCAAGTAGTGGCTGACGTCCACCGGGATGCCGATGTCCCATCTTCTATCCCAGATCTAACATGGCGGCATGTGGAGGTTCCGGCTTCGGCGGGATCTTCCCATGAGAGGCCAGACTTAAGGGATGAAGAACAGCGGTCTCTGGTCTCAGAGATGGAAGTGGAAGAGTCAGGTCACCACCTGGAAGACTCTCAGGGTACTGTCGATTCTCCACGGAGTTCGTCATCTGCTAGGTATGTAACTACAGAAGAGATTGATGGGTTACTATTAAATGCACTTAATAAGTTCTTTGGCCCTACGCCGGAAACTCCTACAGTTGGTACGGAAGCTCCCGCGACGTCAACGAATGTGCGACCTCTGGCTACATCCATTGCTTTAGCTAAAATACCTAACCCTCCTCTTGTGTCAGATTCAATTTCCACTGTGCCAGGCACAGCAGCTCTCACTACTTCCAATGTGCGGGTCATATCAGACATAACTCCCCCCCCCCCCTTTAGACAAGGCACCAGTCAGAAAAGGAGCTATGCCTCTTTTATACGGGCCTGATGAGTCATGGGTAGCAATGTTACCAACTAAGCCAGAGGCAGCACAAGCTACTATTTCGGGGGAGCTCCCTGTACCACATGAGTGGGTAATCCAAGGCAATAAGTCTAGAAAACTCAGAGCATTGGATATTCAAGGCGATGTTTTAGATGTTCATATTAAGGCCATTCCCAGTTATTATAACCATGACTTTTTTGTGTATGCATCAACACCAGCCCTGCCCCCTGCCTCAGCTTCAAAGCTTTTTTCTGACTGGACTAAGAATGATGGCTTTAACGACGTCAAGGCACTTTCTGCTTTGACGCCGGAATTGGATATGTTTCCGATCACAGACTCTGCCTCTAATCCAGTCTTGCAGTTGGGCACGGGACCTTGGGTGGACTGGGAAACAGAGGCTCAAAATTTTGCCACTACTTTCACTACAAAGTCTTCTCACCAAATCCCTCAAGAGCACCATTCTTGGTTCTCTCTTCCGGGTTTTAGTGCCGGAGGAGTCCCCTCTGCTTCGTTTGATTTCTTGGCTGCCCCTAAAATCAATTTGTGCGAATTAAAAGATCCATTTAGCACGCCTTCCCCAACTCACCTAGCCCGCGAGTTCAGGTTAAGAGGTAAAGCGTTTAGACTGTTTTCACAATATATT
The DNA here is from genome assembly GCA_032716605.1 of Paralithodes platypus. NCBI lineage: Eukaryota > Metazoa > Arthropoda > Malacostraca > Decapoda > Lithodidae > Paralithodes > Paralithodes platypus. Next base: position 15,828,877 of record CM064483.1, on the reverse strand, counting down.
GTTACTCAGCAAGTAACAAAGTCTCTGTTACGCTCTTCTCAGGCAATCGAAACTGCAGAAGTCAGGAAGGCCATTGAACTTTCCCGGCGCTTGCTTCTCCAAACTTCCATTCAGTCTTTAGGAGATATTCGGGCGGCCTTATTAGAGGCGGTTCGAGCAAGGCAGGATCTGAGGATGTTCTTAGTAAAGAAACTTCCTGACCGTATTGCAAGCCAAGTAATTCTGTCCCCAGTGCTAACCCCTTCTTTGATTTCTCCAGCAGTTTGGAAGACTGTTTTCAATATGGCACAAGCATTCAAACAAAGTCCCTCTCACCCTAAGAAGCCTACCTTTACTTTCCCTAAACCCAAACCAGTTTCGAAAGCTCAAGCTAGTGGGTCGAAGCCGTTTCATCAGCCTAAGTCCTCTTCCACCCAGGGTCAGGCTCACGTCAGGTACAAACAGGGTAAATTCTCAGGTAAAGGCCACAGGTTTCACCAACGACCAGGTCAGGGCCTGCCTCCAGCCAAACCCAGCCAGTCATCTAAGAGTACACCACCACCAGCAAAAAACTAAGGTCTCTCTCACTCCCGGGGCCAGTCAAAGGCGTGTTGGAACCGAGAGTAGTCCAGCCGGCGAACCCCAGTCTGCTAACTGGGTCGTTCCGGGCGTGTCATCGGGCATGGCCATTAAGATCATGGGCGAGGACTGTGGTACGCAAAGGCATCACTTGGCAGTGGCTCCGGCGACCTCGCTTACGTCAGCCGACAGAGGCCACTCATGTTTCTTTAGAGGTGGAGTCACTAGTTCAGGAGATGATAACCAAGAGTGTCATTATCCCAGTCCCCCCGACTTACCCGGTGTTTACATCCAAACTCTTTCTAGTACCAAAAAGGGACAGTATTCAGATGAGGCCGGTCGTAGACCTGTCTTATCTGAATCTCCACATTCACAACGTGTCCTTCAGGATGCTGACAGTGAATCAAATCAGGCTAACACTTCCGCCGGGAGGGTGGATGTGTTCATTAAGACCTGACAGACGCGTATTGGCACGTCCCGGTCAACAAGAGATTTAAAAAATTTCTGGCTTTAAGAATAATGCATCAGACTTATCTTTCAAAGGATGCCGTTTGGATTAAACCTAGCGCCACGCATTTTCACAAAATTAGTCCGGCAAGCCCTGATGCCCATTTTAGAACAAGGGATCAGGATCTTGTGGTATCTGGACGACTGGCTGGTGGTGGCAGAGACAGAAGAGTTATGCAACACTCATGTCAACATTACGTTAAACCATGTCAAATCTCTAGGATTCAAGGTCAACTTGGTAAAGTCCAACCTTGTTCCCTCACGAGTAATTCAGTGGATAGGGCTGGTCTGGGACACAGTGTCTCTCACTCTGAGTCAGAGTGTGGACAATCGAAACAGGTTTCGCAAAAAAATATTTATGTTTCTCCACAGTATGACTACGATACGGAGACTCTGGGAATCTCTAGTCGGTTCTCTCAACTGGGTTCAACTAACTGTGAAGTTGGGCCGGTTGAAAGTCAAACGTTTAATCTTGGAGGGCAACAAATATTTCCCACTATTACCGGCGGGAAAATTATGGCCTATCCCAGCATTAATACACAGCTTACTAGCGGTCTGGGCGAAGAGGGAAATGTTGCACTCAGTCATGTCATGGACCTCTCCTCCGCCGACGGTATGGGTGGACACGGATGCGTTAGGGGCGATAGGTTGGGGCTTTCAGTCAAACCTCGGGCATCAGGGTCAAGGGTTTTGGTCCCCTTCAGAAACCTCTCGCATAAATGTCAAAGAGTTACTAGTCCCCTGGTATTTCCTTCAGGTTCACGGCTCTACTTTACGGGGAAAGTCGGTGGCCTTCAGGATGGACAATCTCAATGCAGTTCACTGAATTCAGAAACAAGGGTCAACGAGGTCTCGGAAGTTGCTAGACGTGTCAGAAAAGATTTTTGTGCTAGCCAACAAGCTGAACATTCATCTTCATGCATCATATTTCCCAGGCGTAGCAAACGTCTGGGGAGACGCGCTGTCTCGGAGACAGAGCACAACAGTAGAGTGGGCACTCAAGCAATTTTTTTCTCGATCAAATGATTGCAGAGCCTTACCGTCCACAAGTGGATCTGTTTGCGTCAGAGGAGAATCACAAACTCCCTCGGTACCTCATACGCCGGACATTAACGCCGGCGGGGGGGCCAGACGCATTGGTGATGGATTGGAACAGGTGGAGTTCCATTTATCTGTTTCCGCCACCAGACGCTTCTCTAATGTGCCACGTAGTCAACAAACTACAGGATTATCGAGGCGTAGTCTCGTTAATCGCGCCCCTGTGGCCGGCGCAGTTGTGGTACCAGCAATTGAGAATGTGGTGCCCGAACCCGGTCGGGTATTTCCACTTAGACACGATTGGCAACCTAAAGACCTCGCTGACTTTTGCATTGTGGACATTCAGGAGGCCAAGTGGCTAACGCCGTATGGTAGAAACGTGACAGATAAATTTATGAATCAGTACACACAATCTACCAAAAGGCAATATCAATCTCATTGGCAGTCCTTTACTTCTTGGATAGTTAGAACAGAACAGACAGTACCTTCGGTGGTGTTAGTTTTTCATTATTTAAATTATTTGTTTGAACAGAAACGTCTATCTGTAGTGACTCTCAAAAATCACTTAACAGCTATCAGGGTGCCATTCTTTGACCTTACAGGTCTAACCATACCACAGGCGGAAGAAACAGGTTTCATGAGAGCATGCTTCAAACTCCGCCCACCTCCCCGTCAGCTCATGCCTACCTGGTCTCTTGACAAGGCGTTATCTTTGCTTCATTCCCGTCTGTATCAGAATATGGCAGATTTTGAATTACTATTAAGAAAGGCTGTGTTCCTTATGGCTCTGGCAACAGGTAGCAGGGTGTCTGAGCTGGCGGCGATGAGCAACACCCCTAATTGCATAAGGTTTGGTAGACTCAATGATTGCATTCATATTGCACCTTCCCCAGGGTTCATCGCCAAGAATGAATATAGTGAACATGTTTTCTCAGAGTTCACGGTGCCGGCATTGAAACGGTGTAAAGTGCACCATAATTTGTGTCCTGTACAGGCTTTAACCAAATATATGAGAGTGGCACCTCTTAACCGACAAGGTGCTTTATGGGTATCGAGTACAGGTAAAAGGTTAATGAAACGAAAAATGGCTTCTCTGCTAGTCGAAGTCATTAAAGAGAGTAATCCCGGCGTAGTGGGTAGGGCCCACGATTTACGCAAATGGGCAGCATCTTTACGTTTTCTAAAAAAAAATTCTGTTGAAGACATAGCTACTACTCAACTATGGGCTTCAAATCATAAGTTTTTAACTCGATACCTGTCGGTCGCACTAGACAAACCATCAATGCCGTGTATAGCGTTACGGCAAAGGGTCTAGAGGGGTCTCTAAGTCACTTATTGTTTAAGTTAAGAAAGAGGGAGGGGGGGGTGCAGTCAGTGTAACATAAGACACCCTAGACCCCGCCGGAGGATATGTACAGAGTATACGAGCTGTGATACAATGTATAGGTGTGTGATTAAAATTTCTCTGTAGTAATGCCTACGGGAAATGTGGTTGAAGTACAATGGATGTCGTACAACAATGGTTTCTTTCAGCTATGCGAGCTGTGATACAATGTGTAAGTGTTGTGATTAAAATTTCTCTGTAGTAATGCCTACGGGAAATGTTGTTAAAGTACAATGGTTGTAGTACAACAACGGATTCTTTCAGTGGGATACACTGTTGAAGCAATTTAATTTTAAGAGTTCTCGGTAGTTGCAACTCCGAGTAGCATTTTAGTAAGTACAGGTACATCTGCGATAGTACGAGAATTTATTCTATTTTTGTGTTTAAGGAATATACACATTAGAATAATGGGGTTTATATGTGCACATGTAAACATAAAGTTTTATTTTTCACCACTTAAGTTAAGTGGGGTGCCTTTAACTTTCAGATCTGGGAACAGATTCTCATAGTTACCCTTTTTTCCTCAAGCAGGCTTCTTTAAGCACACCCCTGCTTGTACCCCTTTTTTATATGTTGTATAAAGTTTATACATAAATATATATTTTTACAAAGTAAGAATACTATGTGGTTGTTTGATTATCTGCCTTTTCTATTTGCAATGGTTATGATATGATTACGAATGTCCCCCTCCAGTCTTAGATATCAGGCATAATCGTCAATGATGGAGGGGCCACTAATAAATTATAGGTTTGACTCCTGCAAGGAGATAAAGAAAACCTAATATTTAGTAGTGGCCCCGTAATCATTGACGACTGGGGCCCTCCCGACCATCCCCTTCCCATTCGTTGATGTATTAAGGATTTTGTTATACTTGATATGTCAGTGAAGGCGGAAGGATGCGCTAGACAGCGTCTGGTCCAAGAATCCACAGAATATGGAAAGCTTATGAATAGTTATTCTTATTTTATTTTTATTTTTTATTTGTTACAAAGTTGTTTCGTAGTGAGAACCTAATCATAAAGACGAACCATGAGTGATTTTGCGTGTGCTTATGATGAAGGTTCCTCTGAGCTCTGCGGCGGTAGATTCAAACTACGCGTATGAGCGTTTGAAGAGGTAGCCTTATGTAATAGGCATAATCGTCAATGATTACGAGGCCACTACTAAATATTAGGTTTTCTTTATCTCCTTGCAGGAGTCAAACCTATAATGCTGACGAATCTACCTTACACTATTAATAATAATAATAATAATTCTTAAAGCTAGCGCATGCTAAGGATAGCCCAATAAGGCTGATTGGGCGTATTTCCATTGGGGTCCTGTACTACTGTACTACCCCATCCCTTTACTCATGAGGGACAGTAACGACTCAGTGCTTGTGAAAAACCTTTAATGCGCCGAGCGTGGGCGCAATCCTGGAACCTTCTGGGTGGAAGTCCAAGACGCTAGTCACTACACCAGCGAGCCGCTAGTTTTTCACAAAAACCCAGTAGGCAATCCCTCCAATATTCATGACGAGGCCATAGAACGCCTATCTTCTGATCTATCAATTATTTCTGATTGGGACAGAGAAAATCTTGTTACTTTCAATGACTCCAAAACTCAATTTCTCCCTTTATCTACTTGTTGCAATCCTCCACAAGACTATCAATTACTCTTCAACAATTAACAAATCAACCCTTCATCTTCTCTCAATATTCTTGGTGTATCTTTTTCATCCAACCTTTCTTGGAAAGATCGTATTACCACTCTTGCTAAAAACAGGTTCCTAGAATTTAGGTATGCTCAACCGACTCAGTGTATTCTTTGAGATGACGGGTCTAAAGACGAGCCACCCGAAGAACAGTTACAGAATAGCCAGTCTGCAATTCCAAGACCCCATAATCAAGACAAGAAAAAATAGCGGAGACACCCCAATTTTCCCATGCTCTAGCCCCTGGACAAATACCAGAGCAAGCCCTGCTCCTCCGTGTTCTACGACAACAACCACCAGCCTCAAGAATGGGAAAGGCTCCTCTCCAATCAACAGCCTGCTCTGCTCTCCTCCCAACAATCAACCACAGCACAGCATTTCCTCAATACCCGGATCTTACTTATTGTGAAGAGCTGTTCATGCAGGTAAAACATCAACGGACCAAAGTCTACCGATACCAATGGACGTAAACAGAAGAGCACAGGATGACAGACCAAGAGAGATAATTAACCTCTACCAAGAGCAACTATTAAGCAAGATATAACCTGGTTTACGATCCCTGGGAAATTGCCCAAGCGACCCCTGTTCCACCGTTTTCTATGACGAGTCGGGTATAGGTCACTCCCCCTCATTAGCATCCTGTTCGAGTCACGCCCCCTCGTAGCCCGGTGCCGGCACAGAGCTACATGTCCTCAGCTCCCAGATATGGAAGACACGGAAGAAGTAGTTATGCAAATAGAACATCAACGACCTGGAGTCAACCGACAGGAATGGATATAAACGAGAGGACACATTGTGGCAGATCGGGAGACCAAATAAACCTCGACCAAGACCAACTATTAAGTGTGCTATATCAATGTTTGTTTAAGAATACAGTTCATGGAAGAGTCCATATACATCCCATTTCTCCCTTACTAGATTAAGTAACTAGGTTTTAGGTAATTAATGAGCTACCTAGCACATATGTATGCATGCAAATCACCACTAGGTATACCTACGATAAGCAATTACCTCACAACTTCATCACAACGATTTCACCATATCCCTCTAATCTCGAAGACCTATCCACAGGAGTCTAGGAAAAGGCCGCATATTACCTCAGATAAATTGTGGAAAAGTATGCAAAATACACGACCCTTCTATTCTAGTTCTGCCCAGGAACTGAGTAGCTGAGCAACTGTGTAGCTTGCACCAGTCTGCCCCCAGAGAGTGCCCTGCCCTAAAGTGCCCTATCGTCCTGTTCGAGCCACGCCCTGCCCCCTGAAGCGCTGCCCCTAGGATTTATACTCCAAGTCGGCCAGCCCCGCACTCTCTTCATCAGCCCTCCAAACATTCCCTAAGTTCTGAGTGTCTTTTCGTTGTGTTATTGTTGTCAAGGTAAGTTAAGATATATGAACCGTGTTGTGCTAATTATCTCTGAGATCTGTGCCCAAGATCCTTAATTGCGTATCAGTGTTAATCATTCTGAAACTTACCTACTCCTTGTATTAACCCTCTCACGTTCTTGACACAATTTTGAGCCTATTACGGATACTTTAAAGCCTTTGTTGCCATCAGGGGTATTTAGAAACCTTTAGTTTAGTTACTTCAACCTCTGCAGTTGTCTTTGAGTTAGCTGTGGGCAGAAAACTAATTTTGGAGAGGTAATTATAAGAGTGAGAGAACTCTATTTAGTATTGCTAATCTGGCAACCTCTGCGTCATATGGTCGTGAGAGGGTTAAAACTGTGTATAAGTCTTAAACCCGTAGTAGTGATTCTTTTCATATAGAACGTCTTCCGCATACGTTATATAGTTGTGTTCAGTTATTCATCTTGCCACACGCTCGCAGATCTTTCTATATATGTATTCTGTTATGTATTTTGTGAGTTGAGGTCGAAGTGTATTTCGTGATTTGATTTCCCTTCATAATTGATTCTACCTAGAACCTACGCCCAATTTTATAACGAGTTTACTCGCACATGCTTAATCTCTATCCCTCAGAATTATCCCAGTGAAAACTTATCTCCCCCTGCTACTTTATTACGTTCGATTATATAATCGCCTTTGTAATTATTTTATGAATTCATATTGACATTCATTTGATTACTGATGTAAGTACAGTAGAACCTCACTCTTTCGGACTAATTGGGGGAGACCCCTGTCCGAAAGTGTCAAAAGTCCGAAAGGGCCAAGTCCGAACTCACACTTCAGCCTTTCAGACAAATCCGAAAGGCTGAAATAATGTCCGAAGTTTATAAGTCCGAAACTCGGCTCTTCGGTCCGAATGCAAAATAATTTTTCTCAGCCTTTCAGACAAATCCGAAAGGCTGAAGCATGAGTCCGAAGTTAAATGTAGTCCGAAAAGGATGGAGGTATTTTCTCTGCCTTTCAGACAAATCCAAAAGGCTGAACCATGAGTCCGAATTGAAATGCTAGTCCGAAAGTCTGAGAATTCCGAAAGAGCGAGGTTCTACTGTAATTCTAATTCTTCGTGCTTAGGAATTCCAGCATTGCATAGATTCTGTTACTTAGTTCCACATCACTTACCGTACACCTATTATTCTAGTGTATGTTTATTGCAGACTCTGTTAATTCATTCAGATCTCTTAAGAATACTGATATTATTATTTCTTTAGCATAACTTTGTCGTATGCGCCCTCTTTCTTTTGATTAATTAATATCTTATTAATTATCCTTTGACGCTAGTAATCCTAAGCATTCCCAGAGCATTTGTTGACTAACTTTATTTAGTTACTTATATTCCGTTCTCTAGTGTAAGTACTTAGTGTTATTTTATAAACTCACCAATCTCTTTACGCCTTTTTATATCTGAATTCCTCGGCTCGTTTAGTTATTTCTTACATACGATCGTTGACGTGAATATAATACTGTATATTCATTGGAAATTACATTAATTATTCAGTCAACCTAATCTTGTGTACCTTAAATTAAAACATAGTTTGCCCCCACTTTCAGAGTGATATTATTGATACTACTCTCCTAGTTGCATCAACTTAGAATTTAATTTCCCAATACCGCAGTACAGTACATGACCTGACTCCCACTGTTTAAGTAGGAGTGCCACTTGAGTCTACCGCGACCAACCTTTAAAGCGACCCTCAGCCGTGTGACTCGCCTAGTCAACCTGGGTGTTTATTTTGCTCTCAATTCCCCCCCCCCCCCCCCCCCGTGTCTCTTTTAGCTTGAGATATTAATTGGTTTCTTTGTTTGTTACTCAGTCACTTAAGACACTCGACTCATTTCGATTGTTATTATTAAGGGTGATAATTCCTATGTTCATGTTTCACTTTTGTTGCCATTTGATTAACTGAGATTCTTAACCACATTTGTCTCTAATTTATTCTCAGTATATATATACCATTATTCTTTGTGTGTTATTCTTGTTATTATTTCAGATCAGAAATCATCCCTGACTACGAATCTATATTAGAGAGTTGGGAATATAAATGATTATGTTGAGACGATCTATGACTCCTCAGGATAGACGTTATCTGAATTAATATACCATTTACATGTCCATATGTGTTGTCATTGAGTTCTGCATGATCCTGATTGAATACCTATCTTGTGCTAGTAAGACTGTGTTCGGTGTGACCCTGTCGGGCTATAATAAGGTCTATAAGTCCATAATTGGATTTTTGTAGAGACTATTTCACGAGTTGTAAATATTACAACCCGACATATCATTCTTCACCCCGGCACAGCTTCTTGCTCTGTATAGGGACACAGTGCACTCATGTATCGAGTATTGTTCGCATGTGTGGGGATGTTCCACCCATACCGCACTTCTCGAAAGAGTAGAGTCAAAAGCCTAATCAACTCACTTCCTCTTACTAGTTCCCTACAATCTCTTTCTACACGCCGCAATGTTGCATCTCTTTTACTCTTCTATCGCTATTACAACAACCAGTGTTCTTCAGAGCTCTCTCAGTGCATACCCTCAATCAATTTTTCCTTCATCTTATGAGTTAGATGGCTTTAAACTTTGTGTGTCCAGGTATTTTGCCCCAACGTCCCTTGAATTTGGCCCTCCGTCACTCTTTTGGCTTTGGGAGAGACACTCGTTACAGGCAGCCAATTTTTTGTTTCCTTCATACACATAGAACAAATCATGACTGTACATAACATGGGATTTGTCTGTATTAATCGAGTGTCCTAAATAAATGTTATTCTTAGAAATTCTTTCTAAACAGATTACAAACATCCGGATGTAGTAAAAATAAAGATAAATCGGGAAACATGTGATCAAAAGCTTATATAATATATTACAATTATGTCATTGTACTGAAAGGTGTTAATGGTACCTCTCCTAGCCACACCAGCTCCAAGTGAGGGAAAGTCGTCCTCTGAGGTGGTATTAAGGCTGGGCGGGGCAAAAAGTGAGGCTGCCGAGCCAGTCCTTGAGGAAGTATGTGCAGGGCGAGGGGAGGTGAAGCTCGTCTCAGATGCCCCTGCCGCCTCATTCAGCATTTCAGGCCAGGGGCTCGATGTTGGGGCTCTGGAGGCTCCAAGCATGGCTTCAGGCTTGAGAAGAAAGGAGAATGGGGTAGTTATTTATAAGGAAAATGGAATGGAACAAAGAATAAAATGTACATGATACATAAATATACAATAGCATCACCTCGCTAATACTCTTTATACCTAAACGACTCCTCAGCCCAACATTTGTTATTCTATCCTGGGGCCAGGCTACAGGATAGAATAACAAATTTTTAGCTGAGGAGACGTTTAGGTATAAAGAGTATTAGCGAGGTGATGCGTACAAGTTGTTGTTGTTGTTGTTGTTCCCCAAGCTGCCTGGCCGAACAGCCCCAAGGCCCCGAGTAAAGCCAAGGCCATAAACGAGCGCCCCCACAGAACCTTCCCTGCCGACCACAATAAAGCCTGGGTGACCGAAGCCACTCCATGGCGGGGAGCTGAGAGGGTGCGTAAACGCCCAGGAAACCAAAGCCCCACCCAGGGCCCTGTGCCCCTCAGCAATTATGAAGAGAAAGTTGAGGGGCAAAGGAATAATGTGACGCTTTAGCTTCCAATCTTGGTAGATTGGGAGGTCAATCCACGGAAGAGACGCCGTCACTTGAGATCTAGAAAATATATAAGTAAAAGGAACAGTCAGAGTAAGCTATGGGTATGGCAGAGATCGCTCAGGTCTCACTCTGATAGACCAGCCCATCACCAAGCCCATACAAGTAGACTGGGATGGTATGGACATGTGGAGAGAATGGATGAACAAAATTGGGTGAAAAAATGCAGGTCTGTGATTGTGGAGGGAGCTGCACCAAGGGGTGGACCGAGGAAGACCTGGGATCGGACTATACGTGCCGATCTCAAATCCAAGAACTTGACAAGTGAAGCAGCCCTGAACAGGGTTGCCTGGAATGCCGCCATTAGGACAAGAGACTGAAACTGCACTTATGTGTGGAACACTCAGTCTTAACATTTTATGTATGTATGGTTGAATCACTGGCCCTTGAAAAAGTATTAGAAAAATAATCCTTGAAATTTGTTGCCGATCCGATTTGAGATTATCTGTAAAGTTTGTACCAGAAGCTCCTGCAGCCTCGTTTATCAGTTCAGGCTAGGGGCTCAACAATAGGGTGCAGGAGGCTCCAACCATCCATGGCTTCAGGCTTGTAGGATAAAGAACCAAACCAGTACGAAAAATCCTCAGGTTCATCTAGTATGGATGAAAAACAATACTGTAAGAACAAAATTATCACGGCCACAGGCCGAAGCGCGGTTGGTAGAGCACTCGCCTGTAAACCAAGAGGTCAAGGCTCGGGCCAGCCAGTGTGCGTTATTGGCAGACGACAGTGCTGTGGTGGACGGTACGGTCTAGCATCTGTGGTAATTGTCCACTGAAGTCCCTGAAACATCAGGGCACTCACCCTAGCCCCACTCTAGCAGGGAGTGCATGGTGGTAAAAATAAACCCCGCACTATCGTCAATCTAGTGACCCCAATTTCAGTTTCATTCTCGCTACCTTCAGATTACTTTATAGCCAAGATAGATTTCAACCCCTTTAACACGATGGCACCTTTTTACATTTTATTCTGGCTAAATAAGACGATTGCAAACAGGTTAAGAAGGACCTACATTATTCAGAAGGTTTATTTAGCCCTCCAATTCGGCTGTCCTCTTGCGCTCCATACCCTCAGAATCGGCCCATATGGCCTTAATAGCTTAGCAATGGTAATAGGTAGAAAGATCAGCTTAACCCCTACTGTACCGGAGGATACAATAATAAAAGTCCCCCCCAGTCCCAAGCAATGTGGCCAAAATGGCCTTGGCCTTGCTCGGGGCCTTGGGGCTGTTCGGCCAGGCAGCCTGAGGAACAAAAACAACAACAACAACCTTCCACCTCATGAGATGAAGGAAGACTGGCTCTCTCACCCTTCAGTGGGTTTTATATAAGCTGAGAAGTGTTGCCATATCGAGAGCAGCGCTCAAACGGTTGTGGTACCAGGTACAGGCAGTTACAAGGAAAGTACATTACTGACGGCTCCTAGCTGTCGCTGGGACTGGGGAGTGACTTATCTACTGACGGCTAGTAGCCGTCTCTGAGATTGGACAGGTTAATGGAGTACAGTGAACCCTCAAATTACGCGCAATTTTTCTACGCGTAATCAAAACTACGCTTGAACCACAATTGAGGCAACAAATCGAAAAGTACGCTCAATTATTCGTATGTACGCGCCGAGCGTACGAGCGGGAGTCTATTCGTATCTGTTGGAGAGTTTCGGGCGGCCATATTGATGTGACGCCAAGCCCTCCAACGTCGTCACTGTTGACTGTGGAGAGAGACACATCTCCCGTACCAAACAATTATGTATCTATAAAGCACAACAGGATATTATGAATCTATTAAAAGACTGTTCTTCGTTTTACATTGCATGTATCATTTATTGAGCTAACAAAATCGGAAATGGAAAATCTGTTTCTGTTCGGTAGTTGGAGGCGAGATTGTTTACACTTCTTTCGAAAGTCGCTTCAAAGCCCACTGCTCTCCCCTGGCTAAATGATGTGAAGCCAATTCTTTAATATGTATATGAGCTATTGAACTATCTCACTTGACACTATGTAGGCTATATGAAACTATAGGCTATACAGGGTGTATTACTTTTCGACTCAAAACTTTACCAGTAAGCCTAGGCGGCTAGGCCTATTATTTCGGTCGATCCGTTTCGGGCGCAGATCCGGCATTGCTCAACCACTACCAATGTGAGTTAATTTAAGTTTGTGTCTTATTTGTATACATTAAATGTATTTTGTGTGGTAGATTAGGTTATGAAAACATATTTGTACAGTAATATGTTATATATTTGTGGATTTTAGGTGATGAAAGGTAGAAATAGTACAACTTTCGGTCGGACCCAGACCAATACCTATTTTCCCCATTTATATTTAACTCCCATGTACGCGCAAACGAACGTACGCGCCGACAGCACAGTACGCATCCCACACGTAGTTTGAGGGTTCACTGTACAGTACTTACTGATGTCTTTATCCTGACGTTGACTGGACATCGCTATGTCGTCTCGTTGTTGTGTTGTGAGGTTGTGAAAATTTAGCCCACAGGAGTATAAGAGGAGACCCGAGTTCTGCGGTGAAAGTTTGGTGTGGAGTATAAGAGGACAGCTGAGTTTGAAGGGTTAAGATCATATTTACCCCTTTGAGTGCTGAAGGTAGATCATTTGGCGCTGCCGACTGGGAGGCTCTTCGGCAGTACTTCTTTGATTACCCATGGAATGATTTCTGCTTCCATGGCCGAGGACCCTCGGAGAGTGCTGAACGCATTACCGAGGTAATCCTATCGGGCATGGAAGCATACATTCCATTCTCTTTCTCTCAGACTAATGCTAAAAAATCTTGGTTTACTCACGCCTGTTCTACTGCTGTCCGCAATAAGGAGGAAGCATTCAAACGGTACCGACGCCTTAAAACTCAAGACTCTCATTCTTCATATGTTTCTGCCCGGAATCAAGCCAAATCTGTTCTTCGACTTGCCAAACACTCTTTCATCAATAATAAATGCACTGAACTATCCAACTCTAGCTCTTCCCAAGCTTTCTGGCATCTAGCCAAAAACCTCTCCAACAATTTCTCTTCCTCGTCTTTCCCTCCCCTTTCCCACTCTGATGGCACAACCATCACTTCTTCCTCTGACAAAGCTAAACTCTTCGCTCAAACTTTTGCTAGAAACTCCACCTTGGATGATTCCGGTGCTATTCCTCCCTCTCCACCCTCCTCTCTCTTACTTATGCCTAATATCCTAATCTCTTCTAAAGATGTACTTTCTACCCTCTCTGGGCTTAACACTAATAAGGCGTACAGTCCGGACGGTGTTCCTCCTGTTGTTCTCAAAAACTGTGCTTCCGTGCTGACTCCCTGCCTAGGCAAACTCTTTCGTCTCTGTCTATCCTCTAACGTCTTCCCTTCATGCTGGAAGTTTGCTCACATTCAACCTGTCCCAAAGAAGGGTGACCGCTCTCAACCCTCCAACTATCGTCCAATTGCTCTTATCTCTTGTCTTTCTAAAGTTTTTGAAACTATTCTTGCTTCCAAATTTCTTAAGCATTTCTCTTCTCATAATCTGCTCTCAGATTGCCAGTATGGCTTCCTTAAGGGTCGCTCTACTGGTGATCTTCTTTCATATCTTACTAACTCTTGGTCATCCTCCTTTCGGGACTTCGGTGAGACTTTTTCTATTGCACTAGACATATCGAAAGCCTTCGATAGAGTCTGGCATAAATCTTTAATTTCTAAACTACCCTCCTTCGGTTTCTATCCCTCCATCTGTGCCTTTGTCTCTAATTTCCTTTCCGGCCGTTCCATAGCCGCGGTTGTGGACGGCCATTGTTCACTTCCTCACCCTATAAACTCCGGTGTTCCTCAGGGCTCTGTCCTATCTCCTATTCTCTTTCTAATTTTTATAAATGATCTCCTTAACTGTACCTTAATTCCCATCCATTCATACGCAGACGACTCAACCTTGCACTACTCCATTAGTTTTTCAGAACGCCCCAGCCAGCAATCCCTCAACGACAAATGTAATGATGCCATAGAACTCTTAAATTCTGATCTAAATACTATTTCCAATTGGGGCAGAGAAAACCTTGTTAACTTTAATGCTTCCAAAACCCAATTTCTCCATCTATCTACCCGTCAGGATCTCCCAGCGGACTATCCCTTATTCTTTAACAATACAAAAATCAACCCTTCATCTTCTCTCAATATTCTTGGTGTCTCTTTTTCTTCTGCTCTCATTTGGAAGGACCATATTACCAGTCTTGCTAAGGCAGCCTCCCAGAAGCTGGGTGTGCTCAACCGCCTTATGGGGTTCTTTTCCCCTGCACAGCTTCTTGCTCTGTACAGGGGCATAGTGCGCCCTTGTATTGAGTATTGTTCACATGTGTGGGGAGGTTCCTCTCACACTGCTCTCCTAGACAAAGTTGAAAGGAAGGCCTTTCGTATCATTAACTCCCGTCCACTCACCAACTCTCTGCAATCTCTCTCTCTCCGCCGCAATGTTGCATCTCTCTCGCTATTCTATCGCTACTATAATAATCAGTGTTCCTCAGAGCTATCCCAGTGCATACCACCTCCTTTACGTAGGGCACGTGGTACCCGTCTTGCAACTCAATCCCACCCCTACTCTGTGCAACTCTCCAACCCAAGAGTAAAACGTTACTCTCAAACTTTCTTCTACTCAACAGCTGAGCTCTGGAACTCTCTCCCAGAATCAGTCTTTCCCTCTTCCTATGACTTAAATTGCTTCAAACTCCGTGTGTCCAGGCATTTTGGCTCGAACGTCCCTTGATTTTGGCCCTGTCACTCTTTCAACTATGGGGGAGGCACTCGCTATAGGCAGTTATGCCTTTTGCCTCCCATCACATAGAAAAAAAAAAAAAAAAAAAAAAAAAAAAAAAAAAAAAAAAAAAAAAAAAATAGTCTAAAGAAAATCGACAATGCTTACCAGAATATGATTAAAATTACGTCATTGTGCCTTTTGAAACAGCGGAATAAAATAATATGGAGGTAGCTAAAATAACACTAATAAATTTTCATTTGATTGAAAGGGTAAAAACCAATACTGTACTGTATATTTCTTTGTTCTTTATTCACCCTTCAATACAAGCCCCAACACTCGGGGGAAA
This sequence comes from Paralithodes platypus, assembly GCA_032716605.1. Taxonomy (NCBI): domain Eukaryota; kingdom Metazoa; phylum Arthropoda; class Malacostraca; order Decapoda; family Lithodidae; genus Paralithodes; species Paralithodes platypus. Next base: position 15,813,538 of record CM064483.1, on the reverse strand, counting down.
GATGTAGCTGAAAGGTTGTGTATATGTAAAAGTGCTTTTGTGTGAGCATATGTGCATGTGGTTAGTGTTTAGTGAAAACTATATACTGTAGTAACTGTACTAACAAAACTATTAACCCCTTCAATACTAACTACGACGCCATTTCTTCCTTAAAGTTTGGCTATTATTAGACTATTTTTAGTTTTGAGGCAAGTAAATTGTTCCATAAATTTAATCTTTTTAGAGTCAATTATTGTGACTGTACAGGATTCTAAAATTTGACATCAATAATATTAATCAAGCATTTTTAACTTGAAGTTTCTTGTATTAATTAAAATGTAAAACTTGCAAACTAAACAAACCAAAATTGGGACAAGGACAATATAAAGTCAAATTAAATTATCAAAATCACTATGTGGAAACAACGCTTACTAAAATGAAAATTATTAAATAAAAGAACACAATCCACCACATAGGGTGTACATTACTACATGAGCAAGTTAATCTGTTTCCCAAGCAAACTAATCGCACATATAACAACGCACTATCGTCACGTTAAAGGAATTAGTCAAGTTTGGGAAGTCCGGGACGTTCTGGTAAATTTTACTAAACTGCATGAATAAGGAAACTACATGTTAAATGTCAAAATATTATTTAAAATCAAATTTGCAACATGACAAGACATTAACAATAGTACAAAATACAAATATTGATAAGATATCTATACTATTACAAAATAATATATAAAATACAGTACAGCACTCACTAACGATAGTGCTATCGGGTAGGTACCTGTAAGCATAGCATGCCTCAAGTGACCCCTATCAATAACTACCCTACAAATAACCTACATTTATAGCACAAATAAACTAAGGAAATCTGCTTACCTCTGCTTACTTTTTGTCTGTATTTATTATTTTTTGTCTGTATTTATTGTTTATCTTTTTCTTTTTCTATTATTAATATTAATATTGATGATTTTTTAAATTGATTGTTCTTGTTAAAAGAGTACTCTTTGTTTAAATCTGTTGTTACTTCATATTTTGCAATTATTTGTCTTTATATATGTATTCATTGTCGATAGTATCAATTGCTTGCTTTTGCGATTTCCTTAGTTTATTTGTGCGATAAATGTAGGTTATTTGTAGGGTAGTTATTGATAGGGGTCACTTGAGGCATGCTATGCTTACAGGTACCTACCCGATAGCATTATCGTTAGTGAGTGCTGTACTGTATTTTATATATTATTTTGTAATAGTATAGATATCTTATCAATATTTGTATTTTGTACTATTGTTAATGTCTTGTCATGTTGCAAATTTGATTTTAAATAATATTTTGACATTTAACATGTAGTTTCCTTATTCATGCAGTTTAGTAAAATTTACCAGAACGTCCCGGACTTCCCAAACTTGACTAATTCCTTTAACGTGACGATAGTGCGTTGTTATATGTGCGATTAGTTTGCTTGGGAAACAGATTAACTTGCTCATGTAGTAATGTACACCCTATGTGGTGGATTGTGTTCTTTTATTTAATAATTTTCATTTTAGTAAGCGTTGTTTCCACATAGTGATTTTGATAATTTAATTTGACTTTATATTGTCCTTGTCCCAATTTTGGTTTGTTTAGTTTGCAAGTTTTACATTTTAAATTATATATAACTTAAGAAGAACCTCTTGTAACGAAAAAAGGTAAAATCCATCTCTATTACCCCTTTGACTCCCATTCCTTTTAAACTAATTAAAATCATCTAATAATAGCCAAAATAAAATTAAAGAAAGTGTTATCAAATACTAAGAGGGTTAAGACTTTACCCTGGCGGACGATGCAAAGGAGAATGGCAGGTCCTCCTCCTTGTCAGCCGATTGTTGACGTTGACGGGACCAGGAACCACCCAATGCATTGGCCCCACCTACGGCACCTCTCTCACCAAAGGCATCCTGTATATTTACGGTTAGTTAAAAGCACAAAATTATAGTACAGGTGATATTATGCATTCATAGTCATCATCTCCGACACCTTGCTTAATCCGGGTAACCCCCGCTAAAAGATGGCCATGACAGAAACACCTATTACTTCATCCAGACATGCTTCCTTTGCCCTTGTCACAATGCCCCTTTCACTACGTGGAAGTTATTCAATATATGTTTCCACTTTCTTTTCTCATAACATAGGTGGTCATCCACTACCGGCAGTTTCACTCCCCTGACCTCCATGTATCTGCCCTCAGTAGCGTATCTCACTACTGTTCGAAGGGTCTGCAGTTCGATCCCACCCCATGCTATTGGTAAACGTCAGGAGTTTGGACACTCAAGTCTAGTGATTTGTGGCAAATGTCCAGTTAAGTCCCTGTAACAAGGGCACGCCCTAGCCCTGTCAATCAAGGGAGTGCATGGTGTTTAAAACTGCATCATTCTTACAGTTTCTTACAGTAGAGTAAACCACCTCAATATACAGTAGTTTATCCCATTAACCACTCCACATTCAATGCCCAAAGCTTGCTCTTCCATTCAAAAAAACTTGTAACTTCCCCATTACTCAGTCCATGTAGCCTATTCACACCAGCTGCCATTTTGACATAACTCTTTACAGTTCTTAAATTGGAGAAGTCTTAACCACTTGCAGTTCATGGCTCGCTTCCATTATTGAGTGTTGGGAGCAGCAAATTGTTCCTAGGTGACTTTCACTTTGACTGACCATCCTTCCTTTCAGGATGCAGGCAAGTTCTCCGCCCACCTTTCTCCCAAGCAACAGGGGAAGAGGGTTGTAGAAATGCTGAAACCAATAACAAGGAATAGGGTGGTCAGCATGGAAGTAAAGAAGTCCTTGCATGATCGTGTGGTAATCCCGACATTGACGTACGGCAGTGAAGCATGGACGTTGTTGGAGATACACAAATCAAGAGTGAGAGGGATGGAAATTAGTTACTTGAGAAGAGTGTGTGGAGTTGCATGGAGGGATAGACAAACGAATGAGGAAGTACGAGAGTGGTGTGGTGTGGTGTGGATGTGCTGAAAGTGTGAAAAGGAAAACCTTGAGATGGTTCGGCCATGTGGAATGTATGGGAAGCGAAAGAATGACTAGGAGTGTACGAGAGTGAAAGAAGAGAGGGAGAGACAGACCGAAAGTGAGGTGGAAAGATATGGAGTTGAGAGGTATATGCATGAAAGTGGTGTTGGAAGGGATGAGGGGCGTCGGCTGAAGGGGGACAGAGGTGCATGGGGGCGAATTAATTTATTGATAGAAATCTTGGCACCGCAACAACAAGGTCATATGGCACCGAACAAGCTAACATATTTGCTGAAAACTAACCGTAAAAACAACGCGTAAAAGTAGATATCAAAGGAAAATCAATGCAATCATAAAAACTGAAAGAGGCCAGCCTTTTTCAAAAATAAAAACACATCATCTCCAGGGGAACCAGCCTCCCCTCCAAGCACCGAAGAGAGACAGTAAGTACCATCTGCCTTCCGGTGCCACAAAAGCAACCTCCGGCGTAATTCGACCAAACTGGGACACTCAACCAGCAAGTGCCTGACAGTAAGGGGAACTAGACAGTCATCGCAGTACGGCGGTACACCTCCACACATAAGGAAGCCGTGTGTTAGTCGGGTATGTCCAATGCGGAGGCGAGCCGAAGCAGTTTCCAATTTGCGAGGAATGGTAGGGCAAGCTCTTGGCGAGACTAATTTGGTAACTTCCCTGAGCTTATTGACAATAACACAATCCCACCGTGCCTGCCAACAAGCACGAACAGCAAACATGAGAGGAGTACGCAGATCAGAAGCAGGCAGAGGGTAATTGACAGGCGAAGGTCTCAAAGCTGCAGCCTTTGCCAAAGCATCCACCCTTTCATTACCTTTGACACCAACATGTGCAGGGACCCAACAAAAATCCACTCTTTTTCCCTCGACGATGAATGAGAAACAGCCACTCTAAAATCGCTAAAACTATAGGATGGGAAGAATTAAAAGATTCCAGGGCCATGAGAGCCCCTTGAGAATCACTAAAAATAGTAAAATGAATGTTGCAGTGAGCAAACACTAATTTCAGAGCTAAAATGATAGCAGACAATTCCGCAGTAAAAACCGAGGCAGCTAAAGGAAGACTACCTCCACGGCTGAAGTCAGGAAATACAACACCAAAACCAACACCGGAGGCAGATTTAGAGCCATCAGTATACACAGGCACAGAACCATTATGACTAGAAGAATGTTCCAAAAACAAATGAAGAAGAGACTGAGGAGGGACCAAATCCTTTGAGCCTGTAAAAAACCTGCAGAATGATGGTTCAGGCAGGACCCAGGGGGCAATCCTTGAAATTTGCACGGGACTCACAGGAACCGTCGACAGAATAAGCTCCTTCATAACTTCACGAACTCTATAGCCAAAAGGATGAGGCATTCGAGGATGTTGACCATAATATGAAAAAAAAAATTGATCTGAGACACTGGTACAAACAAGAGAGCCTGGAAGGCGCCGAATCCGAAACCAACAACGTACAACCACAGATTGACGCAGTAAATCTAAAGGAGGTACACCAGCCTCCACCAGCAAGCTGGGAATCGGAGACGACCGAAAAGCTCCAGTTGCAAGACTGAGTCCAGCATGATGAACATCATCTAGAGTCTTAAGTCTGGAGTCCGTGGCAGAGGAGTAGACCTCACAGCCATACGACAGTTTGGATGTGACAAATGCCTGAAACAAATGCAGGAGTGTTCTGCGATCAGCACCCCAAGAGGTGTGTGACAGAACCCTTAACAGATTTAAAGCCTTCATACACGATGCCTTCAGAATCGTCAAGTGTGGAACCCAAGTCAAACGGCAATCAAACGTGAGACCCAAGAACTTTGTCTCTGCCACACAACCGAGTCTCCTGCCACCGAGCATTAGATCAGGGTCTGGGTGAACCCCTCGAATCCTGCAAAAGTGCATAGCCACAGTCTTTGATGGGGAAAACCGAAAGCCCTTGGAATCAGCCCATGCAGAAATCCTGTCCAATGCAAGTTGCATACGTCTCTCAATAGCAGACATTCGGGAACCAGAAAACCAGATAGCCAAGTCATCCACATATAGGGACGAGGATACCCCAGCAGGCACAGCGTCTAGAATGCTATTGACGGCCGCCTCAAACAAAAATGCACTTAAGACACAACCCTGAGCGACACCTTCCTCCTGGCACAGTGGCGCAGAGAGGGAAGAACCCACACGAACCCGAAACACACGATCAGTCAAGAAGTCTCCAAGCAACACCGGTAGGCGACCACGTAATCCAAAAGCATGAAGTTGCCGTAGGATTCCATGTCGCCAGGCTGTGTCATAAGTGGATGGGGGCGATTCATTCGTGGCACCCCTTCGGGGATCATGGCATCTGGCAATAGATATAGCTAAGATTTTCTCTCTTCTCACTTTCCATTTTACCATATCTGCACAAAAGAGCTACCAAGTACAGTACTTGAAACTTTCAACCTCTTCCCATTCTTCATTTCTGACTCTCATAAAGTCGGCCCCCCAAGGGCGCTGGTACCAGTAATGTAGATTGGGCATACACTGTGTCCTTGGAAATGCGCGCCCTTGGGACTTGGAGAATCAATGGGGAAAATAAGACAGTAGTCTGCCAACCCAACAAACCATACCTATTTTTCCCTAATAACGCCTAAAATACATACCACTCTGGCTGACAAATGTTCCTGCTGCCCCACTCTCCTACGTATCTCTTCATTCCTCAATCTGTCTCTACGAGTCAATCTACACATGCTCCTTAAGCAAACCTCGGTTTTATATATATTAACTCTTAACCCCTTATTTGCCATGCCCTCTCTCCATCTTCTGAACTTGGCCTCTGCATCGTGCACACTATCTGCGATAAGAACTAGGTCATCTGCGTATAGCAGTTCCCAGGGGAGCCTAGCTCTGAAATCACTAGATAGTGCCTCCAGAACCATAACAAAGAGGAGAGGGCTTAACACAGAGCCCTGGTAGACTCCAACACGAACTGTAAACTCCTCACTCAGTACACCTTTTGCCCTCACTGCCGTTCGCGAGTCCTCGTACATCTTCATTATCACACGCACCAGCCACTCATAGCCCACTGCACAACTTCTCTGGGCACCCTATCAAAGGCCTTCCCCAGGTCTACAAACACAAGATACAGATCCCTATCTTTAAGTAGATACAGTATCTTTCCTGCAGCTAACTGACTATGAAGACAGCATCGATTGTGCCACGTCCTGGCATGAAACCGAACTGCATATCGTCGATAGAAATACTTTCCCTTATCATACCTTCAAAGACTCTCTCACAGACCATGACTTGGTCAAGCATTTTCAGGCCCTTATAATTTCCCCTATCCAACGAATCCCCCTTGCCCTTAAAAATGTTAACAATTACAATTTTATGCAATTCATCAGGGAAAATTTCCTCTCTAATGATGTAATTTATTAGCTATGAGACCAAACTCACTCCTATATCACCTGAAGCTTTAATAATTTCAGCTACAATGACAGAGCATCTTGAAGGTTTTCCGTCCTTTATTTTATCTATTGCACTGCTTACAACAACTGGGGTGGATGACTCATTAGCCTTGGTTGGCAACCCATCTAGGGGAGACAACCTTATAAAAATCCGGGTAGATGGGACTCATCAGCCTTGGTCGGCAACCTGTCTAGGGGAGTACCGTAAACCTGATACAAATCTGTACTACTTACTAAAGGGTAAGGCAGGTTAGTGGATGGACTAGCCAAACACCACTGTAGAAAAAGAAAAATAGTGCTAACAAAATACACAGAGGGCCTCGAAGTCTAACGGATCCTAAATTGAGTGGTCAATCCTGTAAGTCCTTCAGTAAACTGGCTCGGGTTGTCCCTCTTACAGGGAATAGGTCCGCTTGGGGGTATTCTGTGTATGGCCACCCTCATTAAGGGGAGTAAGGCGTCCGGCAATAGATAAGATAGATTACAACAACTGGTGCTATCAGAGGGGAGGGGCGAATGGGACAGCAGGAACCCATTTTGGCCAGAGTGGACAGAAAAGTGCTGTGCTGGTATGGAAATGTTGAACGAATGGGAGATGAAAGGCTTACAAAGAAAGTATACGAGTCAGATACAAGGGGAGGTAGAGAGTTAGGAAGACCTCCGTTGAGATGGAGAGATAGTGTAATACTGTACAAATGTTGGAAGGTAGAGAGATGACTGAAGAACAGGCAAGAGAAGTGGTAATGAATAGGAATGAATGGAGAATGCTTGTTAATAGACGAGTGATGAAGTGGTCGTAGGGAGAGGGGGCCAGGTGCCAGTTAAACTAGATAATAGTCTGTCAGGCGCCTGGCCCGGGGAGCCGATCTACCTTATGAAGGGCCATGCCTGGAAGTAAAGTGGGCGGGCATTGTGGTGGTAAATCTCCGCTGCGTGTCTGCCTGCTGAGACCGAACCTCTCCAGGAGTTCTGGGACCTGGTTGTCTTAGCTGGGGACCCCAAAAATGGACCTGGGTCTCTGAGTCTTCTCCTGAGCGACCAAGATGTGTGGGTTTTTTTACTTTGTTTTGGTGTTGTGTTGTCCCTGTTCGGGCTCTGTCTCGAGTTGGCCACCCCCAGCTGTGGGGTATGTACCTGAGTATATACATACATAAATCATGTACAATTTGGAGGTACAGTACATGATTTTGTGTACTTTATTATTTGTTTTAGTTTTTTAATGAAAATGTAAAACTTGCAAAACAAACAAACCAAAACAGGAACGGCACAATATAAAGACAACAAAATTTGGAAATAAAGATTTAGCAATATACATTTTGAAAAAAAAAAAAAAAAACTCTGAATGTAAATCACTATACAGTTAGTTAGTTATGTAGAGCAGATTAACCAGACCACTGAGCTCCATATGGAACTCTCATAGGTCTGGCCCGAAGGATTAGATCAGATTACTGAAAGGAGCTTAACCCTCTGTTCCCGGAAGGGCTCTTGAACGCCCATAAAAAAGCATACACGAGTTGCCCGGAAGGGCTCTTAAACACCCATGACGTCAAAGCCTGTGAGCTTGGTGTGCGAGGCGTCGGTCCGACGCATGTAAACAACAGCCGGCTGGACCGACGCTCCGCATCTCCGGCCACAAGAAGGAGAGCGTCGCTTGTTCGTGTGTGCCTGTATGTTGTTGTTAAGTATCGAAAAGTGGTGTAAAGTGGCTGTTTTGGCCATAAAGTTATCTCCAATGAAATCATCATCACAGCTCAACCAGTTGACTTAGAGAGCTCTACTTAATGCCATTCTACAGGTAAATAACACAGCTACGCTTGGGGATGCGTGGGAATGCGGGAAGCAGTCTGATTAACGAATATACGGTAGCCTAGCCTAGACGTTTTTCGGCCAAAACACCCGGGTTTCGAGGAATATATATATAATACATAGCCGGGGCTGGAGGGTTAAGGTGACGCAAAAAAACGGACGATGGGGGGGAAGGAAAAGGACGGAGAATCGGATAAAAGATCAGCGAATGATTTAGTACCAAAACAAGCCGTACGCAGACGGGTAGTATCTGGGAAGTCAAAGACGTGGCGAACAGTTAGAGGGGAATGACAGGAGGAGCAGGTAGGGGGCGGAGTGCGCGGAGTGGACATTAAATAACCACGAGTCAGCCGAGAATGGCCTATCCTAAGTCTAGTTAGTAAAACTTCCTCACACCTGTGAGACCTGGAAGACGAAGGCCAAGGACGGACAGAAGGTTTGATCGCACAGAGTTTATTATTGCAGGGTAGAGCATCCCAATGAGATTGCCACGTGTAAAGAATAGAAGGATTGAGTAAGGACAGCCAATCACCTAACGGAAGGTGGGGCTGGCGAGGGATCATTAAAATAGCATCCTTAGCCGCAGCATCGGCGTCTTCATTGCCACGGACACCAATGTGAGCAGGAATCCAACATAACTGGACCTGGAATCCACGTAGGCTCATCTCGTGGAGAGCGTGTTTTATGGCCAAAACTATTACGTGGGAGGACGAATAAGCACGGAGCGCTTCAAGTGCACTACGAGAATCACTGTAAATTATAAAGGGCTGTTGAGGGGTGTCACGTAATGTCAATAGCGGACTGGATAGCTAAAAGTTCAGCAGTAAGGATAGAGGCTTGGTGCTGGAGAGAAAACTGAAGGAGCTTAGTAGAGGACGAAATTAGTGATATAAACTATCTATGTCCTGTAGGTAAAAGTGATCACCTATTACTAAAATGGAAGTTGACCTCGAGTAATGCCAATAGATTAGACAATAGCTACATAAAGGACAGATTAAATTATAGTAAAGCTGATTATGTATCCTTGAAAAGATATTTAGAGAGAGTAGATTGGGATCTTATTTTTAAGGAACAGGACGTACAAGGTAAATATAGTAGATTCCTCGAAATTTATAGAGTAGGAACCAATCTGTTTGTCCCAAAATATAAAACTGGAAATTTTACTAAGCAGAAAGATTGGTTTAATTTGAAATGCAAAAGAGCTTTGGGTAGGCGTGATGCAGCTTGGGCTAGATTAAGAAGAAGAAACACTGAGAGTAATCGGAATAAATATAAACAGGAGAGGAATAGATATGTTAACATAATTAGGCAAGTTAAAATGAACTATGAGAAGAACATAGTAAATAAATGTGAAAGTGACCCTAGATTATTTTATAAATATATAAACAGTAAGTTGAAGGTAAAGAAACAAATTACTAAATTAAGAGTTGATGCTAGGACGTATGAAAATGTATCGGACATGTGTGAGGTAATGAATAACAAATTGGGGTCAGTTTTTACTAGAGAGGAAGGTTTTGACGAACCACAGGCGGGAGTACTGGAGAGTGGTCTTAGTAAGATTGAAATAACTAGAGATGAGCTGTTAACTGTGATGAGAGGACTTGAAGTAAGGAAAGCTATGGGACCGGATGAAGTGTCTGCCTGGGTTTTAAAGGAGTGTGCAGAGCAATTAGTGGAGCCAGTGAGGGACATAATTCAAGCTTCCTTAGATAAAGGACAGGTTCCTGTTGAATGGAAAAGAGCAAATATCATCCCGATATACAAGAATGGAAACCCTGAGGACCCTCTAAACTATAGACCAGTTTCACTTACTAGTATTGTATGCAAGATTTGTGAAAAGCTAATTAGGAAGAGATGGATGAAAAGGTTGGAGAGAAAGAAGATAATAACCCCAAAGCAATTTGGATTCAGAGAAGGGACATCTTGTGTTACCAGTTTGCTATGTTATTACAGTAGGGTGATAGATGTACTCCAAGAAAGAGGCGGATGGGTGGACTGCGTCTACTTAGACCTTTCCAAAGCATTCGATAAGGTACCACATAAGAGATTGTTATCTAAGCTTGAGACGCTAGGATGTGTCAGGGGGAGTTTGCTGAAATGGATGGAGAGCTATCTAACAGATAGGGAAATGAGGACCAACATTAATAATAATAATAAGCATGTTACTTATTTCTCATAAGCGCCAATTTTTCCGAAGAATTCACTAGCGCTCGAAAAGAGAAAGAAAAAAGAACAAAAATCAATGCATCAAAAGAAGGCTCATATACAACACACATTTAACAATCACCAGCAGTGGCAAAATAGCCTAAACTCTATAGCCATCTGTCATGACACCTCTCTCAAGATCATAGCTTCTCTCAAAGAGAAAAGTCTTAAGTTGTCTCTTGAAGCATTCAACAGAACTCAGTTGTCTCATGGACAGCGGCAACCTGTTATACAACCTCGGAGCCATGTAGGAGAATGACCTCTCAAAGAAAGAAGACTGCTGGAAAGCCCTTGGTTCATCAAGACGAAAAGGGTCATTGTCATGACGCACAACTACACCATGGTGTACCGGTGGGCGCCTGAGCAGCTCCGCAAGGTACCTAGGCTCACCAAATTTGAGAACCTTAAAAGTCACCAAACACAACTTAAATTCTATTCTTGCTCTTACTGGCAGCCAGTGCAGTTCTATGTGAAGAGATAGTAGGAGTTCTAGGTGGAACACCAAAAATTAGTCTTGCGGCCCTGTTAAGAACAGACTGAACTTTCTTCAAAATATAATTTGGAAGACCCACCAACAGGGCATTGCAATAATCAACACGAGAGAAGACCATTAGAGGAACTTACTCATCGTGGCGGAAAGTTGAGAGTGGTGTGCCGCAGGGATCTGTGTTGGCACCTCTCATGTTCCTTATGTACGTGAATGACCTGCCGATAGGCATAAATTCTTACAAGTCAATGTTTGCAGACGACGTAAAAATTATGAGACAAATAACAAATAAAAGTAGTTGTGAGGAGCTGCAAGGGGATTTAGATAGAATATATGAATGGAGCACCAAGTGGAAAATGAAATTTAATATAAGTAAATGCCATGTGTTAGATATGGGAAGAAGTGTGAATAGACCAAATTGGGAGTACATGATGGGAGATAATATAATTAGCAAGGCCGAAAAAGAAAAGGATTTAGGGTTGATTATACAAGATAATTTGTCGCCAGAGAAATATATTAACAAGCTCTTTAGCGGAATGTATGCAATGGCCGGGAATATGAAAGTTGCTCTGAACTACTTGGATGAGACCATGGTAGCGAAAATTATGAAGAGTATGATTAGACCAAGATTGGAGTATGCAGCAGTGGTGTGGTCCCCGCATCTAAAGAAGCATATTCACAAGTTGGAAAGAATCCAGAGAGCAGTTACTAGATTGGTTCCAAGTCTCAGAGAACTGCCATATGAAGGGAGGCTAGACAAATTAAATCTACCAAGTTTAAAAGAGAGGAGAGAGAGGGGAGACATGATAATGATGTACAAATGCACCCGGGGGCTGGAGAGGCTGGATAGGGAGGATATGTTAATTATGGATACAGGAATAACTAGAGGCCACAGCTACAAAGTAAAAAGACCTACCTGCAAGAACGATATCAGGAAGTTTAGCTTCCCCTATAGATGTATTGACAAATGGAATGGGCTGGAGGAGGAGGTGGTAGGGGCAAGGAACATCCATATTTTCAAGAAAAAATTGGATAAAAAGTAGACTGAGAGACGGGACAACACGAGCTTAGCTCAACTCCTGTAAACTACAATTAGGTAAATACAATTAGGTAAATACAGCAGCGAGGCCCACCCCAGAGTCAGTCTTAGACCCGTCAGTGAAGATGGCAAAATGGGGGCCTTTACGACGTATGTGTTCGAGTGCGTGTTGGCAGTGATGGCTAGGGACAAAAGGATATCTCTTAGAGAAGAAGGAGAGGTGAGTGCAAACATTTGGGAGAGAGATAGCCCATGGGGGGGAAGGGGAGACAACAGGCGGCGAAACAGCAATGTGAGAGTCAAGAGAGTTGAGGAGAATAGTAGCACGAATCGGGAAGGAGGGGGAAGAGGGACACGGATCGGGAATGAAGATATCACTGAAAAGGGAATTAGTGGGAGAGTCGCTAGGTTTAATTTTTAATGCACGGCGCATAGTAACTAAATCGCGATGGAGGGAGAGCGGGGGCTAAGACGGAGGTATTTGGGGAGGAACGGAAAGCTCCAGTACAGAGACGCATACCCTGCTTATGAACAGGGTCCAATATCTCCAAAGCGGAAGCAGAGGCAGACCCATAAATGGGGCAGCCGTAGTCGAGGATGGAAAGAACCACCGCCCTGTAGAGCATCAACATAGTGGTACGTCTGGCACCCCAAGTGGTATGGGATAGTTTTCTGAGGAGGTTGAGAGCACGAAGGCCTTTACCTTTAGTACAGTATACTGAACATGGTCTCTCCAGTTGAGATGTTGGTCAAAGATTACGCCTAAGAATTTAACACTGGGATGGAAAGAGCAGTGGATGTTGGTGTATCACTGAAAAGGGAGGGAATCGAGTGGAAGCTACCTATACTGCTGTTTGCGGATGATACAGTTCTGATGAGTGATAATGAATGGGAGTTGCAGGGTCTGGTAAATGAGTTTGGAAGTGTGCGAAAAACGGAATTTGAAGGTAAATGCGGGGAAGAGCAAGGTTATGGTCTTCGAAAGGGGTGAAGTCACAGAGTGTGAGGTGAAGCTGAACGGTCAGGCTATGGAGATCGTCAACTCTTTTAAGTATCTGGGCAGTGTGTTGAGTAAAGATGGGACTATGAATAAAGAAGTGCGGGAGAGGGTACAACAGGGGAAGAGGGTTGTAGGAATGCTAAAAGCAGTAACAAGAAATAGGGTGGTCAGTATGGAAGTGAAGAAGTCCTTGCATGACAGTGTGGTAATCCCGACACTTACTTACGGAAGCGAAGCATGGACGTTGGTTGAGACTCAGACCAAGAGTGAGAGCAGTGGAAATGAATTACTTAAGGAGTGCGTGCGGAGTTACATGGAAGGATAGACAGACTAATGAGGAAGTAAGAAGGAGGTGTGGTGTGGAGGTAGATGTGCTGGAAAGTGTGAAAAGGAACAACTTGAGATGGTTCGGCCATATGGAACGTATGGAAAGCGAGAGAATGACTAAGAGGGTGTACGAGAGCGAGGTGGAGGTAGACCGAATGAGAGGTGGAAGGATGGAGTGAGGAAGTACATGAACGAAGGCGGTGCTGGTTGGGGGGGAGGGGCGTCGACTGACTGGGGACAGAGGTTCATGGGGGCGGTTCGTTCGTGGCCACCCCTTCGGGGATCACGGCGTCAGGCAATAGATAGATAGATAGATAGATGGAAAGAAATCTGAGAGGGTTCCATTCGAAGCGATATTGACTGGCCACGGAGCCAGCGTTTGTCCCGAAAGAAAACTATTGCCTTAGTTATCTCAGCCGAAAACTGAAAGCCAACTGAAGATGCCCAGGCGATCACCCGTTGGATGGAGATGTTGAGTATACGTTGAGCATGTCTGAGGGTACGGGCAGTGCAATAGATGGTAAAATCATCAACATACAGGCTGCCATGGACTTCCGGCAGCAATTGTTGAATGACTTCATTTATGGCCGCGGCAAAAAGTTTGCTGCTGAGAACGCTGCCCTGGGGAACACCATTGACGAGTGGAAAGACATTAGAAAGAATTCCCTCCACTCGAGTCTGGAATGTTCGATCCGAAAGAAAGTTGGAAATAAAAAAAGGTATATGGCCACGGGCACCACTATCATGAAGTACAGTAGTTGCAGGATGGGACGCCGCCACGTGGTATCATATGCCTTCTGGATGTCAAAGAAAACGGCGACGGTGATGGTGATGGACTTACTTTCAAAGCCACGTTTGATATGAGATTCTAATAACGTAAGCGAGTCCAGAGTAGATCGATCTTTCCGAGAGCCAAATTGGGTCGGAGTGAGAATAGTGTGTTGACGGAGGAACCAAGTAAGTCTAGTATTGACCAATTTCTCCATTAATTTACAAAGACAACTGGTGAGGGATATCGGTCTATAACTCGAGGGCAAGCTCGGGTCTTTTCCAGGTTTTGCAATTGGGACGACAATAGCATGTTTCCATGAGGTAGGAAATTGATGACGGATCCACACCTGATTATAAAATTGCAAGAGGTAGGACTTAGCAAGGGGGGCTAAGTTAGTGAGCAAGGCAAAACTTATGTTATCTTGGCCAGGAGCGGAGTTTGGACAATTGGAGAGTGCATGTTCAAATTCATACATAGTAATAATAATAATAATAATAATCTGGTCTTTTATTTCTCGCAAGCGCCAGTTCTTCCAGAGGAATTCACTAGCGCTCCTTACACATTGCACCACAATCAGGAGAAGTGTGGTGCAGTTCACCTGTAGTTCAAGCAACAACAATTTAACATGGCAGCAGTTAGAGTCTGTAACGACCTGTCACTGTGCCACTTGCAAGATCATAACTCCTACAGAAGAGAAAGGTTTTCAACTGTTTTTTGAAAGTCTATGGAGTTCAGTTGTCTAATTGATAAAGGCAATTCATTATATAACCTAGGAGCCACGAAAGAAAAGGACCGATCAGAGAAAGAGGACTGCTGGATAGCTACCGGTTCATCAAGACGCAGCACATCAAACTCAAACTCAGTAAAGCACGCATTATAATCAAATGTGTCTGGTGAAGAGAAGTCGAGGGGGATCGACTCCATTTCAAGTTTATGGCGGCGGAAATTATCGTCTAACCTCTCATTACTGCTGACATGGGCAAGATGTTGACCCAAGAGGTTCGATATTTCAAGGGGATCGTGAACAGTACGGCCACCGTGTACCAAAGCATGGCGCGGAGGGGCAATGTGAAGGCTGTTAATATTCCTGAATTTATGCCAAACGCGTGATATCGGAGTAGACGGGGATATGGTGGAGACATAAGTTTTCCAGGATTCGGATCTACTACGGATGACTTCCCGACGGAATTTAGCTGATAGTCGATTGTAGTGAGATTTGATGGCACATATATCCATCAATAACGAGATGGAATGGCATTGAAGGTCATTACGTAAAGGTAAGCGTGAACATAAAGAATTATAACGTTTATTGAGACTATCGAGGCAGCGGCCTAATGCATGTTTACTTTTACCAAGAATGGATAAGGTGCTGTCCCACCAGGGGACTCGACGACGTATGGGGGAAGAAGTCGTCTGGGGTATAGACTTAGTAGCTGCATTAGTAAAAAAATTAACAAGGAATGAATGCGTTTCATCAGGATCCCGAAAGGGATTAAAAGGTGGGATTTGTCTGGTGTGGAAGACATATGCGTCCCAGTCAGCTTTGTGGAAGTTATAGCGAGGGAGCGAAGGACATGTACGGAATTGCAAGTAAGACAGGATGACAGGAAAGTGATCGCTAGAGAACGTATCAATACAGACCCGCCACTCGAACTTATCAACAATTGCTGAGGAGCACAGGGTGACATCAACAGAGGAAAAAGTATGATAGGTAGCAGAAAAGTAAGTGTGTGAGTCGGCCTCATTAAAGCAGCAAAGGTCACGGTTCAGAAGCAAATATTCTATCTGCGAACCGGCTGTATCAGGATTGGAGGAAGTAGGGTCCCATAAAGGGCTATGGGCATTAAAGTCCCCCCAACAGTAAGATGGGGGAGGGTAGTGTAGAGACAAACTGAGAAAGCAAGGAAAGGTCATAATTGTAGGCAGGTTGGTTATAGATATTGCAAATGGTAACAGAGTCACCATCGGGGATATGAAGAGTAAGGATAGAGTGCTGTAAGAAACTTGTACAAATGGGAAATAAGTCAAAAGTTACTCGATGATGGACATAAATTGCTGTGCCATATTCTCCATCAGGGGATAGAGAACGGCACGCAAGGAGGTAGTTGGTGATGGATTTATCATAATTGGCAATGTGTTGTAAACAAATAGACATTGGATTATAGACACTGAGTAAACGCTGAATCTCACCTAGATGGACTCCAGATGAGAGATCATTACAATTCCATTGTAGTATATAGGGATTGAACAGGTTAAGCGAGCGACGTCAGGTTACGTAAATTAACATCACTGTTCGGCTGTCGGAGATGAAGAGGAACGGGTCTGGGGGGAGGGTCATGAGAAGGCAGGGAGTTTCGACGTGGACGGTGGGGGGACACATTAGATGAAAGGTCATGGAGGATAGTAGCTACCTTGGAGTGTGAAAGATCTGAACGTGACTAAGTGAAAAGCGCATAAGCACGAAGAGTTGAAGAGTTATGAGAGGCGGTGTTATCAGGGGTTGGTAAACGTCGGTCACGGAGAAAAGAGCGCATCAACGCAGCAACAGTGGATTTAGTGCGGGTAGACGTCCGGCGATACTCACGCACAAAGCAGTCATGACAGCCGCAGTGGGGTGCATGGGAGCCCGAGGCGGTAGCATTGATAGGTGCGTGAGGTCGAGTAGGCGGAGGGGACGCAGGCGTAGAGGGGTGTGGAGTGAGGGAGGCTGGGACGGAGAACCTATATCAGAGCGGAAGATGCGGGAGCGAGGAGGGACACGTTGAGGTTTGGGAGGTATAGGCCGGGCTGTGAGGGTCTTCCGTTTTACGGAGGGAGGTTGACGATCTGAGGAGGGAGAATGTAGAGCATCAGAGCGGCGTTTACTGGTGGAGGGGGCAGAATCCATGACATCGTCAACATCGGTAGGGGGAGCCGGGGGAAGAGGCAAGGATTGAAGATCAATTACGGGTGAGGGGGACGCGGATGCTTGTGGGGTGGAGGCTCCATGAACAGGGGGAGGGGTATTCAGTGCATTAAATCGGTTGGAGAGGGGAACAGCGGCTGGACTAGGAAGGGGTGAATCCAACACAGCCTCACTGTCCTCACATCGTCGACTACCGGGAGAAACGTCAGTCGTAGGTGCACGAAGTCTAGCACTGTAAGTCATATCTCTAGAGGGATCTTTAACATCTCTTACTCTCAGTTCTTGCTTAGCTTCCCTGACAGACATGCCTGACCGACTAATGAGAAGCTTTAACTCAGCATTGTACATTTAGAACACACATTGCTTTGAGCGAGCATGGTGTTCAAGGCCACAGTTAACACACTTTGGAGGGCCACAATTCCAACGTGTAGCATGTTTAACGGAGCTACAGAAGGCACACACCCGAACCTTCTTACACCTACCAGCTGAGTGAACAAAGGTGGAACAGATTGTACATTGTAACGGTTTTGGGACATAAGGTCGTACTTCACGCCCTTGTCCTTCAATCCTGACGTCTCGTGGGAGGGAACGTCCACTAAACTTAATGCGAGCTATGCGGAGAGGATGAGGAGTTGATTTGTTTGGGATACTATACAAATCAACGTCGTGCACATTTGAATAACGCAAGCGCAATGACGACAGGAGGGTCGACTTATCAGGAAGTCCGTCATGGTCATAAGTAGAAGGTAGAACAACAGTACCGAGGATGTAGTTGAGGTAGTTATGTTTCGTGACAGTAACAGGGATATCGTCCAGGGTAGTAAGAGATAGGTATGTCTCAGATTGGGCACAAGTAGTGGTTTCCACAATCCAATCATAATTACCAGTCTCACGGAACGATAAGTCCGAAGTTGCGTGCGCCGAGAGGAGGAGGTTCTCTAACTTAGCCCCGGAGATGTAGGAAGCCGGTCGTATGACTAGGAAACGCGGCCAGTCATCATCGCCAAAAAGTGAATCGAAGTGCCGGAGGGTGGCATTGGGGACAAACTGACGCCGAGGTTTCCGTCGATGTTGGGGGCCGGAATGAGGCATGTGAGGCTTCAGAGTTGCAACGAGTGAGGCGGAGGTAGTGGCTGAACTAACAGTCGGCTGAAATGGTGGAGAAACAATGTCGATGGGAGGTGAAGGGTCACCAACACTGGTGTCACTATGCAGGTGGTCAGTGGAAACTGTAAGTCGGTTAACGGGTAGTGCTGAGGAGCAGGGCGTGTCAAGAGAACCTGGCACGCCAAGGTCCACGGTTTGAACAGGAGACTCAATACAAGGAGGGTCTCCCTTATCTTGGGAGAGGGGAGGGACTGACAATGAACGGAGGAAGGAAAAACACAGATAAAACAAAAAGGTCCATGTGCCTAAAGGCATCCTCCATTCATAAAATGTTTGTAACAACTGGATTTAAACTTTTGTAGATTGTAAGTTTGTGGAAAGCAACTCGAGGGAAGTGAATTCCAAAGAGTAGTAGTTCTAGGGATAAATGAATTTTGATAAGAAGTTCTGCATTATGGAGGAGAAATAGTAAATTCATGGGCGCTCTCGGCTGCCCTAGTTCTACGGGGAAAGATGTGGAGAGGCGGCACAATTGAAGCAAGTTCCTCGGAACAATTGCTGTGAAAATATCTGTAGAATAATGCAAGGGATGCAACGTTTCTTCGTATGGATAATGTAGGAAGGTCCTGTGTGATTGCAGGGTTATTGATTAATCTAATAGCTTTATTTTGAATTTTGTCCAACTGCCTCAATGCAACCACTCCACTTCCACTCCACAGAGGTGAACAGTAATCCATCTGAGAACGCACATGACTTTTATATATTACGGCCAACTGCTCGTCAGTGAAGAATTCTCGAACTCTGTACAGGAGTCCCAGTATTTTAGAGGCATTCTTAGCAATGCTTCTAACATAATGTGTCCATCTCAAGTTAGTAGTTAATGTTACACCGAGAATGTCAATACTAGGGGAAGTGGGAATATTTACATCATTAAAAAATATATGGGAGTCAGTGAGATTCTGTCGGTTAGAAAATTGAATGTACTTGGTTTTCTGTGCATTAAAGGAAACTAGATTCTTTTGTCCCCATTCATTAATTCTAGAATGGTCCTGGTTCAGAGAAATTGCAGTGTTTATTTTTGAATTTATAAGATCGGGATGGGTGAAAGAATTGGTAAATGTGAAGGAACTGTGGAGTGTTGAGTCATCTGCGTAGGAATGTATTGGATTATGAGTGGTAGATATGAGATCATTGATATGAATGAGGAACAGAGTTGGGGCCAAAACTGATCCCTGGGGAACACTAGCATTTATTGAGTGAAATTGTGAATAAAGGCCATCTACCATTACACATATTTTTCTGTTAAGAAGATAAGAAGAAATTAGTGGAACTAATGATGCAAGGCCGTAGTGTGACATCTTCGACAATAAGGTTTGATGCTAGACTCTATCAAATGCCTTTGATATATCCAGTGCTATTGTATGTGTTTCACCATGTTGGTCTGTAGCTTGGTTGATTTGATGCGTAAGAAGGCAAAGAATGTCTGCAGTTGATCGACATCGTCTAAAACCATATTGTCTATCACTGATTAATTTATTATTCTCAAGATGCTTAATTATGTGATTATTTAATATAATTTCAAAGACTTTACCAAGAGTGGAAGTTACAGCTATTGGTCTGTAGTTTGATGGATCTGAAGAGGCACCTTTTTTAGGAACTGGATGGATGTTTGCTTCTTTCCAGGGTACTGGGAAGAATGAGGTACGAGTACACAGACGGAAATTTTTTGCCAATACAGGAGCGAGCACCAAGGAGCAATTCTTGAGTACTATTGGAGGAATTTCATCTGGACCAGGAGCTTTATCTACTGAGAGATTCTGCAAAATAGTTTTGACATGTCTGGTGTGGATCTTAAGTGAGGGAATTTCAGGCGAATTAAGTACAGGGACATCTTGATTTATTTCATCTAAGGTTGAGTTGGTGGAGAAAATATCCGCAAGAAGGTTAGCTTTACCTCGTGGGTCACTTACAAGATTGCCAGTCGGAGATTTTAATGGTGGAATAGATGAAGCAGTAGTGAAGTTGGATTTGAATGAGTTAAGAGTAGACCAAAATATTTTGTTATCATTTGGATTATTTAGAAGTTTATTTGCCTGCTTGTGGAGAAAGTTTGATTTAGTTAGGTTTAATACAGTTTTGGCATGATTTCTGATGTTTCTAAAGTAATTAAAGGCTTCATGTGTTTTTGATCTTGTATATGCATTGTAGGCTATTGCTTTTTGTTCAGTTACTCTAGCACAATTATGGTCAAACCATTTAGGTGAATTAGATCTTTTACTGTACTTTTGATGAGGAATAAAATTTCCATTCCAATTTTTACAAACTCTTGTATGTGGCTCAAGGTGGAGTGTGCATCATTAGAAAAGAAAGAGGTCCAGGGAATATCAATAAAGAAACCTTGAAGACCCTCCCAGTCTGCCCTATCGTAATGCCATTTAGTCACCAAAACAGGTTCAGAGTGGGAAGGTGTGGTAGGTGATAGACAGGTGGCCTGTATCAAACAGTGATCAGAAGATCCAAGCGGGGACCTCACTGTAACATCATAATTTTCTGAATTGGTTGTTAAAAATAAGTCCTGTAGGTGGGAATAAAAATCATGAGCGGCAGGTGTAGTTGGGCTCTGTGGAGAGTCTATGTGAACAGGGGCCATTGTAGGGTCCACAGATGGAGGACGGGAATCCTTAGTTGTAGAAGCAGGTAATTTAGTATCAGAGCGTGAGAGAGCATCAGACTCGGAACAACTCTGAGGGGAGGTGTCCAAAGTGGTAGACTCAGAGGAAGGCCAGATGGAGAGTTGAGGGGAATGCAAAGGTCAAGTACCGGGAGCGCCAAAGCTGGATCCAGGGGAGGAGGTTTGCATGGCTGATCCATGATGACCCTAGTTGTTTTTACTATTCTATTTTCATTTTATTGGGAAAAAAATAAATAAAAATAAAAATAAAAATAAAAATAAAAATAAAAATAAGAAATAAAACAATAAATAAAGAACATACCAGAAGGGCCAACAGAGAACCCTCCGTCATGAGTCAGGGAGCCCCAGCCTCAACACCGGTGGTGCAAACAGGGGCAGGTCTCCAGGGGGCTCATCCTCATACCCTACCCCCCTAGACTAGGGGAGATAGCACCAAAATGCACAGAGAGGCCAAGCTTTCCCTCTCCTTTCCCACTCTGATGGCACAACCATCACTTCTTCCTCTGACAAAGCTAAACTCTTCGCTCAAACTTTTGCTAGAAACTCCACCTTGGATGATTCCGGTGCTATTCCTCCCTCTCCACCCTCCTCTCTCTTACTTATGTCTAATACCCTAATATCTTCTAAAGATGTACTTTCTACCCTCTCTGGGCTTAATACCAATAAGGCGTACGGTCCGGACGGTGTTCCTCCTGTTGTTCTCAAAAACTGTGCTTCCGTGCTGACTCCCTGCCTAGGCAAACTCTTTCGTCTCTGTCTATCGTCTAACGTTTTCCCTTCATGCTGGAAGTTTGCTCACATTCAACCTGTCCCAAAGAAGGGTGACCGCTCTCAACCCTCCAATTGCTCTCATCTCTTGTCTTTCTAAAGTTTTTGAAACTATTCTTGCTTTCAAATTTCTTAAGCATTTCTCTTATCATAATCTGCTCTCAGATCGCCAGTATGGCTTCCTTAAGGGTCGCTCTACTGGGGATCTTCTTTCATATCTTACTAACTCTTGGTCATCCTCCTTTCGGGACTTCGGCGAGACTTTTTCTATTGCACTAGACATATCGAAAGCCTTCGATAGAGTCTGGCACAAATCTTTAATTTCTAAACTACCCTCCTTCGGTTTCTATCCCTCCATCTGTGCCTTTGTCTCTAATTTCCTTTCCGGCCATAGCCGCGGTTGTGGACGGCCATTGTTCACTTCCTCACCCTATAAACTCTGGTGTTCCTCAGGGCTCTGTCCTATCTCCTATTCTCTTTCTAATTTTGATAAATGATCTCCTCAACTGTACCTCAATTCCCATCCATTCATACGCAGACGACTCAACCTTACACTACTCCATTAGTTTTTCAGAACGCCCCAGCCAGCAATCCCTCAACACAAACATAATGAAGCTATAGAACTCTTAAATTCTGATCTAAATACTATCTCCAATTGGGGCAGAGAAAACCTTGTTACCTTTAATGTTTCCAAAACCCAATTTCTCCATCTATCTACCCGTACGGAACTCCCAGCGGACTATCCCTTATTCTTCAACAATACAAAAATCAATCCTTCATCTTCTCTCAATATTTTTGGTGTCTCTTTTTCTTCTGCTCTCAGTTGGAAGGACCATATTACCAGTCTTGCTAAGGCAGCCTCCCAGAAGCTGGGTGTGCTCAACCGCCTTAGGGGGTTCTTTCCCCCTGCACAGCTTCTTGCTCTGTACAGGTGCATAGTGCGTCCATGTATTGAGTATTGTTCATATGTGTGGGGAGGTTCCTCTCGCACCGCTCTCCTAGACAAAGTTGAAAGAAAGGCCTTTCGTATCTTTAACTCCCGTCCACTCACCAACTCTCTGCAATCTCTCTCTCTCCCCCGCAATGTTGCATCTCTCTCGCTATTCTATCACTACTATAATAAACAGTGTTCCTCAGAGCTTTCCCAGTGTATACCACCTCCTTTACGTAGGGCACGTGGTACCCGTCTTGCAACTCAATCCCACCCCTACTCTGTGCAACTCTCCAACCCAAGAGTGAAACGTCACTCTCAAACTTTCTTCTACTCAACAGCTGAGCTCTGGAACTCTCTCCCAGAATCAGTCTTTCCCTCTTCCTATGACTTAAATTGCTTCAAACTCCGTGTGTCCAGGCATTTTGGCTCGAACGTCCCTTGATTTTGGCCCTGTCACTCTTTCAAATATGGGGGAGGCACTCGCTATAGGCAGTTCTGCCTTTTGCCTCCCTCAATCACATAGAAAAAAAAACAAAAAATAAAATACTGGGACTGAGGGCAAAGTTAATTGCAATCATCCCCAATCTGTGCGTAATGGAGGGCAGCCGGACAGAAGCCAGGAAACCCACCAGGAAGGGAAAACAGACCCCTGGAACCGAGACCGGTCCCCACTGATGGGCGACCCCAGGGGCGTCAACGCGGGCAACCGTGTCGCCGCTCCCGGGACCAGCCCCCTCGGGCGGTGAGCTAGACCGCCACAGCCCCTGTAAACGGAGAGGAGCCAGGACTCCAGACTCAGCGAGGGAAGGTTCTCGGGCCTAGCCGGCACAATTTAGTTAAAATAGGGAGGAAATCCTCCGCAAAATTAAAACAAAAAATTGGAACACCTAAAACGCCGTCACCGGGAGGTTCCGCTTACCCCAGTGACGATGGGGGGGCACTTTGTCCAGGACGCCAATTGAATCCCTGCCCTAAAGAGTGACACCCACGACCCCGCTCCAAGCCCCGCCACCACAGGAAGGTGGCTCCCCATTGGCGGGGAATCACTATACATCTATCTATCTATATACTCAGGCTCAATCCCCACTTTTCCTTTTTTTATTTCTTTTTTCCTTGTTTTTTTTGAGTAAGTGAATTGGTTTCCCAAGGAAAAAAGTTGTACTGTACATATATTAACATACTCTCGTCATATTCAAGGAATTAGTCAATTTGGGAAGTTCAGGACGTTCTAGTAAATCCTGCTTGCATGATGCCCATTGCCAGTCAACTCGCTGATCATTACGTCTGTAACTAACAAAAAAACGCAAGTCTAATGAACCCAAACCGCACTGGAGACGGGCTGTAGCCCCCTAGAAATTCAGGCTTGCCAGTGTGAATGTTGGAAGTAGGAGTGGCAGAGCGAATGGAGTTGTGGAAGTGCTTGAAAGACGAAGAGTGGATGTGTGCTGTGCCCAGGAAACCCGTTGGAAAGGGTGTGGTGCACAGTGGAAAGAACAAGAGATACCGGTTGTATTGGAAAGGGGATGAATCTGGAAAACCGAAAGGAGGAGTGGGTGTACTGGTATCTGAGGAGTGGGAGAAGAGTGTGAAAGAGATAGAGTTAATGGAAGATTGATATTTCTGAAATTGAAAGTTGGTAAAATAATAAATGTGATATCGGCATATGTCCCACAGGTTGGATTAAAGAGAGAGTAGAAAGGCCTTTTGGAACCACATTCTTAGTGTCGTTTTGAGCCTCTCAGAGTATGATACTACAGTCGTAGGTGGTGACCAAAATGTGCATGTGGGGGCATGTGCTGATGGATACGAGGGTGTGCATGGTGGGAAAAGGTATG
Organism: Paralithodes platypus; assembly: GCA_032716605.1. Classification (NCBI taxonomy): domain Eukaryota; kingdom Metazoa; phylum Arthropoda; class Malacostraca; order Decapoda; family Lithodidae; genus Paralithodes; species Paralithodes platypus. The sequence goes on along the minus strand of CM064483.1, from coordinate 15,789,206 downwards.
GAAGAAGAAATCTAGAAGGCAAATTTATACTGGAGTCCTGTGTTGCACTCAAAATGGTTATGTGTAATACCAAGTTTAAGAATAGGCTGAGTTATCTGATAATGTATAGTTCTGGGGGCACCAGCAGCCAGATAGATTACTTCTTAGTGAACAGGAAAGACTGGAAGTTTGTTCGAGATGTAAAGGTCATCCCAAGCAAAGAATTTATCTCCCAACATAAGCTCCTAGTCTGTGACTTGAGCTTAAGGCGAGATCCTGTGCGATAGAAAGTAAACATGCCCTAAAGGAAAGTATGGCTCTTGAAAAAATCCGAATACAACAATAGGTTTCGCAGTGAACTGGATGAAATGGATAGGAATAAAGGCGCTAAGCCAAATTATGTAAATAGCCAATGGAACTTCCTTGAAAGTAGCCTTCTTGCAGCCACTGACAAAGTATGTGGGAAAACTTAGGGCCCCCCCAGGCATAAGACTTCCTGGTGGTGGAATGACAAGGTGGGAAATGCAATAAAGGAGAAAAGATGTTTCAAAGCATGGAAAAAAGGAGGCACCAGGGAGGAATATCTAGCAGCTAAGCGAACTGCACAAAAACATATACAGTACAGTACAAGGCAACAAAAATCATACAAGACCTAGTCATAGACCAAGTGAGTAATGCAGAAAATCCCAATAGGATCTTCAATTTAGCTAGGCAAGTAAAGGATGACAGTAGAAATGTTGTAGAACCGTGTGTCAGGAATGATAAGGAGACAATTGTGTATGCTGACAAAGAAATTAGAGATGCTTGGAAGGTACACTACGAAAAATTACTCAAACGTGGAATTTGAGTGGGAGAGCAGCTTAGTAACGAAAAGCCAATAATCCCCCCCCCCCCCCCCTGGATAGCGCCAGTTGTTGTAAGCAGTGCAATAAATAATATAAAGAATGGAAAAGCTGCAAGATGCTCTGGCTGAGATGATTAAAGCCTCAAGTGATGTAGGAGTGAGTTTGGTCACCGAGCTAATTAACTATCATTAGATAGTTACAAACTACAAAACTTAGAGTTAACTCTACAAAACACTAAACAGCATCACACTTTCCAACAGCAACACAACACAATCACATGCTGCAATCACAACAACAGACTCTACTCCTTCATGTAAACAACAAGCAAACACTCTCATCAATCACTTTTCACATGTCAGCCACCTAAAACCTCACAAAGACGACCGACGTGTCATCCGACGTAAGAGACAATTCCCCACAGACCCTGACTATACACCCTCCACCAATCACCAGACAAAGCATATTATCAACAATCTCAAGCACTCACCCGCCTGTGGCCTAGACAACATAAGCAACATACACCTCAGACACCTGGGACCACAAAGCATACAAGCACTCACTAACATATCAAACTACAGCTATTCACACAACACAATACCAGACATTTGGAAGCATGGTATCATCATCACATTCCCCAAACCCAACAAAGACCCCACGCTACCCTCCTCGCACCGCCCCATCACACTTCTTTGCTCCCCCTCCAAAGTCATGGAACGCCTAGTATTACAACTAATTACACCTGACCTACCCCTAGCTCCAACACAACATGGCTTTAGGCCACTGCACTCCACAAACACTCTTCTCACAGACCTTACACAAAGAGCTTTCGACGGCATCAACTCAGCTAGACCACCACACAGATCACTATTAGCCACACTCGACATTAGTAAAGCCTTCGATGCCATCCCCCGCCACAACCTAACAAACAAAATCTACAACACAAACATGCACAACAACACAAAAAGGTGGCTGGCCAACTTCCTAGCAGGCAGATGTGCACACGTATCTTTTGCCGGTCAGTCATCTAAAATCAGAAACTTTCCAAACGGAGTCCCACAAGGATCCGTCCTATCGCCCGCACTCTTCAATCTGTACATGCACGATATAACTACACCCTATACGCCCCAAATAAACTTAGCCTCCTATGCAGATGACATAACACTCACATGCACACACCATGACCCAAAAAGAGCAACAGATCTCCTTCAACCCTATCTCAACACACTACATGGTTGGTGCACTACAAACAGACTTAATCTAGCCCTAGCCAAATCCACCGCAACCCTGCTCACAAGTTGGACAGGAGAACACGAATACATCCCTCAACTCACCATAAACAACACACCCCTAACACATACACACACACCCAAAATCCTAGGAGTAACATATGATACTCATATGACATTCAAACAGCACACCACAAACATTAAAAAGAAACTGACACCCAGACTTAACGCCCTCAGGTCACTTGCTCACACAAAATTTGGACACAACAAGAAACTACCACCACAGTATATAAACAATACATAAGATCAGTGATGGAATACGCAAGCCCAGCCTGGGCTTCTAACCTAGCTGAAACACATCATAAGACCTTACAGACTATTCAAAACAAAGCCCTGAAGATCATTACAGGCTGCACAGCTACTTCACCCACAGATCACCTACATCAAGAAACCAAAATTCTCAAAGTCAAAGACCATCTGGACATGAGAGGCACTCAATTCCTGGCAGCAGCCTCCACGAACCAAGACCACCCACTAAACTACATGGCAACACACCCACAGACACCAAGAAATATCAAAACAACACCCAGCACACGGTATCACACACAATTATTGTCCTCTCTCCCTCCCTGCCCACCCCGAACCAACTTCCAGAAGCACATCCATACTAATTTTTCTCACCGATCCATCCACTCACTCACAGACAACACGCAGCTGCATGCACGACCTCCCGAAATCCATCCTTCCGAATCCTCCCTTCCTCGCGAGGACAGAGTCCACCTGGCCAGGCTGAGATGCGGACACCATCCAGCTCTCCTGAGCTATCAGAAGAGACTGGATGACTCCGTTGTCGACGCCTGCCCGGGATGTAACACAGCACCCCATACAAAGGAAATCAAAGGAAATCAAGCAACAACAGATCCAGTGACCCTTCTAGGTTGCTTGTCCTCCAAAACACTGAGGATCAAGTGTCCAAACAGTGGTTTAGAGTGGGTAAGGGAACATTGGAAAGGGAATTACTGCCCTGGAACTAATGTCCGTGGCAGGATTAGGAAGTTAGTAGGGGACAGATGGGTTAGTAACTGAGGGGGGGGGATAAAATAAAGTTATTCATTTACAAACGCAGTCAGTCGCGGGTTTGATGCGAGATATTTGTCTAGGCGGAGTTTAAATGAATCAACGGTGATGCAGTCTATAACGTTTCGGGGAAGCCCATTCCACAAGTTGACAACTCGATTGAAGAAGAAATTCTTAGATTCGTGCGAGTTAAAAGATTTACCAATAATTTTGCAACCGTTTCCCCGCGTGTAATTAGATTGGTCGATAGTGAAGTACTTACTACAGTTCATATTGTCGATGCCTTTGATGATTTTGAACACTTGAATTAAGTCGCCTCTTAATCTGCGCTGGGTTAAAGGAAATAGATTTAATTCTCTAAGACGCTCTTCGTATGGTTTGTTCTTTAGGCTAGGTATCATTTTGGTAACTCTACGTTGAACTCGTTCTAGCTTGTTTATATCTTTTTGGTAATAAGGGCACCAGGATTGAACGCAGTATTCCAGAAGAGGGCGGACTAAGGAATTGTAAAGGGTTAGGATAACTTCTTTGGATTTATGCTCAAATGACCTGCCTATAAAGCCAATTATTTTGTTTGCCTTCTTAACAACTTCTGAACATTGTTGACTCGGTTTTAGGTTACTCGATATTGTTACTCCCAGATCGGTTTCTCTGTTTACATTCTTAAGCTGAGTGCCATTCATCGAATAGTTTGCTTTCTCATTTAGGTATCCGATATGTAGTACTTTACATTTATCCGCATTGAAACTCATTTGCCAAATTTGGGCCCAACATGACAATTTATCTAGATTGTGTTGCATATCGTCAACTTGTTCTTTCGAGAGTACGCTATTTGCAATTTTTGTATCGTCAGCAAATTTTGAGATTGTACAGGTGAGACCCTCATCTATGTCGTTGATGTAAATTAGAAAGAGAATTGGTCCTAGTACCGATCCCTGGGGTACCCCGCTACTTACATTGGTCCATTTTGATGCCTTACCGTTTATGACTACTCTTTGCTTTCTGTCGCTGAGCCAATTTTCTATCCATTTCAACACACCGTCTTGTATTCCATGCGCTTTTAGTTTTAGCAGTAAACGTTTGTGGGGAACTTTGTCAAAGGCCTTTTGAAAATCAAGGTATATAATATCTACAGCTTTACTCTCATCGTAGAGGTTGAGGATATCGTGGAAGAAGTCTAAGAGGTTTGTTAAACAGGAACGTTTTTACGAAAGCCGTGTTGAGTATCTTTAAGTATGTTATTTTCCTCTAAGTGATTTACGAGTCTGTCTCGTATGACAGTTTCTAGCATTTTACATACAACTGAGGTTAAGCTAATTGGACGATAGTTACTGGATAGGGATTTGCTGCCTTTTTTGAATATCGGTGTTACGTTGGCTAGCTTCCACTGATCGGGCATAGTTCCAGACTGCAAGGATTTATTGAATAGTAATGTCAGTGGTTTAGAGAGCTCATCCTTAGCTTCCTTTAGAACTCTAGGCGAGATTGTATCAGGTCCAGGCGTTTTATTTACCTTGAGTTTATCTAAACAATTCAATACTTCTCTCTCTGTAACGGTGATATTGCTTAAAACATCTGAATTATCAATCTGAATCGGCGATGGTGTAGGGATATCACTGAGGTCTTCTGTTGTAAAAACTGATGCAAAGAAGGTATTGAGGGCATTACTCATTTGTTCTTCGTCTTTGGTGTATTCTCCATTTTCATCGACTAACGGTCCAACAGTTGAAGTATTAAACACATACCATTAAACACATCATTGAAGACTGCATTTCACACAACCACTTACGCCAACAACACAATCTACACTCAATGAGAGCTCTGTGGGAAAGCCCGATCGTGGCCATGGCCTTTCTCAGGGACTCGGGGCTGTTCGGCCAGGCAGCTTAGGGAACAACAACAACAAAATTTTTACTATTCTGTATTTTTGCTTTATTATCAAACTTCAAATCTTGTCTTCCCCATGCTTTATCAAGATTACTTTCAAACTTCCTTATTGATTCGGAATTGACTACATACTCCACTCATTTACCACTATCACAAAATGAGTTCTTTGCCTTTTCAAGCCTATTTCTCTCTTTGTAAATTTTCTTAGAGTGTCCTCTCATTCTTGTTCCCTCCCGCATCAAGAAGATACCTTCACACACATCCTCATCATACATTCCTGACACTATCTTAAAAGTCTCTTATCATATCCCCTCTCTTTCTCCTATATGCCAGTGTCGGAAGCCCCAGCCAGTGTCCTCAACCTCTGCTCATAGCCCGCGTTCTTCAACGTTGGTACTAGCTTGCTAGCTCTCCTCTGCACTTTCTCCACTGCTTCTATATCCTTTACCATATATGGAGCCCACACCTGGTTTGCATATTCCAGGTGCGGCCTAACCAGCGCTGTATAGAGATTCCTGAAGATTTCTTCAAGTGACACAAATGTCCTCCTTATCAGCCCTACAATTTTATTGGCTTTTTTTATCTTTTCTGCTAAATGTTCTGAGAAATTTAACTTATTGTCTATCACTACTCCTATATCCTTTTCTTCATTAACTTCCTCCATCGCTTCATACATACTGTATCCTACCTTGTCTATCTTGCTTGTCCCAATCCGCATGTACTTGCATTTTTTTTGATGAAAAGGCATTAACCAATGCTCAGACCATCCCTTCATGCCCTCCACATCTCCTTGAAGCAAACCCACATCTTCCTTACTCCTCACTCTTCTATACACCTTAGTGTCATCCGCATACAGGTATATCTCACTTCCATTAGTTATAACTTTAGGTAAGTCATTGATAAATATAACTAACAGTAGTGGTCCCAACACAGATCCCCGAGGTACCCCACTTGTAATTTCCCTCCACCCCGAGCCTATTCCATTCACCAGTACCCTCTGTCTCCGATCTTTCAGGAAGGCTTCTATCCATTTCACACATTTATCCCCTATATTATAGCTTCTAACTTTCTCTATTAACCTTTTATGTGGGAATTTATCGAAGGCCTTCATAAAATCGCAATATACCACGTCTATAACATCACCATCCTCCAGAATTTGCATCCAATCATCTACCACCTTAATTAGCTGTAGCACTGTCGACCTGTCTAGTAGTGGAAGACCACCTATGGTATGGGAAAAGAAAGTGGAAAAATATATTGAAGAAAAACTTCCACGTAGTGGAAGGGGCATTGTGGCACGGGCAGGGGAGGCATGTCTTGACAAAGTAGCTTGGAGACGTTTCTGTCATGGCCATCCTCTAGTGGGGGTTTCCCAGGGGGAAACAAGGTGTCGGAGATGATGATGATGATGATGACTGTCGACCTCCCCGGCAAGAATCCGAACTGTCTCCCACTGAAAAGTTGGTTTGATTTCATATGCTCCATTATTCCTTCTCTAATTACCGTTTCCATTAGTTTACACACAACACTTGTCAAACTGACTGGTCTATAATTTCTTGGGTCATTTCTCTTTCCCTTCTTAAAAATAGCCATTATGTTCGCCTCTCTCCAGTCCATTGGGATTTGTCCTGTATTAAAAGATACCTCAAATAACATTTTTAATGGCACTACTAACATCTCACCTCCTTCCTTTATGATTCTTGGATGTATCCCATCCGGTCCCGGGGACTTACTTCTGTTCATTTTTTCTATAGCCTTTCTTATTCTAGCATGGGAAAACTCTATTAGTTCTAGTGCCGGAGCCTGTTTGATGGGAATAGTAGGCACTGCATCATCCGACTCCACTGTTAGTACCTCCCCAAAGTATTTCCCCAGCACCTCTGCTTTCTCCTTATCAGTTTCTGCTCTATTCCTACCATCCAATTCTCCTATCAGTTCTGGGATACCTACTCTTCTTGTTAACTTTTCCTGAATGTACTTCCAGAATATTTTTGGATTATCCTTCACGTTTTTTGCAATCTCTCTCTCCCTCTCCTTCACCCCCCTCCTTGTCTCCCACCTTATTTTATTGTTTATTTGTCTACGTTCCAAATCCACTTCTTTAGCTTCTATACTAGACCCCCTGTTCTTTTTTAACACTTTTAGTCTATCCCACAATCGTATTTAGTAATGGTTCTCTCCATCAATGACGTGAGAGCCTTATATATATAAGGGCTCCCCGGAGACCCCCGTGAGGGTCCCGGAGAAAGCATAACGCGACCCAAATATATAAAAAGTACATCCTAGGGTGAAACCCTTTACTTAGTTCCTAGGGAACGTCATTAAAAAAGGTAACCATTAGAAAAAGAAAGAAATTTTGTATGAGTAAAGATTAGAAACTATGAATGTTGTCTTACTAAATCAACTAGTGCAGGACATCATACAGTCCTTCCCTTGCACGCGTCCCCCAGCTGGTCACGCTGGGTTTATAAGTCCTTCTTGTGGTCGCGTCCCGTGCGACAGGTTGGACTAAATTTGTGCTCTAACTGGAGGTGCTACTTTTCATCTTTAGAAGTTTCCTGCTGCCTCTTCTGGGAAGTATATGTTACTATTATAGTAAGGAGGCGTCATAGATATGTATGTACTGTATATTGAAAATTTCCAGAGAGCTGACGACTTCCACGGGACGCGCCACATGCTACGACCATTATTATTATATGAATATTATTTTTATTTTCTGTACAGTATTTCTATCTTTTTCCTCTTTATATTATTACATTATGTTATGTAAGTCAGGTTAGTTAGAATGCCTCTATTTCAGTTTTAAGGCTTCGTTAGTTTAGCTACCGGACGCCAGTTTTAGGGATAGGCTAGGCCTTTGCCTTTTTTACATCAATGCTTTTATAAGCTCCGAAATTCAATAGTCTTAATTCTAACTAGCCTATCCATTCTTATAATTTTTTCAATTAGTCGTTGATGCTATTCATTCAACTTTTCTTGCTGATAGACTAACATTTTCTCTGAACGTTCAACGTCGCGCTTCGATAAAATAGTTTAATGGCGATCTAGCGGCTATCACATTTTCTTTTATTTCTTATCGAAAATTCCAGATGCTTCGAATTTCATCCTTTTGATGTTTTCGTGACATTGAGCGTTTCTCTTTATATTTTAATAAGGTTTTTACGAAATATTTTCCTTTTGCACTGTATATAAACAATTTATTAGACTTTTATATCATACGTCTTCATAGTCTATGTACCTTCCAGGTTTTCTGTCTTGTTGCAGAGCGGATAAATGTTATTCTTTTATGATACTTTTGCCTGTGATTATTTTTGATACTTGCCACCGTAGCCTCCCTTTTCAAAAAATATGATTTTAAGCTACGAACCAACCTTCAGTTGGGCCCCTTTTTAGAGTCTCACTCCGGTCCTTTTTAGGTCGGTTAGTGTTAGACTGGGCTTAATTATATCTCCGGTCACTAGGAGATTCCCGTGTACTATTTGAAGTCCGGGGAGTAGCAGAGTATAGGCGGAGGTTGGGGGGCCTCATTTGTATATCTTTTATTTGTGCCTATTCTGCCGGAGTTCTCTAGTTTATATCTATGAGGCTCCGGGTATTTTTACCTACCATTTTGCTTTTACTACAAGGTGCTTTTGTCATACACCTCACCCCTTTCTTCCACTCATGAGTTTTTTCCGGTGGTACACTGTCATGGCCTTATCTCCGGGGCTCCAGAGTTAAGAACCTGTTCCCTCACCAGTTTTTATTAACTCCGGTTCACAAACACCGAGTGCTACTTTAGCTCCGAGTGCATTTATGTCAAAATTCATATTTTACTCCGGTTCACTACAGACAGTATCTCCGAGTACTCTAACCCTTAAAGAGAATACATACTCCGGTTTCCATATACCGAGTTGTATACCACTCTAACTCCGGGTATTCAACAAAAGCGTCTTGACTCCGGTTCTCAAACACCGAGTTCTATCAACATATCTCCGAGTATCCCTTAGCGAGAACATATCTCCGGTTCCTATATAACTTCTAACTCCGGGTATACAACAATAGTGACTTAACTCTGAGTAATCTAATATTGTCAATTAACTCCGGTTCCCAGACACCGAGTTCTGTCAACCAACTCCGGGTATTCACACGATATTAACTTATTTCCGGTTCCAGACACCGAGTTATACCAATAGGCCTACCAAGTCCTACTAGCACACTCCAGGTAGGCCTATTCAATTATTATTAAAGTTGGCAGTCCTAGATGACGAAGTTCAAATTGGTAATTAATAGAGTCACCTTCAAGAACTTTTTACAATACTTGTATATGCTTAGTATAGTACTAGAGATAACTCAATTTTAACAAAGTCCCGAGTAAAACTTCATTCACTCAGTATTACTGATAATGTTTATACTCATTCAGAGTGCGACAAAAGGTGCACTAAACTTTCCAATCCTAAATTATGGTACAAGGTTGTAAGAAAATTTACAAAGAAAGAAATAGGCTTGAGAAGGCAAAGAACTCATTTTGTGATAGAGTGGTAAATGAGTGGAACGCACTGCCCCAGTATGTAGTCGATTCCGAATCAATAAGGGAGTTTGAAAGTAATCTTGATAAAGCATGGGGAAGACAAGATTTGAAGTTTGATTATAAAAAAAAAATACAGAATAGTAAAAATTTTGCGTCTGCTACCGCCGCCGCCAACACCATGAACGACCGCAGCAGTGCAAGTACTGGTACTGAGCTGGATACACAGGCATAGTTTGCCTTTTTCCAGAGGATCTACTGTAAGAAACTGTAAGAAACTGTAAGATTATTCCTACCCTTTATTAAGAACAGTATTTCAATACCATAGTTACCCTGTTCATTCAGACATAGCCATATAGGTTAGGAGGATTAATAATTTAGCCGTCCGGCTGGCTTAGTTGATAGCGTGCCTGATAACCATCTGGCAGGTCTCGCGTTTCAATCCCCTCTCAGATTGAAAAGTTTTCAGGGATATAGCCGTCGGTTACCATCTCCCCACGAGCAAGGGGGATGGGTAATAGTCAATGGTGGACTAAAGAAAGCCAAGCGCTGGTGAATCCTCGGAGGAGGAGAACGGGCGCTATATAAGTAACCTGACAATTTTTATTGTTATTATAATTATTAACTTTTATTCCCAAACAAAGGCGGTACAAAATTAAGAGATATTATCTCTCTTTCCTTAGGCCAAGTATATACATGGACACGGTTAACCGGTTGGTTCTCATCCATTCGTTTTACACAGATATTACTGTTTTACCTACTATTAGTAGATCAAAAAAAAATTATTTACAAAGAATCCCACATTATCACTCCTTCAATAAAGGATACTATGATATTGTCGTTCACGTATAACTACTAGTAGTAAATCAATAATTTTGATTCACAAAGATTCCCAGGTTACCACTCCTCCAATAAGGATACTATGGTATAATCAGTATCATTCAAGGCTAACGCTTGACTACTCAACTCGACAATAAACATTTCATATTTTAGGCTCCGGACCAACTCTCGAGTTGGTCAAGGACCCCAATGGAAATACGCCTAACGGCCTTATTGGGCTATACTTAGTTGGAATTATGCAGAGCTGGTACATGTCATATTTGTAACATACTATGTGGTACCAACTCGGTAAATTGCTAACTGAATAAATAATACTATTATTATTATTAATGATTCATTGAACCTCCCTCCGGTCCCACTTTGGGTCGGCGAGTGTCTGGGTCTGGGGCTCTTTTACATATCTTCGATCACTAGAAGACCACCACATTCTCTCTGAGTCAGGGTTTTAGCAGAGTAGACTGAGAGAGGGACCCTCTTAGATATTTATAACATTGCCTTCTCTGCCGGAGTTCCACAAGTCTCATACTAGAGTTCTCCAATTAGATATTTTTCTCTATAATTTATTACGGAATAGGTTTTGTTCACTCTATTTCCGTCCGAATCTTGAGTCCTCCATACCAGTCCGAGAAGACTATTAGGTACTTAGTAAATTTTACCCCCGCACCTATTAAACAACACGAGTTATTCCGTCAGTCATTACCAAGTAATTTCTTTACCCCGAGTCCTCATACTACAAAGGACAACACTAGGAATTAATTTTCCGTCTAGTAATTCCCAAGTAATATTTTCCCCAAGTCCCCACTATAACAGAGGTCACTTCTTTAGGGTCTACTTAACCAGTATAGTAATGATTCATTAGCTTGTTTTCCTTGAAACGCCTCAGCACAACATGCTAGAGTTCTGGGTATCCCTAGCACCAACCATTCCTTTTAATAAATTGTTCGACTAGGGTCTGTTTTAAAAAACCTGACAGAACCGATACAGTCAATTGCTATCTTACCTTTACACAACTGGTTGTTTCGGTCCCACTTTGGGTTGGCTAACACTTAGTCCGGAGCTCTAATAATGACACCTCCAGTCAGTAGGAGTTCCCCGCGTTCTCCATGAGTCCGGGTTGCAGAGGAAGGGAGTCTCTTAGATAACTATTCATTGCCTACTTCGCCGGAGTTCCACATTCACATACCAGAATTCTCCAGGTAGATAATTTTATCTATCCTTTATTACAGAATAACTTTCACGGGGCTCGATCAACCATTTCCCCATACACCTCTTAATCACACAGGGTTATTCTGGCAATTTGGCTGAGTCAGATCCTTGACTCCGTGTCCCCATAATTGACGAGGATATTTCTTAGGAACAAAAGGTTGGGGAAGGACTTTACACTCTCAGATAAACGACCCATAGGCGATTATCCAACCTTTTGGTTTTATTATGTTCTCTCCACCAACATACTTTACTCCTAAACTCGGTTAATGAAATTAACAAACACATGTGGCAGTCCGGGGATTCGAACCTAGGCTGCTCACACTGAAAATCACCACACTTATGCATTGCACCACAAAGACAGTTTTACAAGACAACTCACTCACACTAATGAGGAGTAGCAGATCCTATTCATGACACATACTCTAGGGCAACATTATCACACATAAGAGAAGTCTATCTTTGCAAAACCCTTCGGACAATAGGAGAGGTCAGAACAGCCCTTTTCATGACGTCCAAAGCACGTCAAGACCTCCGTATCTTTCTATCTAAAAAAACTCTGCCCAAAGACATCAAGACTAGAATCTTGATCTCTCCATCTATTCTAACAGATTAACAACCACAAATACTTGGTCTGAAGTATCAGCACTACTTTTTATAACCGTCTCGAAGGTTCTCTCGTGTTAACTTTATTAGATTCAGATCTCAACGACACTCAACAGGCCACAGTAGTCGGGACAGACTGGTTAATTCATCCCCAGACAACAAATTAGACAGACTCAGACACACCAACAACAACAGTCTGACCTTTCAAGAGTACATACCGATTCAAGGACCTAACTTAGTTCATCTTAGCCTTGCATCACATTATATCGCAAGGCACAACCGATTCTTTCCAGGCCAGTTACACAGCATGACCGAAAGAACCTTGGTCCAGACATTTAATAAAGCATAGTCTGTTTTGGGACTGGGAGAGACGACCGTTCTTTCGTAAGTACGTATACAACGTCTCATACCAGTAAAGGTGCCAACACTCGTAAAAGCGATGCTTCAGTGAGGAATTCGAGTGAACATTCCTCCCACATCAAAAGTTTTCTGTCTCACTTAGTTCTAGTACCAAAACGAGATAGCCTACAGTTCAGACCAGTCATAGAATTATCAATCCTCAATAAGTTTATGGAAAACCACTTTTTCATGATGATAACAATACAACAAATATCACAGCCCTACGTCTGAATAGTGAAGTGGGAACCCTAGGTTTACCTCAGTTGGGAAACCCTATCACACAACATACAACATCAAATACTTGACTACTACAAGTATGCAAGACAGTACATACAAAAAACAATTCCAAACGGCTGTGGGAGTCGTTAACCCTCTCACGACCATATGATGCAGAGGTTGCCAGATTAGCAATAAGAAATAGAGTTCTCTCACTCCTATAATTACCTCTCCAAAATGAGTTTTCTGCCCACAGCTAACTCAAAGACAACTGCAGAGGTTAAAGTAACTAAACTAAAGGTTTCTAAATACCCCTGATGGTAACAAGGCTTTAAAGTATCCCCAATAGGCTCAAAATTGCGTCAAGGACGTGAGAGGGTTAATAGGGTAAAAATATTAGGTTCAGCTACCTGTTCCGTTGGACAAACTTCGCCTGAATCCTTACATCAGGCTAGACAACAGAGTTTTTCCGAGTCAATCAACCTCATACCCTAATTACATTCCCTCAGCATTTTATCAGACTTCTAAGCTTCTGGATAAGACCTGAGACCCTTTCCCCGACGGCCCTCTAGTCAGAACCGCCACCATCAGTGGGGGTCGTCTTGGACACAACGGGAGCCCCGAGCTGGAGTTACCAATCGTCAGACGGTCGCCAGACACAAAGTCGCTAGACCTCTCTCAATCTCTATCACTTAAATACAAAGGAACTACTATGCATATCAGAGGCCGTCTTACACTGTTATTCTCAATTATCTCTTAAACCATTTGTTGGATTCATCTGATATCTTAGCACAGCGTGTTGCACACCCCTACCTAATGCACGCGTTGTATAGTAGATCGCTATCTGTGATTAATTATGAGTTTACTCTTGATTAATGATAATTCTGAAGCCAAATCCTGGCATTTAGCATCCACACTTTCTAATGTGGGAGGTGGTCCTCCCTCCAGCCCCACCAACCCCCCCAATACAGTCTTCCTGTTACCCCCTCCTCGCCTCCCTCATCCCTCTCCCCCCGCCTCCCTCATTACTCACTCTCGCCCACCCACGCCTATCATTATAGTAAAAGTGTTGTTTATATTGTATTGATGTATATTGTATATTATGTGTTTATGTATTTAATTAACTAACTTTATTTATTACCATTCATGCGTATTCTAATATGTCTGTGTATGCAATATAGGAGTAGTGAAAAGACCATGGAGGTAAGACGTCTCTCTCGTTGTTAAAGTCTGAATAACCATATTTGTTCTATTGAGGTAATGTAATTACGTACCTGTAAATGTAGATTTATATAGCTATGCTATCGTGGTCATTTACATGAGATTTGGTAGCGGTTAGAATGGGGAAAGCACGGGCGGGGAGTCTATAATAATGTACGGAACGCAACTGACATAATTGTATATATATATATTGTTACGTATCTTGATCCTCAAGTGGTTAACTTGATGAATCTAGATAGCACAGATATATATATTAAGGTATCAGTCAGCTGAAGGCAAAACAAAAGTAAAATCTAATAAAATGATTTCCTGTTGTTGCTTCCTTTCCTTTTGGATCTTAGGACTTGGTATCCTTTATTGACTGATACTCTTTAATTATGGAAAAATACTGAAACTAATTAAAGTCATGTAGTATTTATAAAGAATTATTATTTAACCGAAGCTTAGTAGGCTATGGTTATGAACCGAATAAGTTATATCTAAAGAAGGACTATTAATTATATATCTATCTATCTATTGCCTGACGCCGTGATCCCCGAAGGGGTGGCCACGAACGAACCGCCCCCATGCACCTGTCCCCAGTCAGTCGACGCCCCTCCCCCCCAACCAGCACTGCCCTCGTTCATGTACTTCCTCACTCCATCCTTCCACCTCATATTCAAGTCTTGAAAGATAAATATTAAGGTAAGAATATTTCGGTCTCTTACCCTTTTTGAAATGAATAGATAGTTTTCTTATATCATGTCCTTTTATTTATATTTAATGTATTTATTATTCTTGGTTCTTGTCTACGTTAATAGTATTATATTATTATTATCAGGATTAATATCAAAGTCACATACAAAGTTAGATATATATTTAATAATTAGATAAACGTATTTCTTAACCATGTAACATTGAGGTTTGATTATGAGTAAATTAAGTTACAGGATCGCTTCATAGATTCGATTCAGGTCTCACTCAAATAATATGAAAAGCAAAAATAATATTTTGAAGCTAAAAGAATTTTCTTCAGTTTAGGAAATCACTAGAAGTAACATTAAAACAGCCATGTTAGTCTAAGGCGATATTACTAATATGAGACAATAATATCACCGTTCTTGTTCTTACCAGCAATGTAAGCTTAATTAAAAGAAAATTAAAGAACTCGCAAGTATTAATATAAAACAATAGTATTACTTTTATCATAACCCAATTACTTGAAGAGTTGCTTTAGTCCACAAGTCAGTCAACTAAAATAGTTAAGTACATAATAGTAGCGTTAACGTTAATTCCCAATCACATATCTCACTAACCAACATAACGTAAGTGTTTACACCGAACACACTTAACACACACTTATATAATCTGACTGACAGTCACAATCCCATTATAATACTTCACCCCGTCTTCCTCCAGCTGCAAGTTCACCTTCCCAACTACAAATGAGACTGATTTGAATGCCCACTACTCGGGTCTTATATACTATGCAATGATGGTGTAGGAACGAATCAGGAGGCGGGGGATGGTGCGCGCCCCAATCACAGCTCCTCTAGTTGCGTAGCAGGTGCGTGGTCCAATGGCGTTGATTGGCGTCGATCATCGTCATAGCGTCGGGTCATCGAAGTAGTTTGCAGGGTCCCCTATGACGCACGCAGGTGTGAAGGCTTGTTTGCTGGTATGCAGACGAGCTGGTTTCTCACTCGCTGGTTCGCTCGCTGGTCTGCTTCGCCGCCTGGGTAATTCGGCACTCCTTCAACTCTTAAATAAACATACAGGGCTCCGTAGGTCAGAATATTCATTAAAAGATTACGTTGCGAGAGTCGATAAGAATAGGGAGAGGACGGTAATGTACTTATTATGTTAAAAGACCAAGGTATTCAGAAAGTTTGGTCAAGCAAATGAACATGTTCTATAGTGATTGCGTATCAGAAATATTGCATATGATGTATTATTATCGACGACGTGGGGGCAATATGATTATTACAGTACATCAGTGATATGTACAGTAGTCCCTCGTTATCGACGGGGGTTACGTTCTTAAGACTGCCGTCGATAGCAAAAACCGTCGATACCGCATTACCGTACATTACGGTACTGTACATACACGTACAGTATCCGTGGTCTCTATCCTATGTACTTTTAAGTGTTTCCTTTACACATAACCTTACATATTAGAGTATATTGCAAATAAAATTATCCTATGTAGCCTACTTTTAAGTTTTTCCTTTACACATAACCTCGCCAGACATGGCACTTGACTTGACTGTTTTGATGGTCCTGGGGATTCAATTCCTTCATTATTACCACCAGGCACACCGTCTATCACTGAATACATTAGAGGCCATAATAAACGCAAGAGATACAAGGTTCAGGCACAAATAAGCAAGTAAAAGGCGGGTGGACTTAGAGCTTCTGCCTGGTTTTGACAACATTAAAAATGGAGGTCGAAAGTGACGCTCCGATCGTCGGTGAATCCGGATTCACTCAAAACCTAAAGTCTTTAGGCTAATTATTTTTGCTCTCGTTTTCGGTGTATTTTCTTATTATTGTATGTCTTATTGTTCATCATTTAATCCACTTTTGGTTGGTATATTATAGTAATATAAATAAACAATTAATCCGTCGATATATCAGTCGATACTCGAATCAGTCGATAGTCGAATCCGTCTATGATAAAGCAATCAGTCTATAATCAAATCCGTCTATAAAAAAGCCGTCGATAACGAGGGACTACTGTACATGAAGAATTTCCTCTTATTAACTACTGGGGCAATTGCGATGAAAGTCCCATGAGATAATGCTTACGTGTAGTTCATAACGTAACATAATTTATGTTGATATTCATGAAAAGTAGAAAGTATAGGGGATATAATCATTTATTAAATTAATAATAATTTACAGTATTGTTTCTCGATAAGTAGCTTGTAGGAATACAAATAAGGCAAACAACACAGCACAGCATTTATTCATAGTCACTATCCAGGAATACGTCTTCATCCCCGTCCTCGTCATCGCTGCCGATGTTGATGATGACGGGTTCCACACCCTCGTGGATATTGTCCGACTTCCAGTACCCGTCCTCAAACTTCCGGGATTGTCGAACAGCTGCCGCCCACACGTTCTGGTTGGCACAATGCCTGGCTTCTTCCAACCTGGCCTGCAGGTCCGCCCGGGTAAACCGCTGGAGGGTGGAGCGCACGTGGTGCTTCATACATCCCCACACCTGCTCAATGGCGTTGAGCTCGGGGTGGCCAGGTGGCAGCCGTACAACCTCATGGCCCCACTCACGGATGGTATTATCCACCTTGTACTGGGGCTCTGGGCGGTTCTGCTGGCAGAGGAGCAGCAGTTCAGGGCGTGTGGCGGCAGGTGGGATGGATATCCCACGGTGCTCCAGCCACCTGACGAGGTTCGCTTTCTTGGTCGCCATGGTAGGGCATCGACTCTCCTCAGTCAGTTGGCTGTGATATGGTGCATTATCCAGCATCAGTACTGATGGCTCGGGCAGTGACGGCAGGAGGTGCCTCGTTAGCCAGCGGAGGAACAGCTCACCGTTCATCTCACCATGGTAATTGCCATGGGTGCTCTTGGCCGTGTAGCACAGGTACGAGCCGTCAACGAAGCCATTGGTCGTGCCAGCTGCGACCACCACGAATCGCTCCCCTTCTCCGGGCGGCACCTGACGACTGTAGGTGGAGCTGGTGGCAGCCTGTGTAGTGTCCACCCACTCCCTGTTGTGGCCCATTCTGGTGGTGAATCAGGTTTCGTCAACATACACCACCTGCCTTCCCTCCTTCCGGTGGCGCTGTAGAGCCCTGAGAGCGGCAATCCGGCGGCACACGACATCCAGTGATTCCCTCCTTACATACATTTTCCGCTGCGATATCTTGTATCGGACTCCCATGGTATGCAAGAGCCGCCAAACTGTCATCTCTGATGTACCCTCCAGGATAATTTCAGCCGTTTTTAAGTCCTTCACCAGGGCACCGACCGTGAAATGTAGCTTGTCGGCAAACTTGCGGTGAGCATAGCGGCGAATGGCGCTGACAGTGAAGTCATCATAAACGGCCGATGCTGGTGGTGGTGGCTGTGTCGAAGGGGGGGACGTGGTGGCATGGTGGACAATGTTCCTCACTCCCACCGCTGTCATACCCATGGTGTGAGCAACGCGGTCGTAAGGCCTGTGTGCAAAATACTGCATGTTATTAAACATAATTATTTGTATTTGTTCCCTCCTGTTTAAGTCATGAGGTAGCTATGTAATGCAATATATGTTGCATTGAATTATTAACTATTATGTATGAATGATTTACATATATTTATTAAATGTGTACATATTGTGCACAATAGAAAACGAGGTAAATTATATAGAGCATGTTTTGTTGCACAGGAAGACCTATTACCATCAACATCATCCCAATAAATGATCTGTGAGTCTATTATAGACGTTATCAAATGATGGGTGATGTGGTGGAAAGGGGTATTGGGGTGTAACACTGACCCACAACCTTATCATCAGTGTTCCCACATGCGGAGACAATGAGGCAATTGATACAGTGATGTATAAGTATGTAGTCTTTGTATTGCAGGAGTGCCTCATATGGCTACCAGCTGGTGGGCTGGGTCTCCTTCATTTTATGACTCTCAGACAGATGGGAGGATGGTTTTTCAATGGAGCGTAGTAACTATACATAATAGGCCAAAGTATGTGCTTACCTATTCACACTTATGTATGTCCTTCCGCGGGTCTTCTCACTTCTATACAGAGTCACAAGCCGCAGCACAAACGCAGTCCTGCAGCCACGGGGACAATGAAGTAACATGCTGGTCATTGTTGGTACGGTAGCAGGCGTTCCTCGGGCTTGAATAATCATTCACCTGTCGGTGTTTACGTCATTGCCTCGTAAACCACAGCTGATTGGGCAGTGGGGAGGTGTACCAGTGGAGTGTTGGTGGGGCTGGAGGTGGGACCACCATCCTCATTCGAATGTGTGAACGCTATATGCCAGGATTTGGCTTCAGAATCATCATTAATCAAGAGTAAACTCATAATTAACCACAGATAGCGATCTACTATACAACGCGTGCATTAGGTAGGGGTGTGCAACACTCTGTGCTAAGATATCAGATGAATCCAACAAATGGTTTAGGAGATAATTGAGAATAACAGTGTATGACGGCCTCCGATATGCATTAGTAGTTAATTAAATACATATACAGTAAATTATACACATAATATACAATATACTGTACATCTATACAATATAAACAACACGTTTACTATAACGATGGGAGTGGGTGGGCGAGGGTGAGTAATGAGGGAGGCGGGGGAGAGGGATGAGGGAGGCGAGGAGGGGGTAACAGGAAGACTGTATTGGGGGGTTGGTGGGGCTGGAGGGGGGACCACCTCCCTCATTCGAATGTGTGGACGCTAAATGCCAGGATTTGGCTTCAGAATCAACATTAATCAAGAGTAAACTCATAATTAATCACAGATAGCGATCTACTATACAACGCGTGCATTAGGTAGGGGTGTGCAACACGCTGTGCTAAGATATCAGATGAATCCAACAAATGGTTTAAGAGATAATTGAGAATAACAGTGTAAGACGGCCTCTGATATGCATAGTAGTTGTCCCTCGATTTTCCTGAAAAATCATGCTCTTGCACTCCAACACAGAGTACAATAATAGCCTTTCACATGGACAACACATCAGCCGTGTCCTGTATCAACAGGCAGGGCCCAACGAAATCTCACACGCCCCTGAGATTGTCGGAGTTAATATTTTTCCTTACTCTTCATTACCATATCACAATTCAAGCAGTTTACCTACCAAGCAAGGCGAATCTGTAGGCGGACACCTTATCTCGAGAGAAGGGTACCCTAGTCGAATAGACAATCATTCACACAATATTCCACAACTTGATAAGGCCATTCCATCCACAGGTAAATCTCGTTAATTCACACCAATCGACAAAATTCCTCCAGCTTCTGACATTCTGGCACGAGATCCAAGTGAGCGGAACAGATGCATTCTCAGAGATTTGGAACAAGTGGTTATCGATATACCTCTTTCCTCCTCCGGACACACACGAATATCCAAAGTTTTGCAACATCTCCGCTTAATTCAGGGTCAAGGGTGCCTTATAACGCCAGTCTGGTCAACACATGTGTAGTTCATTCATCTGTCTTTCGAATGTCCCATTCCAATACCATTTCCAACGTCTTGTTTCCACTTAGAGCGGATTAGCAACCTACAGACTGGTCTACATTTAGCTTTATGGATATTTTCAAAGTCAAATGGCGGAGCTCTTATGATTAAGCTGTTCACGACAAATTAACCAAACAGTTTACGCCTTCCACTATTAAACAGTAGGAATTACATCGGAAACAATTTACCACGTAGACTGTAGAGTCGGTCCAACACATAGCTTCAGTCAGACGACAGCGTGCTCCTGGTTTCAGGAAAAGACCCAATAAGTATTGCCGCTTCACTTTCCAAAGAACTAGAATCATGTAGTGAATGGCTAGTGGACAATAGACTATTTCTTCACCTGGGCAAGACGGAAGCCATCTTATGTGGAACAAAACGCAAACTGAAAGACATTGTGGGCTTCTCGGTCAACTGTAATGATATTCCTATAACAACAGTGTCACAAGTTAAATATCTCGGACTAAAACTGGACGCGAGTTTGTCAGGTGAAACAATTTTGGAATCTATCCTGAGTAAGTGTAGAGCACGTATAAAATACCTGTATAGACAGGTGGGATGGTTGGCCGCGGCGACCAAAAAGATCCTCTGCCAAGCGCTTGTTCAATGTCATTTTGACTATTCTGTGTCATCCTGGTACTCTGCATCATCTAAATCAGCACAGCACAAACTTCAGGTCACTCAAAATAAAATGGTTAGGTTCATGCTGAACCTAGGACCCAGATCACATGTTGGCCAGGAACAACTTCAGTCACTAGGTATGCTCAATGTCGCTGACAGGGCCAAACAAATCAGGCTCACTAATGCCTTCAAAATTTTCTATGACAGAGCTCCAGAGTACCTAAAGAATGATTTTGTTAAAGCAAATGAGAGGAGTGGACATAATACAAGAAACAGGATGTTTAATTTTAAGGTCCCGAGAATCCAAGGACAGGGTAAGCAAACATTCTTCTTCACCGCCATCAAAGACTGAAACGACCTACCCCAGCCAGTCCGTGAAAAGAGAACACTGTATTCCTTCAGACGTAGCCTGAAGGAACACCTGAACCGGACAGCTGCGAGAAGGGAGCACCAAGCTTATGTCTACTACTAAATGCGACATAAGAGATAGACAAACCAAACTGAAATTATTACTGATTACAGATTACTGATATTTACTATAGGATGTAAGGTATCTTAAAATAACCCCCTAGAAATACTTTCTCTAAAGTATCTATTTCTTTATCCTCCCCATTTTTCCCCAGCTAACCTAATCCCACAAGGACCCCAATGGAAATACGCCTAACGGCCTTATTGGGCTATCCTTAGTTGGAATTATGCAAGGCTGGTACATGTCATATTTGTAACAAACTATGTGGTACCAACTCTGTAAATTGCTAACTGAATAAATATTATTATTATTAAAGTACTTCAATTACTCTTTTGAAGACAAACAACTGTCAATTTACACACTATACAATCAATTCTCAGCCATTAAAGAATCGTTCTTTGATTCCACTGGCTTCCGACTTACCCCTCAACAAGTTCAAAGGAATTTTTCTTACAACTTGGTTTTAGTTACGAAATATTTTCAAAACCAAATGGCTAAATTCTTATGACCAAGCCGTTCACGACAAATTAACCAAACAATTTACACCTTCCATAATTAGACAGTATGAGTCACATTGGAAACAATTTACAACGTGGATTGTAGAATCCAACCAACAAAGTGCCTCAGTAAGTTTAATTTTAAAGTACTTAAATTACCTTTTCGAAGACAAACACCTATCAGTTAACACACTTCGCAATCACCTCTCAGCCATTAAAGAACCATTCTATGACCTTACTGGCCTTAGACTTCCACCTAAGTATGAAGGAGGTTTTATTACGGCTTGTTTTAAAATTACTAACTCCAGCGAGACAGGTTCTACCTCAGTGGTTTCTGGGCAAAGTGTTAAATCTATTAAGTACTAAACCTTACACGGTCAACCCCTCTTATGACAAGTTATTATCTAAATGTGTTTTCTTAATTTCGTTAGCAACAACACATAGAGTGTCCGAACTTGCGGCCATGGCTAGAGCTGCGAACTGCTTACAATTTAAAGATCTGAGTGCTGTTACCCTCACACCAACTCCTGATTTCATAGCCAAGAATGAAAGAGAAGATCATATATTCTCACCTTTTGATATAATGGCCCTCAAACAAAAGAATAAACATCAGGCACTAGGCCCAGTGTTGGCTTTGTATAAGTATGTACAACCAACTACACCCTATCATTTATGGATCTGTTCACATGGCAAATCAAGGTTATCTAAACGACAGCTTGCTTCAATTCTAGTGGACGTTATCAAAACAGCCGTCCGTCAACATTAACAAGGGCCCATGATGTGAGAAAGTGGGCCACGACAGTCAGATTTCTTAACAATTACGCTATCCAAGACATTAAGCAAACAAGAGTCTGGTCATCTCATCACACATTTTTATCCAAATATCTTTCAGTTCATTTGAAGAGACCCACTGTGCCATGCATAGCCATGAGATTTAGGCATAAGCATAACTGATCTCTGTTTATTGCAATAATGACATGTGAGGTTCACCAAGTACTGACTTACTTTTAGGAGTTTTGGACAAAACAGAGGGGGGGGGGGGGGGAGTGTGTTCCGAACTGGAGAACCTCTCACAAGTGTTGTTCAATGTTAATATTAGTAAGATTGATAATCTCTAAGGGTTAATTTCTAATACAGGATATTAGATTAATAAATACACAAAATTCTTTTTTTTGGTGAGTTTAATAAGTATGAATAGATTTTCCTTTTTACAAATCATTCTACAGTAGTACTATAATATGTACAATTCTTATGTGTTACAATATTTAGTGGTTCTTTTATTAAGTTTTACTGCATCCTTATCTTTATCTACCTTTCTATCGCTTCCTAAGGCTTACTTAGAAACCCTGCCTTTATACTTTACACTTTTTCTTAATTCTAGTTATTTAATTACAACAGTGCAAGCCGTTAGTTTTGGTTCTCTTCAGTCTTTGACGTTGAGCATGAGATGTCCCAACCACCGATCTTGGTATTCTTAGGCTCTCGCGTCATTGACGGAGAGAACCATTACTAAATTACGGGTTTGACAACCCGAAGGGAAGGAAGGAAAACTAACTATTTAATAATGGTTCCGTAGTCAATGACGTAAAGCGGCCCTCCCTCCTCCCTCTTCCCATGCACATGCGCAACTTTGTACTATGAAGGACGTATAAACCGAGCGTGAACAGCTGGGGGACGCGTGCAAGGTAAGGACTGTATAACGGCGCACTAGTTGATTTAGTAAGACAACATTCATAGTTTCTAATCTTTACTCATAAAAAATTTCTTTCTTTTTCTAATGGTTACCTTTTTTAATGACGTTCCCTAGGAACTAAGTAAAGGGTTTCACCCTAGGATGTACTTTTTATATATTTGGGTCGCGTTATGCTTTCTCCGGAACCATCACGGGGGTCTCCGGGGAGCCCTTATATATATAAGGCTCTCACGTCATTGACTACGGAACCATTACTAAATAGTTAGTTTTCCTTCCTTCCCTTCGGGTTGTCAAACCCGTATTCTTTCTTCTTATCAGTGTCCAAAGCTTTCTTTTCATTGGTAATTCTGGGTTCGTTCTTTTCCTCAATTTTGTTTTATCCTTATATTCCCTTACTGGTACACATTTGGATATAGCATTCTCCAGTTTGACTCTAATCTTCCTCCACATTCCTTCAGCATCTTCACCGTTCAAGTATTCCCCCCAGTCAATGTCCAAACACCTTCTCAGCATCTCATAATCTGCTCTATCATACATATATATTTTTTTTATTGCTTCTATTATCCCTCACTGTTTTAATATTGCAACTAAAACATATACAGGCATGGTCATTATGACCTATAGGGCTATCCACATTGACATGTTCTACTATATCCTCCTCATTGCTAAAAATCAAATCAAGTACACTCCCCTGCATCCCATCTCTATATCTTGTCATCTCTGTAATATGTTGCGTTAAAAAACAATCTCTCATTTTCTCTATAAACTTGTTTTCCAGGCTACACTGTCCCGCTGGAGTAGTACCGTACAATTTGCCCAGTTGATCCTTGGCAAATTGAAATCTCCAATCAAAATCTAATATTTGTTCTCTCTATTATCTATTTCCTCCATTGCTTTCAGTAGGTTATCATCCTCTTCCCTACTATTATTTGGGCTTCTATATATAGAGGCAATTAGAATTGACCCTCTTGCACATTTTACTTCAATACACAAATACTCACAATACTGCTGTCTCATATCCATCTCATTTACCTTGAGCTCTTTTCTTACATAAATAAACAGTCCTCTTCCAACCTCTGCTCTAATAGCATTCCTCTCATACAACTCGAAACCCTCCAAACTATACTCCACCAGTTCCCTTTCAATTCTAGCATTTTTTGGTCTTACTTCCTGTAAGGCTATGATATCAGGATTTTCCTCTTCATCCTGCAACCTACATAGTTATCAGTTCTCTTTTCTTGTCCTGGGTAAACACATCGACATTGCTAAACATAATCCTTAATCTTTCTACCATTCCTTCAGCAGCTACATCATCCCGCTCCTCCTGTCCGTGCCCTACTCCCCCCCCCCTCACACTACCGGTACTGTGTCTGCAGCTTCTTCTTCTCCTGTCTCTCCCCGAGACGCTTCCACCCTGCTCTCCACCTCTGCCACAACTTCTATCACATTCTCTTCCCTCCCAGATCTCCTTCTCCCTTCTATTCGTATAAACCACTTCTTCAATTTCCCGTCCCTCACTCTCCAGAAAAACTTCTTCTTATCCTCCTCACCCAACTTTCCATTTTCCTCATCAGCCTTTTCCTGTAGTTTCTTTATTTGTTTTCTTTGTTCTATGGTCAAATCCTTCTTTAATCTTATATGTTTCAGTTCTTCATTTGTGTTTAGTCTCCAAATAAATTTGTCACCGTCTCTGCCACTGCCCTGGTTTTAAACTGTACCCTTATAGGTCTCATCTCCCCCCCTTCTATATCTACCTATCCTACTGACTTCCTCCACCTGCCCATCCCATCCACATTCATCTACATCAACAGCTTTCATGACCTCCTTCACTTTCTCCATATCTCTCACTTTTCTCACTCCATTATCATTTATATGAGCCTCTATATCTCCATGCATGATCACACCTCTATCCCTGTCCATGGCCTCCCTCACGACAAGTATAGGGTTAAGAGTTAATATAAATAAAGATTTTACACAGTAGATTAGGGCTAGGGAATGTAGAAAAAAGTGGTGCATACCCATGCGAAGTATGCAGAGAAGGGGTGAGCGTGAACTCAAATACAGTGTAGCGTCTGTCGCAGCTGGGTACGTCACGGGAAGAAGCGTTGCGCTAGAATAAGGGACCTCTATTAAGGAAAAAGTCCAAAATTGAGAAATTTGTATGCATAGTGTGCAAAGGTGCTCCGCTTGCATTCAATGACCGGCTCGAGAGTGTTAACTTTCGCAATGGAGATGGTGGACACGTTTTGCTATTTGGGTGATACCATCCCTACCGGTGGTGGGGCTGAGGCCGCCACTATTGCCAGAATAATATGCAGCTGGGAAAAGTTTACAGAACTTTTGCCATTACTCACCATGAGAAGACTCCCTCTCCCCTTGAAGGGAAAGGTGTATATATGGCCTGTCAAAGCGGATGATATCAACAGAATGGAACACAATGAAATGAGAATGGCGAGATGGATGTGTGGTGCCAAACTGCAAGATAGGATATCAAGTACAAAGTAGTACAGAGGAAATCAAGCAACAACAGGTCTAGTGACCCTTCTAGGCTGCTTGTCCTCCAAAACACTGAGGATCAAGTGTCCAAACAGTGGTTTAGAGTGGGTAAGGGAACATTGGAAAGGGAACTACTGCCCTGGAACTAATGTCCGTGGCAGGACTAGGAAGTTAGTAGGGGACATATGGGTTAGTAACTGAGGGGAGGATAAAATAAAGTTATTCATTTACACACGCAGTCAGTCGCGGGTTTGATGCGAGATATTTGTCTAGGCGGAGTTTAAATGAATCAACGGTGCTGCAGTCTATAATGTCTCGGGGAAGCCCATTCCACAAGTTGACAACTCGATTGAAGAAGAAATTCTTAGATTCGTGTGAGTTAAAAGATTTACCAATAATTTTGCAACCGTTTCCCCGCGTGTAATTAGATTGGTCGATAGTGAAGTACTTACTACAGTTCATATTGTCGATGCCTTTGATGATTTTGAACACTTGAATTAAGTCACCTCTTAATCTGCGCTGGGTTAAAGGAAATAGATTTAATTCTCTAAGACGCTCTTCGTATGGTTTGTTCTTTAGGCTAGGTATCATTTTGGTAACTCTACGTTGAACTCGTTCTAGCTTGTTTATGTCTTTTGGTAATAAGGGCACCAGCATTGAACGCAGTATTCCAGAAGAGGGCGGACTAAGGAATTGTAAAGGGTTAGGATAACGTCTTTGGATTTATGCTCAAATGACCTGCCTATAAAGCCAATTATTTTGTTTGCCTTCTTAACAACTTCTGAACATTGTTGACTCGGTTTTAGGTTACTCGATATTGTTACTCCCAGATCGGTTTCTCTGTTTACATTCTTAAGCGGAGTGCCATTCATCGAATAGTTTGCTTTCTCATTTAGGTATCCGATATGTAGTACTTTACATTTATCCGCATTGAAACTCATTTGCCAAATTTGGGCCCAACATGACAATTTATCTAGATTGTGTTGCATATCGTCAACTTGTTCTTTTGAGAGTACGCTATTTGCAATTTTTGTATCGTCAGCAAATTTTGAGATTGTACAGGTGAGACCCTCATCTATGTCGTTGATGTAAATTAGAAAGAGAATTGGTCCTAGTACCGATCCCTGGGGTACCCCGCTACTTACATTGGTCCATTTAGATGCCTTACCGTTTATGACTACTCTTTGCTTTCTGTTGCTGAGCCAATTTTCTATCCATTTCAACACACCGTCTTGTATTCCATGCGCTTTTAGTTTTAGCAGTAAACGTTTGTGGGGAACTTTGTCAAAGGCCTTTTGAAAATCAAGGTATATAATATCTACAGCTTTATTCTCATCGTAGAGGTTGAGGATATCGTGGAAGAAGTCTAAGAGGTTTGTTAAACAGGAACGTTTTTTACAAAAGCCGTGTTGAGTATCTTTAAGTATGTTATTTTCCTCTAAGTGATTTACGAGTCTGTCTCTTATGACCGTTTCTAGCATTTTACATACAACTGAAGTTAAGCTAATTGGACGATAGTTACTGGGTAGGGATTTGCTGCCTTTTTTGAATATCGGTGTTACGTTGGCTATCTTCCACTGATCAGGCATAGTTCCAGACTGCAAGGATTTATTGAATAGTAATGTCAGTGGTTTGGAGAGCTCATCCTTAGCTTCCTTTAGAACTCTAGGCGAGATTGTATCAGGTCCAGGCGCTTTATTTACCTTGAGTTTATCTAAACAATTCAATACTTCTCTCTCTGTAACGGTGATATTGCTTAGAACATCTGAATTATCAATCTGAATCGGCGATGGTGTAGGGATATCACTGAGGTCTTCTGTTGTAAAAACTGATGCAAAGAAGGTATTGAGGGCATTACTCATTTGTACTTCGTCTTTGGTGTATTCTCCATTTTCATCGACTAACGGTCCAACAGTTGAAGTAACTACTTTTTTCTTTCGGATATAACTATAGAATTCTTTCGGGTTTGTTTTACTTTGATTCGCAATATGTAACTCTAGGGTCTTTTTACTTTGCTTAATTAACTTTTTGGCTTTGCGTTGTAGCTCTACAAATTTCACCCGTTCTTCGTCATTTTGTGAGGATTTTAATCTATCATTAGCAAATTATTTAGCAAGCAGGCAGTTTGAAATATCTTTATTCCACCATGTACAGCAAGTAAAGAACTATGGAGAAGGTTAGGTATCAAGAGTATCAGTGATGAGATGCGTACTATAGTCCATCTACGCCTGTTCTACTGCTGTCCGCAATAAGGAGGAAGCATTCAAACGGTACCGACGCCTTAAAACTCAAGACTCTCATTCTTCATATGTTTCTGCCCGGAATCAAGCCAAATCTGTTCTTCGACTTGCCAAACACTCTTTCATCAATAATAAATGCACTGAACTATCCAACTCTAGCTCTTCCCAAGCTTTCTGGCATCTAGCCAAAAACCTCTCCAACAATTTCTCTTCCTCGTCTTTCCCTCCCCTTTCCCACTCTGATGGCACAACCATCACTTCTTCCTCTGACAAAGCTAAACTCTTCGCTCAAACTTTTGCTAGAAACTCCACCTTGGATGATTCCGGTTCTATTCCTCCCTCTCCGCCCTCCTCTCTCTTACTTATGCCTAATATCCTAATCTCTTCTAAAGATGTACTTTCTACCCTCTCTGGGCTTAACACTAATAAGGCGTACGGTCCGGACGGTGTTCCTCCTGTTGTTCTCAAAAACTGTGCTTCCGTGCTGACTCCCTGCCTAGGCAAACTCTTTCGTCTCTGTCTATCCTCTAACGTCTTCCCTTCATGCTGGAAGTTTGCTCACATTCAACCTGTCCCAAAGAAGGGTGACCGCTCTCAACCCTCCAACTATCGTCCAATTGCTCTTATCTCTTGTCTTTCTAAAGTTTTTGAAACTATTCTTGCTTCCAAATTTCTTAAGCATTTCTCTTCTCATAATCTGCTCTCAGATCGCCAGTATGGCTTCCTTAAGGGTCGCTCTACTGGTGATCTTCTTTCATATCTTACTAACTCTTGGTCATCCTCCTTTCGGGACTTCGGTGAGACTTTTTCTATTGCACTAGACATATCGAAAGCCTTCGATAGAGTCTGGCATAAATCTTTAATTTCTAAACTACCCTCCTTCGGTTTCTATCCCTCCATCTGTGCCTTTGTCTCTAATTTCCTTTCCGGCCGTTCCATAGCTGCGGTTGTGGACGGCCATTGTTCACTTCCTCACCCTATAAACTCCGGTGTTCCTCAGGGCTCTGTCCTATCTCCTATTCTCTTTCTAATTTTTATAAATGATCTCCTTAACTGTACCTTAATTCCCATCCATTCATACGCAGACGACTCAACCTTACACTACTCCATTAGTTTTTCAGAACGCCCCAGCCAGCAATCCCTCAACGACAAACGTAATGAAGACATAGAACTCTTAAATTCTGATCTAAATACTATTTCCAATTGGGGCAGAGAAAACCTTGTTAACTTTAATGCTTCCAAAACCCAATTTCTCCATCTATCTACCCGTCAGGATCTCCCAGCGGACTATCCCTTATTCTTCAACAATACAATAATCAACCCTTCATCTTCTCTCAATATTCTTGGTGTCTCTTTTTCTTCTGCTCTCATTTGGAAGGACCATATTACCAGTCTTGCTAAGGCAGCCTCCCAGAAGCTGGGTGTGCTCAACCGCCTTAGGGGGTTCTTTTCCCCTGCACAGCTTCTTGCTCTGTACAGGGGCATAGTGCGCCCTTGTATTGAGTATTGTTCACATGTGTGGGGAGGTTCCTCTCGCACCGCTCTCCTAGACAAAGTTGAAAGGAAGGCCTTTCGTATCATTAACTCCCGTCCACTCACCAACTCTCTGCAATCTCTCTCTCTCCGCCGCAATGTTGCATCTCTCTCGCTATTCTATCGCTACTATAATAATCAGTGTTCCTCAGAGCTATCCCAGTGCATACCACCTCCTTTACGTAGGGCACGTGGTACCCGTTTTGCAACTCAATCCCACCCCTACTCTGTGCAACTCTCCAACCCAAGAGTGAAACGTTACTCTCAAACTTTCTTCTACTCAACATCTGAGCTCTGGAACTCTCTCCCAGAATCAGTCTTTCCCTCTTCCTATGACTTAAATTGCTTCAAACTCCGTGTGTCCAGGCATTTTGGCTCGAACGTCCCTTGATTTTGGCCCTGTCACTCTTTCAACTATGGGGGAGGCACTCGCTATAGGCAGTTATGCCTTTTGCCTCCCTCAATCACATAGAAAAAAAAAAAAAAAAAAAAAAAAATTCACTATAAATAATGTAGGCCAGAAATCGTGACCTGTGGTTACTGTAACTCAAAAAGGGTTAGAGCAAATGGGATGTAATTTTTCACACTTTTTCCCTGGCTGACTCTCCCCAAAAGTTAAAATATGAGCTTGATTACTCCAGTCGTTTTTGAGTTATCGAGGATAGTGGTCAAGACTGTTGGTCTAATTATAATGAATAGACTATAGCAGGCTTAATTGGATGGTTTGGAGATGTGGAGAGGATGGATGAACAAAGGTGGGTGAAAAGATGCAAGTCCATGAATGTGGAGGGAGCTGCACCGAGGGGCGGACCAAGAAAGACGTGGGATCGGACTTTGCGGTCTGATCTTAAATCAAAGAACCTGACAAGTGAGGCAGCTCTTAACAGGATTGCCTTGAACGTGAGACCGGAACCGCGCTTAGTGTGGAGCATTCCGTCTTTAAATTTGTGTATGTATATAAAGAAACTACAATTTAACGCCTTACGAGCGGGCCCGTCAGTAACTTCTACTACCCGCCAAGCGGGTGGTTTTACCCTAAACGACCTTGTTTCCGTGCTCTTTTTCATGCATAAACAAGAGCCAGAGCATAATACAATTATGTATCCCTGAAAGGGCGTCAATTGAGCTTTCGAATGACACCAGAACCATCCTTCTACGACCACGCGTTCTCTTGCAACGATCGTGCAAGACGAAGGGAAAATCCCTAAAATACGGTAATTTCCTTACATAATTCCCTGTGTAGCGAGGTAGTAAGTGTGTACTCACCTAATTGTACTCACCTAATTGTAGTATACAGGATTTGAGCCTAAGCTCGTGTTGTCCTGTCTCTCTCTCTACATTTATCCAATTTTGCTTTAAAAGTTTGGATATTTCTTGCTCCCACCACCTCCCCATCCAACTTATTCCAACACTCAATGCTTCTATACGGGAAGCTGAACTTTCTTACATCAGACTTACATATAACTTTCCTCAACTTACAATCATGACCCCTGGTTCTTCCCTCGTCCCTCACCACAAAATCTCCCTTGTCGATCTTCTCAAAACCTTTCACACACTTAAACATCATGATCATGTCACCTCTCTCTCTCCTCTCCCTCAGCGTTGGCAGCTTTAGCCTCTCCAATCTCTCCTCATAAGGCAGGTCTCTAAGGCTAGCTATTATCTTAGTGGCAACTCTCTGAACTCTTTCCAGTTTTTTATTATGTTTTATAAGGTGTGGAGACCACACCACTGCTGCATACTCCAGTCTTGGTCGTATTATTGTCCCTATTATTTTTGCTAACATCTCTTCATCTAAATAATTCAGAGCTATTCTCATGTTAGTCAACACTGCATAGGTTTCACCAGTTATTTTATTTATATGCTGTTCAGGTGACAAGCTGTCTGCCACAACTACCCCTAGGTCTTTTGCTTTCACAGCTTTACTAATTATTTCATCTCCTATTTTATATCCCCAAGAAGGTCTATATTTACTTTTTCCCATCTCAAGAACCTGACACTTACTCGTGTTGAATTCCATTTTCCAAGTTTGACTCCACTCATATAACTTATCTAGGTCTCTCTGTAATTCTTCACAACTACTCCTACTTGTAATATGCTTCATTAATTTTGCATCATCAGCAAACATAGATATATGAGCCTATTCCCACTTGAAGGTCGTTGATGAAAACCAAAAACATGATTGGGGCCAACACCGATCCTTGAGGCACTCCGCTTTTTACCCTTTTCCACGAGGAGAACTTTCCTTTTATTACTGTTCGCATTTCCCTCCCAATTAAATAGTTTTCCATCCACTTTAATAATACTCCCTCAACCCGCCCCACAATCCTGAGCTTCCACAACAATCTCTTATGAGGCACCTTATCAAATGCCTTCTTGAAATCTAAGTAAATACAATCTACCCACCCCTCCCTCCCTTGTACAATGTCAATTACCCTATCATAGTAACTCAACAAATTTGTGGTACACGAATGACCTTTTCTGAACCCGAACTGCTTGCTTGAAATTATTTCCCTCTCCTCCAACATACCCATCCATCTTTTTCTAATAATCTTTTCACAAAGCTTGCATATAACACTCGTTAAGGATACCGGTCGATAATTTAGCGGGTCTTCTTTATTTCCACTTTTATATATTGGAGTTATATTGGCTTGTTTCCATTCTAAGGGAAGTTCCCCCTTGTTTAATGAGTGTTGAACAATATTAAAAATAGGTCTCACTAGTTGTTCAGAACATTCTCTTAATACCCATCCAGCAATGTTATCTGGGCCCATAGATTTTCTCACGTCCAATTCTTCCAACAATGATTTTAGTTCATCCTTGTTGACTTCTATCGACTCTAGTCCCTGTATCTCGTTCAATTCCACCACAGGTTCTACATAGTCATCCTCCTCCACAAACACGGATGTTAATGTATCATTCATAATTTCACACATACCCACTGTGTCTTCATATAATTGACCCTCTACCCTAAGCTTTGTTATTTTGTCCTTTATTTTTGTTTTGCCGTTGATATAACTATAGAACAGTTTGGGTTCTTTATTACATTTGTTTACTATATCTTTTTCAAAGTTCTTTTTCTCCTCTCTTATAGTCTTGACATAGTTGTTTCTAGCATTCTTATACTCATTCCATTTTTCCTCAGTGTGTCTCCTTCTCACTTTATTCCATGCAGAGTCCTTTTTGTTCTGGGCAATGTGACATCGCATGTTAAACCACTCTTTCTCCTTAGCCAGCTTTCTATCCTTAAATGTTGGTACATATTTATCTACCCCCTCCCTATAAATGTCTAGTAACATGGTGTATTTTACCTGAATATTCTGTTCTTGCTCAATAAATGACCAATCTATATTTGCAAAGTATCCTCGTAATGATTCATAATCCGCCTTACTATAATTTAGTCTATATTCCCTATGTTCCTCCTCTCTGCCTTCCAGAAATTCCACTGTCAATTCAAATTCAATCACAGCATGATCGCTTTTTCCCATGGGACTCAAATATGTTAGGTTCTTTATTTCTTGGGGGTCTTTGGTGAATAATAAGTCGAGTCTTGATGGTTCATCACCTCCTCTAAATCTTGTATTTTCCATAACGTGTTGTGTTAATAGATACCCCATTGTTAGTTCAAGAAATTTGCTACCCCAAGTATTTTCATTTGAACCCGCATCCAAACATTCCCAATCCACCTCCCCGCAATTAAAGTGTGTGTGTGTACGTGTGAGTGTGTACGTGTGAGTGTGTACGTGTGAGTGTGTACGTGTGTGTGTACGTGTACGTGTGTGTGTACGTGTGTGTGTGTGTGTGTGTGTGTGTGTGTGTGTGTGTGTGGGTGTGTGTGTGTGTGTGTGTGTGTGTGTGTGTGTGTGTGTGTGTGTGTGTGTGTGTGTGTGTGTGTGTGTGTGTGTGTGTGTGTAGATGTCAGTAGTCGCGCGGGACCCGTGCCGAGCGGTCATGAGCCGGCCTACGCTCCTCTCATCGCCCGTCTCTCTCTCTCTCTCTCTGAGCCATTATTGCTCAAAAATTGCACACAGACTTAAGTCGGGCCCCGCCACATAGTCCTTGGTTCTCTAGCCCGACTTAAGTCCACCCCCGCTAGACAAGGGTTAAGAAAAATATTCAATTGAAACTAGTTATATGATGATAATATTGCATACTGAACAATATTAATCAATAAAATATGCAAACAGATTTGTAATTTGACAAGATATTAATAATACTGTAGTACAAAAATTACGGCACTAACAAGTGGAGTTACTAGTGTATATATTGAAATTCTCACCTACCACTTAAAACTATTGCGTACGGTACAAATTTTCTTACCCTGAATGAAGACCTTGGGACATCAACCACTGTCCCGCTGAGAGGGGTGGCACGAGGGAGATGACGCCCCTCCAGCGGAACAATGCCAAAGACCTCTTCCAGCTTGATGTTGTCACATATCATAAACACCCAGCGCCGGGCACATGACAGGGTGCAGAACCTACTGAAGTCGTTCTGGTGCAGAATGTGCCACTGTCAACAACATAATAATAATAATAAAGTAAAAGTGCTGTTTCCACATTTTTGAAAGAAAAATGCATACTGTAGGCTTACCCAATTCTGCTGATTTGATTTTTTCTTTTCACAACTGACTATTAACCCAAGGGGTGCGACGTTCCTTCCGGAAGATAGCTGCCGACCATCACATGTTAATTATATAAATAAATAATGCACATATGGAGCATTAATATTGGTTAATATGGTAAATATATTTGTTTTTGTCAGAATTGATGCGGCGGCACTTTACAAAACATCATTGGCGCATTCCTCAGGTTAATGGCATTTTCAAAATATTTCAACATTTTGTTATGTTATTTTAACTGAGCAATGACTAGGAAAACTGTATACTCCTAGTAGATGGTGCATAAATCTATCAGTAAACTTAGGAATAATTATCAGCATAATATCATTGATCTTATGTCTTGATTTTTTAAATATTAATTTTGAAGTTGGTCGGTACATATTTTGAAAATGTAATTAATAGTAAGCAAAACAAAAATTACCTTAAAATTTAACTTGACTTTCATAAATATTAGATTTAATGCTTCTCTGATCTTTGAATGTGAATGGCAGATATAGCTGTAAATTGTGAAGAGCATTTATCTGTCAGTACAGTATATTCTGAATTCTGATCTAAATACTATCTCTAATTGAGGCAGAGAAAACCTTGTTACCTTTAATGCTTCCAAGACCCAATTTCTCCATCTATCTACCCATCAGGATCTCCCAGCGGACTATCCCTTATTCTTCAACAATACAAAAATCAACCCTTCATCTTCTTTCAATATTCTTGGTGTCTCTTTTTCTTCTGCTCTCATTTGGAAGGACCATATTACCAGTCTTGCTAAGGCAGCCTCCCAGAAGCTGGGTGTGCTCAACCGCCTTAGGGGGTTCTTTTCCCCTGCACAGCTTCTTGCTCTGTACAAGGGCATAGTGCGTCCTTGTATTGAGTATTGTTCACATGTGTGGGGAGGTTCCTCTCACACCGCTCTCCTAGACAAAGTTGAAAGGAAGGCCTTTCGTATCATTAACTCCCGTCCACTCACCAACTCTCTGCAATCTCTCTCTCTCCGCCGCAATGTTGCAGCTCTCTCGCTATTCTATCGCTACTATAATAATCAGTGTTCCTCAGAGCTTTCCCAGTGCATACCACCTCCTTTACGTAGGGCACGTGGTACCCGTCTAGCAACTCAATCCCACCCCTACTCTGTGCAACTCTCCAACCCAAGAGTGAAATGTTACTCTCAAACTTTCTTCTACTCAACAGCTGAGCTCTGGAACTCTCTCCCAGAATCAGTCTTTCCCTCTTCCTATGACTTAAATTGCTTCAAACTCCGTGTGTCCAGGTATTTTGGCTCGAACGGCCCTTGATTTTGGTCCTGTCACTCTTTCAACTATGGGGGAGGCACTCGCTATAGGCAGTTCTGCCTTTTGCCTCCCTCAATCACATAAAAAAAAAAAAAAATTTAAAAAAAAAAAAAAAAAAAATACTACTAAAACTGAGTTTGGTGAAATTTGAATTTCAAAAATCTGTAATAATTTCATTTTGACCCTGAACTTTTATCTTGACCTTTCAGCAGGAATATATATTTATATTTCATGATAATTTTATTAACAAATCAAGGACACAAGTTTACTTTCGTGAACAATTATTTTTTATTTTTCCGGGAACTATAAAAGTATACAGTAAACCCTCGATATTTCGGACACTTTTTACTCAGAAACCCGCACTTCTCAGAATGGCATCGGACTCTCGGAAATGTCCCTGTATATCTCGGAAATTTCCGAGTTGGACGGGATTTGTGTCTGGTTTACAATGTTCTCTCAATCGGTTTTAAGTGATTTTAGGATGAATTGAAGCCTGTGCCTTTTAATTATTGTGTTAATATTAATTACTATGTACTGTACGGTCCCTGAAAACATAATAAGTCGTATTTGTCATTAATATGATGAATTTCACATGTAAAAAAAGGCGATCTCAATTTTCTCTGGTGACGCGGACTTTCCTCTTGTAATTCAGACTTTTCCCTCTCTTAAGTCGGACATAAGTCGGTCTTCGGACATCTCGGAAAATCGGGCTTCTCGGAAGTGGTCTCCCCCCATTTAGTCCGATATAGCGAGGGTTTACTGTACTGTAGTTGGAATTGACCTCTACCTTTATATTAACATTTATTTAGTGTGAACAATTACTATTGTAATTTGCATGTAAAGGCCAACCATCTAGGCAAATTTTGTGAAATTTGAATTAATATTAAAAAAAGTGAATGTATTAACCTTAAATTTTGACCTTGGCCTGTGAGCTTGACCTTTAACCTCTCCGCTGCACAGGTGGGGTAGTGGCCATCTCTCCCTGTGCGGAGGTATTTAGACAGTTTCCTTCACTCAAATTGTCATCGTACCATAAATATCATTAATACTTTTCCATATGCGCCTATTTTACGTTGATTATGAAGATATTAACCTGTTACAACAATAAAACAAGTGGAAACAGCGTTTGGCTGGTCAAAATCGGCAAATGAGAGCGGGAGTTACTAGTCATCGAGTGCCAGCCAGCCTGCCAACATCCACCCCTCACGACGTCTGGAGAGACACTGTCGTGTAGTTCTCTCTCTCTCTCTCTTTCATTCACTTGGTAGCACATACAAGCACACCCTGCTTATGACTCGCTATTGATAGCATGAAAATATACCGACGAAATAAGGGAATAACAAGAGAGAATATGTGATAATTGAAGGGGGGAAGGAGGCGATGTAGAGGAGTGATATTTGGCATGGCCAAGGGGCAATAATAAAAAAAAAAAAAAAATCAATTGATACTGGGCTGGTTTAAATTTTTTTTTTTTTAGGCCTGGGATTATATAAGGAGTTCCGCAGCGCACCGGTGGGGACTCATATTAGTGGATCCGCACTTGCCGGGTTAAAGGTGAATTACACAAAGATGATAAAAAAGTGAGAAGTTATCTAGCAGAACGTTAAATTCTCTAGTAATACACCATTATCGAGAATATCCTTAAATTTGCCCCTAACATATCAAATAAATCGGGCCAAGTTAAAGGAAAATTTCTGTTGCCTGACAATTATTGGATTCTGTGACATCACAATACTGGAAGGCGCAAAATTTGCAACAGTCAACTATCAGACACCGCCAGATATAAAAAATTTGAATATTTGTTTTCTTTACTGACGTAAATTTACTTTCTTATACAGTACACAAACCTGAGCATCCTTTATATGTTTTGATGCATACAAAATATACATCTTACTAGGTACACTATGCAGCTTATGCAATTCACCTTTAAGTAAAATATAGTTTTGTGTTATTTCTTTACCTCTGCAAACACTTTCTGGATATATCTATTATGCTTGGTGAAAATCCATAATTCCATAGGTCAGTTTAGGAGAAATTGAAATAAATCTGTTTTTGACCTTTTTCCTTGACCCTTGACTTTGAAATTTGAAATTATATATATATATATATATTGTAAGGGAGCAGCGTGGTAGCAGAGACGGAGGGAGGAGAGAGACAGGCGACCCACCTTAATCTACACCGATAGCGGCTGGTGTCCAGTGTCACAAGCACCACCCGTGGGAGTCTATGCACGTGGTGTGTAGGCCTGGGACCCCTTCACCCACCTACACACGTGGGGCATGTAGGCGTGGGAAGATCTACATTTCCCACGACAGGAGGCCTTTATCTGACATTCCGTGTGACTCTGCTGTATAGACTAGTGTGACACCAGGTTCTTGCCGAAAATAGAGCTTGAGAAGAGATGTGTATAGGGAGGGAAGAGTTGAGAGTTAGTAGCTGTTGGAGAGCCCGACAAGGCAGAGGTGGGAGAAGCGCGGAGAGCCCGACGAGGCAGAGGTGGGAGAAGTGCTCCTGTTCACGCTGGTCTGGGTACACCCCTGGTCTGCTGGTTTGTGCGTTAAGACAAGTAGGTAGTGCACTGTTTTGTCCTTTGAAGGGGAGATGAGACAGCATTAGTGTATTATTGTGTATGTGTAACGAGCCCTAGTGTTGTGAGGAGCTCTGAGTTTCATATGGTGTTGTGTGGTGTTTAACGAACACTGATTAGTGTTCTAGAGTGCACACGTTCTCCTAGCGTGTTAACTGGTGATACTACATGGTATCATATATTGGTCTGTGATTGAGTGATTCAGTTTGCTGTTCAGTGTGCTAGGTGTTGATTAACTGTTCTTCAAATGTTCTTTTTGTGTAGTGTTCATTCCTTGTAACGAGTGCATTTACTCGAGGCCTTCACTCGGTGCTTAGCCCATTACCATTCTTTGCCGTGGTTAACTGAATCATCATGCTTATCAACCTGTTCGTTTTCCCTAGTTAATAGTACAGTAATTATAATTAATACGAAAATTAGAAGTGTTTAATATCATCCTTCTTCATTTATTTGTGATTATCTGAGACATTAACCCTTTTGGCCTTCTGAAACGCAACAGCATGCTAGTTGCCCTTGCTTGAATTTTAATCTCTTGGGTTCAGCATTGTAGGATCGTAACAAGAATTTGGCGACCTTGCTTAGGATTTAACGAACTTGTACCCACACTAGGGACCTGTCTTTTTGTTCACCGGGAATCGAACTTAAGCATTTTTAAAATCTGTGTATTTTTGTTTTTCACTGGAATCACACTCAGACGATTTATTGGTGTACTGTATTGCTACTCATCTCTCGTTTCTGGTACATGACCTCGATTTTGTTTTTGCTTTAATCGGATCAATTAAACCAGGCCAAGATGTTTCTTATGAGCGATGAGGACATAGAAGGGTTTCTTCGCTCAGATCCCACTTATGAAAATGTCTCTAGTCTGTCTAAGCAGGAGCTTAAACTAGTGGCGGACAAGTTGGATATTGATAACGCAATCTCTGACACTAAGGCGGAGTTATTGGAATAGGTGTTAGAGAGATTGGGGCTAGTTTCCACCACCAGGGATGGGTTAGGAGCCACAAGGGATGGGTTAGTTGCAGATGGGGTGCAAACTGTGACAGACACACAACAATCACAATCGGTACAGAACACAGACAACCCGGTAGAGTTGCTCAGAATGCAACTGGAGTTAGCCAAACTTCAAATAGAACAAGCAAAACAACAAACAGAACAGGCGAGACTTCAAGTAGAACAGGGAACACAACTAACAGAACAGGAAAAACAACGGACAGAACGGGCGAGACTTCAAGTAGAACAGGCGAGGCTGAAACTGGAGGAGAGGAAACTCGAGTGTGATAACGGGACTGGCGAGACACGGCACGTGCCAGGGGGCGGCAAAGTGTTTGATGTCACTAAACACGTTCGCATGGTGCCGACGTTTAACGAGGCAGATCCAACTGGGTATTTTTTGGCTTTTGAGAAAGTCGCGAGTAACATGGACTGGCCTGGGGATAAATGGGCTCTTTTATTGCAAAGTGGGTTAAAGGGAAAGGCTCTTAACGTGTCTCAAAGTGGCGATTATGAGACTGTAAAAGGGACCATTCTACGTGCCTACGAATTAGTGCCTGAAGCTTACCGCTTGCTGTTTAGGAATCACTATAAACCTGGTCATTTGACACATGTAGAGTTCATGTATGAGAAGAAAAAGGAACTAAACAGGTGGCTGCGTTCTCGGGATATTCAGGGTAACTATGAGAACATTTTTGAGCTCTTTCTTTTGGAGGATTTCTGTAGAACAATACACAGAGACATAGCTTCACATATCCTAGAGGACCTAGAGAAAGGTACCCTGAATCCCGAGAAGGCTGCCACACTCGCTGATCTATCTATCTATCTATTGCCTGACGCCGTGATCCCCGAAGGGGTGGCCACGAACGAACCGCCCCCATGCACCTCTGTCCCCAGTCAGTCGACGCCCCTCCCCCCAACCAGCACCGCCTTCGTTCATGTAGTTCCTCACTCCATCCTTCCACCTCCTATTCGGTCTCGCACTCACACTCGCTGATGAATATGTCTTAACTCGCAAAGTAGATCCGGACAGTAGAGCGGGCGGAAGTAGAGGGAGCAGCTACCACCACCACCCCGAGTCACCAAGGTCACCGACCCCTGTCAATGCTGCCACCCAGGCGCCGAAAATTTCACCTCAAAAGTGGAATGAAAAGCCATGGCAGCCCCCTGCTTCTCTTACCGGTGGCGGAAGTAAGAGGGAGGTAGCGTGCTCCTACTGTGATAAAGCTGGTCACGTGGAACATGATTGTTTCCTTAAACTGAGGCGTAAGGGCGCGTGGGAGAGGCCTACGGCAGATGTCAGTAAAGCTGAGTACATGAGGGACTTTAAATCTGTATCTACGTTCTCCATTCTGGGAA
This sequence comes from Paralithodes platypus, assembly GCA_032716605.1. Classification (NCBI taxonomy): domain Eukaryota; kingdom Metazoa; phylum Arthropoda; class Malacostraca; order Decapoda; family Lithodidae; genus Paralithodes; species Paralithodes platypus. The sequence goes on along the minus strand of CM064483.1, from coordinate 15,748,611 downwards.
AAGTCGGTGTGAGTGAGGAAGAGGAGGAGAGAGAGAGCTGATGCACTTGCTTTCTTTGTGTCGTGTGGATCTGTTCGTAAGAATGATGAAGTTAAGCATGTGAAAATCTTGAGAGATACAGGTGCTGCACAAACGCTCATGAGGACGAAGGTGCTGGAGAAGTTTGTGCATGAGGGAAAAAGCATCCTCATTCATGGTGTGGGCGGTCAGCTGTCTGTGCCACTCGTGACTGTTGAGCTTAAGAGTGAGCTCGTAAATGGGAGGGTGACTGTTGGACTAGTGGATGAATTGCTAGTGCCAGGAATTGACCTCCTGTTGGGAAATGATTTAGCAGGGAAGAAGGTGAGTGTTTCTCCTATCATTGTTTTCAGGCCTACTGATTGTGCTGTAACCCGGCCCATGTCTCATAGAAATAATGGGATGAATGTGGAAATGGAGAAAAAGAGTGGTGTTGCAAGTGTACCAGGTGCGCTAGATGGCCCTAATGAATGGGGACTAGGGAAATTGTTCTCGCTAGCAAAGAGTGATGTTGCAAGGGTGCAGTGTGTTTGAGGGCCCTGACGAGGTAGGCCTAGATGAATTATTCTCGCTAAATGATGGTGTGAGAAAGGATGATGGTGTCTCAGGTGAAAAGTATCTGCCCGGTGTGGGCCCATGTACTAACCACAAGGAGATAGAGCAGCCGAAAGTGAAGAAGGCTGCAGGAAATGATTCGATGTACGGTATAATCAATGAATTACCTATGCACAAAAATGATCCTCTTGATGATGTAGCAGAGGATGATAAGATGTTGGAGAGTGTCCCCCGGAATGCTTCAAGCCGGACAATGGGGATGGAATGTGACGTGGGCGTGGCGGATGTGGAGCCTGTCAAGCAGCGGCCGTGCCGAGTCAACCCCGAGAGAGCCAAGGTGACGCGCCAGGAGGTCGACGACGAGTTGCTACGAGACATCAGAGAGCCACGCCAGAGTGAATGCTCCTCCACTGTCACTCTCATAAATAAGCCAGGTGGGTCAGCAGGGTTTTGCATTGATGTTAAGAAAGTCAATGACATCACCAAGAGTGACACTTACCATTTGCCTAGACTTAAGGAATGTATTGAACATGTGGGGCGTGCCAAGTTCAAACTGGTTGGGGATGTAAGTGATTTGGGGACGGGGGCAGTCTTGTTGCTAGGTGATGATCGTAAGGTAAAGCATCCTGTGTCTGGTGACAGCCAGAATATCAACTTTGTTCATAATGCTTGCAAGGTGGAGTTTGTTCTTGCAGGAGTACCACCTCAATATCATCCATATTCCAGGGAAATGTAATGTCATTGCTGACCACCTGTCCCGCATGCAAAAAATGTTTATGAATGCTTAAATTTGTCGCCACAAATTTATTTTTAAGGGGGAGGGTGTAAGGGAGCAGCGTGGTAGCAGAGACGGAGGGAGGAGAGAGACAGGCGACCCACCTTAATCTACACCGATAGCGGCTGGTGTCCAGTGTCGCAAGCACCACCCGTGGGAGTCTATGCACGTGGTGTGTAGGCCTGGGACCCCTTCACCCACCTACACACGTGGGGCATGTAGGCGTGGGAAGATCTACATTTCCCACGACAGGAGGCCTTTATCTGACATTCCGTGTGACTCTGCTGTATAGACTAGTGTGACACCAGGTTCTTGCCGAAAATAGAGCTTGGGAAGAGATGTGTATAGGGAGGGAAGAGTTGAGAGTTAGTAGCTGTTGGAGAGCCCGACGAGGCAGAGGTGGGAGAAGCGCGGAGAGCCCGACGAGGAAGAGGTGGGAGAAGTGCTCCTGTTCACGCTGGTCTGGGTACACCCCTGGTCATGCGTGACGTGTTGTCTGCTGGTTTGTGCGTTAAGACAAGTAGGTAGTGCACTGTTTTGTCCTTTGAAGGGGAGATGAGACAGCATTAGTGTATTATTGTGTATGTGTAACGAGCCCTAGTGTTGTGAGGAGCTCTGAGTTTCATATGGTGTTGTGTGGTGTGTAACGAACACTGATTAGTGTTCTAGAGTGCACACGTTCTCCTAGCGTGTTAACTGGTGATACTACATGGTATCATATATTGGTCTGTGATTGAGTGTGATTCAGTTTGCTGTTCAGTGTGCTAGGTGTTGATTAACTGTTCTTCAAAATGTTCTTTTTGTGTAGTGTTCATTCCTTGTAACGAGTGCATTTACTCGAGGCCTTCACTCGGTGCTTAGCCCATTACCATTCTTTGCCGTGGTTAACTGAATCATCATGCTTATCAACCTGTTCGTTTTCCCTAGTTAATAGTAATTATAATTAATACGAAAATTAGAAGTGTTTAATATCATCTTTCTTCATTTATTTGTGATTATCTGAGACATTAACCCTTTTGGCCTTCTGAAACGCAACAGCATGCTAGTTGCCCTTGCTTGAATTTTAATCTCTTGGGTTCAGCATTGTAGGATCGTAACAATATATATACCTGTATATATATATATATATATATATATATATATATATATATATATATATATATATATATATATATATTACATATAGTATATAGTATATATATATATATATACGGTATATATATATATACTGTATATATATACAGTATACTAAATATCCACAGGGAGGGAAGGAAAATAAACACCGAGTCCCAAGCGCTTTCGTGTATTACATCTTCAGGTCTGTCCTCTGTCCCCTGAAGATGTAATACACGAAAGCGCTTGGGACTCCGTGTTTATTTTCCTTCCTTCCCTGTGGATATTTAGCACATTACAGTAGTCACGTATCTCACGCATTTCGATCCCACGGTACTATCCAATGGCTACCTGAATTATCATCCCACGGATGCAGAGCTAATGGAAGCTCTACAGGAGGCCAAACTTTATGCCATGGACGATGATTTCATGGGCTTTGGCGGCGACAGTGGGGTAACGGAGAACGAGAGTGGGGCCACGGAGGGTGGTAACTAACATCCGCCTCCCGTCTATCACCACATCCATCACAATAAGCACCTCATCAACTTTTCTAAGTTTTGTGTTTGTGTTTTACTTACCTATCTTTTCATTAAAGCAACTTACTATGGATTATTGGCATGTAAAGTGAAGGTCAATAGTCGCCCGACGATAGCTTCCAGTACTTATGTAATTTTCCCCATTACTTTAATACTCCGCATCCCACGAATTCCGGTCCCACGATACTATTTCGGTACCAATAAATCGTGAGATTCGTGACTCTACTTAAGTTCACGTGTTGCTGTGACTTTCTTGCATATATATATATTAGAGAGTAATCCATCTAAGAAGAAAGTGTGTGCATATTATATACAGTACTGTATATACAGGTACAGTATAGGCAAATAAGAGTAACCCACCTCACATCCCAGGTTAGGAGTATAATCAAAGCCAACATTAGTGATCATCTCCAAGGCGATGGAGTCCGGGATGCTGTAGTCCAGGGCGCTCATGAACAGATGTTGGAACAGCACATTCAGCGAGTACACTTGGTAATGGTCCTCAGCTGCAAATGGAAATGAAAGCACACCGTTATCCCCTTTATACCAGATACTAAGATACTAAATATACAGAATATATGAGGCATAATCCCAGTTTATAATTCTGGTTTAAAAACCTTACCTTTACAATCAGATTAATTAAAAGTTTTATTAACTCCTTCACTATGATACTCATATTAATCCTATTATTGGCTGACACTAGAGTGTGACTAGACCATATTATTCAGTTTTAGGATTGACCCGTTGGAGTCTGAAGGATAATTCAGCTAGTAGTTTAGAGCTCATACTTTGGTCAGATATTGAAAATAATTTTGTTTTGAGCTGCCAGCCAAAGTAGGGTAGTGTTGTACCTCTATTGGTCTCTACTGGTAACGAACTAGACCCGAGTTTAATCCCCAGTAGTGAGGGCTGGTATTTTTGTGAGACGACCGGTTCAGTATCCAACCCAGTTTGGCTACTAAAAATTAAAGTCAAATATTAGAGTTAAAAAATAACCTCAGTTACACTGGTGGCAAATGCGGTGGAATCGCTGAGGTTTGTGAAGTTAGAAAGTTCCGAATGAGGAGAGGCCTTAGGAGAATGACACTATTATGGTGTTGTTGTTGTTGTTGGGCCAGATGTTGCCAGTTCTCACCATACGAACGAGGGGTAGCTTGTACTGTATGTGTGTACATTCCCCGAGTGCTATGACGTCACCTCCCCACCCCCTCTCTGTTGGACTTATGTCAATTTGCTTGGACTTATTTCTCTTTGTTCGTTCAGAGTTATCGCTACCTAGATGATGAAGTGATGTAAGAAGAGCTAAAACTGTGGTCAGATATTGAATGTAAAAATTACTAGAGCTGCCAGCCTAATTTGGGTACAGTACCTTCATTGGGTTCGTGGTTAGACTATCAGTTTTGTAACTGATTAGTCCCGAGTTGAATCTCTAATAGTGAGGGCTGGGATTTTTGCGAAATGACCGGTTCAGTATCCAACACAGTTTGGCTACTAAAAATAAAAGAATGACACTTTAATTTTAAAATATCCTCCATTACAGTTGTGCACACATCTTAACCCCTCCAGTACCAGAGACGCACCTTTTGTGTCGGCAATGTATGTAACGCTAAAACCCAGAGCCGCATAGGGTGCGTCACGGTTAATTACTCCGATCCTATGGCACCTAGAGGGCTCAGATTTGTATGGAAACTGCGTAAGTATCCCACGCAACAATGCCAATGGTTAAAAACCTTCGAAGTCCAGCCGCGTGCGCGTGAGCACACAAAAACGTGTTTTTGCATGTTTTTGACTCCCCATTTCCCCCATGTTAATTCCGATTTTCGGGCGCCCCATAGGACCCCTTAACCTAAGAAGTGCGCATGAGGGGTATGAGACACCACACTCCTGTGCGGACGTATTTGAGCTGTTCCCATCACTAACATCGTTATTTTACCATAAATAGCATTAATACTTATCCATATGCGCCTATTATAGGTTGATTATAAAGGTATTAACCTGTTACAACAATAAAACAAGTGGAAACAGTGTTTGGATGGTCAAAATCGGCGATACAGGCCGGAAGTTACATAATGTATGGCTGAGGCAACCTCCCTGCCCTCCCCTTGTCTGGATAGACACTGTTACGCAATAGTCTCTCTCTCTCTCGCTCTTTCCCACGCTTGGTAACAGTGATGACAACGCCCTGCTACCAACTCACTAATGTTAGCACGAAAATAGACCACAGAATAAGGGAATAACAGGGAAAATAGGTGATAACTGAAGGAGGGGAGATGGAGGAGTGATATTTGGCATGGCCCAGGGGCAAAAAAAAAAAATATAATTTTTTTTTTTTTTTGGGCTGTTTTAAATGGATTTTTTTTCCCCTTACTCTTAACACCTTACGAGCGGCCTATGCGGTTTATTTATATGTACCGCACAGCGGGGTGTTTTTAGCCAAAATAGGGCTGTTTACGTGATCATTTTCATGCCTAAATAAGACCCAGAACGTAAAACAAGTACCTATCCCTGAAAGGGCATAAACAGAGCTTTCGAATGACACCATAACGATCCTTTTATGATGGCTAGTTTTCTTGCAATAACCGTGCAACGCGAGTGCAAAAAGCATGTAATTCGGTACTTTCCCCATATAATTCAGTATGTAGCGAGTGAGAGAGGGAGGAGGGAGCTGAGATTCGTGTCAGTAGGTTCGCCGCGGTGGTCTGGAGCAGTCATACGCTCGCTAGTCTCCTGCCACCACTTGTCTCTCCCTCTCAGCAACATTACGTGCTGAAATTGCCACTCGACCTATGTCGAGCGCCGCCACATAGTCCAGCTTTATTTAACTCGACTTATGTGGTGAGCCGCTAATTAAGGGTTAAGAGTCTTCCCGCAGTCCGCCGGGGGAACTCTTAAGTCTCCCGGCAGTTCCCGGGTTAATGACCTAGGGGATCGGTGTTTTGTAGTTTTTCCTTCTTTTCTAACCCATTCCAGGTGTTTTCTGGATTTTTGTTTTGTTTTGACAACCTGCTGGTCCTGGAGTGTACATTTATATTATATTGCCTGGTGCTCAGTGGGTTAACCCCTTAAAAGGCGAGCTGTGTGTAATGAACACCCTACCGCCAGGCGACGATATTAGGCCTCATTCCCGCCTAAAATAGTAATTTTACAATAAATATCGTTATTACTTATTCATATGCGCCTATTTTAAGTTTAATATGAAGATAGTAACATATGAAGATAGTAACATATGTAACAACAATAAAACAAGTGGGAATAGTGTTTGGATGGTCAAAATCGTGAATTATTGCCGACCGGTCCATTCATGAAATGTGGAGCAGAGCAAGGCAAACCCTCCCCTCGCGAAGCCTGAAGCCTGACTGACTGACTCGATCACCCACACTCTCCCTTACACAACACACTCGCTAGTCACATGACCACACCATAGAACCGGCTTGGAGATGTTGACTTGAAAATATACCAATGAATAAGGGAATAAGAGAGAATAGGTGATAATTGAGGGGGGGGGGGGGAAAGGAGGGGACTTTGACATATGTGGAGGAGTGATAGAAGGTATGGAGGAGAATTATCTCGCTTAAAACACTATTTCACTTGTTTTAAGTGCTACTGGGGCCTTTAATTTTTTTTTTTTTTTAGGTCTTATCTCTTAACACCTAACGAGAGGCCTAGGCGGTAATTTATATGTACCGCCCAGCGGGGTTGTTTTTACCCTAAATAGGGTCGTTTACGTAATTTTCATGCCTAAATAAGACCCAGAGCGTAAAACAAGTATCTATCCCTGAAAGGGCATAAACAGCTTTCCAATGACACCCCAACCATCCTTGTACGACCGCTAGTTTTCTTGCAATGATCGTGCAACACGAGTGCAAAAACCATGTAATTAGGTAGTTTCCCTACATAATTCCCTGTGTAGCGAGTGCGTGATGGTGGGGGAGGGTGGGATTCATGTCAGTAGGTCCGCCGCAGTGGTCTGGAGCAGTCATACGCTTGCTACTCTCCTGCCACCACTTATCTCTCTCTCTCAGCAACATTACGTGGTGAAAATGGCACACGACATAAGTTGTGAACCGCCACTTAGTCCAAATTTCTTTCACATGACATAAGTTGCACGCCGCCAATAAAGGGTTAAGAGTGTTCTCGCCTTTGCCCACCAAAACCTCTTAACACTCTCCGTCTCATATGACGGTTTTGCCAAAATACTCATATGACGCTAGAGCGTCATATGAACTTATCTTAATATCTCTCTAATAAGTTGTATGACGCTCTAGCGTCATATTGAGCTCAGTAAGTTAGATCAAAATCTGTTGAATGGTGGCAACCCCAAGTTCCTCCGACTTCTAACGGTCCCTCAGTGAGATTTTGACAGTTGTGGGGATAGTACCGTGTCGTCCACCTCCTCGTCAGTAAGTTAACTATTTATGTCTGGGGGGGTTAAGAGTGTTCTCGCCATTCCCGGGTTAACAAAAGATCTACTACAGTCAACATAAAAAAAATATAAAAAAATCCTATAAGGCTTCGACACATGCAAGCCTTAGTTACCCAAAATCGGTACTCTTGGTAGTGGAAGTTGAGAGGGTATAGTGTAATCCTCAACTAAACCACAGTACTGTACAGTGGAGCCCCCATCCTAGCTGCTAATCGGTTCCGCAGAAATAGAGCTAGGATTGAAACAGCCAAGATCGGGGCACTGTTCTTATGGGGAAAATTCAATCGGTTCCGTGCTCATGCCAAAATTTGCGTCTTTTTTCTATTTTTTGCCTATGAAAACATGTTTTATTGTACACAAATTAAATTTTATGCATTATACTGTATCATATAATACACCATCGAATAAGTTTTTAATAACTAGAAAAAAAGGCCCAATATCTAAACAATTACCACACTTTTTCCCAGTGTTAGGGTATGAAAACATGTTTTTTGTCTAGGCTACATCAAGTAGCCTAGGCCTAAATCTTATGCATTATAAATAATAATATAGACATGGCTAAATGACAGTCCTAACCATAAATACTGTAGATTGGGGCATTGTTTCTATCATGCGATTTTTTTAAGGCCTAGCCTAGGCCTAGGACCCTAGGTTCTAAATTCGTCCAGCCACCCCTCAAGTACCCATTTCGCCCCAAATACATCCAATAAATACATATTATGAGGAAAAGACGTATAAATACGTATTATGAGAAGATTACTTACCACACAGATTTTATTATAAATCATAGTCATATTTAGCCTAGCCTAGGCTAACATCGTCTAGGCTAGGCATTTCAATCGCTTTCGTCCGACATGGACTGGTCTTTGCTCTGTGTTTTGAGCATGAAATTCCTTCATTGCTACCACCAGGCCAACCATCCCTATCACTAGATGTACTAGAGGTTATAATAAACGCGAGAGATAAGGGGTTCAGGCACAAAAAGGCTTGCAAACGGTTGTTTTGTCAACACAGATACTAGCTAAACTGCAAGCGTCTGCTCAGTGATGACGTCATACAAAGATGGCGGCATCTTGTGACTTGTGCATTTGACGATCGGATCTAGGATTCACTCGGATTTCGTCTCTAAACGGCAAGCGCCTGGCAGATTCTTTTGTTATGTTAAAACAAAATTATTGTTTTTGTTTGTTTTCTAGTTTTATGTAGAGTTTTTCGTTATTTTTGCTATTTTTTCGGGTTTCGGCTGGGATTTTGATGCGAGAATTGAGGCTTTTGGCGCGAGAATTGAAATTGGGAATATTTGGTGTGTGGTGCGAGAATTGAATCAACGAAGACCGGTGTAGCGAAAATGGGGGCTCCACTGTACAGTGATATTTCTCTTTACTAAAATCATTTTTTTTTTAATTCTAAATGGCTATTACACAAAATGTTCTGTTAATTTTTTGATAAGGTGAAAATATGCATAAATTATCATAAATATAGATGTACTCACATATGGTGTATGTACTTACACACTAATACACTCATATTCAATTCCTCCAATAAATGTTTTTGTTATCCTCCGTTTCATGTCTATTGTTGTTGTTCTAGTAGCCCCAAGATGCCCATTATGGGAATCTAGCAGCATCCAGGTAGTCCCAGGAGCCGCACCTCCCCTGGGGAAGGTAGGGTATAGTGAGATAAGTTTGTGAGGGGGGCAGCGGCGGAGAAGGTCAGTTTCCTCCATCCGCAGCTCCCCCGTTGTAGGCAGATCTCATTGGTGCGATATTCCCACTTTTTAGTCGCCTTGTACGACACACAGTAGCATATTATTTCCTCCTTTAAATATGGAGGACCCCCTTACCCCAAGGTCTATAAACATGTATGTATGTATGTTACCCCAAGAGGTGTTTCATGTCTATCTCCCTAATTAATGAACAGAAATTGATGAAGAGGGGTAACAAACATTTACAGGAGGAATTGCATATGAGTTTAGTGTATATGTACAGTTCCCTGCATAAGTTCCTCTGAGATTATATTAATAAAGTTTATGGTAAAGGAGGTAAAAATTAGAACTATGGGTAGAGGATTGAGTTTAGTAGGAAAAAATGGTGGAGACTGGGAGTTGTTGTAGTTCCCCAGATTGTCTGGCCAAGCAGTCCCGAGTCCGGTAGACCGAAGCCATCCAGATGCTCGGGCCCCTGAAAGGGCCAGGGTGAGAAGAGATCTGTCTCTGAGAGTGCAGCAGGGGAGGGGATCATCAGCTCACAGGCTTGCACCCCCGGGACAATGCCCCCACCGTCCGCAGCCCCCCTTGCAGTGCCACCCAATCGGGCGATCCAGCCAGCACCTAGAAGGAGAAGTAGTACAGGAAAAGAGACAGACAGAAATGGCTAAGGTAGGGTAGAGGATGCCAAACCTCACTCTGGATAGGACCAGCCCTCACCAGGAGATTGGGAGTTTAATTAGTTGCTGTTTGCTGATGACACAGCGTTGGTGGCGGATTCTGAGAAGCTGCAGCGAGTAGTAAAAGAGTTTGGTGTGGAATGTGAGAGTAGGAAGCTGAGGGTGAATGTCAATAAAAGTAAAGTGATGGTGTGTAATAGAGATGCTCGTAGGGTTAATCTAAATGTACGACTGGATGGGGAAATTTAATACTGGAACAAGTGAAGTGTTTTAAATATCTAGGAGTGATAAGTGGGGAAGCAGGTGTGGAAATGGAGGTAAGATAGACAGTATGTGAAGGAAGGAAGGTTTTCGGAGCAATAGAAAGTATGTGGATGGTGAGAAATCTTGGAATGAAAGCTAAAAGTGCAATGTATCAAGGGATAGTTGTACCAACAGTGATGTATGGGGCTGAGACATAGGCTTTGAATGCACAAGAGAAGAAAGTTGGATGTGATGAAGATGAGCTGTTTGAGGAGTATGTGTGGAGTGACGCGTAGAGACAGATTGAGGAATGAAGAGGTACGTAGGAGAGTGGGACAGAAGGAACCCATATTGGCAGAAGGTGCTGTGCTGGTATGGACATGTTGAACGAATGGGAGATGAAAAGCTTACAAAGAGAGTACTATAGGAGTCAGAAACAAGGGAACGTAGAGGGGGAGGAAGACCTCGGATAAGATGGAGAGATGGTGTAGTACAAGCGTTGGAAGGTAGAGAGAGGGCTGAAGAACAGGCAAGAGAAGTGGTAATGAATAGGAATGAATGGAGAATGCTTGTGAATAGAGGAGTGATAAAGCGGTCAGAGAGGGGGTCAGGCGCCAGTTGGACTAGATAATAGTCCGACAGGCGCCTGGCCCGGGGAGCCAGTGTATGTATGAAGGGTCATGCCTGGATGTGAGGTGGGCGGGCATTGTTGTGGTCGGCTTCGCTGTACGTGTGTCTGCCTGCTGAGACCGGAACCTCTCCGGAAGGTCTGGGACCTGAGAGCCTTTTGCTGGAGACTCCAAATGGGCCTAGGTCTCTGGGTCTTCTCCTGGGCGATCTAAATGTGTGTGATTTTTTTTATTTATTTATTATATATATATATTTTTTTTTGTGATGTCCCTGTTTGGGCTCTGTCTCAAATCGGCCACCCCCAGCTATGGGGATGTGCCTGAGTATATACAGTACAGTATATATACATACATAAATTACTGAATTAGGAGAATTCCTTGCTATGCAGTTGTTAATTCACCTTCTTATGCAACTGTTAAATAAGATGTATGTACAGTCCATCCTCCTATAACACGAGCTCCTACAACGCGATCCTCCTTCAACACGAGGGGGGGGGGGTCCCGAATTACCTAAACCTCTTATAACCCGAGCCGAAAACATAGAACGCGAAATGGCCTTGCCGAGTGCTTCAAATCCGGCGCCTCCTCTTACTGCGCGACCCCCCCCTACCTACAGCGCGACGGCAAGAGAGCTTCGGAGCTGGCCCAGCTGGGTTGACGGCAAGCTGAAACATCTCACTCAACGTACTGTTTCTTCATTCTAATTTAATTCGGTATATTTGTTTATCCAAACACGATCTTATAATTTACTTGCCTATTATTAGGAAGTAGAGTAATAAGAGCCCACAGTAACGAATATCCAATTGTTGATAATAAATTAATGTTGGACAGTACGTTTGGTTAGATTTTGTCCACGAAACAACAAACACCAGCTGTGACTATGCTTGGCGGTGAATGTTATTCCGATGAAATGGAAGTTGTATAGCCTAGCCTATATATTTATTAAGCTAAAAAACATACGGAAAAGTGGCAAAATTGGGGGGCCCAGTCCCAAATAGAATTATCCCCATTTAACCCTCCGGGCCCGGGCTGGTACGCCAAAGGACGGTCGCCCGTACCCGGGCGAAATGGCCGAAAAACGTCTAGGCCTAAGCTACCGTATTTTGGTTTATTTTAACTGCTAGAAATTTCCCACGCATCTATAAACATAGTGCGGTTTTCAATCTGTAGACTGGCGTTGAGTGGAGCTCTGTAAGTCAACTGGTTCAGTTGTGATGACTATTTCAGTGGAGCGAATTTTGCCGCGATGTTGACAATATCGGAGCTTTTCAGACACTAATTTCGTCTTATGTCACAACAATAACATTGATCCGACGTCTCCTTGTTTTCGGAGGTGCGGTGATGCAACGATCGGTTTTGTTTACATGCGTCGGACGCACAGCGTTCAGACCAAGCTGAATAAGCTTGAAAGCTTGCTGCCTATTGGCATGACACCCGGGATCCTGCCCTTATTTTGTGGTGTCATGTTAATATGACACCCGGGTAGGAAGGGTTAAAGTGTTATTCCTACAACGCGAAATACCTACAACACGAGGCGCAGTGCCGCCCCTAAACTCGCGTTATAGGAGGATGGACTGTATGTATGTATGTAAATATGTTTGCTGACGATACACTTCGGATGAGCGATAATGAATGAGAGTTGCAGGGTCTAGTAAATATGTTTGGAACAGTGTGCAAAAAGCGAAATCTGAAGGAGTGAGGTGTGAGGTGAAGTTGAACGGTCAGGCTCTGGAGATTGTCAGCCAATTTAAGTATCTGGGCAGTGTGCTGAGTAAAGATGGGACTATGGCTGAAGAAGTGTGGGAGAGGGTGCAACAGGGGAAGAAGATTGTAGGAACGCTGAAAGCAGTAAAAAAAAATAGGGTGGTCAGCATGGAAGTGAAGAAGTCCTTGCATGACAGTGTAGTAATCCCAACACTGACTTACGGAAGCGAAGCATGAATGTTGGTGGAGAAACTCGGACCAAGAGTGAAAGGGGTGGAAATGAGTTACTTGAGAAGTGCGTGCGGATTTACATGGAGGGATAGACAGACGAATGAGGAAGTAAGGAGGAGGTGTGGTTTGGAGGTAGATGTACTGGAAAGTGTGAAAAGGAACACCTTGAGATGGTTCGGCCATATGGAACGTATGGGAAGCGAGAGAATGACTAAGAGGGTGTACGAGAGAGAGGTGGAAGGACAGAGAGGGAGAGGTAAACCGAAAGAGAGGTGGAAGGATGGAGTGAGGAAATATATGGATGAAGGCGATGCTGGTTGGGAGGAGAGGCGTCGACTGACTGGGGACATAGGTGCATGGGGGCGGTTCATTCGTGGCCACCCCTTCGGGGATCACGGCGGCAGGCAATATATATATACTGTGTATATATATATATATATATATATATATATATATATATATATATATATATATACTATATATATACAGTATATATACTGTATATATTATAGGTTTGATTCCTGTAGGGAAGTAGAGAAAACCTAATATTTAGTAAGGGCCCGTAATCATTGACGACTTCGCCTATTAGTATAATAGTCTCCATTCAACATCCCGCGCGGAAGTTAACCTGGAGTACTCATCATAGGTGCACGCTTAATTCCCTTACGGAATCGTCATTTTGATCGGGTACCCTACAGAAAAAAACTCCGTAAAATATGAAAAAGAAAAAAGAACTTAATATCTGTTCTCATATGACTTGCCATATGCGTGGATTTCTCATGTTTCGCTTCCCCAACACCAGGCCCTCTAGCGGCCATCGTCTTCCTTCACTGATATATATACCAAGAATAAACTATAGAAATCAACGAATGGGAAGTGGGATGGTCGGGAGGGACAGTGTCGTCAATGATTACGGGGCCCTACTAAATATTAAGTTTTTTCTACTTCCCTACGGGAATCAAACCTATAATTTAATAGGGCCCCTCCATCATTGACGACTTCGCCTGATTAGCAAGACTGGAGGCGGAACATTCTTAAAATATCCTAACCTTAGGGACGAAGAATCCAAGATTTTTTTTTTTTAAAGTTTTATTGTATGCAAACTATATATAAAAAAGGATAAAAGATTTGCAAGCAGTGCGTGACAACCCTCCGGGCCCGGGCTGGTCCGCCAAAGGACGGTCGCCCGTACCCGGGCGAAATGGCCGAAAAACTTCTAGGCCTAGGCTACCGTATTTTGGTTTATTTTAACCGCTAGAAATTTCCCACGCATCTATAAACGTAGTGCGGTTTTCAATCTGTAGACTGGCGTTAAGTAGAGCTCTGTAAGTCAACTGGTTCAGTTGTGATGACGATTTCAGTGGAGCGAACTTTGCCGTGATGTTGGCAATATCGGAGCTTTTCACACACTAATTTAGTCTTGCGTCACAACAATAACATTGATCCGACGTCTCCTTCTTGTTTTTGGAGGTGCGGTGACGCAACGATCGGCTTTGTTTACATGCGTCAGACGCACGGCGTTCAGACCAAGCTGAATAGGCTTTCAAGCTTGCTGCCTATTAACATGACACCCGGGCTCCTGCCCTTCTTTTGTGGTGTCCTGTTAATATGACACCCGGGTAGGAAGGGTTAAGAAACTGCTTGCTCATGGTCAGATCTTTACATTAGATCGTATGCATGATAAAGTGGGAGACACCTGTGTTCCTGAGAACTGTAAATCTGCAGTAGTTATTCGTTCCATTCTTAAAACTATTTGTACTGTACATTAAATATATATTTGTACAATCTTGTAAAAAACATACATAGTTGCAACTATGTGAGATATCTTCTTAGAATTAATCATAAAATTAAAATTGGACTGTAGAACCTGTCCTATCACAGCTCGTGATTCATCACAATCTTCAGGGGCACAGAGGGGATATGGACTATTCCGCACCCCACCCCTCCTTTTTAACAGCAAAACTTAACTTAATAGAACATTACCTACTGTACCCGTTGATGTAAAGCTACACAGGCACGCTTTGGTTTATCTAGAGCGACAGACAGGTAGCGTGTTAGGAACGTATGATTGGAAGCCCATAATTGAGTATTAGCAATGTCCTCTACTGAGAAATTTTGTAGAAATCTGAGAGACTGCCCATTTCCTGATATCGTGAGCCCTGCCTATCACGCCGGGATTACTTTCCCTAATAACATCCACAAGAGTAACATATGATACTCATATGACATTCAAACAGCACACCACAAACATTAAAAAGAAACTGACACCCAGACTTAACGCCCTCAGGTCACTTGCTCACACAAAATTTGGACACAACAAAGAAACTACCACCACAGTATATAAACAATACATAAGATCAGTGATGGAATACGCAAGCCCAGCCTGGGCTTCTAACCTAGCTGAAACACATCATAAGACCTTACAGACTATTCAAAACAAAGCCCTGAAGATCATTACAGGCTGCACAGCTACTGCACCCACAGATCACCTACATCAAGAAACCAAATCCTCAAAGTCAAAGACCATCTGGACATGAGAGGCACTCAATTCCTGGCAGCAGCCTCCACGAACCAAGACCACCCACTAAACTACATGGCAACACACCCACAGACACCAAGAAATATCAAAACAACACCCAGCACACGGTATTACACACAATTATTGTCCTCTCTCCCTCCCTGCCCACCCCGAACCAACTTCCAGAAGCACATCCATACTCATATCTCTCACCGATCCATCCACTCACTCACAGACAACACGCAGCTGCATGCACGACCTCCCGAAATCCATCCTTCCGAATCCTCCCTTCCTCGCGAGGACAGAGTCCACCTGGCCAGGCTGAGATGCGGACACCATCCAGCTCTCCTGAGCTATCAGAAGAGACTGGATGACTCCGTTGTCGACACCTGCCCGGGATGTAACACAGCACCCCATACCATTAAACACATCATAGAAGACTGCATTTCACACAACCACTTACGCCAACAACACAATCTACACTCAATGAGAGCTCTGTGGGAAAGCCCGATCGTGGCCATGGCCTTTCTCAGGGACTCGGGGCTGTTCGGCCAGGCAGCTTAGGGAACAACAACAACAACAACAACATCCACAAGCAAGGAAGCTAACTTTAGTTTTGTAACACGCTTACCTGTCCGGTTGACCCATAAAGCACCTGGTTGGCGAGGCTGCGCAGCCCTCAAAAACATTGGGAGTGCTTGCACAGGACATAAAAGGTGATGAGTGAGGCCCCTCTTTAAAGCCGGGACGGAAAATTCAGAAAATACATGTTCAGAATGTTCGTTCTTAGCTATAAATGTGGGAGACGGCGCGATTTGCACATGATCGCGCAGTCTCCCAAACCTAAGGCAATTAGGTTCTTTGCTCATCGCCGCCAGCTCGGACACCCTGTTTCCGGTGGCTAGAGCCATGAGGAAAACGGCCTTTTCCAAAAGTGAATCAAAATCCGGCGCATTATTATATTTGCGCGATTGAAGTACTGATAAGGCTTTGTCAAGCGACCAAGTGGGCATGAGCTGACGGGGCGGTAGGGGCATAGCTTGAAACACGCCCTCATAAAACCTTTCTCCTCCGCCTGCGGTATGGAAAGGCCAGCGAGATAAAAAAAAGGGGGTTCTAATGGCAGACAAATGATTTTTTAGAGTGGTTACTGATTTTTCTTTTCTTTTTTCGAATAGATAGTCTAAATATTTGAAAATTAAAGCCCCTGAGGCGGTAGTTTGTCCTGACTCTACAATCCAGGTTGTGAAGGTTTTCCAATGGGATTGATATTGTCTCCTGGTAGACAAGGTGTACTGGTTCATTAATTTATTAGTGACACTCTCCCCAAATTAGGCTAACCATTTGGCATGGTAAATATCCATAAGGCAAAACTGAGCGAGGTCCGAAGGTTGCCAATTGTTTCCAAGTGGAAAGCGGAGACCTGGAGGGACACCGGGTTCCTGCACCACTGTTGCAATTGGTGGTACCACACCTGGGCTGGCCATAGCGGCGCGACTTGGCCCCGGTAATCCCTCAGCTTGTGAATTACTTTGCACATTAGCACAGAATCTGGTGGAGGAAACAGATAGTTTGAGGTCCACCTGTTCCAATCTACCAACAATGCATCGGGTCCCCCCGCCGGGGTTACCTCCTGACGAGTGAGGAAGAGGGGGAGTCTGTGGTTCTCTGTGGATGCAAACAAGTCCACCTGTGGACGGGACGGCTTTGCAATCATCTTGTCGAAGATAGCCTGTTTGATTGTCCATTCTACTAGAATGCTCCGCCGGCGAGAGAGAGAGTCTGCCCAGATGTTCGCTACGCCGGGGAGATATGCTGCATGCAGGGAAATTCCTAGCGATTCGGCCAGGGCAAAAATCCGTTCGGAAACCTTCAACAACTCTCGTGACCTCACTGAGCCCTGTTTCTGAATACAAAAAACTGCAGTTTGGTTGTCCATTCGGAACGCAATTGATTTGTTTTTTAAAGTCATGTTGTGAGTTTGGAGAAAAAAGAGGGGCACTAAAAGCTCTTGCTTGTTGATATGGGACTGACTGTCGGCCGACCATGTGCCTTGACCTTGATGGCCCAGGGTGGACTGATAGCCCCAACCTAGTGCCCCTGAGGCGTCTGTGTCTACCCACACCGTAGGAGGGGGAGAAACCCATGTCGTGACAGAATGGGGGACTTCTCGCTTGGCCCAGACTGAGAGTAAGCTGTGGATTAATGGAGGAATTGGCCATAATTTCTTCTCCGGCGAGAGAGAGAAAACTTTGTTGCCTTCCAGGATTAATCGTTTGACTTTCAACCGGCCCAACTTCACAGTTAATTGTATCCAGTTGAGAGAGCCGACTAGGGAATCCCACGTTTTCCTGGTCGTATCCAGACTATGGAGAAAACTGAACAGTTTCTTGCGGAACCTGCTCCGGTTGTCCACACTCTGAGTAAGAGTCAGTTTGGCGGTGTCTCAGACCAGCCCGATCCACTGAATAGTCCTTGAGGGGACAAGGCTTGACTTCGCCAAGTTCACCTTGAACCCTAGGGTTTGTACATGAGCTAACACTTGGTTTACATGATCTTGACATAATTCCATAGAGTTCGCCACTACTAGCCAGTCGTCTAGATACCAAAACACCTGTATGCCCTGGATTAACAGGGGTAAAAGAGCTTGCCGGACTTGTTTTGTGAAAATTCTCGGTGCCAGGTTCAAACGAAAAGGCATTCTTTGGAAGACATAAGTCTCTCGTCTGACCCTTACGGCGAGGAATTTTTGGAACCGTTTGTTTAATGGGACATGCCAATAGGCATCTTTGAGATCGATCGAGCACATCCAACCTTGCGGCGGAATCGCGAGTCTGAGTTGCTGAACTGTAAGCATCCTGAAGGGTGAATTCTCTATAAATGTGTTCAGTTGCGAGAGATCGAGAACTGGTCGCATCTGCACACTGTCCCTTTTCGGACCTAAGAAAAGTCTGGAAGTGAATACTGGGTGATTAGCATTGGCCGGGATAATGACTTGTTTGGTAATCATTTCCTGAAGTAGAGTCTCCTCCTCCTGAGACACATTGGTGTGTTCCCGCGGCTGACGCAGTCGAGGCCGCCGGAGCCACCGCCAGGTGATTCCTTTGCTCACTACTTTCCTGGCCCAGGTTTTCTTGGGCCAGGCCGAGCAGAATGAACGGAACGAACCCAGGTGCAACCGGGGTCCGACCTTCGAGGCACTTCTCAAATCCTGTGTCCTTAAGCACAGCGTTGGGATGCTGAGAGGCTGGGTGGCTATTTTTTTGGAGGGGGAGGTGGGTTGGCATCTGACGCTTGGCTAGATTTGGCTGATGACTGGCCCTGATTATCCTTCTGAGGGGCCTTACCTTTATACCCAGAATGTTTACCTTGTTTGGACTTGTACGGGTTACCTCCCTGCTGCGGCGGGAGTCTGGGATCCCTTGGTGACTGTTTAGCTTGTGGATGGTATTGCTTGTTACCACCCTTTGATTTATGAAAGGGCTTCTTAGCAGGGTCCTTCCGAGCTTGGGAGGTAACCTGCTTCCAACCATTAACCATATTAAACACAAGACTCCATGTTTCTGAGTTAAGGAGGGTGGCAGTCAGTACCGGCGAGAGAGTTACCCGGCGACCTATGTCTGCCGGCAACTTCCTCAACAGATGGACTCTCAGATCTTGGCGGGCTCGAACCGCCTCCATAATTGCAATTCTGATGTCTCCTAAGGACTGAATAGAATTTCGTAGCAAAAGTCTCCTAGACAATTCAGTAGCTTTCTTAATTTGGGGTTCAGCTATAGCTGAAATAGTACGTGAAAGGGAGGCGGCGATCTGGTGACTAACCAAGTACTGAGAGAACATCCAGTAAGCCTTATTTCTTAGCTTGAAGTCCCTGTCAAGGTGAGCAGGCAGGGGGGGGTAGAAAAGGGTTCATCAAGGGAGTGCAAGGAAACTTTGGACGCCGCAAGAAAGTTAAGTAAATCTGAGGACACTCCTTCTGCTTTGGCTACTGGCAAAGAAAAGTAAGCATGATTTTCTTGGGGAACCTGATGTGAAGACGTAGAAGTAATTGTAGCCGCAAACACCTGAGCTTCTATCTCCCAGTCTACCCAGGGGCCTAACCTCACCGGCCCCATCTGCAGGACTGGTGTATGCGTCTGGTCTAGGACCGGAGTTGTAGCCAACTCCGGCGTGAGAGCATTCAAAGCTTTGACATCGTTGATGCCATCAGCTTTTGACCAATCCGCAAACAGTCGTGCAGACGCGGCGGGAGGGATCGCCGGGGCAGCTGTATACACAAAATAATCCGGGTTGTACGAACTTGGTACAGCCTTAATTGATACGTCCATCACCCTCCCTGCCTCATCTTTTGCCCTAAATTTCCTGGTCTTATTAATTTCAATATACCACTCGCCGGGTACTGGAAGTTCCCATGACACAGAAGGTTGAGCTAGTTGAGGGTTCACTGGAGTCACAGGGACCCAGGAACAATCCGGGCCATAGAGGAGGGGCATGGGGCCCTTCTTCAGAGGCACCTTATCTAAAGGAGGTGGAGGAATATCTGCAATAACCCTCAAAGAGGAGGTAGCCAGCGCCACCGGCACTGTAGTGCCAGAAGCCGCGGCCACCAGGGTAGGACATGATGGGAGAAAACCCGGGGAAGCTAAGGGTCTGACAACAGAAGTACTAGGGGCCACCCAAGCTTGAGAAACCGGGGGCTCCGAAGAGGCAGGGAGTTGATAATGCTGCATAACCTTGTGTAATAACTCACTTATCTGATCTGAAGTCACACACTTACTGTGAGAGTCCCTGGATGAGTGGGAACTTGCCTCAGAGTCTTCTCCTGTGAGTGACTGGGGAGCCGGAGAGAACATAACCTCCGCCGGCTCTCCACTCGGCTCAGGATTCTCTTGTTCAATTACAATTTCATTATCCGCCGGGGGCCACGTTAAATCTGGGACCGATGATGGCAACATGTCTATGCTACCCTCCTCAGTTCTTGCGTGATTGACGTTAAACAGAGGTTGAGAAGGTTCAGATTGACGCCAGTAACCCCCTGCCACAAAGGGCTGGGAGTCTGGAATCACTTGAGAATGCAATTGTGACCCCGACGGATATCCCCTGTACTGGTCAGCCAGAACCCTACATGGGCCTGCCGATCTAACACTACAAGGTACATAATTCAGTTTAGGTATGGCAAATGTAACACTAGGAGACACACTCAAGGATTGTTCATGACTAGGTGCGGATTCCAGTGCCTCAGACCCCACTTCTGAGTCTTCAAAGTCCTGTTGAGGTATGTCAGAGGTAGGGGTAGGGGGAGGTTGCTGAGGGATGTCCCTCTGGCTGCCGCTGCTTGCCTGACTCGTTGCTCCCCCAGAGTCCTCTCTCCGGCGTTTGGTAGACCGGAAAGACTCTGCGTTAGAGTGTCTAGACTGTTTGCGGGGGGGATCTAGACCTTGACCTCGACTTCCGCCTAGGAGAGGGTGATCGTCTCCTCTTGGTACGGTCGGAGGTGGGAACCTCGGTGACCTCACTCTCACTGCTACTACTCACTACCTCTTTGCTGAGGGCTTTCGACTTGACTTTAGGTCTGACAGATTTTGAGGAACCGGGTTTCACAAGGGGTGACTTAACAATGAGTTGTTCCCATAGTACTTCATCATCACAGTGAAGTGCCTTATGAGCAGTGTCTTTGGCATAAGAATTAAAGGTACTCTTAATTTCCTGTAAGGCCGCTAGGCACGATAAGTCTTTATTAGTTACTAAAGCGGTTTTCAATTCAGAGCAAATGGAACAGCATTTAGATAACCACAAGCCTCGGGAACGATCCAAACACTTGACGCACTTTATGCAAAGTTTGTGAGCAAAAATTGGCAATAGAGAGCAGGTAGGAGTAATGCATATTTCAAACCTCGTCATGGTGCTAATAAGGGGCCACCCCCCCACCGGGATCAGTTACCCAAACCTCCGCCGGAGTAGCAGTCAGAAGCCTGGAAAATAAAATTTCCAGGAATCAATGCTCATAAGGATAACCTGCGAGGTGTTACACATCCTAACTCGTGTCCGCCGGAAAATAAGTTATAGTGCACCACTACTCTAACCTTCCGCTGGACTCGTCTAAGCTGGGTTTAACTACTAGCCTGTGACAAGTGTCCAAGGTCCCTTGACCTTTAGTGTCTGATCATCCATAAACAAGTTTGCAAAACTAATCTATCACTCTTGTACACTAGACTTGCGGCGCCGCAGGGCGAGAAAATCTAATCGTGCAACTGGATCAGTTAGGGCGAGTTACTCGGCGGGCCGAGTTTGCAGCCCCCTCAGGAATGCAGTTCTGCCGGGAGAATGTGGTTCAGCCAAACCACGCCGGGACCTTTTGAATGTTCCTACCCGTTTATAAGACGGATAACTCGGGCCCACCGCACAGGGCCGCCGGAAAAAACAAAACTCAATGGACAAGGAGATGGCACAGCTCCCCAACCCTGAGTGCCACTCATAACACATCATAAAGAATATATAGGGACGTCTCCCCTACCCCAAAAACATGCTACAACGCATGTATTTACCTAATTGTATTTACCTAATTGTAGTTTACAGGAGTTGAGCTAAGCTCGTGTTGTCCCGTCTCTCAGTCTACTTTTTATCCAATTTTTTCTTGAAAATATGGATATTACTTGCCCCGACCACCTCCTCCTCCAGCCCATTCCATTTGTCAATACATCTATAGGGGAAGCTAAACTTCCTGATATCGTTCTTGCAGGTAGGTCTTTTTACTTTGTAGCTGTGGCCTCTAGTTATTCCTGTATCCATAATTAATATATGCTCCCTATCCAGCCTCTCCAGCCCCCGGGTCCATTTGTACATCATTATCATGTCTCCCCTCTCTCTCCTCTCTTTTAGACTCGGTAGATTTAATTTGTCTAGCCTCCCTTTATATGGCAGTTCTCTGAGACTTAGAACCAATCTAGTAACTGCTCTCTGGATTCTTTCTAACTTGTGAATATGCTTCTTTAGATGCGGGGACCACACCAATGCTGCATACTCCAATCTTGGTCTAATCATACTCTTCATAATTTTCGCTACCATGGTCTCATCCAAGTACTGTAGTTCAGAGCAACTTTCATATTCCCGGCCATTGCATACATTCCGCTAAAGAGCTTGTTAATATGTTTCTCTGGCGACAAATTATCTTGTATAATCAACCCTAAATCCTTTTCTTTTTCGGCCTTGCTAATTATATTATCTCCCATCCTGTACTCCCAATTTGGTCTATTCACACTTCTTCCCATATTTAACACATGGCATTTACTTATATTAAATTTCATTTTCCACTTGGTGCTCCATTCGTATATTTTATCTAAATCCCCTTGCAGCTCCTCACAACTACTTTTATTTGTAGGCGGGTGCCCAACCCCGAAAGGGGTTGAAATAGGGGAGCTATCCCCCCGCCAAAGGCGGCTTTCTAGGGCCTTTCCTAGCTGATGCTGAGAGGATTGGGTTCTAGTCATGTGGTGATGGGCTGGTCTATCAGAGTGAGAGCTGAGCAATCTCTGCCATACCCATAGCTTACTCTGACTGTTCCTTTAACTTATATATTTTCTAGATCTCAAGTTGACGGCGTCTCTTCCGTGGATTGACCTCCCAATCTACCAAGATTGGAAGCCAAAGCGTCACATTTTTCCTTGCCCCTCAACTTTCTCTTCATAATTGCTGAGGGGCACAGGGCCCTGGGTGGGGCTTTGGTTTCCCGGGCGTTTCCGCACCCTCCTCAGCTCCCCGCCATGGAGTGGCTTCGGTTACCCAGGCTTTATTGTGGTCGGCGGGGAGGGTTCTGTGGGGGCACTCGGTTATGGCCTTGGAATTGCTCGGGGCCTTGGGGCTGTTCGGCCAGGCAGCTTGGGGAACAACAACAACTTTTATTTGTTATTTGTCTCATAATTTTGACGTCATCTGCAAACATTGACATGTAGGAGTTTATGCCTATCGGCAGGTCATTCACGTACATAAGGAACATGAGAGGTGCCAACACAGATCCCTGCGGCACACCACTCTCAACTTTCCGCCACGATGAGTAAGTTCCTCTAATGTTGGTCCTCATTTCCCTATCTGTTAAATAGCTCTCCATCCATTTCAGCAAACTCCCCCTGACACATCCTAGCATCTCAAGCTTAGATAACAATCTCTTATGTGGTACCTTATCGAATGCTTTGGAAAGGTCTAAGTAGACGCAGTCCACCCATCCGCCTCTTTCTTGGAGTAAATCTATCACCCTACTGTAATAACATAGCAAACTGGTAACACAAGATGTCCCTTCTCTGAATCCAAATTGCTTTGGGGTTATTATCTTCTTTCTCTCCAACATTTTCATCCATCTCTTCCTAATTAGCTTTTCACAAATCTTGCATACAATACTAGTAAGTGAAATTGGTCTATAGTTTAGAGGGTCCTCAGGGTTTCCAATATTCCATTCTTGTATATCGGAATGATATTAGCTCTTTTCCATTCAACAGGAACCTGTCCTTTATCTAAGGAAGCTTGAATTATGTCCCTCACTGGCTCCACTAATTGCTCTGCACACTCCTTTAAAACCCAGGCAGACACTTCATCCGGTCCCATAGCTTTCCTTACTTCAAGTCCTCTCATCGCAGATAACAGCTCATCTCTAGTTATTTCAATCTTACTAAGACCACTCTCCAGTACTCCCGCCTGTGGTTCGTCAAAACCTTCCTCTCTAGTAAAAACTGACCCCAATTTGTTATTCATTACCTCGCACATGTCCGATACATTTTCATACGTCCTAGCATCAACTCTTAATTTAGAAATTTGTTTCTTTACCTTCAACTTACTGTTTATATATCCATAAAATAATCTAGAGTCACTTTCACATTTATTTACTATGTTCTTCTCATAGTTCATTTTAACTTGCCTAATTATGTTAACATATCTATTCCTCTCCTGTTTATATTCATTCCGATTACTCTCAGTTTTCCTTCTTCTTAATCTAGCCCAAGCTGCATCACACCTACCCAAAGCTCTTTTGCATTTCAAATTAAACCAATCTTTCTGCTTAGTAAAATTTCCAGTTTTATATCTTGGGACAAGATATATACAGTATATATACTGTATATATACAGTACATATATATAATGGCTTGTACCCGCAAAAATCCCGCAACCACAATACTATCCGAGTTGACGTCTGGGATAGCGTAAAATAGTCGTTGGTGGCGAAGTCTAATAAACCCATCACGTGAATCACCACGAGACTATCACCTGATTCTTTCAAGGAAAACCAAGGTTGCGATCGTATTGTACGTCTGTGGTAGTACAGTCGGTTAGCGTGTGTGTTCGGTAAAAACATACATGTCCCTAACCAGGGTTCGAACCCGCACCAGGCATCTCAAAGCCTGTGGAGTTTTCAGGAGGGTTAAATTCCCTTCGCACCCAGCATTTCATTGGTGGCAGTCACGGAACGTGATCTGGTAGCTAGATAGAGCACCCATCACGTGGACCTTAACCCCTCAGACCCAGTTGGGCTCTGAGGCATCCATAAAAAACACCCCCGCAGAACCCTGAAGGGCTCTGAGGCACCGGCAGCTTGAAAGCCTGTAAGCTTGTTTTGAAAGCCGTCCGTCCGACGCATGTAAACAACAGCCGGTTGGACCGACGCCGCGCATCTCCGACCACAAGAAGGAGAGGCATCCTTGTTCGTGTGTGCCTGTATGTTATTGTTAAGTAGTGAAAAGTAATGATAAGTGGCTGATATTGCCACAAAGTTATCTCCACAGAAATCGTCATCACAACTGAACCAGTTGACTTAGAGAGCTCTACTCAATGCCATTCTACAGGTACGAAACACATCTACGCTTGGGGATGCGCGGGAATGTGGAAGCAGTCAAAATAACAAAGATACGGTAGCCTAGGCGTAGACGTTTTTCGGCCAAAACCCCCAGGTTTCGGTATGAAATACATAGCCGGGTCTGATGGGTTAAACAATATTGAGATTGCTGAGGTGATGTGGCTATGATACCTTACGACCTTAAAATAGGCTAGGGACTAGCCTTGTTAACCCTTGAGATCCGGGGGGCCTCATATGAAGTTTGGTATTTTCAAACTTCATAATTCAGTAGCTACTGATTGAGACCACCTAGAGCAGTCAATTTTTTTGCAAATTGTAGAACGTTTTCTTGTCTGTAGACTGCCGTTCAGATGACATCGCTACGTTGCGTGGTTGCCGAGTTCTGACGATTATATCGGCGACTTTTTAGCCGCGCATTTTGCCTCATATGAGGCCTCCCGGATTCCAAGGGTTGCTATGTAATGCCCTGTACCCGCAAAAATCCCGCAACCACAATACTACCCGAGTTGACGTCTGGGATAGCGTAAAATAGTCGTTGATGGCGAAGTCTAATAAACCCATCACGTGAATCACCACGAGACTATTACCTGGTTCTTTCAAGGAGAACTAAGGTTGCTATTCTATTGTACGTCCGTGGTAGTACAGTTGGTTAGCGCGCGGGTCCGGTAAACATACATGTCCCTAACCAGGGTTCGAACCCGCGCCAGGCATCTCAAAACCTGGGGAGTTTTCGGGAGGGTTAAATTCCCTTCGCACCCAGCATTTCAATATATATATATATATATACAGTATATATCTATCTGACGCCGTGATCCCCAAAGGGGTCGCCACGAACGAAACGCCCCCATGCACCTCTGTCCCCAGTCAGTCGACGCCCCTCCCCCCAACCAGCACCGCCTTCGTTCATATACTTCCTCACTCCATCCTTCCACCTCTCCCTCTCTGTCCCTCCACCTCGCTCTTATACACCCTCTTAGTCATTCTCTCGCTTTCCATACGTTCCATATGGCCGAACCATCTCAAGTTGTTCCTTTTCACACTTTCCAGCACATCTACCTCCACACCACACCTTCTTACTTCCTCATTAGTCAGTCTATCCCTCCATATAACTCCGCACGCACTTCTTAAGTAATTCATTTCCACTGCTCTCACTCTTGGTCTGAGTCTCTCAACCAACGTCCATGCTTCGCTTCCGTAAGTCAGTGTCGGGATTACCACTGTCATGCAAGGACTTCTTCACTTCCATACTGACCACCCTATTTCTTGTTACTGCTTTCAGCATTCCTACAACCCTCTTCCCCTGTTGTACCCTCTCCCGCACTTCTTCATCCATAGTCCCATCTTTACTCAACACACTGCCCAGATACTTAAAAGAGTTGACGATTTCCATAGCCTGACCATTCAGCTTCACCTCACACTCTGTGACTTCACCCCTTTCGAAGACCATAACCTTGCTCTTCCCCGCATTTACCTTCAAATTCCGTTTTTCGCACACTGTTCCAAACTCATTTACCAGACCCTGCAACTCCCATTCATTATCACTCATCAGAACTGTATCATCCGCAAACAGCAGTATAGGTAGCTTCCACTCAATTCCCTCCCTTTCCAGCGATACACCAACATCCACTGCTCGATAGTATTTCTTTCATGACTCCATCCACATATACAGTAAACAACCACGGGGACATCACACACCCCTGTTTCAAACCAACATTCAGGTCAAAGAACTCGCTCTGCTCACTCTCCACACGTACTGCCGCCTTTGCACCCTCATACATGCTCTTCACTGCTTTCAGCAACTTGCCATCTACTCCGTATATTCGAAGTACTTTCCACAAACATTCTCTATCCACTCTGTCATAGGCCTTCTCCAAGTCCATAAAGGCAACATACACCTTTTGTTTCTTCTCCAGAATACAATTCAGGGTAAAAATCTGATCTACACATCCTCTTCTCTTCCTAAAAACCTCCCTGCTCGTCGCCTATCCATTTCTCCGTTCTCACTCTCTCAATCACTACCCTACTGTATACCTTCCCTACTACGCTTAGAAGACATATTCCTCGGTGGTTACCACACACTCCTCTTTCCCCTTTGCCCTTATATAGGGGGACTACTATGCCAGTCTTCCAGTCATCGGGTGCACTCCCCTTCTCCCATGCTAGTTTGCACATTTTCCATACCCATTCGATCACTATCTCACCACCATACCTCAACATTTCCCCACACACTCCATCTGTTCCTGGTGCTTTCCCCAACTTCACTCTTTTCATGGCTTCCCACACTTCTGACCTCCTGATCCTCACCTCCTCCTCCACTACTTCTCTTCTTCTCCCTCCCATACCATATCCAGTATATGTATATAAATATATGTATAAGTCGGCCCCGCAAGGGTGCGCACTAAAAGGGTGCGATTCTCCAACCGTGCGGCAGATGTCCGTGTGGTGCTTATAATCCAAGGGTGCGAAAAAAGCGCGAAAAAAGCAAAGCGTGCGTTTTTTTCGCCCAATAACCCCTGAAAAACATGAACTAAGGAAAGAATACCTGTACAGTATAGAAATGTGATTAGATATTAGATAGAATATGGGTATTACACTCACTTTGGATGGTTTATGTATGCGTGGAGGTTGGGATGTTGGTCTTACTGAGGGTCCGAGGCTGCCCCCATGCCCACATGGGGGCATTTTACACCTGCTGCCCCTAACCCACCGCCCAGGGCGATCGTGTTACCCACCAAAACAAAAGTGAAAGTTCTTGATTTAGAACAGAAAAAACAGTTACTAGACATGTTGGCTAGAGGTGAGAAACAAGCAAATGTGGGTAGACATTTTGGTGTGGGCATGGGGGCAGCCTCGGACCCTCAGTAAGACCAACATCCCAACCTCCACAAACCATCCAAAGTGAGTGTAATACCCCTATTCTATCTAATATCTAATCACATTTCTATACTGTGCAGGTATTCTTTCCTTAGTTCTTGTTTTTCAGGGGTTATTGGGCGAAAAAAGGGTAAGTTTGAAGAGTCCCTGGACTACATAGTGAATTTCCCATAGGTTCTTAAGCTCCAAGGGTGCGTTTTACAAGGGTGCGCGCATGTCTCGGACTAAGGTAACCGCACCCTTGTGGGGCCCACTGTACAGTACTTGTACAATTAATATGTAGGCCTATATAGAAATGTCATTAAAAAAAAAAAAAAAAAAAATAGTTTATTTGGTTTATTTAAAAAAAAAAAAAATTAAGTGTTTTTCTTTAAACCATGGTTTTTTTCCACCCTGCATGACCCACCCCTTTCCTGCATAATGCACTATACTGTGCATGGGTATGCACCACTTTTTTCTACCTTGCCTAGCCCTAATCTACTGTGTAAAACCTTAGTTTCATTTATATTAACTCTTAACCCTTTACTTGCCATGCCCTCTCTCTATCTTCTGAACTCGGCCTCGGCATCCCACGCACTATCTGTGATAAGTACTAGGTCATCTGCCTATAGAAGTTCCCAGGGGAGCCCATCTCTGAAATCACCAGATATTGCTTCCAGAACCATAACAAGGAGGAAAGGGCTTAACACAGAGCCCTGGTGGACTCCAACACGAGCTGTGAACTCCTCACTCAGTACACCTTTCACCCTCACTGCCGTTCGCGAGTCCTCATACATCTTCATTATTAAACGCACCAGCCACTCCTCTACACCAAGTTTTCTTATAGCCCATTGCACAATTTCTCTGGGCACCCTATCAATAGACATCTCCAGGTCTACAAACACAAGATACAGATCCCTATCTTTAAGTTGATATCTTTCCTACAGCTGCGTGACTATAAAGATAGCGTCGATTGTACCACGTCCTGGCATAAAACCGAACTGCATATCGTCGATAGAAATGCTTTCCCTTATCCATACCTTCAAAGACTCTCACAGATCTTTCATGACTTGGTCAAGCATTTTCAGGCCCCTATAATTTCTCCTATCCAACGAGTCCCCCTTGCCCTTATGTATGTTTACTATTACACTTTTGTGCCATTCAATGTTGGTTAACCCATCAAGTGCGATAGGCCTCACGGAAGGGTCACCATAGGGAACGCGATAGGCCTCACGGAAGCAAGACCATAAAAAAAACATTCATAAACACCCCAGGGACTCTCAAAACAAAGGATATGTCATTAGGGGAGATAATTCCCCTCTAGTACTTCCTACAACCCATCCATGTTTCTCATCCCCCCCCCCCCCCCCCTCCTCAATTATCACCTATTTTTTCCTCTTATTTTCAATATTTATCGGTTATTTTTCTCTCCCGCGGTAATGTAGCACAACTGGGTTGCATAACAGATAGTTATATAACACCGAGACACCACGGGAGTGCTTCAGTCGAGTCAGAGACAGCGAGAGGTGAGGGTGGGCGACTCGCTGGCTCATGCCTGAGAATACGACCGGGTGGGGAATATTACGATTTTCACCACCCAAATGCTTTTCCCACTTACTTTATCACTCTTCAAGGTTCATATATTCATCATATATGTAAAATAAAAGTCCATTGCAAACAAATAATGCTATATATCGTAAATATAACTAATTATGTCAGAATCCAAGGCTAGAAATTCACAAATAAGTACCCTTGCCCCTAGGGTATTTTCGCGCTTAATGGGTTAAGCAAAAATTTGGGTTAAATTAGTTTTTTAGAAGATTTTTTTTATAAATCAGAAATCTAAAAGTACTGTACATACATGTGTGTGTACTCACCTAATTGTAGTATACAGGATTTGAGCCTAAGCTTGTGTTGTCCTGTCTCTCTCTCTCTCTACATTTATCCAATTTTGCTTTAAAAGTTTGGATATTTCTTGCATGTGTGTGTGTGTGTGTTCAGCTCCCTGCACAAGTTTTGTTCCTTTAAAATTTGATTTACTGTAAAGAAGTATAAATAGAATAATTTAATTTAGAGTTTTATTTTATTCTGGGACCTGGGAATCTTTTGCTGGGGACCCCAAATGGGTCTGGGTCTCTGGGGATTTCTCCTGGACGACCTAGAAGTGTGATTTTGTGTTTTGTTTTATTTTGTTTTTCTCATCTGTTGTGATGTCCCTGTTCGGGCTCTGTCTCGAGTCAGCCACCCCCATTAAAAAAAAAAGAGGAAAAAGGAAAACTGGAGATGGTACCAGAGTATATAAAGCTATCTATCTATATTCTATCCGGTGTGATAAGTGCAAAGCTTGGTTCCATTACAATTGTACACAGCTCCCAGTGTACATTATAGTGTTTTGCCAAAATATACAGAAAATATGACTGTGAACAATGCTGTAAAACCAAGTATCAGGACAGTGAGTGGATTGAAGAAGCAGAAAATAGCATGAAGAAACAGAAAGCACTCTTACAGGACAGTAGTGAAAGTAGTGCAGACTCTCAAATGATCGGAAATAATGATAAAGTAAATATAGGTGAAAATAATAGGCCTAGACCCCATGTGAACAATGCCGAAGACTTAAACCGCAGCGTAGTCATGAACATTGATGGGCCTAATAGTGACCGTGAAAGAACCATAGACCTAGCAATAGGAGATACCCCCGAGGACTTGGACCTAAGCCTAGTCAATCGAATGGTGGGCACTGAAATGGAAAATTCTCCAAGTGTTACATGCGTACAACCCACAGCACAAGATGAATCGGCAACCAAATAGCACCAGGCAGGCGAATCACATGAAGAAAATCTGTCGATACTATAAAACTAACAGCTGCAGATACAACATTAGTGGGAGAGGATGTAAGTACGCTCACCCCAGACCATGCCCTAAACTGCTTAAACATGGGCTTGACTAAGAGAAAGGCTGTACGCTAGGTAGAAAATGTGCACACTACCACCCCAAGCTATGTTACAGCTCGATGGTGATGGGCTGGTCTATCAGAGTGAGAACTGAGCGATCTGTGCCATACCCATAGCTTACTCTGACTGTTCCTTTTACCTATATATTTTCTAGATCTCAAGTGACTGCGTCTCTTCCGTGGATTGACCTCCCAATCTACCAAGATTGGAAGCCAAAGAGTCACTTTTTTCCTTTGCCCCTCAACTTTCTCTTCGTAATTTCTGAGGGGCACAGGGCCCTAGGTGGGGCTTTGGTTTCCCGGGCGTTTCTGCACCCTCCTCAGCTCCCCGCCATAGAGTGGCTTCGGTCACCCAGGCTTTATTGTGGTCGGCAGGGAGGGTTCTGTGGGGGCGCTCGGTTATGGCCTTTGCCTTGCTCGGGGCCTTGGGGCTGTTCGGCCAGGCAGCTTGGGGAACAACAACAACATGTTACAGCTCGATGAAGGACGGTACTTGCAGCCGAAGAAAGTGTACCTACACTCATCTGCAGGGAACAAAGAAAATAACTGCAGTCAGGACCAATATGGACAAAACCAGAGAAGCTGATCACGGTCAAAGAATGGAACCCAAGCCATTCGCAGACAAAAGCCAGGTATCGGTACCCACTTCAAATTTTTTAGAAGGAACCCAGGATCAAATAAATTTTCTACTGGTCCAAATGAGCCAGATCCTCCAGCAACTGGCTCAGCAACAACAAAGGATAGCCCAAACACAGCATCCAATGGCAGCAGTGCAGCTACCAGTACACGCAATGCCCCAAGCGCACCAACAAACAGTGGAAGCAGTGATGCCACAAACCCACCAAGCCCAGTGGCACCCTCATCACCAATGGGTAGCACAAATCCCAGCAAGACCAGTGAACTGCTAGAAAACTTTCTAATGTGTAACATACAGGGACTGTATCCCATGAAAAACCAAAGTAAAGTGCCGTACATTGCAGAACTGGAAAAAGAAAAAGACTATTTGTTTATGGGATTCACAGAAACACACTTAAATAAGGAAATCCTAGATGAGGAAGTGAAAATTGAAAACTACACCCTGTTCCGCACAGACAGAAAAGACAGAACACATGGTGGTGTTGCACTATATGTACGAGATGACTTATCGTCAAGTGTGAAATCAGTTTTCTCCTATTCAGATGTTACCAACGAGTTGCTAAAAATTGAAATAAATGCAGAAAAACTCATTATTGCACTAGTTTACCGACCACCAAAATCAGAAACAACAAATTTCCTAAACATGCTGGCCAAACTTTCCGAAAACTTAGGTACTGGTACTGAACAATCCAAAGAACTACTTCTACTGGGTGATTTCAATTTCCCAGTAATCGAGTGGCCTTCTAGAAAAATAAGTGGTGGAACAGTTTGCGAACAAAGCCAAGCAAAAGAGCGTTTGGAATTAGCGGAGAATCAGTTCCTGGAGCAAATCATAGAAAAACCCACAAGGAAAAATAACATACTGGATCTTGTTTTTCTGAATAACAAGGACATGCTGCATAACTACCAGGTGATAAAAACTATAATTTCAGAACATGATATTGTGGAAGTGAAATTGAATAAACACAAAAAGAGCTCCCAATCAGATTTTTTTTTTTAAATACACAGAGAAGAGTCTTAGACAAATTAACTTCTTCAGTAAAGTGGCTAACTGGGAGGCTCTAAATGCAGAACTAACAAAAATAAATTGGGATTTACTTAGTGAAAGTGAGTCCATAGAGGAAATGCTACAGTTATTTATGGGGATTTGTGAAGAACTTGTGAAGAAACATATCCCACTGAAAAAGGAATATGTGCAAACAAAAATCCCTGAGACCGCAAAATTATGATGAGGAAAAGAAACAAACTAACAAAGAAACTTGCCTCAAAATTAAATACCAGTGATAGTGTACGGCAGAATACCGAGAAGGAAATTGAAGAAATAGAAAATAAACTGAAACTCTCATACCAAAAAGAGAGGGAATATGAAGAATCTATGGCAGTGTCTGCAATTAAGCAAAACCCTAAATATTTCTACAAATATGCCAAGAAAAAACCCAAAACCTGGACAAAGGTCGGACCTCTGGAGGACAAGAGTGGTAGTGTAATCGAGAATCCAATGAACATTGCAAAATTACTCGAAAAACAATATGACAGTGTGTACAGTGTTCCAGTAGCAGAAAAGAAAATAGCATCCCCTGTACAATTCTTCATAAATGCAGAAAATTAGGTTGCCTTAAACGACTTCACTTTCTCAAAGGAGGATATCAGAGGCCATAGACAATATTTCACTAAATTCATAAGGGGGACCGGACAACATTCCCACAATTCTATTGAAGAAATGCAAGGACTCCCTGGCAACACCTATCTATATGATATGGAGAAGATCCCTTGACTCTGGAGCTATCCCAGCACAGCTAAAGGAAGGAATGGTCACCCCAATATTCAAAGGCGGATAACGAGGGTTACCATCAAACTACAGACCTGTTGTTCTTACTTCGCATATTATCAAGATATTTGAGAGAGTCATCAGGAAGCGTATTGTCGAGCACATGGACATCACAGAGCAATTCAACTCCGGACAACATGGTTTTCGGAGAGGGAGGTCCTGTCTGTCACAACTGCTCGACCACTATGCAAATATCTTGGATGATTTAAAGAATGGCAGAAATGTGGATGTGGTGTACCTCGATTTTGGCAAGGCCTTTGACAAAGTCGATCATGGGGTGCTCCTACATAAACTGAAAAAGATGGGCATTTGTGGGAAACTTGGAATTTGGATACACCAGTTCCTAACAGGGCGGAGGCAGACCGTAGTAGTTGATGGCGCTGGCTCTGAAGGCTCAGAAGTTATCAGCGGAGTCCCACAGGGATCAGTGCTCGGCCCACTCCTATTCCACATAATGATAGGAGATATAAATCAACAAGTGGAATTCTCCCGAGTAACATCCTTTGCTGACGACACCAGAATAAGCCATTCCATAAACACCAAGGATGATGCAGAAAACCTACAGAAGGACCTGGAGAAAATTTATAGCTGGGCAGAAGAAAATAACATGAAATTCAACAGCAACAAATTTGAACTTTTAAGATATGGCACAAATGTGCACCTTAAAGACTCCTATTCCTCATAATGATAGGAGATATAAATCAACAAGTGGAATTCTCCCGAGTAACATCCTTTGCTGACGACACCAGAATAAGCCATTCCATAAACACCAAGGATGATGCAGAAAACCTACAGAAGGACCTGGAGAATATTTATAGCTGGGCAGAAGAAAATAACATGAAATTCAACAGCAACAAATTTGAACTCTTACGATATGGCACAAATGAGCACCTTAAAGAATATGAATATAAAGTGGGCGACGACCAGATTGAAGACAAAGAATCGCTCCGAGACCTGGGAGTAAGGATGAACAATGACTGCACCTTCAGTGAGCACATCCATCAAGCAGCCAGGTCAGCTCGACAGATGACTGGGTGGATTCTTCGAACCTTTCTGACCAGAAACCCAGAACACCTTCTACCCCTTTGGAAATCACTTGTAGTCTCTAAAATGGAGTACGCATGTCAGCTGTGGTCTCCCTATAAAGTTAAAGAGATACAGGAGTTAGAACAAGTACAAAGGGTGTTCACTAGAAAAATATCCAGAGGCTCCTTGAACTACTGGGAGAGACTGAAGCACCTAAGTTGTAATCCCTACAAAGACGACGGGAGCGCTACATTGTGATCTACACCTGGAAGATCCTTGAGGGCACAGTAACAAACCTATCGACAAGAGAAGGGGAAGGCATCAAGAGCCAAAGTCACCCCAGGTTTGGCAGAACCTGCACAAGGTCACTAAACTGTGTCTCTCAAAGGCTCAAGACCATCCAGGCAGAAAGCTTTAGTAACACTAGACCCAGGCTCTTCAACTGTCTCCCTAGACCAGTTAGAGACATGACTGGGTGCAGTACAGAAGCGTTCAAGTGGAGGCTAGATGGAATCCTGGAGCACATACCAGATGAGCCTCCTATACCACACGGCCCGACCAACAGAGGAGCTGGGTCAAACTCAATCATTGATCAAATCCAGTACCTCAAGATCGAGAGGATGTGTAGAAGCGACGGATCCCCAGATCGACCGTGGTGATTTCACCAAAACATCTACAAAGTACAGTAAGTAAGTATTGCCTGACGCCGTGATCCCCGAAGGGGTGGTCACGAACGAAATGCCCCCATGTACCTCTGTCCCCAGTCAGTCATATAAAATAATATATTCTATCTATCTATCTATCTATATGCTCAGGCCCAATCCCCACTTTTCCTATTTTTTATTTTTATTTATAAAATTATATATATATAGGATAAAAGTAATGATAAAACTGGAGGAGTGAAGAAGGATTAAGGTTGATAAATCGTTATAGCGACCGCTTTTAGTGGGCTTTTTGGATGGAATCCCAAATGATGCAGTTACAAGAATTCAACCTCAAATGGCTCTTCTTATAGTTAATAGAACATATTGGATGCTAGACCTTAAGATATAAGAAAGTTCACTGTAGCTATGGGGGATTCCCTGGAACCAGCACCACATTACCACCTCCAGAGATGATAAGAGATGGTTGGAAGCAACCCACTGCTATTAACTACAGGGCCGTATATCCTTACTGGCACCCCAGGTTATATCATCAACCACCTTAATGTCATGTTGCCAAGTGTAAATGGTCAACCAACCTTATGCAATTTCCCGCAAATTGCTTTCTCTGACCAATTCATAGCTCACAGGATGTGGATGATGGGCATCACCACCTTCCATGGCAGGTAGTTGGCTAAAACACCTACACACAGTACCAGCTTTATAATTATTCTCACTGTAGAAGTCAGGGTGTCAATTTGAAACAATTTGGTCTTAAGTCTGGACTGTTTAAGAAAAAAATACAGGAACATTAATATGTAATTCCATTTTTTTGGACACATCAGTTCTTCATAAATAAGAACTTAAGCATAACATTCACTATGCATATCTAATAGTGACTGAAAAGAAGGGATATTTCATGACTGGCTTTGATTAGTCTCTTGTTTGTCAGCTTGGTAGAATTTTCTCGATGTATGTATAGAAAACCTACTTTAGTATTTTTTCAACAGTAGTACAGTATTTGCAATTTGGCTGAAACACCTACCTCCCAGTGATTTCAGTATTCCCTCTGTTTGCTTCATCTCCTCATGTAGGGTGTACAGTGGAGGCAGCTTGTTCCTCTCCTAAAAAAATAAAAATAAATTTATGAAGAAAGAATGAATGGAAAACTCCACATGGCAGCACAACAATTAAGATCATTGTCGTTAAAAGTAAGACAACCCAGAGAAGTGGATATAAAACACAAAGCAACAACAAAGTGGAACACATCCTATCAATCACTTCTTTCTCAGAAATCTCCATCTAAAGGGATTTCAATCAATGTTCACCACCGCCAATGGCTCTTCTAATTTCATTGACCAACTTGCTGAACAAGCTTACATCTTTTCTATCCTAAATTACCTAGAACAGTTAGTTCAGCACCCTACTCGTATCCCCGACTGCCATGGAGATTGGCCTTACATCCTTGACTGATTTCTAACCTCGAATACTTCTGCTTATACTGTAAACCTTTTCTCTCTGTTGAGCTTCTCCGATCATAACCTTATCTCTGCTACCTGTCCTATATCTCCGGTGCAGTTGATCCTCCCAGCCAGCGGCGCTAGTGGCATTTTGGCACTGCTGACTGGGAGGCTCTTAGGCAGTACTTCTTCGATTTCCCAATTCCATGGAATTATTTTTGCTTCCATGGCCGGGGACCCTCGGATTATGCTGAACGCAATACCAGGGTAATCATCTCTGGCATAGAGGCATACATTCTATTTTCTTTCTCTCAGTCTAATGCAAAACAAATCTTTGTTTACTAACACTTGTTCTACTGCTGTCCTTAATAAGGAGGAAGCATTCAAACAGTACAGTCGCCTTCAAACTAGAGAAACTCAACAATTTAGGTTTCTTCCCGGAATCAAGCCAAATCTGTTCTTCGACTTGCCAAAACTTCTTTCATCCATAACAAATTAATCAAACTTTCTAACCCAGTCTTTCTGGCATCTAGCCAAAAACCTCTCCAACAATTTTACTTCCACTTTCCTTTCACTTTTCCACTCCGATGGCACCACGGTCACTTCGGCCTCAGACATAGCTTAACTCTTTGCGCATACTCCTTGCCTAGGAAAACTCTTCCGTCTCCGTCTTTCCTCTGAAATCTTCTCTTCTTGTTGAAAGTATGCACTCATTCAACCTGTCCCGAAGAAAGGTTCTCAACCCTCCAATTAACATCCAATTGCTCTCATATCTTGCACCTCTAAGTTGTATAATCTGTTATTAATTCAAAATTTTGTAAGTATTTCTCTTCCATAACTTAATTTCTGATTGCTCTAATTGGTGATCTTCATTCTTATCTGACTAACTCTAGGTCATCCTCCTTTAGGGACTTCGGCGAGACATTTCTATTGCGTTAGATATATCAAAAGCCTTTGATTAGAGTCTGGCACAAATCCCTCGTTTCCAAATTACCTCCTTCGGTTTCTATCCCTTCCAGCCAACTATCTTCTAATGGTGGAGGAAAAATAGAATATGCTTCACGCATCCTACTGCGTGTCGTACAAGGCGACTAATAGGGGGGATGGCGATAGACTTGTGGACCAACAGCCATTACTATGCAATAAAGTCTTTATCTTAGTAATGTCTTGGTATGGCACTGCCGAAGCTGGTGGGGTGCGGATAGGTGCCACAGGGGACGGAGTCTTACCTGGGCGCTGTTTTGCACCACACCTGTGTCGGCATCAGTGTCTGCATATTGGAGCAGTGTTGGGGCAGGATTTTAATGTTCTATAATCCAAATTGCCTAATATACAGTGGAGTCTTGTTATGGTGTTGTCTTTTTGTAACACTGTTAAGGCTGGTGTGGTTGCAGATACTGCAGGGGGACTCTGTCGAGTCTTGCCGAGGCACGGTTAGCACTATACCAACATCAGCCACAGTGATGACTAGGTGGGGCAGTGCTGTGGCAGGACTTTATTGTACTACAGTACACTCCAACTACTGAAAGGCAACCCCGTCTGAGCCGTTACAATGCATGTAATGGAAAATGACGTTAAACCATTGTATGTTGTATGTATCCCATACTCTTCAACAACACACAAATCAACCCTTCGTAGTCTTTCAATATTCTTGGGGTTCCTTTTTCTTCTGAACTTTCTTGGAAAGACCATATTACCACTTTTGTTGAGACAAATTCCCAGAAATTGGGTGTGCTCAACTGTCTGCATGGGTTCTTCACTCTCACTCAGATCCTTGCTCTGCACAAGGGCACTGTGCGCTCATGTATAGAGACCTGTTTGCATGTGTGAGGAGATTCTACCCATACAGCAATTCTTGAAAAGGGAGTCAAAAAGAATTCCCAATTCAACTCTTACCAATTCTTTACAATCCCTTCCTACACACTGCAATATTGCATCTTTCTCACTCTTCTACCACTATTACAATAGGCCTAATCAGTGTTCTTCAGAGCTTTCTCAGTGTATACCTCCTCCCTGCCTTTCAACACATTTCAACAGGTGGCAACTGCCTTTCAACACATTCCCCTCATGCTATGATTTAAACTGCTTCAAATTCTGTGTATCCTGACATTTTGACTAACACACATTGAATTTGGCTCTAAGATACTTTCTTTCTGGGGGGGGGGGGATGATACATGTTACAGGCAGCTTTGCCTTTTGTCGCCTTCATACACTTAGGAAAAACATACATACGATGGTTTATCATCCTTTTCCATTACACTGCATGCTTTAAGCAGTTGGTATGTAGCACAATGTCATAATACTGCCCCACCATGTTATCATTGTGGTTCACTATGTTGACAAACTGCTAACCCTGCCTCAGCAAGACTCAACTAAGTACCCCTACAGCACCTGCAACCACATCAATCTCAACAATGCTATAATAAGACTACTTGGTGGTGATTACTATAGTTTTGTCATATTTCTAACCTGTCAATATGATAAACTATTGTCCGTTCATTCTAGGTTGGGCAAAAATCGTAACCTATAACCTCTCATAACCAGAAAAGGACTAGAGGAATCGAGCTAATATTTCTAGGGTAAGACGGGGTAATTTCGCTGAAAATCACGGTTTTTGACGAATAGAAACTGCCACAAATGGAATTTTGAATTTTTTAATTTTTTATCTATACATTCAGCCTTTCTGCTATAGATGCCCAAAAAACTAAACAAAATATATAATGTTTTGGTCATGCTGCCGATTTTTTGAAAAAAGTTACTCTCGCGGCGAAATTTCGCTGCGACCTACTTTACGCATCATATTGCTAGTAAACTAGATAACATTATATGGTTAATGGCCAGACAAATCACTAGCACGCAGGTAAAACCAATGAAAACATGCACAACCCAAACTGCCACTAAACATGCCAATAGAAAAACGTTGCACGCGCACACACACAACTGAACGGGGCGGGCAGAGATGCAGGTGTGTCACACGTGTAGGCCTAGGCGCCACTGTGTCTAGTGCGGGTGTGGACGTGTCTAGTGCGGGTGTGGAGTCGTGGACATGTAGTGTGGGTGTGGACGTGTCTAGTGCGGTTGTGGACGTATTTATCAGGCCTACGGGTGTGGACGTATTTAGTGCGGGTGTGGACGTGTCTCGTGCGGGTGCGGCATGTAGGGTGCTAGTGCAAAGTACCAGGCAGCAGCTGACGGCTACTGCCAACACTGTGTCACATGCACCACCATAGTGGATGCACCCACATACAAACACCCCGACCATACCGTCAGACGGGCCGCTAGCCCCGGCACCAGGCCCTGCGAAACTGCAACACAACCTAAACCAAACTAGCTCTACAACCTAAGCCAAACTAGCTAGGCTGTAGAACATAAACCAAACTAGCTCTACAACCTAAGCCAAAACTGCTCTACAACCTAAGACAAACTGCAGCCGAAACCATGCAATAGTTTCGGAGATATCGGTGTTTGAATGCAAATTATTAGCGTCGCGGAAAAATTACCCCGTCTTACCCAACCAAATAGGAAGACTTGGCTAGGGAAGAAGTATGGAAATTGACAGCTCATTTGCTCTAGCCCTTTTTGAGTTACAGAGATTAGAGGTTACGATTTCTGCCCAACCTAGAATGAACAGACTATAGTTGTGATTGCACTGACAGTACTATAGCAAAGTTCCAGTAGTTCTCATTGCAATTACTATAAATTAACAATCATGCTGACCAGCTACGAATACAACATAACTGGTATTTATCAACGACTATGACGAGGAATATGAGCCTTGGTCGCATACAACCCCCCACCTGTTTTTAACCCATTGGCTGCGGGAGACATTCTGGAACGTCCTGACAATATAAGGCAATTTACAGCAAAGCCTGTAGAATAGAGTGCGAGGGAGCAGGAGGGCGACAAGCCACACTTCCTTTCTCCAGCCAGCCGGCCGCGGCACTGAGGACTTTGAGCCATGCTCTTGCGAGATATACAGTGCTGCCAAAGGCAAATGTAGCGCAACATTAGCGATAATTGCTCATTTTAGCGAATGTCTATGGTAGCGCTGCGGGTGAAGCCCGCGAGCTACAAGCTCGTTTTGATGTCATTTTGAAGCTATTTTCTTCTAGTTTTTGGCTGAATAAATTTAATTTCATTCAGACACTTGCCTAATCAATCAGGAGTGCCTGAATGAGCCCTAATATGGCAGAAATATGCCCGCACCGAAGGGGTTAATACAGTGGAATAAATTATTGGAATACTGTAAAGTATTTAAGTGGTAATCCAAAATAGTATTGTTGAATAGCCACCTTTTGCAGGCAAGAAGAAATATTTGGTATACAAACAAAATAACAAAAACAAAAAACATGCTTACCTCCACTACAAACTTTTCCAGTTCCATACGGCCCTCGTCCTCATTCAGCCCTTCACAGTTGTTCTCATCCAGCAAGTTGTGAGTGTTCACAGAGTGTTCATTAGCCAGGAATGCA
Organism: Paralithodes platypus; assembly: GCA_032716605.1. Classification (NCBI taxonomy): domain Eukaryota; kingdom Metazoa; phylum Arthropoda; class Malacostraca; order Decapoda; family Lithodidae; genus Paralithodes; species Paralithodes platypus. The sequence goes on along the minus strand of CM064483.1, from coordinate 15,707,778 downwards.
AAAGCTGGCCGAAGGACGGCTGCAGAGAAAGAGATATACGATCATCTACAAAGTTATGCTCTCAATACAGTGGACTAAAGAGAAAACTATGCAATCCCCTCCAAAATTCTGCTCTCAAAAATGTGGACTACAGTATTAAGATGGCATATCAGATGAGGGCATGTCTGTAATATTAGGCTTGGAGTTACATTATAATGTAAAACTTGCAAAATAAACAAACCAAAACTTGGACGAACACAGTAAAAAGACAAAACAACTTCTCAAAATACCTATGTGGAAACAACGCTTAAGCAGAATAATAATTTATAAATAAAAGATCACAATTCACCACATAGGGTGTACATTACTACATGAGCAAGTTAATCCGTTTCCCAAGCAAAATAATCGCACTATCGTCACGTTCAAGGAATGGGATGCAAATCACAGTGAAGGGAGGCTGAATGGTCAGGTACAGTACTAGTAATGGATAATGTTGGATCATTTAAGTTTTTGGGCAGAGTGATCAGTAAAGATGGGAGGTTGGAGTGTGCAGATAGTGCGCAGGAAGCAGAGGCGAAGTTCAAAAGATGGAGGGAAGGTATGGCAAATAAGGGTCTAAGAGTTAACATAGATAAAACAAAGGTCATGATTAGTGGAGTAGGGCGTGGAACTATGGAAAGAAGCGGCGACTATCCATGCGCAATATGTAGGAAGGAGGTGGGAAGTAACTCAATTCAATGTTGCGTCTGTAGTGACTGGGTACACAAGAGAAGTAGTGGAGCTAGAGGACCTTTGACAAGAATCATAAGACTTTGAATGTGCAGTGTGCAAGGGAGATCTTTTATTAAATGACCTGCCTGTCAGTGTTGATTTCGACAGTGTAACGCTGGAGTGTGTGAATAAGTTCTGCTACCTGGGCGATACGGTTTCCACCGGAGGTGGCGCTGAAGTTAGCTCCATTGCTAGAGTCGGAAGTGGCTGGGGCTAGTTTAGAGAGCTGTTGCCACTCCTGACCATGAGAGGGCTCCCACCCCACCTTAAAGGGAAGGTGTATACCTCATGTGTTAGGAGCACGATGCCCTATGCCTCGGAGACGTGGGCGGTTAAAGCGGAGGATATCAATAGATTGGAACGGAATGAGAAGAAAATGGCGAGATGGATGTGTGGGGTTAATCTTAGGGACAGAGTATTGAGCGAGGAATTGAGAAGGCGTCTGGGCATTAGGAGTATCAGTGAAGTGATACGCACGAGCCGACTTGGTTGATTTGGACCTGTGGAGAGAATGGATGATCAGAACTGGGTGAAGAAATGCCGGACTGTGAACGTGGGGGGAGCTGCGCGTAGGGGTGGACCTAGAATGACGTGGGCTCAGGTACTCCGGTCCGATCTCAAAATAAAGAACTTGACAACAGAGGCAGCCCTTGACAGGGCAGCCTGGAAAGTTGCCATTTAGGACGTGAGACTGTAACCACATGCATTCTCTGTGGACAAAACAGTCATTAAACTGCTATGTATGTATGTATGTATGTATGTATGTATGTATGTATGTATGTATGTATGTAGGGCCTACAACAGGGGAGGAGGGTTGAAGGAATGCTGAAAACAGTGCTAAGAAATAGGTGGTGAACATGGAAGTAAATAAATTATGTCACTGAATGATAGTTTGGTAATCTCAACATTGAAGTACAGTAAACCCTCACTATCTCGGACTAATTGGGGGGAGCCCACTTCCGAAATGCCCGATTTTCCAAGATGTCCGAAGTCAGACTTATGTTCGACTTAAGAGAGGGAAAATTCCGAATTAGAAGAGGAAAGTCCGCATCACCAGAGAAAATGGAGATTTTTTTTTTGTTAACATGTGAAATTAATCTTATTAATGACAAATACGAACCTTATTATGTTTTCAGGGACAGTACAGTACAGTCAGTCCCCCTAATACACGTATCCTCAGTCCGCGTTTACCCTATTCCGCGCTGAGGGGTAAAACAGGTACTCAAAATCCCTAAAACACGTATTGACCCCACAAAACACGAATCACGGTTGAAGAGTGGTGTAAAAATGCTGTTTTTTTTATTCCGCGCCACCCCCCCTCCCTACTCCGCGCGCACACCCCTCGGAGGCCTAGGCTTCCCAGGCCCCGCCACTGTCACTGGCCCCGTCCCCGGCCCCGGATAAACCCATAGATTTCCCGATCGCAGTAGTGCCTTCACCAGTTTATTCTTCCTAGGCATTTTGAAGTTGTTGAAGAGTGTAGGAAGGCAGTTGTTACACAATAAATGGGTCAAGTCTCAGCGCACGGACACTTAAGGATATTGGGACTGAGAAGGAAGCGTACGTGTGGTTGTGTTTATGTGCGTGTGTGTGTGTGTACTCACCTAATTGTAGTATACAGGATTTGAGCCTAAGCTCGTGTTGTCCTGTCTCTCTCTCTACATTTATCCAATTTTGCTTTAAAAGTTTGGATATTTCTTGCTCCCACCACCTCCCCATCCAACTTATTCCAACACTCAATGCTTCTATACGGGAAGCTGAACTTTCTTACATCAGACTTACATATAACTTTCCTCAACTTACAATCATGACCCCTGGTTCTTCCCTCGTCCCTCACCACAAAATCTCCCTTGTCGATCTTCTCAAAACCTTTCACACACTTAAACATCATGATCATGTCACCTCTCTCTCTCCTCTCCCTCAGCGTTGGCAGCTTTAGCCTCTCCAATCTCTCCTCATAAGGGGGGGGTGGGTGGGTGGGTGGGTGGGTGGGTGGATGGGGTGGGTGGGTGGGGGGGTGGTTGGGTGGGTGGGTGGGTGGGTGGGTGTGTATTTACCTATTTGCCTATTTGTAGTATACAGGAGTTGAGCTTTTTAGGCTCGTATTGTCCCGCTTCCTGAGTTACAATTATCTAACTTTGCCTTAAAAATATGAATGTTTTTGGCACACACCACTTCCTCTTCCAACTGATTCCACTTACTTATACTTCTGTAAGGGAAACTATACTTTCTCACATCTCCTTTACATCTTCCTTTCATTAGTTTATATCTATGCCCCCTAGTTCTACCATTATCTTTCACAATATAACCCTTCTTGTCCACCTTTTCGAGTCCTCTCACACATTTGTACATCATAATCATATCGCCTCTCTCCCTCCTATCCATTAGAGATGGTAAATCTAATTTCTTTAATCTCTCCTCATATGGTAATTCTCTCAGTTCTGGTATCATCCTAGTTGCAGCTCTCTGAACCTTCTCCAGCTTCTTTATATGCTTTTTTAGATGTGGTGCCCACACCACTGCCGCATACTCCAGTCTTGGTCTCACCAATGTTTTTATTATTTTCTCCAGCATCTCCTCGTTTATATAGTTAAAGGCTATTTTTATTCTGTTTAGCAGTCCATATGTTTCTCCCACTATCTTATTAATATGATTCTCAGGTGAAAGATCACTCCTAACAGTTATCCCTAAATCCTTTTCTTTCTCTGATGGGTTAATAGTGTTTCTCCTAACTTATATTCCATATGAGGCCTTCTTTTACTTACTCCCATTTCCACTACATGACATTTATTTGTGTTAAATTCCATTTTCCACTTCTTGCTCCATTGATCTATCCTATCCAAATCCCTCTGTAATTCCCTACCACTGTTTTCATCTTCTATACGCTTCATGATCTTGGCATCATCTGCAAACATATTCATATATGCATTTATATCCTTTGGCATGTCGTTAATGTATATTAGAAACATTATGGGAGCCAGCACCGCTCCCTGCGGAACTCCACTTGTGACATCTTTCCACGTAGAAAATTTATCTCTGATAGTAGTCCTCATCTGTCTCCCTGAAAGATAGTCCTCCATCCAATTTAACAAACTACCCTGAATCCCTCCATACTCTTTTAATTTCCACTTCAGCCTGCTATGCGATACTCTGTCAAAAGCTTTCTTCATGTCAATATATACGCAATCCACCCATCCATCTCTCTCTTGTAATATGTCAACCACTCTGTCATAAAAACTGAGTAGATTTGTAACACATGAGGTACCCTCCCTGAATCCAAATTGCCTGTTAGATTGTAGATTATTCTTTTCCAAGTAAATCATCCATCTTTTCTTAATTATTTTCCCACAGATTTTGCACACTATACTAGTAAGTGACACAGGTCGATAATTCAATGGATGTTCCCTGTTCCCACCTTTATAGATCGGTACAATGTTGGCTCTCTTCCAGTCCATTGGTAATTTTCCCACTTCCAGAGAGTATTTCATTATCTCATATAAGGGTTTCACTAGTTCATCAGCACATTCTTTCAAAATCCATCCCGCTACATTGTCAGGTCCCACTGCTTTTTTCACATCTAGTCCTTTCATTATTTCTACTAGCTCCTCTAGGAGAAAATTAATCTCTCCCAGTTTATCACCAATTTCACCTACCGGTTTTACTTCTTCAAAGTTATCACCTTTAGTATATACTGAGTGTAGTGTATTGTTCATAATTTCACACATATTCTGGTCGTCATCATAAGTGGTCCCCTCAACCTTCAACCTGACTATTCTATCCCTTACCTTCATTTTACTATTTATAAACCTATAGAACAGCTTAGGATCACTCTTACATTTTTTCACAATGTTCTTCTCATATTCTCTGGCTTCTTGTCTCTTGATTGCAGCATATACATTTCTTAATCTCTTGTATCTGTTCCAAGTTTCTCTATTACACCTTTTTCTAGCTGCCTTCCACGCTTGGTCTCTCTTTCCTTGGCTTTCCTACATTTTTCATTAAACCAATCCTTTTCCTTCGCTGACCTATTACCTTGTTTAGGGACATATTTATTAACTCCTTCATATATTGTTTTAAATACTCCATACTTCTCGTCTACACTATTTCTCTGATGTATTTCACTCCAGTCAACATCTCTAAAGTATTGTCTCAGTGATTGGTAGTCTCCTTTTGCATAGTCAAACCTAGTTTCCTTGTGCTCCTCCCTCTCCTCCATATTGGAATAACCCAATAGGATTTCTATATCCATTACAACGTGATCGCTCTTACCTAAAGGTGGTAAGTATTTTATATCAGAAATTACATCTGGGTCTCTAGTAAACATTAGGTCCAATCTGGATGCTTCATCATTTCCCCTTCTTCTTGTATTTTCCTTTATATTTTGCACTAATAAATTTTCTGTTACCATATCCAGTAGCCTATACCCCCACGAGTTCACGTTGCTACCAGCTTCTCTCTGCTCCCAATCCACCTTTTTACAGTTGAAGTCTCCTACTATAATTAATTCATTGATTCTACGAGTTAATTTTTTAATACAAATAATCATCTCATCTTTGATAAATTTGTATTCCTCCTCTTCCCAAGCCCCTGTGTAGGGCGGCATGTAGGCCACTACAATATCCGCCTTTTGATTGTCATCATCTGTCAATTCTACTGCTAATATTTCCGCTTTACTATTATTCAGATCAATCATTCTTGTTTTCAATTTATTATGTGTAAGAATTAGCACCCCTCCCCCCATCTTGTCTTCTCTATCCCTTCTCCAGATATTATAGTTGTTCCATCCCATTCCCTCCAAACTTATCCCTTTATTTAGTTTAGTTTCACATGGACACAATATTAAGGGCTCTTCCTGTCTGATGTAATAATTTATTTCTAATTTCTTTGATAGCAGCCCATCCACATTGCTATAGACCATCTTGCACCTGTTGCTTTTACCATTATGATTGATATTCCCTGTTTTTATCCTACAATTTCCCCTTCCTGTTGCACCTCTCCCTCCAATCCTTCTTCCTGTACCACCACTTCTTTTCTCCCCCCCTCCACCCTATCCTCTCCCCCTTCTTCAGGTACCACTTCCTTACTTTCCCATCCATGTTTCTGTAGAAAAAAAAGCCCTTCTCCACTTCTGACCCAAGGTTAAGGCCTTTGATATTGATATTGATTTGGTATTGATAAATACGCTCAATGTAATGAAAAAACACACACACTTCTGTGTGTGTGTGTGTGTGTGTGTGTGTGTGTGTGTGTGTGTGTGTGTGTGTGTGTGTGTGTGTGTGTGTGTGTGTGTGTGTGTGTGTGTGTGTGTGTGTGTGTGTGTGTGTGTGTGTGTGTGTGTGTGTGTGTGTTTGTGTGTGTGTGTGTGTGTACTTACTCTAGTTGTACTTACTCTAGTTGTATTGCGGGAGTGAGCATGCTCGTTATTTCCCGCCTCCTATATGTGTAGGTGTTATATGGATCGTTGGAATGGCTGTGGATGTGTGTGTAGTCTGTATTTTTAGCCAATTGGCGACATCGGAAACGAAGGCTTAGGGTGGATCTGTATGGTACCATTCTCACTATAGACGGTACCGTCTCGCCCGAAGGCTTAGGTAGCCATCAGCTTAGGTGAACCATATGATACCCATCTCGCCTTGTACCATTTTTGCCAACCCCAGATGGGACGTCACAACGTCTTCCAGGTACCTATTTACAGCTAGGTGAACTGAGGCTAACACATGAAAGGAGACAAGCCCAATTTGTCTCCGCCCGGCCGGGGGATTGAACCCCCGACCCCTCGTGTGTGAGACGAGAGCGCTACCTACTAGGCTACGGGCTGTGTGTGTGTGTGTGTGTGTGTGTGTGTTTTGTGTGTGTGTGTGTGTGTGTGTGTGTGTGTGTGTGTGTGTGTGTGTGTGTGTGTGTGTGTGTGTGTGTGTGTGTGTGTGTGTGTGTGTGTGTGTGTGTGTGTGTGTGTACTTACACTAGTTGTATTTGCGCGAGTGAGCATGCTCGTTAATTCCCGCCTCCTAAGATATGTTTGTCATACCGTGCTTTGAAACTATGCACTGATGGTGCAGACACTACTTCGGCTGGCAATTTGTTCCACCCACTAATCGAGTTGGTAGGAAATCTTTTACTTTTCAGATCAGATTTACTATGAAGCACTTTTAGTTTGTAGCTGTGACCTCTTGTTCTCTCACCTCCATCCCTCTCTATGAAGTTTTCTTGGTCGATTTTGTCAATACCTCTAACACATTTATATATCTAAATTTGCTGTCCTTGTTTCCTTCTCTGTTCCAGTGTAGGTAGATTCAATCTCTCGAGGCTCTCTTGGTACTCCAAATTTTCCAAACCTGGGATCATCCTCGTAGCTGCTCTCTGTACCCTCTCAATTTTGTGGATATGTTTCTTCATGTGAGGGGACCACACTACAGATGCATATTCCATCCTGGGTCTTATTATTGCCGTTATTATTTGTTTCATGGTGTTTTCATTAAGATAATTGAAAGACATCCTGATATTTGCCAATAGTGCTAGTGATTCTCTCACTATCTTATTTACGTGGCTTTCTGGAGACATGTTATCCTTAAATTCTATCCCCAAGTCTTTTTCTTTTTCTGCTTTGGGAATCACTCCGTTTCCTAGTTTATAATCTTTTCTAGGTCTGTACTTGCTTTTACCCATTTCTAGAGTCTTACATTTCCCTGCATTGAACTCCATATTCCATTTGATGCTCCATTCATGGATCTTTTGCAAATCTGCTTGGAGCTCAAGGCAATCCTCCTGGGTTCTGATCGTTTTAAGCAGCTTAGCATCGTCCGCAAACATACTCATGTAGAGTCCCTCAGGTAAGTCATTTACAAATATTAGAAACATGATTGGGGCTAGGACAGATCCTTATGGTACCCCACTCGTAATTCGAGTCCAGTTTGACGATTTCCCCCTTACTGTTGTTCTCATCTGTCTTCGGCTAAGGTAGCTCTCCATCCATTTCAGCAGTTTGTCTCCTACTTTTCCCTCATGTTTTAATTTCCACAGCAATCTCTTGTGTGGAACTTTGTCAAATGCCTTTTTAAAGTCTAGGTAGGCACAGTCTACCCATCCTTCCCTATTGTCCACTGTGTCTATTACTCTAGAGTAAAAACTCAACAAGTTGCTTACACATGATCTGCCACCTCTGAATCCAAATTGTCGGTCAGTAATTAATCTTTTGGATTCCAGGTAGTTCACCCATTTGTCCCTTATTAATCCTTCCAGAATCTTCATGAGGATGCTCAATAGTGATACAGGTCTATAGTTCAGTGGTTTATCTCTGCTTCCTCCCTTAAATATAGGAATAATGTTTGCTCTTTTCCATTCTGTAGGTACTATCCCTGTGTCCAATGATATTGTCATTATGTCATATAACGGTATACTCAGTTCCTTAGCATTTTCTTTAATAATCCAGCCTGATACTCCGTCCGGTCCAGCGGCTTTGTTTGGATCCACCTTACTCATTTTGTCTATGAGCTCTGGTCTGTTAAATGTGACTTCCGGCATTTCCTCTGTACCTATTTCATTGGTTTCTGGTGCAATGAATTCTCCTTCTTTTGTAAATACTGATGCAAAATTTCTATTTAGTTCTTCCGCAATCTCTGTATCCTCTTCTATGATTCTGTTTCCACTTTTAATCTTTACGATCGTGGCTTTTATCTTCCTTTTGCCGTTTACAAACTTGAAATTTTTTTTTGGATTCTTTTCATAGTTCTCCACTATCCCTTTCTCATGGTTTGCCTCTGACCTCCTCCTCATTTCTGTGTATTTGTTTCTCTCCTCTTTATACTTTTGCCTGTTATCTTCCGAATCCCAGAGTCTCATCTTTTTCCAGGCTTTGTTTTTTGCTTCCTGTGCTTGCCTACTTTCGCGGTTAAACCATACTTTGCGATTACTTTTTTTCCTTTTGTTAATGTACTTAGGGACAAAAGTTTTTATACCAGTATCATAGATCTCCATGAATGCCTTTAGTTTTTTGTCTACCTCACTTTCAGATAACACCTGATCCCAATTTTGTGACTTGAAAAAATCCCGTAGTCCTTCGAAATCGGTTCTGGAATACATCCAGTGATTTTCCTTGTGCTTTTCCCTTCCCTTGGGTAGATTATACTTCAATAGTAAGTCTATGTCTAGAACTGCATGGTCGCTTTTTCCTAGTGGGCATAGGTACTGAATACTTTGAACCTCCTCCTCCCTTCTTGTGAATAGAAGGTCCAATCTAGCTGGTTGATCACTTCCCCTTACTCTTGTTGACTCTTTTACATGTTGGTATATAGAATTTTCCATGGCCATACTTAAAAATTCATAGCTCCAACTTTCCTCCCCTGCTCCGGCTTCAAGATCTTCCCAATTCACTTCCTTGCAGTTAAAGTCCCCACACATGACTATTTCATCCTTTGAAGCCAAGATATTTCCTAGCACACTAATTGTTTCCTTACGCATTAGGCTATGCTCCTCCTTACCCCATGTCTTCGTCTTGGGAGGTACATACGCTACTATCACCACTATTTTTTCGTTTCCACCAATCTCTATTGCTAAAACTTCTGCTGTTGAAGTTACTAGTTTTATCTCAGACACAATCAAATCTTTCCTAGTAAGGATGCACACTCCACCTCCATGTCGAAATTTTCTGTCCCTCCTCCAAATCCTGTATTCAGACCATCCTAGCAAATTTATATCGAGGTCTTCTCTTAGTTTTGTCTCAGTGAGACATACTATTTCTGGTTTCTTAGTATTGAGTAAGTCTGTTAGTTCTAGTTTCTTAGAGATTAGCCCATCGACATTGCTATATAGAATCCTTATACTTTCTAGTCCCCCATTACCTGCTCCAAGCCCCTTATCTGCGGCGGTCTGTTCCCTACCCTCTTTTACTTTTAGTTTCTTTTTACCGAAAGTTTCATAATCTTCCCCTTTCTTACTCCGTAAAAAAACTTATTCTTTTCTTGTTCTGTCCTCTTGCTATTTTCCTCCTTGGCGGTTTTCCTTAGTTCAGCCTCTTTCTTTCTCTCTTCTTCTGGTAAGTCTCGCCTGATGTAGATTTTGTCCTTACCCTCTAACCCTTTTAGCCTAGCCGCTACTGCCATGATTTCATCACATGTCCTTCTTGACTTAAATTCGATTTTTACCAGTCTATTGTATTCCTTTGTATATTTTCCCAGCCTAAACATGTCTGATATTTCCTCCTTCCAGGTGTCCTCCTCATCTTTAACCCGGGAACTGCGGGGAGACTCTTAAGAGTTCCCCCGGCGGACTGCGGGGAGACTCTTATGAGTGAGTGAAAAAAAAAATCAAATTTTGACATAGATTTTTTTTTTTTTTTTTTTTTTTTTTTTTTTTTTGCCCCTGGGCCATGCAAAATCTCAGTCCTCTACCTCCCCTCCTTCCCCACTTTCCTCCTCTCCTTCAGTTATCACCTATTTTCCCTGTTATTCCCTTATTCTGAGGTATATTTTCGTGCTAACATCAGCGAGTTGCAAGCAGGGTGTTGTCATCACTGATGGCAAGCGAGTGCAAGAGAGAGAGAGAGAGAGTATCGATCGACTGTGTCTCAGTGGCCTTGGGGGAAATTGGCGGGAAAGCAGTTTGCCTCACCCATACATTATACAACTCGCGGGCTATATCTCCGATTTTGACCATCCAAACGCTGTTTTCACTAGTTTTATTGTTGTTTCAGGTTAATACCTTTATAATCAACCCATAATAGGCGCATATGGATAAGTATTAATGCTATTAATGGCACAATGAATATTTTAGTGACGGAAACACCTCAAATACGTCAGCACAGGGGGACGTTTCCAATTACCCCCATGCGCACTTCAGAGGTTAATAGATTCCAGAATCTTGTTGATGCGACCTTCATCCTGTTCTTTTCGTTTTGTCCAGTCTAGTTCCTCCTTTTCTTCCACCCCTGATATTATGAGGCAGTTAGCCCTACGACTTTCTTCCTGGATGGCCTGAGAGTTTTCGTGGATGCCTTGCTTAACCATACTTTTTACCTGGTCCTTTATCCTAACATCTTGCTGTTTCTGTTCATCCAATATCTTCCTGAATTCATCACTGTGTGCCTTCCTTACACTGTCTAAATCTTTTACCACTTGGTCTCTAGTCATGCCCCAAGCATTTTTACCTTCAGAGATACTGGTGTCTAGCCTAGTCATTATCACTGCCTTTTCTCTCTCCACTAACTCCAACCTGTTCTTCAACTCACCATTCTCTGTAACAATTTCCTTCTTAACTATCTCCAAGCCGGTCACTCGGTCCTCCAAGTTCTTGATTTTGTTCAACAGCATGAAGCAAAATTTTCCAGTGTCATCAGTCGTCCATTTTGTCATGAAACCGGGAAAATCCGGCTCTCCCTCCGATTCGTCACTCCCGCCTTTATCACCCCTCCCCCCCCTCGCCACATTCATTCACCATCTTCCCCACCTATTTCCTCTTGAAGTTGGAACCAAATATCTTGCCTGTACTTACACTAGTTGTACTTACACTAGTTGTATTTGCGGGAGTGAGCATGCTCGTTAATTCCCGCCTCCTAAGATATGTTTGTCATACCGTGCTTTGAAACTATGCACTGATGGTGCAGACACTACTTCGGCTGGCAATTTGTTCCACCCACTAATCGAGTTGGTAGGAAATCTTTTACTTTTCAGATCAGATTTACTATTTAGCACTTTTAGTTTATAGCTGTGACCTCTTGTCCTCTCACCTCCATCCCTCTCTATGAAGTTTTCTTGGTCGATTTTGTCAATACCTCTAACACATTTATATCTGAATTTGCTGTCCTCGTTTCCTTCTCTGTTCCAGTGTAGGTAGATTCAATCTCTCGAGCCTCTCTTGGTACTCCAAATTTTCCAAACCTGGGATCATCCTCGTAGCTGCTCTCTGTACCCTCTCAATTTTGTGGATATGTTTCTTCAAGTGAGGGGACCACACTACAGATGCATATTCCATCCTGGGTCTTATTATTGCCGTTATTATTTGTTTCATGGTGTTTTCATTAAGATAATTGAAAGACATCCTAATATTTGCCAATAATGCCAGTGATTCTCTCACTATCTTATTTACGTGGCTTTCTGGAGACATGTTATCCCTAAATTCTATCCCCAAGTCTTTTTCTTTTTCTGCTTTGGGAATCACTTAGTTTCCTAGTTTATAATCTTTTCTAGGTCTGTACTTGCTTTTACCCATTTCTAGAGTCTTACATTTCCCTGCATTGAACTCCATATTCCATTTGATGCTCCATTCATGGATCTTTTGCAAATCTGCTTGGAGCTCAAGGCAATCCTCCTGGGTTCTGATCGTTTTAAGCAGCTTAGCATCGTCCGCAAACATACTCATGTAGCTTGTTAGTCCCTCAGGCAAGTCATTTACAAATATTAGAAACATGATTGGGGCTAGAACAGATCCTTGTGGTACCCCACTCGTAATTTGAGTCCAGTTTGACGATTTCCCCCTTACTGTTGTTCTCATCTGTCTTCCGCTAAGGTAGCTCTCCATCCATTTCAGCAGTTTGTCTCCTACTTTTCCCTCATGTTTTAATTTCCACAGCAATCTCTTGTGTGGAACTTTGTCAAATGCCTTTTTAAAGTCTAGGTAGGCACAGTCTACCCATCCTTCCCTCTTGTCCACTGTGTCTATTACTCTAGAGTAAAAACTCAAGTTGCTTATACATGATCTGCCACCTCTGAATCCAAATTGTCGGCCAGTAATTAATCTTTTGGATTCCAGGTATTTCACCCATTTGTCCCTTATTAATCCTTCCAGAATCTTCATGAGGATGCTCAATAGTGATACAGGTCTATAGTTCAGTGGTTTATCTCTGCTTCCTCCCTTAAATATAGGAATAATGTTTGCTCTTTTCCATTCTGTAGGTACTATCCCTGTGTCCAATGATTTGGTCATTATGTCATATAACGGTATACTCAGTTCCATAGCATTTTCTTTAATAATCCAGCCTGATACTCCGTCCGGTCCAGCGGCTTTGTTTGGATCCACCTTACTGATTTTGTCTATGAGCTCTGGTCTGTTAAATGTTACTTCCGGCATTTCCTCTGTACCTATCTCATTGGTTTCTGGTGCAATGAATTCTCCTTCTTTTGTAAATACTGATGCAAAATTTCTATTTAGTTCTTCCGCAATCTCCGTATCCTCTTCTATGATTCTGTTTCCACTTTTAATCTTAACGATCGTGGCTTTTATCTTCCTTTTGCCGTTTACAAACTTGAAAAACATTTTTGGATTCTTTTCATAGTTCTCCACTATCCCTTTCTCATGGTTTGCCTCTGACCTCCTCCTCATTTCTGTGTATTTGTTTCTCTCCTCTTTATACTTTTGCCTGTTATCTTCCGAATCCCAGTTTCTCATCTTTTTCCAGGCTTTGTTTTTTGCTTCCTGTGCTTGCCTACATTCGCGGTTAAACCATACTTTGCGATTACTTTTTTTCCTTTTATTAATGTACTTAGGGACAAAAGTTTTTATACCAGTATCATAGATCTCCATGAATGCCTTGAGTTTTTCGTCTACCTCACTTTCAGATAACACCTGATCCCAATTTTGTGACTTGAAAAAATCCCGTAGTCCTACGAAATCGGTTCTGGAATACATCCAGTGATTTTCCTTGTGTTTTTCCCTTCCCTTGGGTAGATTATACTTCAATAGTAAGTCTATGTCTAGAACTGCATGGTCGCTTTTTCCTAGTGGGCATAGGTACTGAATACTTTGAACCTCCTCCTCCCTTCTTGTGAATAGAAGGTCCAATCTAGCTGGTTGATCACTTCCCCTTACTCTTGTTGACTCTTTTACATGTTGGTATATAGAATTTTCCATGGCCATACTTAAAAATTCATAGCCCCAACTTTCCTCTCCTGCTCCGGCTTCAAGATCTTCCCAATTCACTTCCTTGCAGTTAAAGTCCCCACACATGACTATTTCATTCTTTGAAGCCAAGATATTTCCTAGCACACTAATTGTTTCCTTACGCATTAGGCTATGCTCCTCCTTACCCCATGTCTTCGTCTTGGGAGGTACATACGCTACTATCACCACTATTTTTTCGTTTCCACCAATCTCTATTGCTAAAACTTCTGCTGTTGAAGTTACCAGTTTTATCTCAGACACAATCAAATCTTTCCTAGTAAGGATGCACACTCCACCTCCATGTCGAAATTTTCTGTCCCTCCTCCAAATCCTGTATTCAGACCATCCTAGTAAATTTATATCGAGGTCTTCTCTTAGTTTTGTCTCAGTGAGACATACTATTTCTGGTTTCTTAGTATTGAGTAAGTCTGTTAGTTCTAGTTTCTTAGAGATTAGCCCATCGACATTGCTATATAGAATCCTTATACTTTCTAGTCCCCCAATACCTGTTCCAAGCCCCTTAACTGCGGCGGTCTGTTCCCTACCCTCTTTTACTTTTAGTTTCTTTTACCGAAAGTTTCATAATCTTCCCCTTTCTTACTCCGTAAAAAAACTTATTCTTTTCTTGTTCTGTCCTCTTGCTATTTTCCTCCTTGGCAGTTTTCCTTAGTTCAGCCTCCTTCTTTCTCTCTTCTTCTGGTAAGTCTCGCCTGATGTAGATTTTGTCTTTACCCTCTAACCCTTTTAGCCTAGCCGCTACTGCCATGATTTCATCACATGTCCTTCTTGACTTAAATTCGATTTTTACCAGTCTATTGTATTCCTTTGTATATTTTCCCAGCCTAAACATGTCTGATATTTCCTCCTTCGAGGTGTCCTCCTCATCTTTAATAGAATCCAGAATCTTGTTGATGCGACCTTCATCCTGTTCTTTTCGTTTTGTCCAGTCTAGTTCCTCCTTTTCTTCCACCCCTGATATTATGAGGCAGTTAGCCCTACGACTTTCTTCCTGGATGGCCTGAGAGTTTTCGTGGATGCCTTGCTTAACCATACTTTTTACCTGGTCCTTTATCCTAACATCTTGCTGTTTCTGTTCATCCAATATCTTCCTGAATTCGTCACTGTGTGCCTTCCTTACACTGTCTAAATCTTTTACCACTTGGTCTCTAGTCATGCCCCAAGCATTTTTACCTTCAGAGATATTGGCGTCTAGCCTAGTCATTATCACTGCCTTTTCTCTCTCCACTGACTCCAACCTGTTCTTCAACTCACCATTCTCTGTAACAATTTCCTTCTTAACTAACTCCAAGCCTTCCAAGTTCTTGATTTTGTTCAACAGCATGAAGCAAAATTTACCTGTGTCCTCAGTCGTCCATGTTGTCATGAAACCGGGAAAATCCGGCTCTCCCTCCGATTCGTCACTCCCGCCTTTATCACCCCTCTCTTCACCTTCATTAACCATCTTCCCCATCTATTTCCTCTTGAAGTTGGAACCAAATATCTTGCCTCTTGTGATGGGTAATACTTACATAGGCCATATACTTTTACCCACCATACTGAGCCGAGAACTTCCCGCGCCGAAAACAACAATATTGTGCGGTCTCTTCGGATTGTTCACTCACACCCTATAGTTTAGTCACTAATTTCTCACTTGCCAGCCGAAGTTTACTTGTTTTATATGATCATCCTAATCCCTGGAGTCCCCTTTACACATGAATAAGATATATAATATAGCTCACTCCCGCCTGCAACCATGTAAGTAGAATCAGCTGGAGCCTGTGGACCGCTTCCTCTCGAGTCAGCTGTTGTCTCGTGTGTGTGTGTGTGTGCGTGTGTGCTTCCTTCTCAGTCCCAATATCCTTAAGCGTCGGTGCGCTGAGACTTGACCCATTTATTGTGTAACAACCGCCTTCCTACACCCTTCAACAACTTCAAAATGCCTAGGAAGAATAAACTGGTGAAGGCACTACTGTGATCGGGAAATCTATGGGTTTATCCGGGGACGGGGCCAGTGACAGTGGCGGGGGCGGGGAAGCCTACGCCTAGGCTATATGAACTCGCCCTGTCGCGGGGGTCTTCCGCGGGGGTCTGCCTCGGAGCCCCCACTCTTCTCACCTACTTCTAGCATTTAATTTTAATGTAAGGAATGACTTGTTATTATTGTGTATGCTTGGTTGTCCAATTAGTATTGATTTTGATCAAAAATTACCGTCAAATGTGTGTGGAAATGCGGGCTGCCGCCCATATGTATTTTTCTCCATAAGTTATGTTGTTGTTGTTGTTCCCCAAGCTGCCTGGCCGAACAGCCCCGAGTCCCTGAGAAAGGCCATGGCCACGATCGGGCTTTCCCACAGAGCTCTCATTGAGTGTAGATTGTGTTGTTGGCATAAGTGGTTGTGTGAAATGCAGTCTTCTATGATGTGTTTAATGGTATGGGGTGCTGTGTTACATCCCGGGCAGGCGTCGACAACGGAGTCATCCAGTCTCTTCTGATAGCTCAGGAGAGCTGGATGGTGTCCGCATCTCAGCCTGGCCAGGTGGACTCTGTCCTCGCGAGGAAGGGAGGATTCGGAAGGATGGATTTCGGGAGGTCGTGCATGCAGCTGCGTGTTGTCTGTGAGTGAGTGGATGGATCGGCGAGAGATATGAGTATGGATGTGCTTCTGGAAGTTGGTTCGGGGTGGGCAGGGAGGGAGAGAGGACAAGAATTGTGTGTGATACCGTGTGCTGGGTGTTGTTTTGATATTTCTTGGTGTCTGTGGGTGTGTTGCCATGTAGTTTAGTGGGTGGTCTTGGTTCGTGGAGGCTGCTGCCAGGAATTGAGTGCCTCTCATGTCCAGATGGTCTTTGACTTTGAGGATTTTGGTTTCTTGATGTAGGTGATCTGTGGGTGCAGTAGCTGTGCAGCCTGTAATGATCTTCAGGGCTTTGTTTTGAATAGTCTGTAAGGTCTTATGATGTGTTTCAGCTAGGTTAGAAGCCCAGGCTGGGCTTGCGTATTCCATCACTGATCTTATGTATTGTTTATATACTGTGGTGGTAGTTTCTTTGTTGTGTCCAAATTTTGTGTGAGCAAGTGACCTGAGGGCGTTAAGTCTGGGTGTCAGTTTCTTTTTAATGTTTGTGGTGTGCTGTTTGAATGTCATATAAGTAAGGTGTGCTGTTTGAATGTCATATGAGTATCATATGTTACTCCTAGGATTTTGGGTGTGTGTGTATGTGTTAGGGGTGTGTTGTTTATGGTGAGTTGAGGGATGTATTCGTGTTCTCCTGTCCAACTTGTGAGCAGGGTTGCGGTGGATTTGGCTGGGGCTAGATTAAGTCTGTTTGTAGTGCACCAGCCATGTAGTGTGTTGAGATAGGGTTGAAGGAGATCTGTTGCTCTTTTTGGGTCATGGTGTGTGCATGTGAGTGTTATGTCATCTGCATAGGAGGCTAAGTTTATTTGGGGCGTATTGGGTGTAGTTATATCGTGCATGTACAGATTGAAGAGTGCGGGCGATAGGACGGATCCTTGTGGGACTCCGTTTGGAAAGTTTCTGATTTTAGATGACTGACCGGCAAAAGATACGTGTGCACATCTGCCTGCTAGGAAGTTGGCCAGCCACCTTTTTGTGTTGTTGTGCATGTTTGTGTTGTAGATTTTGTTTGTTAGGTTGTGGCAGGGGATGGCATCGAAGGCTTTACTAATGTAGAGTGTGGCTAATAGTGATCTGTGTGGTGGTCTAGCCGAGTTGATGCCGTCGAAAGCTCTTTGTGTAAGGTCTGTGAGAAGAGTGTTTGTGGAGTGCAGTGGCCTAAAGCCATGTTGTGTTGGAGCTAGGGGTAGGTCAGGTGTAATTAGTTGTAATACTAGGCGTTCCATGACTTTGGAGGGGGAGCAAAGGAGTGTGATGGGGCGGTGCGAGGAGGGTAGCGTGGGGTCTTTGTTGGGTTTGGGGAATGTGATGATGATGCCATGCTTCCAAATGTCTGGTATTGTGTTGTGTGAATAGCTGTAGTTTGATATGTTAGTGAGTGCTTGTATGCCTTGTGGTCTGAGGTGTATGTTGCTTATGTTGTCTAGGCCACAGGCGGGTGAGTTCTTGAGATTGTTGATGATATGCTTTGTCTGGTGATTGGTGAAGGGTGTATAGTCAGGGTCTGTGGGGAATTGTCTCTTACGTCGGATGACACGTCGGTCGTCTTTGTGAGGTTTTAGGTGGCTGACATGTGAGAAGTGATTGATGAGAGTGTTTGCTTGTTGTTTACATGAAGGAGTAGAGTCTGTTGTTGTGATTGCAGCATGTGATTGTGTTGTGTTGCTGTTGGAAAGTGTGATGCTGTTTAGTGTTTTGTAGAGTTTTTTGGAGTTTGTTTTGTGATCAAGTGTTTGTAGGAAGTTATTCCAACTTAGTTTTTGTTGTTCTTGTATTTTGTTGTTAGTTTGGGTGTTGAGTGCTTGAATTTGTTGTGTGATGTCTTGTGTGTGGGGTGCTGGGGAGTGTTTCAGTATGTCGCATTGTCTGATGAGGTTTTGAATTTCTGGTGTGAAGTTAGGGTTGTGTCTTTTTCTGTTACCTCTTGGAATGTGTTTCTTGTCAGCGTTTTGGATAGTTTTATTGAGTATGTGTACAGCATTGTTGATGTTAGTGATGGGTGTACTGTTTAGAGTTGTGAAGTGTTGTTCTGTCTCATTTGTGAATGCTTCCCAGTTAGCTCTTTTATAATTGGTGTATGTGTGTTTGTGGCTAGCTGGGGTGAGTCTGGTTTTGGTGGTGATAATGATCGGGAGGTGGTCAGAGCCTAAGGTTCTGACCACCCTCCAGGATGTTGTGGGGGAGAGTTCTGGGGAGCAAAAGGTGATGTCTGGAGATGATGGGTTATAGAGGGCTTGGTGAGGAATATGGGTATGTTGATGGATGTCGTTAAGGATGATGAAGTTATCGGTTTGGTTTTGTAGTACCAGCCCTCTGTCTGTGTCGGGGTTGTCGACAAACCAGGCCGACGTCTTGGCGTTGAAGTAACCACCCAGGATGATGTGTGGGGTGTTTGTGATGTGTTGTAAGTGTGGTCTGTATTCATTTGGTACTGTAGGGGATGTTTGGGGATGTATGTGTTTCTGATGGTTATGTTGGAGTTGTTGCCAGTGCGTATTTTAATTGACTGTATTTCTGTTGTGTTATCATTTGGGGAGAGGACGGATTTGGTTTGTACACTGGTTACTATGTATGATATTTCTTTGTGTACCAGGGTGATGAGTCCACCGCCCCCGCCGACAGCCCGGTCTTGTCTGATGGTGGTGAAATTATGAAATGTGGGTGTTTTTTGTGTTGTGCGGAGTTTTGTTTCTTGTAAGATGGCAATGTGTATGTTGTGTTGTTTGATGAAGTGTGAGAGTTTGTGTTTCTTTGTGTTGATGCCATCTATGTTCAGTTGAAGAATGTTAATGTTATGTGCACAATGTATGTTGGGTGCTGCTGCACGAGGATGGGGTGGGGGTGGGGGGGGGAGAGGGGATGGGGGGGGGGGATTGGGGAGCAGGAGATGGGGGTTGGAATGGATTAGGATGGGGTGTGGTGTGTTGAGTTGAGGATGTGGATGGTATGGGAAGGTTAGGTGGGTTAGGGAGGAGAGGTGGACGGGTTTTAGGGGGGGGGGGGGGGGGGGGGGGGGGGGAGTGGATGATATGGGAAGGTTAGGTGGGTTGGGGAGGAGAGGTGGACGGGTTTTAGGTGAGGAATTTGACTGGGAGAGGGAGGGGCATAAGGAACAGGTCCAGGTGTTTGTGTAGTGTTTCTTGGAGGCAAGTGTTGTGCAGGTGAAGTGGGTCCAGTTCCCGCATGAATTGCAGAGAACTGAACCCTTAGTATGGTGACTCGAAGTGATGGGTTTTGAGCAAGTTGGACATATGTATGTGTACGTGGGTCCTGGGTTGCTCTCAATGTCTCCGGCTAGAAGAAGTCTTCGAGAAATGACAGCCGGAGAGTCATTTCTCGGTGTAGGAAAAACTGTGTGATGTGTGTGTGTGGTGTGAGAGGTGTGGAAATTCCCGGCGCGACCGAAGCCGCTCCAAGGACCCGTGCCCCCAGGGAGGGGGCAGGGGATGGTTGTGACGGTTTGGCTCCCGAAACTGCTCCCCGCGGCCGGCATCCGGTTTTCCTCCACTGGTCGTTTATTTTGTCTTCGGCCGTGGAGGGTCGGCAGCCATCCGCGGTTGGCAGCCTCGGGAGGTGGCCCCACGGCGTAGACGCCGCCACATCAGGACCATAAGTTATGTTATCCCCAATGCGCGAATTCCCAATACACGTCGTGTAATGCCGCCCATATAGGCGCGGATTGGGGGGACTGACTGTACATAGTAATTAATATTAACACAATAATTAAAAGGCACAGGCTTCAATTCATCCTAAAATCACTTAAAACTGAGGGAGAGAACATTGTAAGCGGGACACAAATCCCATCCAACTCGGAAATTGCAGAGATATACAGGGACATCTCCGAGAGGCCTATGCCATTCCGAGAAGTGCGGGTTTCCGAGTAAAAAGAGTCCGAAATATCGGGGGTTTACTGTACAGGAGTAAAGCATGGACGTTGTTGGAGTGACCTAAATCAAGAGCGTGAGGAGTGGAAATGAGTTACTGGAGATGTGCATCTGGAGGCGCATGGAGAGAGACATATGAAAGAGGAAGTACTGTACGAGAGCAGTGTGGTGTGAATACCGATGTGCTGGAGAGTGACTAGGAACATTAAGTGTATTGCGAGTGAAAAGAATGACTAAAAAAGTACAAGGGAGAGGTGGAAGGGTAGAGAGGGAGAAGCAGATAGGAAGGTCGAGGGATGAAGTTGAGGTATACAACTGATAGTGGTGTTGGGTGGGTTGAAGAGTGCCAGCTGATGGATGAGGTGATTCATTCGTGGCCACTCCCTCTGTGATCAAGGCATCTGGCAAGATAGATAGATTGCTTAAAATTCAGCCAAAGTATCCTACCATCTGTCTAGTTGCTGATACCAATAAATTTGAGACCAGACATGTTGCAGAAAAGTTGCTGGTTAATTACTGAAAACTGACCAAAACAGCACTTATGACTACAGTATACTAAATTTAACTTGAGTCACTATGACTGAATTTTTCAAGCTATTGCCGGACACTTTGATCTCGAAGGGGGTGCACATGAATGAATATCTTCCATATTCAGAGGCAATCCGTTTGATTCTCAAGCTACAGTAGTTTCTTTTTTACATTGGACTAACGTTTAAATATCATATTTGAGTCCCTGATGATTCCTTGCTGCAAACTCCAGTGAAGGATACCCAACTCTGCCGGAGCGTAGTAGTCTTCAGAATCATCAGTGTGAATGTAGTAGCTGGTGCTTATGACATAGAAGCGGGCCTTGGGCAGTGCTGAAAAGAATTATCTTATATAAATATAATATCAGAGTGCAACAGAGTGTACTGATTACGGATTACTGATATTTACTATAGGATGTAAGGTATCTTAAAATAACCCCCTAGAAATATTTTTTCTAAAGTATCTATTTCTTTATCCTCCCCTTTTCCCCAGCTAACCTAATCCCACAAGGACCCCAATGGAAATACGCCTAACGGCCTTATTGGGCTATCCTTAGTTGGAATTATGCAAGGCTGGTACATGTCATATTTGTAACAAACTATGTGGTACCAACTCTGTAAATTGCTGACTGAATAAATATTATTAATATTATTATTATTATTATAACAAACTAAAAAAAAAACACTCAAGTCCAAAACTCTACCTAAATTTTGAGTGCTCACATTGCCGTACCTTTCATGATCACGATGATCTTGCAGGTAATTTCATGTTCATGAATATATATTTTTATGTCTTAAAGGGGAGTGATGAAGACATAGAAGAAATATGAAAGTCTATAGTCTATTCGCTGTAAGTAAGCGAGAAATCATGACCTCTAACCTCTGTAACTCAAAAAGGGCTAGAGAAATCAATCTAATATTTCTACTACAGGTATTTGGGATTTTGTTGCATGTTTGTGTTGTAGATCTACAACACAAACATGCACAACAACACAAAAAGGTGGCTGGCCAATTTCCTAGCAGGCAGATGTGCACACGTATCTTTTGCCAGTCAGTCATCTAGAATCCGAAACTTTCCAAACGGAGTCCCACAAGGATCCGTCCTATCGCCCGCACTCTTCAATCTGTACATGCACGATATAACTACACCCAATACGCCCCAAATAAACTTAGCCTCCTATGCAGATGACATAACACTCACATGCACACACCATGACCCAAAAAGAGCAACAGATCTCCTTCAACCCTATCTCAACACACTACATGGCTGGTGCACTACAAACAGACTTAATCTAGCCCCAGCCAAATCCACCGCAACCCTGCTCACAAGCTGCACAAGAGAACACGAATACATCCCTCAACTCACCATAAACAACACACCCCTAACACATACACACACACCCAAAATCCTAGGAGTAACACATGATACTCATATGACATTCAAACAGCACACCACAAACATTAAAAAGAAACTGACACCCAGACTTAACACCCTCAGGTCACTTGCTCACACAAAATTTGGACACAACAAAGAAACCACCAACACAGTATATAAACAATACATAAGATCAGTGATGGAATACGCAACCCCAGCCTGGGCTTCTAACCTAGCTGAAACACATCATAAGACCTTACAGACTATTCAAAACAAAGCCCTGAAGATCATTACAGGCTGCACAGCTACTGCACCCACAGATTACCTACATCAAGAAACCAAAATCCTCAAAGTCAATGACCATCTGGACATGAGAGGCACTCAATTCCTGGCAGCAGCCTCCATGAACCAGGACCACCCACTAAACTACATGGCAACACACCCACAGACACCAAGAAATATCAAAACAACACCCAGCACACGGTATCACACACAATTACTGTCCTCTCTCCCTCCCTGCCCACCCCGAACCAACTTCCAGAAGCACATCCATACTAATTTTTCTCGCCGATCCATCCACTCACTCATAGACAACACGCAGCTGCAAGCACGACCTCCCGAAATCCATCCTTCCGAATCCTCCCTTCCTCGCGAGGACAGAGTCCACCTGGCCAGGCTGGATGCGGACACCATCCAGCTCTCTTGAGCTATCAGAAGAGACTGGATGACTCCGTCGTCGACACCTGCCCGGGATGTAACACAGCACCCCATACCATTAAACACATCATAGAAGACTGCATTTCACACAACCACATACGCCAACAACACAATCTACACTCAATGAGAGCTTTGTGGCAAAAACCCGATCGTGGCTATGGCCTTCCTCAGGGACTCGGGGCTGTTCGGCCAGGTAGCTTAGGGAACAACAACAACAACTATTTGGGAAGAGTCAGTCAAGGAATAGATGTAGAAATTTACAGCCAATTTTCTCTAGCCAGTTATGAATTACAGAGGATAGAGGTCATGATGTGTCGCCCACTTACAGCGAATATGTTTGGAAAATTTGGAGTACCAAGAGAGGCTCGAGAGATTGAATCTACCTACACTGGAACAGAGAAGAAAACGAGGACAGCAAATTCAGATATACAAATGTGTTAGAGGTATTGACAAAATTGACCAAGAAAACTTCATAGAGAGGGATGGAGGTGAGAGAACAAGAGGTCACAGCTACAAACTGAAAGTGCCTAATAGTAAATCCGATCTGAAAAGTAAAAGATTTCCTACCAACTCGATTAGTGGGTGGAACAAATTGCCAGCCGAAGTAGTGTCTGCACCATCAGTGCATAGTTTCAAAGCACGGTATGACAAACATATCTTAGGAGGTGGGAATTAACGAGCATGCTCACTCCCACAAATACAACTAGTGTAAGTACAACCATTAGAAGACTACCAATGGATAAGGGGAGAAAATGAGATATACTGTATATTGAACAAAAACTAGCATATAGAGGAAGGAGGACTACAACATGGGTATGTGTGGTCAAAACAACTTGGACAAGTTTCTCCCATGGCATTCTTTAGCAGGACTTCCCAAGGAGGATATAACCATAAACAATGAAGCTTCCTCGTGCCAAAACAACATTTGATTAAGCTTAAGGGCCTATCATAATTAATTGGTTACAGAAATTATCCCCATTCAATATTTCACCATACCTGTATTTGATAATATTTTACCAGTACTACATACATATAAGTTGTTGCTGTTCCCCAAGCTGCCTGGCCGAACAGCCCCAAGGCCCCGAGCAAGGCCAAGGCCATAACCGAGCGCCCCCACAGAACCCTCCCTGCCGACCACAATAAAGCCTGGGTGACCGAAGCCACTCCATGGCGGGGAGCTGAGGAGGGTGCGGAAACGCCCGGGAAACCAAAGCCCCACCCAGGGCCCTGTGCCCCTCAGCAATTATGAAGAGAAAGTTGAGGGGCAAAGGAAAAATGTGACGCTTTGGCTTCCAATCTTGGTAGAATGGGAGGTCAATCCACGGAAGAGACGCCGTCACTTGAGATCTAGAAAATATATAAGTAAAGGGAAAAGTCAGAGTAAGCTATGGGTATGGCAGAGATTGCTCAGTTCTCACTCTGAAAGACCAGCCCATCACCACATAAGTTTAACCCAAGGGCTGCGACACCGGAATGTTTTACTGGGCAAATGAAACGCTCCTTCCGGTAGATAGCACATACAAAAAAAATCCCCAGGGACGGGGAACTGAAAGAAATGTGATTAGGTGGTACGTACTTACCACAACTTCCTGTCCTCCCCTTACATGTGTCTTACCCACCCACATTCTCCCTCCACATTTATCCTATAATTTCCCTCCCCCACTTCCTATAAATCGTCTCTCCCGCCTCAAATACGCTTTGTCACCCTCCTGTACACTCCCCCTACCCATCTCCTACCTCATACAGGCACGAGACCAGCCTAAACCAGCAGTATCTCTCAAGATGGCCGAGAGATCACACCTATGTCACACTCCCTCCCCACCACTTCCGTCACAATTACTGTATACGGTTTCACACTGGATAATTTTGTTTCTTCAATGTTAACATGTTCATTAATATAAGTAAAATATGCACATATGAAGCAGTGATATTGCTTTACATCTATGGTAAATATTTTTTTGTTCGGAATTGAAGCTAAATCTGCCGCACTGGCGGGCGTTTAATAAACATGTGTCGCAGCTGCCAAGTTAAAGACTGCTTCCTCCACAGTGTGTGGTTTCAGTCCTTGAACTGTAGTACACTGCCGATCATATCAGCACTGCGGTTGATGTAGGCATAACGCTAACAGTGCTTTCGCAAGACTCAACAAAGTCCCCCTGCAGCACTTCCTGGGTAAGTGCTAGGCAGTGGAGTATTAAGTATTGTGTTGTCATAGGGATGTTCACAGTGGAGACAAAAAGGGTCTGAGTTGGATCTATTCTGTGTTTGTAATCTTCAGCATTTCCCCACACACTCCATCTATTCCTGATGCTTTCCTCATCATCACTCTTCTCAAGACTTCACACACTTCTGACCTGATCCCCAACCTCCTCCTTTACTACTTCTCTTCTTCTCCCTCCCAAACCCCATCCAACTATGTATGCTGGAGTTTCATTCCTTACGTTCAACAATTCGTTGAAGTGCTCCCTCCATCTCTCGACTATCTTGCTTTTCGGATAGCACTAGCCCATTCTTATCTTTCACATCCTTACTACTTCCCTTGCTACCCTCCGTAACTTTCTTGACCTCTTTCCAAAACAGTTTCTTACACTTAAATTCCTTCTAAATTCCTGATCTACTCTTCTCTTACTTTATTTCATTACTCTCTTCACCACTCTTTTTCTCCAAGTACCTTTCCCTTTTCTGTCTCTCCAAATCTTCATTCTCTCTACTACATAACCACTCTCTATACATACATACATACATACATACAGTACATAACATTTTAAGACTGAGTGTTCCACACATACGTGCAGTTTCAGTCTCGTCTGAATGGCGGCGTTCCAGGCAATTATGTTAAGGGCTGCTTCACTTGTCAAGTTTATAAATTTGAGATTGGCATGTATAGTCCGATCCCAGGTCTTCCTCAGTCCACCCATTGGTGCAGCTCCCTCCACAATCACAGACCTGCAGCTTTTCACCCAATTTTTTTCATCCATTCGCTCCACATGTCCATACCATCCCAGTCTACTTCTACTGGTGATGGGCTGGTCTATCTGGTGATGGGCTGGTCTATCAGAGTGAGACCTGAGCGATCTCTGCCATACCCATAGCTTACTCTGACTGTTCCTTTTACTTATATATTTTCTAGATCTCGAGTGACGGCGTCTCTTCCGTGGATTGACCTCCCAATCTACCAAGATTGGAAGCTAAAGCGTCACATTATTCCTTTGCCCCTCAACTTTCTCTTCATAATTGCTGAGGGGCACAGGGCCCTGGGTGGGGCTTTGGTTTCCCGGGCGTTTACGCACCCTCTCAGCCCCCCGCCATGGAGTGGCTTCGGTCACCCAGGTTTTATTGTGGTCGGCAGGGAGGGTTCTGTGGGGTCGCTCGTTTATGGCCTTGGCCTTACTCGGGGCCTTGGGGCTGTTCGGCCAGGCAGCTTGGGGAACAACAACTTGTACGCATCTCCTGGCTAATACTCTTTATACCTAAATGTCTTCAGTTCATCATTTGTTATTCTATCCTGCAGCCTGGGCCCACAAATCCATCTCACCATTCTCATCTCATTACGTTCCATTCTGTTGACATCCTCTACTTTAACGGCCCATGTTTCTGAGGCATACGTCATTACACATCTACTGTATATGCTTTCTTCTCATCTTCAACTGCTAGTTTCACCTCTTCAGTCCACCACCATGCTGTTCCCTTCACTGCCCTCATTTTGTATTTTTTACAAATGACTAATATATTGTACATTTATTTTATGTTTGTATTAAAGTTAATGTTTAAACAAACCAGGCCATTCTTTGTTTGTGTTTGTATTATAATGCATAGAATTACTGTAAATTTAATACATTTGTCTATTTTTTTTTTATCCTTTATCTAATCATATGATGGTAGGGCACATCTCTTGCAAGGCTAAAAAATAATGGGCATGGTTTACTGATATATCGGGAATGAATGCACTACATTACTGGCAGTGCTGGTAACAAAAATAAGTAATTATATTGAAAGTTAGGTAAAGTACTAAATCATTAACCTAACCATTGCCGGCGCGGTATAGATCAACAGTACTAGCAATATCCCTCCTCATGGCCTCGTCCTTGCGTCTGGCAGCCTCCTCCTTTTCCTTGGTTTCCGCAATAGACACCCCTCGGCAGTCAAACTTGCCCCGCCTGCCACGTTGTTTCTCCTTCCTGTCAATGTACGGCTGCTTCTTGGCATCTGACAGGCTCTGGTGGAAATAATAAAAATACAGGCTGGAATCTTCTTAACCCCTTCAGACTCGTATGACTCAGAGGTTGCCAGATTAGCAATAAGAAATAGAGTTCTCTCACTCCTATAATTACCTCTCCAAAATTAGTTTTTTGCCCACAGCTAACTCAAAGACAACTGCAGAGGTTGAAATAACTAAACTAAAGGTTTCTAAATACCCCTGATGGTAACAAAGGCTTTAAAGTATCCCTAATAGGCTCAAAATTGCGTCATATGTCGGAGAGGGTTAATGCCAAATTAGATTTAGAAAGGTTAGAGATCCTGCAAGAAAAGATAGGCAACCCATTTTTCTTTGGAAACCATTTTAGAACTGTAATTACCAAACAATGATGAGATATTAGATTTTTGATCATGTAGGCCTACATTATAACACAGACTGTGGTATGGTCAGTAATGCATCTGACTACTGATCGAACTGTCGGCAGTTCGATCCCATACCTTGCCATTGATAAGACAGCAACAGCTTGGGCAGTTCGGTCTAGCAATTTGTGGTAAATGTTCAGCTAAGTCCCTGTAACAAGGACACGCCCTAGCCCTGTCAATCAAGGGAGTGCACAGCATTAAAAACTGCATATATCTATCTTATCTATGCACGGGTATAACAGATCCAAAAACTAACTAAACTATACCGGTATAGGCCTATCTTATCCCAGTATTGTGGAATGTTTACTATGAGGAATGTTTACTATGATTATGAACACATTTCAATGTAAAGTTAAGCTAATGACAGGCAGTAGCACCAATATGGTGGTTAACTGATCTGTTACTATAGGGTCTCAGGGTTAGGTTAGAAGTAAATCAGTCCTGCTTGCCCTTGTTGCTGCTGCGGCATTTTCCCTTCGGATCAAGAATTCAACCAGTCAATAAATCTCAAACAGTGCCTACTAAGCCTGGGCCAACATAACCTGTGTCAAATTATTGCTAAAAACCTACATTTTATAACCTGACTGCTTTACAGTACTGAATGGGACTGCACTAGTTAAGAAGTCCAGACACCATATCCTTCACACGAGTATCAATAGTAACAGATCGTTCAACTTCTGTCATATGGGTGCTATATACAGTAAACTTCCGTTAATCCGAAGGGCAGCGGACCGGCTCTCGTTCGGATTAGTGGATTTTTCGGATTATCGGACTTTACCCCTATGAACCTGTGTATGACGAAAACATTGAGACATTAGGCCACCCAAATGACACAATGGTGCACACACACATATCATATG
Source organism: Paralithodes platypus (assembly GCA_032716605.1). NCBI lineage: Eukaryota > Metazoa > Arthropoda > Malacostraca > Decapoda > Lithodidae > Paralithodes > Paralithodes platypus. The sequence continues at coordinate 15,679,536 of CM064483.1, read as the reverse complement.
TTCATGAAATCACTTCAAAAGTTTACCATTGTCATTGTAGCCTATTAACTACTTCAAAACATTCAGATTAATGGTCAAAGGAATCTGCTGATATAAACGTCTTCTTCTTCTTCCGTCTACTAGCGAGTTTTTCTTGCTCTTGAAGATCAGATGTGGTTCGGGAAGTAATGCCTTAACAACGGCACTTCCCTGAGAGGTTCTTGTAATTTTCCTTTTGTGATTTTCCTTTTGTGACGTGCTCTGTTATATTATATTGTATTGAAAGCACCCTTGTATTGTTGTCTTGAAAGCACCCTTGGGATGCTCCGATCACTGAACTATAAATAGTAGCGTATCGGAACATCCAAAGGTGCGTTTTCAAGCTCAAGACTAATACGTCCAAAGGTGCGTTTTCAAGCTCAAGACTGAATGCGCTTGCAGAAAATGCGGTGCAAGCCAGTAGCGCATCGGAGCGTCCCAAGGATGCGTTCAAGAGCAAAACAAACTCTCTAGCAGACGATGTGGAAGAAGAAGAAGACGAAGGTGTTTACGATTATATCAGTAGCTTCCTTTGACCATTAATCTGAATGTTTTGAAGTAGATAATAGGCTACAATGACAATGGTAAACTTTTAAAGTGAATTCATGAACATATGATATGTGTGTGCTCCATTATGTGTCATTTGAGTGGCCTAATGCCTCAAAAAGGGGACTTTGGGACTTCTTGAAAGGTGCGTTTTCAAGCTCAAGACTGAATGCGCTTGCAGAAAATGCGGTGCAAGCCAGTAGCGCATCGGAGCGTCCCAAGGATGCGTTCAAGAGCAAAACAAACTCTCTAGCAGACGATGTGGAAGAAGAAGATGACGAAGGTGTTTACGATTATATCAGTAGCTTCCTTTGACCATTAATCTGAATGTTTTGAAGTAGATAATAGGCTACAATGACAATGGTAAACTTTTAAAGTGAATTCATGAACATATGATATGTGTGTGCTCCATTATGTGTCATTTGAGTGGCCTAATGCCTCAAAAAGGGGACTTTGGGACTTCTTGAAATTCGGACCATCGGGTGAATTCGGATTTGGCCTCAAATTGAAAAATTCGGACTATTGGGAGATTCGAATCATCGGTCGTCGGATTAACGGACTTTTACTGTATATATATATATATACCGGTATATATATATACATACATACCATACATATATACCGGTACATATATACATATACAACTAGCAGGAGAGAAGGGGAGTGCACCTGATGACTGGAAGACAGGCATAATAGTCCCCCTATATAAGGGGAAAGAGGAGTGTGAGGTAACCACCGAGGAATATGTCTTCTAAGCGTAGTAGGGAAGGTGTACAGTAGGGTAGACGTAGTGATTGAGAGAGTGAGAGTGAGAACGGAGAAATGGATAGGTGACGAGCAGGGCGGTTTTAGGAAGGGAAGGGGATGTGTAGATCAGATTTTTACTCTGAATTGTGTTGTGGAGAAATATCTGGAGAAGCAACAAAAGGTGTATGTTGCCTTTAAATATGGACTTGGAGAAGGCCTATGACAGAGTGGATAGAGAAGGTATGTGGAAAGTACTTAGAATATAAAGAGTAGATGGCAAGTTGCTGAAAGCAATGAAGAGAATGTATGAGGGTGCAAAGGCGGCAGTACCGGTACATGTGGAAAATGAGCAGAGTAAGTTCTTCGACCTGAATGTTGGGTTGAAACGGGTGTGTGATGTCCCCGTGGTTGTTTACTGTATATATGGATGGAGTCATGAAAGAAATACTGTACAAGGAAGAGCAGTGGATTTTTTGTTTTCTATGTGAATGAGGGAGACAAAAGGCATAACTGCCTGTAGCGAGTGCCTCCCCCAGATTTCAAAGAGTGACAGGGCCGAAATCAAGGAACGTTCGAGCTAAAATGCCTGGACACAGAGTTTGAAGCAATTTAAGTCATAGAAAGAGGGAAAGACTGATTCTGGGAGAGTTCCAGAGCTCAGCAGTTGAATAGAAGAAAGTCTGAGAATAGCGTTTCACTCTTGGGTTGGAGAGTTGCACAGAGTAGGGGTGGGATTGTGTTGCAAGGCGGGTACTACGTACCCTACGTAGAGGAGGTGGTATACACTGGGAAAACTCCGAGGAACACTGATTATTGTAGTAGCGATAGAATAGTGAGAGATGCAACATTGCGGCGAAGAGAGAGAGATTGCAGAGTTGGTGAGATGACGGGAGTTAATAATACGAAAGGCTTTCCTTTCTACTTTATCTAGGAGTGTGGTGTGAGAGGATCCTCCCAAAACATGTGAACAATACTCAATACAAGGACGCACTGTGCCCCTGTACAGAGCAAGTAGCTGCGCAGGGGTAAAGAACCCCTTGAGGCGGTTGAGCACACCCAGCTTCTGGGAGGCTGCCTTAGCGAGACTGGTAATATGGTCTTTCCAAGTGAGAGCAGAAGAAAAAGAGACACCGAGAACATTGAGGGAAGATGAAGGGTTGATTTTTGTATTGTTAAAGAATAAGGGAGAGTCCTCTGGAGGTTCCTGACGGGTAGTAAGATGGATAAATTGAGTTTTGGAAGCATTAAATTCTTACAGTTTCTTACAGTACATCCTCTGGAAAAAGGCAAACTAGGCCTGTGTATCCAGCTCAGTACCAGTACTTGCACTGCTGCGGTCGTTCACGGTGTTGGCGGCGGCGGTAGCAGACGCAACATTTAAATGTAACAAGGTTTTCTCTACCCCAATTGGAAATAGTAGCTAGATCAGAAGATAAGCATTTTATGGCTTCATTAAGTTTACTTTTGAGGGACTGCTGGCTGGGGCGTTCTGGAAAACTAATTGAGTGGTGTAAAGTAGAGTCGTCTGCATATGAATGGATGGGACTAGATGTACAGTTGAGATCATTTATTAAAATTAGCAAGAGAATAGGGGATAGGACAGAACCCTGAGGAACACCAGAGTTGATAGGATGAGGAATTGAGCGATGGCCGTCCACAACCGCAGCTATGGAACGGTTGGAAAGGAAATTAGAGACAAAGGCACAGATGGAAGGACAGAAACCGAAGGAGGGCAGTTTGGAAATTAAAGATGTGTGCCAGACTCTATCGAAGGCCTTCGATATGTCTAGTGCAACAGAAAAAGTCTCACCGAAGTCCCGAAAGTTGGATGACCAAGAGTTGGTAAGATATGAAAGATCACCAGTAGAGCAACCCTTAAGGAAGCCATACTGGTGATCTGAGAGCAGATTGTGACAAGAGAAATGCTTAAGAAATTTGGAAGCAAGAATAGTTTCAAAAACTTTAGATACAAGAGATGAGAGCAATTAGACGATAGTTGGAGGGTTGAGAGCGGTCACCCTTCTTTGGGACAGGTTGAATGAGAGCAAACTTCCAGCAAGAAGAAAAGACGTTAGAGGAGAGACAGACGAAAGAGTTTGCCTAGGCAGGGGGTCAGCACGGAAGCACAGTTTTTAAGTACAACAGGAGGAACACCTTCCGGACCGTACGCCTTCTTAGTATTAACCCGGCAACGGCGAGAAAGCTCATAAGAAGTTTTACTGGGCGAGGGTGGCAAAGCTCTTAAGAGGGAAGGCCTAAAAAAAACATTTTAAACGGCCCCAGTAGCACTAAACAATTTTTTCGTTTTTTTCCCTATACCTCATATCACTCCTCCACATCCCCTCCCCCTTCAATTATCACCTATTTTCCCTGTCATTCCCTAATTCGTTGGTATATTTTTGTGCTAACATTAGCAAAATGTGTGGAGGATGTGCTTATGTGCCTAGCGGGTGTGTTACACAAGCGAGAGTGTGGATGAGTAAGCTCAGTCCGGCTTGAGGCCTCGTGAAGGGAGGGGTTGCCTCAATTTGCTCCATAATTCATGAATGGGCTGCTCCATGTATATTTGCGATTTTGACCAGAAAAATTATATTTTCACTTGTTTTATTGTTGTTACAGGTTACTATCTTCATAGTGAAGGTAAAATAGGCGCATATGAATAAGTAATAACGATATTTGTCGTAAAATGACGATTATAGGCATGAATGGAGCCTAATATGCTCGCCCAGGGGCATCGAGTTCAATACCCCCTGCTCGCCGTTTATAGCTTAAGCACAGAGAGGGTAGAAAGTACATCTTTAGAAGAGATTAGGATATTAGGCATAAGTAGGAGAGAGGGGGTTGGAGAGGGAGGAATTGCACCGGATTCATCCAAGGTAGAGTTTCTGGCAAAAGTTTGAGCAAAGAGTTCAGCTTTGTCAGAGGAAGAAGTGATGGTTGTGCCATCAGAGTGGAAAAGGGGAGGGAAAGACGAGGAAGAAAAGTTGTTGAAGAAGTTTTTGGCTAGATGCCAAAAAGCTTGGGAAGAGGTAGAGTTGGATAGTTCAGTGCATTTATTATTGATGAAAGGGTGCTTGGCAAGTCGAAGAACAGATTTGGCTTGATTTCAGGCAGAAACATAGGAAGAATGAGATTCTTGAGTTTTAAGGCGTCAGTACCGTTTGAATGCTTCCTCCTTGTTGTGGACAGCAGTAGAACAAGCGTGAGTAAACCAAGATTTTTTTGCATTAGACCGAGAGAAAGAAAATGGAATGTACGCTTCCATGCCCGAGAGGATTACCTCGGACCAAGAGTGAGAGGAGTGGAAATTAGTTACTTGATAAGTGTGTGCGGAGTTACATGGAGGGATAGACAAGACGAATGAGGAAGTAAGAAGGTGGTGTGGTGTGGAGGTAGATTTTTTTTTTTTTTTTTTCTATGTGATTGAGGGAGGCAAAAGGCATAACTGCCTATAGCGAGTGCCTCCCCCATAGTTGAAAGAGTGACAGGGCCAAAATCAAGGGACGTTCGAGCCAAAATGCCTGGACACACGGAGTTTGAAGCAATTTAAGTCATAGGAAGAGGGAATGACTGATTCTGGGAGAGAGTTCCAGAGCTCAGATGTTGAGTAGAAGAAAGTTTGAGTTGAAGAAAGATGTACTGGAAAGTGTGAAAAGGAACATCTTGAGATGGTTCGGCCATGTGGGAAGCGAGATAATGACTAAGAGGGTGTACGAGAGTGAGCGGTAAACCAAAGGAGAGGTGGAAGGATGGAGTGAGGAAGTATATGGATGAAGGCGGTGCTGGTTGGGAGGAGGGGCGTTGACTGACTGGGGACAGAGGTGCATGGGGGCGGTTCGTTCGTGGCCACCCATTCGGGGATCATGGCGTCAGGCAATAGAGATATATATATATAGATATATATATATATACTGTATATATATATATATATATATATATATAGATATATATATATATATACAGGGTGTCCCAGGAGGAAAGGGCATAACTTTGGGAAATGATAAAACAAGGTATTCGAAGCCTAAATTGTTCTATAACAAAAAGTCCAAATCTCAACCGTTAAAAATATATTGAAGGTTTTATGTAGTGTCCTCCCCCGCCTCACTGTAATGGACTCTTCCATGTTAGATAGTTTCCAACGGGTCCAAAGTGAGCTAATATACGGTATCTATAATTATTTTGCAACTTACCGGTACATAATTATAATATCTTTATAATAACATGGCAAGATAATTGCAGTTAGATGGAGGTGTGGTAGGTACTAGGACAGCTAGGCCACCCTTATGGGAAAATACTTACGAAAATGCCATTTTCAACATGCAAAATCTCTTTACTGTTTGAGATTTGGAATATTTCTCATAAAACATTTTAGGCTTAGAATATTTTGTTTTATCATTTCCCAAAGTTATGCCCTTTCCTCATCGGACACCCTGTATATACTGTACATATATGTATATATATATATATATATATATATATACAGTAAACCCTCGCTCTTTCGGACTAATTGAGGTGTGGGGAGGTGTGGTGGAGTGGTCATGCCACTGGATTGGTAATCCAATGGACCCGGGTTCAAATCCCGATATGTCAATGGGAAGATATTATTGGGATGGAATTTGTGCTGTACCTAGTATCAGTGCATTACCACAAAGCTCACCGAAATGCCAAAAAAATACCCTCATTGTTCCCTGATTAAATAACACTGTATGAATATTCCCATATTCAAAATATGTTACAGGGGGACAATGCCTAGTGAGTTCACTGCTCAATAGGTGGCGTTCTGAGAGTGAGGGTCTGAGTCTGGAGGGTGAGACGGTGAAGCACTTGAGCGAAGCAACCAGCCGCTTCAGAGATGGAGCTGCTTCGAGCCATGATGGATGCTTCACATGTCTCATTCCCCAGACTGGAACAAGACCTCACGGGCTTCACCGTGTTGAGCGGTGGAATGTACAGGCTCTCAGCCTATGCCCGAGAGGGAGTAGTTGGAATATAGAAAAAAAAAAAAAAAAAAAAAAAAATTGGGGGAGACCCCTGTCCGAAAGAGTCAAAAGTCCGAAAGGGCCGAGTCCGAACTCACACTTCACCCATTCGGACTTGTCCGAATGTCTGAAATAATGCATCTATCTCCCTTATACATATATATAACTATGTCTTATTTGGTATTTTTTTAATCTATGAATCAATTCTAATACGATGGAATTGAAAACAATATTACCCTTCTAATACACAAATAATAAAATTAAAAAGAGAGTAAATCAAAATGTCTCCTTTGTCTTTCAGAAACATAAGTCTGTCTCGTATAATGTTAGTATTTTATCGCTCGCTCGCCCCTAGCCACTCTCTCTCTATCTATTTATCTCTCTAATGCATCTAACTAACTCCCTTATACATTAACATAACTATGTCTTATTTGGACTTTTTGTAATCTATAAATAATTTCTAATGCGATGGAATTGAAAACAATATTATCCTTCTAGCACACAAATAATAACATGAAAAAGAGTCAATATAAAAGTCTCCTTTGTCTTTTCAGAACCAATTAAGTCCGTCTCATAATAGTTCGTGTTTATCGCTCACTTCCCCTTCTGCAACTCTCTATGTATCTTGTCTTTTCAAAACCAATTAAGTCCGTCTCATAATAGTTCGTGTTTATCGCTCACTTCCCCTTCTGCAACTCTCTTTCTATCTATCTTGTCTTTTCATAACCAATAAGTCCGTCTCATAATAGTTCGTGTTTATCGCTCACTCCCCCTCTGTAACTCTCTTTCTATCTATCTATCTCTCTAATGCATCTACGTAACTCCCTTATACATTAACATAACTATGTCTTATTTGGACTTTTTGTAATCTTTGAATCATTTCTAATGCAATGGAATTGAAAACAATATTATCCTTCTAGCACACAAATAATAACATGAAAAAGAGTCAATATAAAAGTCTCCTTTGTCTTTTCAGAACCAATTAAGTCCGTCTCATAATAGTTTGTGTTAGTTCGTGTTTATCGCTCACTCCCCCTCTGCAACTCTCTCTTTCTATCTATCTATCTCTCTAATGCATCTACGTAACTCCCTTATACATTAACATAACTATGTCTTATTTGGACTTTTTGTATTCTTTGAATCATTTCTAATGCAATGGAATTGAAAACAATATTATCCTTCTAGCACACAAATAATAACATGAAAAAGTCAATATAAAAGTCTCCTTTGTCTTTTCAGGAACAAATTAAGTCCGTCTCATAATAGTTCGTGTTTATCGCTCACTCCCCCTCTGTAACTCTCTCTTTCTATCTATCTATCTCTCTAATGCGTCTACGTAACTCCCGTATACATTAACATAACTATGTCTTATTTGGACTTTTTGTAATCTTTGAATCATTTCTAATGCAATGGAATTGAAAAATATAATATATAATAAATATAAGGCCGAAACTCGGCTCTTCGGTCCGAATGCGAAATAATTTTCTCAGCCTTTCGGACAAATCCGAAAGGCTGAACATGAGTTCGAATTGAAATGCTTGTCCGAAAGCCTTGGAATTCCGAAAGAGTGAAGTACGAAAGAGCGAGGGTTTACTGTGTGTGTGTGTATATATAATATATATATATATATATATATATATATATATATTATATAATATATATATATATATTAATAGATATATATATATATATATATATATATATATATATATATATATATATTCTAGTATATATATACATATATATATATATATATATATATATATATATATCTATATATATATATATATATATATAATATATCTATATCTATATATATATATATATATATACTATATATATGTATATATAATACACACACACCCACACACACACACACACACACACACACACACACACACACCCAACACACACACACCCACACACACACAACACCCACACACACACACACACCCACACACACACACCCCCACACCCACACACACATATATATCCTATTAATATATATATATATATATATATATATATATATATACAGTACAGGTATATACAGTATATATATATATATATATTGCCTGACGCCGTGATCCCCGAAGGGGTGGCCATGAACAAAATGCCTCAATGCCCCTCTGTCTCCAGTCAGTTGAAGCCCCTGAACCCATCAAGCACCGCTTTCACGCATATACATCTTAACTCCATCCTTCCACCTCCCCCTCTGTCCTTCCATTTCACTCTCGTACACTCTCTTAGTCATTCTCTTGCTTCCCATACGTTCCATATGGCCGAACCATCTCAAGGTGTTCCTTTTCACACTATCCAGCACATCTACCTCCACACCACACCGCTTTCGTACTTCCTCATTCGTCTGTCTATCCCTCCATGTAATTCTGCACGCACTTCTCAAGTAACTCATTTCCACCCCTCTCACTCTTGGTTTATGTCTCTCCAACACCATCCAAATAAGAAATAAGAATCTATAATTTACCATATTTTTAAGGTCCTCGATACAAGCACAAGGGTGGATGAGAGTAGTTAGCCTTGGTCGGCAACTCATCTAGGGGAGTAAACCTGATACAAATCCGTACTGGTTACCTGGCAGGTTAGTGGATGGATTAGCCGAACACCACTGTAGAAAAATAGTGCTAACAAGATACACAGAGGGCCTCGGAGTCAGATGGATCCTAGGTTGAGTGGTCAATCCTGTAAGTCCTTCACTAAACTAGCTCGGGTTGTCCCTCTCACAGGGAATAGGTCCGCTTGGGGGCATTCTGTGTATGGCCACTCTCTTAAGGGGAGTAAGGCGTCCGGCGATAGATAGATACAAGCACACATGACAGGCATTCATGCATGTGTGAGCCTTGGTCAGTCACCCATAGGCCTAGGTGTCATTAACTTCTCTACACTCAAATATTTATATACACATAATGAACATTCAGCAATAATTGAACATAATATATACTGGTATATAAAGCATTAGATAATGGTAAGTCATATGATGATGCGGTTTTTACCACCATGCACTCCCTGCTCAAGAGCTGGGCTAGGGTGGGTGCTCTGATGATGAGAGACTTCAGTGAACAGTTGGCGCAGATTGCTACACCGCGCTGTTCACCAACAACACTGGCTGGCCAGAGACTCGAACCATCAACCTCACAATTTGCAGGCGAGTGCTCTACCAACCGCACTACGTACGGTAATTATTTGGATTTCAGTAAAGGCTTCGACAGAGTCCCTCACAAGAGGTTGATGAGGAAGGTAGAAGTACTGTACATGGAAACCAAAGCCCCACCCAAGGCCCCGAGCAAGGCCAAGGCCATAACCGAGTGCCCCCACAGAACCCTCCCTGCCTACCACAATAAAGCCTGGGTGACCGAAGTCACTCCATGGCGGGGAGCTGAGGAGGGTTAGGCCCACTGTTGTTTGTTATGGGGAGAATATCAGATTCGCACAATGATATAACCTACCTCCAAAGGGACGGGGCTGTTCGGCCAGGCAGCCTAGGGAACGATAACAATCTCCAAAGGGATCTAGATACCTTACATGAATGGTCAGTAAATTGGCATATGATTTATATTCTAATATTGATAAATGCAAAGTATTAACCCCAGTAGCGTCGGGGGTCCTATCAACTCATGATTTCACTGGCGTCTGGCACCGTAAACATTTATTTTTTCAATTGCAGAAATGGAATCTACTGTACCATACCATACTGTGTATGTTCTAAAACCATGGAAAAGTGGGGAAGAAAAAACAAAATAATAATAATCACTGTACTGTACCCTGGAAAGTGGAGATATGGGGGGTGACATACTTGTCACTTAAAAAAACTCCTGTTATTCTCAGGTGGGCATCGAGTCGGTTCTTAACCCTTCCTCCCCGGGCTGGCCTTCTAAATGACAGCACTACGATCCGGGCGATCTGGCCAAATAACGTCGTAATAGGCCTAGGCCTATTTTTGTTATTTTAACTGATAGAGAATTCACACATCTCAAAATGTGTCCCTTAATTACTTGTATCTGTAGACTGGCATTGCGTAGAGCTCTCTAGGTCAACTGGTTCAGTTGTGATGATGATTTTCGTGGAGAGAGTTTTGATGCGGTTTTAGCAATATCGGACATTTACAGACACTAATTTAAGTACTAGCAGATAACAACAACAAAGATCCGACTTCTTCTTGTTTTTGAAGCTGCGCGTCGCTCTGACCGGCTTTGTTTACAAATGTTTTGTCGCGCGGCTTTCAAACCACGCTTAACAAGCAGATAACAACAACAAAGATCCGACTTCTTCTTGTTTTTGAAGCTGCGCGTCGCTCTGACCGGCTTTGTTTACAAACGTTTTGTCGCGCGGCTTTCAAACCACGCTTAACTCGGCAAATGCACAGCCCCTGTAGTATACACCATGACCCTGTGCGTAGGTATTTGCACCCTTTCCTCACTAAAATAGTTATTTTACCATAAATATCATTAATACTTATCCATATGCACCTATTTTATGTTTAATATGAAGATAGTAACATGTTACAACAATAAAACAAGTGGGAAAAGTGTTTGGATGGTCAAAATCGCGAATTGAGAGTTTCATTCATCAAATGTGAGCCAGCCGCCGTCACACCCTCCTCTCTCGAGAGTTGAGGCAGTACTTAATAATAATAATAGTTCTTAAAGCTAGCGCATGCTAAGCTAGCTAAGGATAGCTCAATAAGGCCGATTAGGCGTATTTCCATTGGGGTCCTGTACTACTACCCCATCCCTTTGCTCATGAGGGATGGTAACGACTCAGTGCTTGTGAAAAATCTTTAATGCGCCGAGCGTGGGCGCGAACCCGGGCCTTCTGGGTGGAAGTCCGAGACGCTAGTCACTACACCAAGTGAGCCGCTTAAAATATGCGCAATTTATCTACACGTAATCAAAGCTACGCTTGAACCCACAATTGAGGCAACAAATAAAAAAGTATGCTCAATTATTCAAATGTACGCGCCGAGAGAACGAGCGGGAGTTGGAGAGTTTCGTGCGGCCATATTGGTGACGCCGGGCCCTCCGACGTCGTCACCGTGACTGTGGAGAGAGAGACACACATCTCCCGTACCAAACTACAGTAATATGTATCTATAAAGCTCAACAGGATATTATGAATCTATTAAAAGACTTCTTTGTTTTTCATTGCATGTATCATTTATTGAGCAAATAAAATCGGAAATGGAAAATCTGTTTCTGTTCAGGAGTTGGAGGCGAGATTGTTTACACTTCTTTCGAAAGTCGATTCAAAGCTTACTGCTCTCCCCTGGCTAAATGATGTGAAGCCAATTCCTTAATATGTATATGAGCTATTGAACTATCTCGCTTGACACTGTAGGCTATATGAAACTATATACAGGGTGTATTACTTTTCGACTCAAAACTTTACCAGTAGGCCTAGGCGGCTAGGCCTATTATTTTGGTCGATCAGTTTCGGGTGCAGTGCTATCGATCGATGGCGCAAACCCATAACATCGGCGTTGCTCAACCACTACCAATGCGAGTTAATTTACGTTTGTGTCTTATTTTTATACATTAAATGTATTTTGTGTGGTAGATTAGGTTATAAAAACATATATGTACAGTAATATGTTATATATATGTGGTTTTTAGGTGATGAAAGGTAGAAATAGTACAACTTTCGGTCGGACCCAGACCAACACCTATTTTCCCCATTTATTTTTAACTCCCATGTACGCGCAAACTAACGTACGCGCCGACAGCACAGTACGCATCCCCCGCGTAATTTGAGGGTTCACTGTACTGAGCTACTGTCTCTACCTTACGTAACAGACACATGAACACACACTAAGATCGGGTTGGAGATGTTTACACGAAAATATACCAAAGAATAAGGGAATAACAGGGAAAATAGGTGATAATTGAAGGGGAAAGGGGGGAAGGAGGGGATGTGGAGGAGTGATATGTGGCATGGCCAAGGGGCAAAAAAAATAAAAACAAAATAAAGTGCTACTGGATTTTTTTTTTTTTTTTTTTTAGGCCTAGGATCGTAAGTCTCCCCGCAGTCGCCCAGTAAAATCTCTTAAGTCTCCCCCGGCAGCTGCCGGGTTAATAGGCTTTCAAGCTTACGGATTTTAAAAGGACACCCGGGCTCCTGCCCTTCGCATGGGGTGTGATTTTAAAATGTCACCCTGGCAGGAAGGGTTAACCCTTCCAGCCCGGGCAGCATGTTAAAATGACACCGCGGCAGATGGGCAGGAACCCGGGCAGCATGTTAAAATCCGTAAGCTTGAAAGCCTATTCAGCTTGGTCTGAACGCTGTGCGTCAGACTTATGTAAACAAAGCCGATCGTTGCGTCACCGCACCTCCGAAAACAATAAGGAGACGTCGGATCAATGTTATTGTTGTGACGTCAGACGAAATTAGTGTCTGAAAATCTCCGATATTGTCAACATCGCGGTAAAATTCGCTCCACTGAAATCGTCATCACAACTGAACCAGTTGACTCCCAGAGCTCTACTCAACGCCAGTCTACAGATTGAAAACCGCACTACGTTTTTAGATGCGTGGGAAATTTCTAGCAGTTAAAATAAACAAAAATACGGTAGCCTAGGCCCTAGACGTTTTTCGGCCAGATCGCCCGGGTACCCCGCACTGTCATTAGGAGGACTAGCCTGGGCCCGGAGGGTTAAACATATTGATAGTTGTATGTAGGTTCCTTGGTGCTACAACTGGGGAGGTGTCCTTTGTGGGTGTACCCCCTGTGTTATTTTTTTCTTGCCGTGTTGTCCAGCAGTGGAATTCTCTAACTGACCATGTAGTTGATGCTCCCTCCCTTAACTCATTTAAATCCAGACTCCACGATGCTTTACGAGACTCCTTGTTCAACTATATTGATACTTGATATACGGTACAAATCAACCCCACCTCCATATATGAATGAAGGCGGTGCTGGTTGGGAGGAGGGGCGTCGACTGACTGGGGACAGAGGTGTATGGGGGCAGTTCGTTCGTGGCCACCCCTTCGGGGATCACGGCGTCAGGCAATAGATAGATAGATAGATAGTCCTTATCTAGTACTTTATTATTACAAACTCATGTGTAAGGTATATAGCCTACACTAAATCAGTCAACCAATACAGTTATTTTCTAGTCTGTTAGAACGTTTGACTGGCGTACCAGACTATTGTTTTGGGCCACACCCCTCCCTCCAGTCAGAATTTTGGCTGGACGCCGGATCGGGTGGCCCCACCAGGTAAGGTTCCTTGGTGCTGCAACTGGTAAGGTGGGCCACGATGGGGCCTGGTGACTCACGAGGGTCGAAAAGAGTTAACTGTGATTCTTCAAGACTTCCTAACTCCCATTGTAACTTTCCCGGCAATGAGAAATGCTTTAACCCCCATGTTGCAAGTTTCTATCTTAATTGAACTATCTTCATGGTTGTAGTTTGATATGTTGGTGAGTGCTTGAATGCCTTGTGGTCCCAGGTGTCTTAAACTGTATGTTACTTATTTTGTGTGGGCCACAGGTGGATAAGTGTTTGAGATTGTTGATGATGTGCTTTGTCTGACTGTTAATGAACGGTGCATAGTCCAGGTCTGTAGGGAACTGTCGCTTTCGTCGGATGATTCGTCGATTGTCACAGTGGGGGATAAGATGGCTGACCCGTGAAAAATGATTGATGAGAATGTTTGCTTGTTGTTTGTTTGAAGGTATGGTGTGTGTGTGTTGTGTTGTTGTTGGAGAGTGTTACTGTATGCCATTTAGTGTTTGTTCTAGTATTTTGTTAAATTGAGTGTTTAGTACTTTTATTTGTTTTGTAGTGTCCTGTGTGTGGGGCACTTGGGAGTGTTTTAATGTGTCGCATTGTGTGATGAGGTCTTTAACCCATTGACTGCGGAAGACGTTCCGGAACATCAAGGCAATTTACAGGCTTTTAAACCTCTTAACCCACTGAGCCCCAGCGATGCACTGTTTGCGTTGGCAATGTTTGTAACGCTAAACCCCAGCGTCACATAAGGTGCGTCACGGTTAATTACTTCGGTCCTATGGCACCTAGAGTATGGGAACTGTGTAAGTATCCCACGCAACAATGCCGATGGTTGAAAACTCTCAAAGTCCAACCGCGTGAGCGCGTAAAAACCTGTTTTTGCCTACCCATTTCCCCATGTTAATTCCGACTTTCGGGCGCACCGTAGGACCCCTTAACCCTTAAAGAGCGGCGCGCAACATAAGTCGAGTTAAAGAAACTGGCAAAAAACGGGTGAAAAATGGGTGAAAATCGAGTGAAAATGGGTGGAACAGTAATGAACCATACGTCCGACATCTGTGGCCTCCCGGCCCACACTAACTCCAGTTCCCCCACCGCACGGGAGGATGACAGTGTGACCAATAGTTCGCTAAAAGTGAACAATCCGCTAAACTTCCATCTTTGAGGTAACACGGTCAGTGCTCCACGAGTGCTACGTAGCTGTATGTGGTGTCATTGTGTAGCGATTTCCACCTAGTTTTCGGCACAATACAGTTCCTTTCATGCTGATGGTTGATATAGCAGTCAGAATGGCCTGAAAAGGCCCAAAACGGCCACAGACCCCCCGCTAGACTAGGGTTAATGACCTAGGGGATCCGTTTTTTGTGGGTTTTCCTTCATTTCTAACCCATTCCTGGTGTTTTCTGGATTTTTTTTTCTCCACAACCTGCCGGTCCTGGGTGGTACATTTATTATTAACTAGCTGGGGTTCAGTGGATTAACCCATAAACGATGACAGTTCTCAATAGAGTTTTTTCTGGTGCACTGCGGCCGTCCTCAATAGATCCAGAGCATAAAAAAAAAAAAAAAAAAAATAGAAAACACCCCAGTGGCACTCAAAACAAAGCAATTTTTTATTAGGAGAGATAATTCCCCTCAACAACTTGCTACCACTCCTACAAATGTTGTCCAACCCCTTCCCCCCCCTCCTCAATTATCATCTATTTTACCTCTTATTCACTCTTTTATTGGGTAATTTTCGGCCCGAATTTCCCCCTCCTGGTCTCTTTAACACGGTTGAGTCAACTAAAGATCCTTGCAACACAGAGACTTCTAGTGTAAGACCTCAGTGTCACTTGGGAGCTGGGAGAGGGTGGATGTATGTCCCCCCCTGCTCTCGCCTCATGATACAACCTTGCGGCAATAATAAATCTTTTTCACCCCCAAATGCTATTCCCACTTCTTTTATTGCTCTTAAATGTTCATATGTTCATATTAAAAGCAAAATAGGCGCATAAGGATAAGTAATAATTATATATATGATACATAACATATGACGATTTTCGTCAGAATAGAACCAAATAGCTTCGCTTGGCGTGAGGGTTTGAACTAACATGGCTTCACAGTTTATGAGTTAAAGCCTGTAGAATAGAGTGCGAGTGAGCGGGAGTGCGGCAGGCCACCCATCCTCTCTCTAGCCAGCCGGCTGGGGCACTGAGGAGTATGAGCCACACTCTCGCTAGACATTCATCACTGCCAAACGCAAATGTATCGCGGCATTAGCAATAATTGCTCAGTATTAGCGAATGTCTATAGTAGCGCTGTGGGTGAAGCCCGCGCACGACGAAGCTCGTTTTGGTGTCATTTTGAAGCTATTTTCTTCAAGTTTTTGGCGGAATACATTTAATTTCATTCAGACACTTGCTTAACCCTCCTGGCCCGGGCAGCATGTTAAAATGACACCGCGGCAGATGGGCAGGAACCCGGGTGTCCTGTTAAAATCCGTAAGCTTGGTCTGAACGCTGTGCGTCCGACGCATGTAAACAAAGCCGATCGTTGCGTCACCGCACCTCCGAAAACAATAAGGAGACGTCGGATCAATGTTATTGTTGTGACGTCAGACGAAATTAGTGTCTGAAAAGCTCCGATATTGTCAACATCGCGGCAACATTTGCTCCACGGAAATCGTCATCACAACTGAACCAGTTGTTACGATCCAGGTTCTCAAAGACACAGGGCTCTTCAACATTGGACTAGATAATGGCAAAATGCAACAACGGTAACACTAGATCCAACCCCTGCCTTAAACACTGGAAAACAAAACACCATTACCGCCCTGAGTCGTGCCTGGACAACGAGGTATCCTATGACTCGGTAACTGGTGCACACACACTAGGCTGACGCTCGATGAAACAGCCTATTCTCAAACAGTAAAAGATTACTCGATTTGGTTACACAAAGAAAAGATAGTTAACGTGATTAATTAACGTTACGGTAAATACTCAAATAACTGGCACTCCTGTATTAAAGAAAGTGCAATGCTAGTCCTGCAACATCAACTGGAAACTTCTGAAATAAGTCTGATGCTGGGAAGATGTTCGTAAAGAATCTTGAACAATTATAATGCAGAATACGGGTCACAATAAATGCTAAGACATATAGTAATAATAGGCAGGCGAATAATAAAGACTGCGCAAAGGTAGTAATGCTCGACATCTAAAGAAATGCTTCGTGACACAACGCAACAGCCTACTAGGGTTGTGTAACTCAACAACAACCTCGGCTTAAAAGTGCAGTGAATAATAATGTGGCATACATATAATAATGGAGCTTATCTCTAACCAGTGTCTGCTTAGTTAATAAAGTCTAGCTGGGGTATCAAGGCAGGGCAACAATGGGCGAGCATGCGGCTCGTAGCCTAACGTTGTCCGAAGGTGGTATAATGAAGATTACGTTATATGACGGGGATGCTCTCTTGATAAATCTAGGTCTCTAGTACCTAGTTCTATCCTGGCGATCCCTCAGAAGTAAACACAAAGAGGCAGCACTATGTTGTGAGGGATAGGCTATGGCCCTCTCACACCACAGCGCTGTGCTCGCAAGGTAAACCCACCCGAAGACAACTTAGGCTCCCACAGTACCTGTCGATGTCGTGCAGGGCTTAGCTAACACTGCACACATCGGAGACAACGACACAGTAACCTTACCCCTGGTCTAGCTTTAAATAACCCAGCAGAATCACTCAACACCTTGCCAGGGAGACATATACCGGTCTACAACCTTCCCGAGAGAGGACACACACGGAAAAGTCCGTCTCTCCAAACCTCATTAAAGCCTAATACATGGAAATATCTGAGAGCTTCGCGTACAATACGACTGGCCGACGGTGAACGTCTATGCTGAAACCAGAAGGGATGTTGAGTTTAATAAAGATTAGAGAATGAGAAAGGAGAAGTCGAGAGGGAGAAATAGTATGCAAAGTGGCGAGTATGGGGGACAGAATTGCAAAGGATGTAGACGATACGCGTGTCAGGCAAGCTCTGAGCTGGTAAAGAACACGCGGCCACGACGGGCAGGGACTAGTTGACCACCCGGCCGCCAACGCCGTCAGCGCCCAAGCGAGCCGCGGCACACCTCCCCCCCCGCTGCCAGGTGTACTCCCTCACCCGCTCTCCTCCCACACAAGCAACATTTATATTATAGCGAATATAAAATATAAGGCGCGGTCACAGACCAAAACAAAGACCATTTCTAGACTGTCTGTGGCAACACGACACTAATAAAAGTAAGCAGATCATTCTAGGACAACTGTAGCCCATCCCCCCATCCTGGCGAGCACTAGTGAGCTGCAATGCCCCACGCAACCATTCTGCTAGCGCCGGGAGGCGTCACACAGTTGACTTACAGAGCTCTACCCAACGCCAGTCTACAGATTGAAAACCGCACTACGTTTATAGATGCGTGGGAAATTTCTAGCAGTTAAAATAACAAAGATACGGTAGCCTAGGCCTAGACGTTTTTCGGCCAGATCGCCCGGATACGACCTCCGTCCATTGGAAAGGCAGCCCGGGTCACGAGGGTTAAAGGGGGGCGCGGTGCTAAAAAGGTTAAGAACCACTGTTCTAATATCAGTTTTGGGTTCCTATCATCATATGCTTCATTGCTATAGGCTATAATTTTTATCCTCGGGGTGGGGGGGGGGGAAATATCTTAACAAAAAGACCTAACCTAACCTAATAGCCCCCAAATACATTTAGGTTAGGTTAGGTTTTTTGGTACTGTACTTATTACCGAAACTACCACTAATTATTTCTCAATATTTGAAGGCTATTATAGAATAAGGATGTTGCAAAGATCATATTAAAATGTGGTTCAACCTCCGGAGATACATTTTATGTGCACTATATAAAGTACTGTAAAAACAAAAAACTCCCTATTGATGGTAGTGAAACTCTTATTAAGCCCCTTACTGTTGTTGTTGTTGTTGTTGCTCCCCAGACTGCCTGGCCGAACAGCCCCAAGGCCCCGAGCAAGGCCAAGGCCATAACCGAGCGCCCCCACAGAACCCTCCCTGCCGACCACAATAAAGCCTGGGTGACTGAAGCCACTCCATGGCGGGGAGCTGAGGAGGGTGCGGAAACGCCCGGGAAACCAAAGCCCTACCCAGGGCCCTGTGCCCCTCAGCAATTATGAAGAGAAAGTTTAGGGGCAAAGGAAAAATGTGACACTTTGGCTTCCAATCTTGGTAGATTGGGAGGTCAATCCACGGAAGAGACGCCGTCACTCGAGATCTAGAAAATATATAAGTAAAAGGAACAGTCAGAGTAAGCTATGGGTATGGCAGAGATCGCTCAGTTCTCACTCTGATAGACCAGCCCATCACCACATGACTAGAACCCAATCCTCTCAGCATCAGCTAGGAAAGGCCCTAGAAAGCCACCTTTGGCGGGGGGATAGCTCCCCTATTTCAACCCCTTTCGGGGTTGGGCACCCGCCCGCCCCTTACTGTTAAAATAGATGTTGATTTCAATAAGTCATAGAGGGGGGGGGGGGGGGGGGGGGGCAAAGCCCCCCTCAACCCATCTTGTATCCAAAGGCAAAACAAAATGTATATTTACTCTGAAAATTACTTTCATCTGAGTATTTTATCATCGTTGGATAATGGGAGAAAAAACATTCTCCGGGGATTGTAACTAATTTCAACTACTGTATAATGATGAAACTACCTAAAACCATTAACAAAAACCATGGGAAAAGTAGTGGTAGTTTCGGTTATATATTCCGTTTTTTTGGTTAGGTTCTAAGCTAATGAAAAAATGGTAAGATCCTGTGTAGCGGGTAGAACTGTTTTTCAGATGCCTATTTACTAAGAAACATTGAACAATATCTTTAACCTAACCTAACCAAAACCTAACCTAGTATATTAGTGGACTATTCATGAATGTAAAATGTAAATTATTATGTTCCCTCCACCAACCGCCTTTACTTCTAAACTCAATTAATGAAATCAACAAATACATGTGGCAGTCCAGGGATTCGAACCTAGGATGATCACACCGAAATTCAGTGCATTTATCCATTGCGCTACGTAGACAGTTAAAGAATGGTGGACAAGCCTACGATTTGTTATGCAGTTTCGAATCCTGCATATCAATCTAAGCATGTACACAATTCCAACTGCGCTATCATAGGCTATGGATAGATGGATGGAAGGAGTAATTAATGGGGCCTTAACCCTAAGGAAGACCTCTCTATAAACTACCCCTGCACCTGAATGAATTATTATGTTCCCTCCACCAACCGACTTTTACTTCTAAACTCATTAATGAAATCAACAAATACATGTGGCAGTCCAGGGATTCGAACCTAGGATGCTCACACCGAAATTCAGTGCATTTATCCATTGCGCTACGAAGACAGTTAAAGAATGGTGGACAAGCCTACGATTTATTACAATATAACAAATATTGTAACATTACCAAATTATTGAGATATATGTACAGGTCCACCCGCTACACAGGATTATACCAAATTATATAGCAATGAAGCATATGATGATAGGAACCCAAAACTACCATTAGAAATTTGTTACCTATATTGTTGCGTCCTTAAATATTTACTGTATATTTACTCTGAAAATGACTTACATCTGAGTGTTTTAAGATCGTTGGATAATGGGAGAAATAAAATTTTCCGGGGATTGTAACTAATTTCAACTACTGTATAATGATGCAAACTACCTAAAACCAAAACGAAAAACCATGGGAAAATTAGTGGTAGTTTCGGTAATATTTTCACAGGCGCCTTATAACACATATTGGTAGGTAATGGAGTGGACCTTAGAGTTCACCATAGCATAAAACACATTTGACACCGAAATTGCAATTATACCACCTAGGCCGAATGTAGGTAGGCTAAGGATTGATCTTGATTGTTGGTTGTAGAGCTGTGTGGGCGGGCCCAATTAACCCTGCCGCAGACCAACACAGGCAGGGAATCACAGTCGGCCGAGACGACCCGAACGCCTCAAGAAGATCTTGGTGTGCTGGAGCACCCGGTCACGGAGGGCCGGGTCCAGCCCACGGCCCCCCAGCAGGACAGGGAGGGTAAAGTCGGCGACCCCAAAGGAACGGAGGATGCAGCGGAGGAGGGTCCTATGGGAATAGAAGCGAGGGCAGTGAAGAAATAAGTGCTCTACTGTTTCATCCACCGTCCGGCACCACGGGCAGAAAGGGTCAGGCACCAGTCGTAGACGGAAGAGGTGAGAGGCCAGCCCAACATGGCTTATGCGGAGACGGACCAGGGCTGTGTCGAGGGGGCGGAGGGGGGAACCGGACCAAGGGTGAGGGGAAGAATCTAGCCTGTACTGACCAAGGGCGGTGCGGGAGAGCTCACCTCTGAGGGAGGCATCCCAGAGCGTCCGGCAATGGGCAAAAGCTAGCCTGGAATCGGAAGAGGGAGGGGCTCAAGCCTCAAGGGCAGGGGAGGAGTGTGCAAGTGAAGCCGCAGTATCAACAATTACGTTACCCCGGATACCGACATGGGATGGAACCCACTGAAAATGGAGGAAAGGCTAAGGATTAAAGGATTTAGTATTCGGGCGTAGCCTAGGCCTATCGCCTGCCTTGTTTACACTACTCGTGATCACGTTCCCTTCTAATTTGACTCCCGTGGTATAGGCTACTATAAGAAGTTGAGAGGGGCTTTGCCCCCTTACCCCCCCCCCATGACTTATTGACATTATCATATATATTGCCAGCAGGGGGGAAAATAACAGAACAAAAAAAAGTCAAAATAGACGTGATCACGAGCTATACTTACTTACTTACTTTGTTACTTTGTAGGTGTTTAGGTGAAATCACCACGGTCGATCTGGGGATCCGTCGCTTCCACACATCCTCTCGTTCTTGAGGTACTGAATTTGGTCAATGATCAAGTTTGACCCAGCTCCTCTGTTGGTCGGGCCGTGTGGTATAGGAGGCTCATCTGGTATGTGCTCCAGGATTCCATCTAGCCTCCGCTTGAATGCTTCTGTACTGCACCCAGTCATGTCTCTAACTGGTCTAGGGAGACAGTTGAAGAGCCTGCGTCCAGTGTTACTGAAGCTTTCTGCCTGGATGGTCTCGAGCCTTTGAGAGACCCAGTTTAACGACCTTCTTGTGCAGGTTCTGCCAAACCTGGGGTGACTTTGGCATGTATGTAAACATAACGACCGTACGCCCGAAATCCCGGATACTACATCCTTCCCCAAGTGTATTTTGAAACTTTGGGATCAACCCCTAAAAATTGAAAGGTAAATTTCTATAATTGCACCTATACGAGCTAAAAAAAAATATTAGGCTATTGTATTTTAACAGGAAGGTACGACGAGGTAAGTGATGTGGTAGCCTATAGCCTAGGTGGCAATATGCGGAAATGGATTATAAGGGCATTCCGACCCCTTTGACAAAATCTATCAATCTATAGATGTGACACAGATTTTACAATGTTTCAGAGACATTAGCCGGGATGGATGTAGATTCCGGGCGTACGGTCATGTTTACATAGGGCGATCGCGGCGGTTAACATCGCGTCTAATTTGACGGCGATTTTTTTCGGTTATTTGTCCCCTGCTGGCAATATACTGTATATGATGATGACAAATTGACAATATGTCATGGGGGGGGGGGGGGGGTGAGGGGAGGCAAAGACCCCCTCAACATATTATTGTATCCAATGGCATTCAAAATAGACGGGAACATGATTGCAAAGGTCAGACGCACCGTCACACATCCCCCGCCGTCATGTTTAAATTTGTCGATCGCAGTGGTTAAGTTCGTGTCTATTTTGACGGCGATTGTTTTGGTAATTTGCCCCCTGCTGGCAATATTTATGATGATGATAATATGTCATGGGGGGGGGGGGAGGTGAGGGGGGCCCTCAACATATTATTGTGTCCAAAAGCAGTCAAAATAGACGGGAACATGATGGCAAAGGTCAGACGCCACTACGCGTAGTGTAAACAAGGCTGGCGGTACGCCCGCACTTAACATTCTTGCCCATTAGCCTAACCTAATAACCTTACCTAACCGAATAACCTTACCTAACCTATCCTAGTAATATGGGTGGGGGCTGCCGCCCCCACAACCCCGCTGGTTGGGTAAAACGGTAGAAATCCAGTTGCGGTGTACCAGGTGGAGTGAGTAACCGTAGATTTTCGTAAGGGGGTCAGAGGGGGCGGAATGCCCTTATAATCCATTTTTGTATATTGCCACCTATACCACATCACTTACCTCGTCGTACCTTCCTGTTAAATACAATAATAATTTGTTTAACTCTTATAGGTGCAATTATAGAATAATTCCTGATAAATCTGCAGTTATACTACCCCTATTTTGTCGTTATTCTGTTGGTACTAATGGGTTAATATTATTAGTAGTAGACTTAGTATGGTTTGATGATGCGCGGAAATGTATATTTGACTTGAAATATATGGGGTATGGAAGTTTCGTCACCAAAAACCTGTTTCATCACCAAAATCCCGACCCGTTTCATCACCACTATGTTTATTAGTCCAAAAGGCATTATTAGTAGCTTGATTCGAAACTCATTAACCACTCCAATGTATAATCTCGCCAAGGATGTCACTAAAGTACGAAAGAGAGCAGAATGTAGCAAAATACCGTATACTGAAATATATCGTTCCATTTCGCTTCAGGTCACTCCATTCCGAAATGGAACGAATGACACATTCTCGTCTCGTGTTTTTTGCGCTTGGCAGGAACGTTCAATTTTCCTTTGTCTCACAATTTGGGAGTTTTTAAAAAATTTATCATCATAAGTAGTTATCATGAAAGTTATTTTTTCGACAATGCGCATTGTGTTTCCTGACATAAGTCCGTCAATACGGACAAGTCATCGAGGTGACAAGAACTTTATAATGGTATATCTCTACCGGCACCTCATATTAACTCCTTCAGACATAAATAGTTAACTTAATGGCGAGGAGGCGGGAGAGACAGTATTATTGCCACTGTACCCCACAACTGTCAAAACCACACTGCGGGACCGTTAGAAGTCGGAGAAACTTGGGGTTGCCACCAATCGACAGATTTTCATCTAACTTACCTAACTTACTGAGCTCCACATGACGCTAGAGCGTCATATAACTTATTAGTGAGCTATGAAGATAAGTTCATATGACGCTCTAGCGTCATAAGAGTTTTTTGGCATAAGTTCCATATGACGCGATAGCGTCATATGAGTCGGAGGGAGTTAAGTACTCATGTTCTGGATGTGGCAAGGAAGTCCGTCCTAAACAACAGGCGCTCTCGTGTGGGACATCAATGTCCCAGACCGAATATAAAAACATTACCAGACACCTTAACCCTTTCTCTGCGGGCTTATTTGCGCTATTTAGGGCATATTCAGGCACTCCTGAATGATTAATCAAATATCTGCATTAAATGAACTGTATTCTGCCGAAAAACTAGGCGAAAATAGCTTCAAAATTACACCAGAACGAGCTTTGTAGGTGGCGAGATTCACCCGCAGCGTTGCCATAGACATTCGGGAAAACTCGCTAATTATTAGCTCTCGCTCGCTCGGCAACACTGTCGAGACAGCCGCGCGAGACCACAGTCTCCCTCAATGAGCGGCTGGCTGCTCTGCGGGTCGGACAGAGGTCCCTCACGCTCCTACAATTCTATTGGCTTTGTTTATCTTTTCCGCTAAATGTTCTGAGAAATTTAACTTATTGTCGATCACTACTCCTATATCCTTTTCTGCATTCACTTCCTCCATCGCTTCATACATACTGTATCCTACCTTGTCTATCTTGCTTGTCCCAATCCGCATGTACAGTACTTACATTTTTTTGGATGAAAAGGCATTAACCAATGCTCAGACCATCCCTTCATGCCCTCCACATCTCCTTGAAGCAAACCCACATCTTCCTTTTTTTTTTTTTAAGAGAATGAACGGAGGAAGGAAAAACACAGATAAAACAAAAAGGTCCATGTGCCTAAAGGCATCCTCCATTCATAAAATGTTTGTAACAACTGGATTTAAACATTTGTAGATTGTAAGTTTGTGGAAAGCAATTCGAGGGAAGTGAATTCCAAAGAGTAGTAGCTCTGGGGATAAATGAATTCTGATAAGCAGAAGTTCTGCATTGTGGAGGAGAAAGTGTAAATTCATGGGCGCTCTCAGCTGCCCTAGTTCTACGGGGAAAGATGTGGAGAGGCGGCACAATTGAAGCAAGTTCCTCGGAACAATTGCTGTGAAAATATCTGTAGAATAATGCAAGGGATGCAACGTTTCTTCGTATGGATAATGTAGGAAGGTCCTGTGTGATTGCAGGGTTATTGATTAATCTAATAGCTTTATTTGAATTTTGTCCAACTGCCTCAATGCAACCACTCCACTTCCACCCCACAGGTGAACAGTAATCCATCTGAGAACGCACATGACTTTTATATATCACGGCCAACTGCTCGTCAGTGAAGAATTCTCGAACTCTGTACAGGAGTCCCAGTTTTTTAGAGGCATTCTTAGCAATGCTTCTAACATAATGTGTCCAGCTCAAGTTAGTAGTTAATGTTACACCGAGAATGTCAATACTAGGGGAAGTGGGAATATTTACATCATTAAAAAATATATGGGAGTCAGTGAGATTCTGTCGGTTAGAAAATTGAATGTACTTGGTTTTCTGTGCATTAAAGGAAACTAGATTCTTTTGTCCCCATCCATTAATTCTAGAAAGGTCCTGGTTCAGAGAAATTGCAGTGTTTATTTTTGAATTTATAAGATCGGGTTGGGTGAAAGAATTGGTAAATGTGAAGGAACTGTGGAGTGTTGAGTCATCTGCGTAGGAATGTATTGGATTATGAGTGGTAGATATGAGATCATTGATATGAATGAGGAACAGAATTGGGGCCAAAACTGATCCCTGGGGAACACCAGCATTTATTGAGTGAAATTGAGAATAAAGGCCATCTACCATTACACGTATTTTTCTGTTACTCTTCTATACAGCTTAGTGTCATCCGCATACAGGTATACCTCACTTCCATTAGTTATAACTTCAGGTAAGTCGTTGATAAATATAACGAACAGTAGTGGTCCCAACACAGATCCCTGAGGTACCCCACTTGTAATTTCCCTCCACCCCGAGCCTATTCCATTCACCAGTACCCTCTGTCTCCGATCTTTCAGGAAGGCTTCTATCCATTTCACACATTTCTCCCCTATATTATAGCTTCTAACTTTCTCTATTAACCTTTTATGTGGGACCTTATCGAAGGCCTTCATAAAATCGCAATATACCACGTCTATTACATCACCATCCTCTAGAATTTGCATCCAATCATCTACCACCTTAATTAGCTGTAGTACCGTCGACCTCCCCGGCAAGAATCCGAACTGTCTCCCACTGAAAAGTTGGTTTGATTTCATATGCTCCATTATTCCTTCTCTAATTACCGTTTCCATTAGTTTACACACAACACTTGTCAAACTGACTGGTCTATAATTTCCTGGGTCATTTCTCTTTCCCTTCTTAAATATAGCTGTTATGTTCGCCTCTATCCAGTCCATCGGGATTTGTCCTGTATTAAACGATACCTCAAATAACATTTTCAATGGCTCTACCAACATCTCACCTCCTTCCTTTATGATTCTTGGGTCTATCCCATCCGGTCCCGGGGACTTACTTCTGTTCATTTTTTCTATAGCCCTTCTTATTCTAGCATGGGAAAACTCTTATTAGTTCTAGTGTCGGTGCCTGTTTGATGGGAATAGTAGGCACTGCATCATCCGACTCCACTGTTAGTACCCCCCCCAAAGTATTTCCCCAGCACCTCTGCTTTCTCCTTATCAGTCTCCGCTCTACTCCCATCATCCAACCCCCCTACCAGCTCTGGGATCCCTACTCTTCTTGTTAACTTTTCCTGAATGTACAGTACTTCGGATCCTGGGCAGGACGAGATGGATGGGCAATCTCCTTAAACCCGTTGCCTCTGTTCACCTAGCAGTAAATAGGGACCCAGTGTTAGTGGACTGTTGTGAAGTTCCTTCTGGGGAGTGATGAACTGTCACGCACCATCGGTTAGGTTGGCCTCACGGTCAGTCTGTCACCATCTGTAAGGTTGGCCTCACAGTCAGCCTTTCAAACTTAGAACGCCTAAACTCGCTTGGCTCGCTTGGTGTTGTGACTAGCGTCTCGGACTTCCACCCAGAAGGCCCGGGTTCGCGCCCACGCTCGGCGCATTAAAGATTTTTCACAAGCACTGAGTCGTTACCATCCCTCATGAGCAAAGGGATGGGGTAGTAGTACAGGACCCCAATGGAAATACGCCTAATCGGCCTTATTGAGCTATCCTTAGCTAGCTTAGCATGCGCTAGCTTTAAGAACTATTATTATTATTCCAGAATATTTTTGGATTATCCTTCACATTTCTAGCAATCTCTCTTTCCCCCTCCTTGTCTCCTACCTTATTTTATTGTTTATTTGTCTGCGTCCCAGATCCACTTCTTTAGCTTCTATACTAGACGCCCTGTTCTTTTTAGTCTTTCCCACAATCGTTTCTTTCTTCTAATCAATGTCCAAAGCTTTCTTTTCATTGGCAATTCTGGGTTCGTTCTTTTCCTCAATTTTGTTTTATCCTTATATTCCCTTACTGGTACACTTTTGGATACAGCATTCTCCAGTTTGACTCTAATTTTCCTCCACATTCCTTCAGCGTCTTCACTGTTCAAGTATTCCCCCCAGTCAATGTCCAAACACCGTCTCAGCAGCTCATAATCTGCTCTATCATACATGTATATTTTTTTTATTGCTTCTATTATCCCTCTCTGTTTTAATATTGCAACTAAAGCTTATACAGGCAGTAGCCTACTGATGATATTATATTTTTTCACCAACCAACTTCACTTCTAAACTCAATTAATGAAGTCAACAAATACCGGTACAGCAATATAACGGATACAGCAATTAACCAACTTTAAATGTCCCAACAATGGAATTAGATGCCAATAACTCCATCGACGTCCTAACTACCAACCAATTGACCACTTGCGAGTTTCAGGCTATAAGGAAGTTGGAGCTGTAGACATTGATGGTAAATAGAAATGCAATAATTATGTAGGTTTCTAATGGCTAAAGAGTAGTTGAATTGGGTTTTATGTATTTATAAATGTACTAAAACCGTATTTTTATAGGTAATTCTGTTGAACATCAATATCTACAGCTCCAACTTCCTTATAGAACGAAACTCGCAAGTGGTCAATTCAGATGTCCCAGTGGATGTCCCTGTTAGGACTGTGTTTCCTGATGTACGGGTGTACATTCCACTGGTGTCAAGCTGTATATAAAACAAAAGTTCAAGAAATTGACAACTGCCTATCGTATTACTGTATAATTATATAAGACAACGTTTTGACAAAAGATATCAGAATCTAACAAAACCATATCAGATAAATATCTACCGTCCCATAATACAATTAGGCAACGAACTATCAAGTTTTCATAATTATAACCATTAATACTTAAATCAAGGTCCAACGGCCTTGAAATGGTAGTGGCTAATTATGGTGACGAAACGTCCGAGATCGCGGTAACGAAACGGGTCTAAGAGGTGGTGACGAAACGTGCTGTATCCGAAATATATACCGTACATTGAAGTACTGTATTACAAACCTTCGCGAACCCATAAACAGGGAACGTGAGCTGGGTTTAGACCATCGCGCACCCATAAACAGGGAATGTAAGCTGGGTTAAGACGAGATAGGTTAGTTTTCGGTTAGGTTAGGTTAGGCTAATGTTAAAAATACTAAAATGCGACGGTCCTCGGTATTAAACAACACTGGGTAAGATTATATGACCAACCAGTGACGGGCCCCATCGATGATTATTAGTGTGTTATCACTTTCATGAACGATACTTTGTTGGTGTACATGTACTTACCGTCGCAAATTCGCTATAGTGAAATACGAGTAACTGTAAAAAATACCTCCCTGTCGATGGCCGCGCAGCAATAGTACACAATGGCCGTCATTCGGGAGCTCTTACCCTCAATCTTTCAGTCGAACGTCACTACACCTAGCGGTCTTTTTAGGAATCATGAACCATAGCATGAACCAATCACAATGCTTCCAGTCACTCATGGAACCAATCACAGCCTTCCATCAAATTATCAACCAATCACACAGTCTTTCAGTCGTCACGTCACGCCCCTCGCCGGCTCAGTTTGAAGATGGAGGTCGTGGTGGTATGTGCTACGAGTTTTTCAGGTAATTAGTTGTAGTTTGGTATTTTTATTTACCGGATCAGTCTGAAGATGGTTTTTTCTTTGATATACAGGTACAGTGTTGTTTAATACCAAGGACTGTCGCATTTTACTATTTTCCCATTATCCATCAATCTTAAGACACGGCGGTAAATCTACAGTTGTACTACCCCTCCCCTACTACCGCCCACCAACTCCCCCCTTCAAAACATGCCTTTTAGCGTGTTTTTGGATGGTTCAGCAGACGCGGAAACTGAAAAAAAAACTAATTTTGATCAAATATTATCACCAACTAGATACGAGTTTTTCAGTTAATTTGTTGTAGTTTTTTATTTGATATACAGTGTTGTTTAACCCTTCCTACCCGGGCTGTCTCAGCCAATGACGGTCGCCCCTACCCGGGCGATATGGCCGAAAAACGTCTAGGCCTAGGCTACCGTATTTATGTTTATTTTCACTGCTAGAACTTTCCCACTCATCTATAATCGTAGTGCGGTTTTCAATCTGTATTTTGGCATTGAGTAGAGCTCTGTAAGTCAACTGGTTCAGTTGTGATGACGATTTCAGTGGAGCCAATATTGCAGAGATGTTGCCAATATGGGGGCTTTTCAGACACTAATTTCGTCATGACGTCATAACAATAACATTGAGGAGTCTTCTCCTTCTTGTTTTCGGAGGTGCGGTGACGAACGCTTGGGTTTGTTGACATACGTCGTACGCACGGCATTCGGACCAAGCTTAATTAGGCTATTAAGCTCATGCCTTAGATAAGGCATACCGGGTATTGGCCCTTCTTTCGTGCTGTCATTACCTAAGGCAGCCCGGGTAGGAAGGGTTAATACCGAGGACCGTTGCATTTTAGTATTTTTAACATTAGCCTAACCTAACCTAACTTAACCGAAAACTACCCAGCTCACGTTCCCTGTTTATGGGTTCGCGAAGGTTTGTAATACTTCAATGTATCTATTTCAAGTCAAATATACATTTCCGCGCATCATCAAACCATACTAAGTCTACTACTAATAATATTAACCCATTAGTACCAACAGAATAGCGACAAAATAGGGGTAGTATAACTGTAGATTTATCGACACGGCCCCCGATAGTGGGGAGGGCTATGAAGATCAGGGAAATTGCGGGGTAAAAGGCGTAGGGTAAGGTGGGGTGAATCCGCCGCAAAACGTGTTTTTTTAATAACAGCATCCAACTGAATCAGAATTCAGATTTTTGTTTACATAACTTTAACATTCTCGCTTTCCTGCACACGCTCGTATTATTTTTATTTGAAAAAAACAAAACATTAAGGTTTGTAATGGGTGGCGAAAACAGTTACTCGCGCGGCGGATTCACCCCGCCCGCCGGGGTGAATCCGCCGCGGTTTATTATTATTTATTATGTATTATTGGTATAATTGATATATTTTGTTTTATAATTAAAAATTATATTTTTTTAATAAAAAAAAAAAATTAATTATATAAAAAAAAAAAAAAAGTGTATAAAATTATAAAAAAAATTTCAAGACGCTTACATATATTTTCAGTTTGAAATAATGGAAAAATATTTTTCGTTAAATAAATGACAACTACGCATTTTTGTGTTCTATCATCATCTACACATACTATAAACATACCTAGAATCAATTCCATACGTATTTGGATTTATGACTAATTGTTTTAGACAAGTATCTTACGTCCGCGGCGATTCCACCCCCCGGCGGATTCACCCCACCTTACCCTAAATAAAGGGGTAATATTGGAAGAACTCTGAAAATACAATATTTAAAAGTAACAAAACCTGAAAATGGAAAAACCCGAGCCAAGTTTTGACCAAACTTGGCTCGGGTTTTCAATTTTTCAGAGTCCAAAATCACAGTAACCTCATTTCGAAAGTTGGCTAGCTTTTTTTTGGCAAAAGTTGGCTCGGATTTAAGGAATTTAGCGGGGGTGTGGGGGTGGCAGCCCCCACCCATAATACTAGGTTAGGTTAGGCGGTACAGTACTTATAACCGAAACTACCACTAATTATTTCTCAATATTTGAAGGCTATTATAGAATAAGGATGTTGCAAAGATCATATTAAGATGTTTCAACCTCCGGAGATACATTTTATGTGCACTATATAAAGTACTGTAAAAACAAAAAAATTCTCCCTATTGACGGCAGTGAAAACTCTTATTTAGCCCCCTACAGTCTACTGTTAAAATAGATGCTGATTTCAATCATTCATAGGGGGGTGAGGGGGGCAAAGCCCCCCCTCAACCCATCCTGTATCCAAAGGCAACAAAATTTTTATATTTACTCTGAAAATGACTTAATTACATCTGAGTGTTTTAAGATCGTTGGATAATAGGAGAAATACAGTTTTCCGGGGATTGTAACTAATTTCGGGAAGGATGTAGTTACCGGGTGTACCACTACCGACATACAACATAAATCATCTATAAATACTCATAATAAAATATATACTTATTAATCTATAATACTAGGTTAGGTTAGGTTAGGTTAGGTTGTTTGGTTAGGATAATGTATTTTTGTATCCAAAGGCAGTCAAAATAGACGGGAACATGATGGTGAGCGTCCGTTTAGTGTAAACAAGACGGGCGGTACACTCGGTAACTACATTCTTGCCCTAATTTCAACTACTGTATAATGAAAACTACCAAAAAGAAAAACTATGGGAAAATTAGTGGTAGTTTAGGTTAGGCTAATGTTAACCCCATAATACTAGGTTAGGTCAGGTTAATGACAAAACTTGGCTCGGATTTCATGGATTTAGCGGGGGTGTGGGGGCGGCAGCCCCCACCTAATATACTAGGTTAGGTTAGGCTAATGTTAACCACATACTTACTGGTTTTATCCATGTTGAAAAACAAAAGGTACGATTTTAGTTACTGCGCACCTATTTGACAGGATTTAATACATATTTTGTTTTCGGTTTCCACGCATCCAACACAAAGCTACACCTTTTTCTGGTCCAGTAATAGTATTGAAAACAATATAATAACTTTTTAAATGTGGTTTTCGACGAGAATAAAACGGCGCGTTTGTGCCGAAAATCGGCGGCGGGAGACCGTCGTCGCTTCGGATCGTCGCGGTTTGTTTACCCTGGACGCTCGAGGTTACGGCCAGCTGTTTTACTTGCCCCCATGCTGGCAACATATATGACGATTAATTTAATTCACGGGGGGGAGCCGCCGCCCCCCCCCCCAACCCGTCCTGTATCCCAGTACGGCCTATAACGCAAGTCTATCAAAAAATGGATAATCTTCAAGGACACTACATCCGCCTCATTAGAAACAATTTATTGGGAAAAATAGCCACCAATAGATTCGCCATATGTTTCTCCATATAGTCCGCATGGAGGATTTTCGTTATCGACAAATTGAAAAATACCCACTTCACAGACAATTTAGACAAATACACCAAAAATCTAAATCAAAGCGGGGGTGTGGGGGCAGCAGCCCCCACCTATAATACTAGGATAGGTTAGGCTAATGGGTACGGTACTTGTAACCGAAACTAACACAAATTTTTTCGAAACTTTTGAAGCCTATTATATAATAAGAATATAGTTAAGATCATATTAAAAAAAAAAAAAAAAAAAAATCCCGACAAACCTTAATAAAAAAAGTAAGCAACATAATGTCTACCTACTGTTAAAATGTTGTCAAGAGTCGCCTATAGACGGCGCGCCTTTTTTGTACGCCATTTATCCGTGAGGTTAGGACCTCTTTCTGGCAGGTTAATTTAAGGTTAGGTTAGGTTAAGATAATATAATAGTATAAAGGCAAAAATAATCGTGCAAAGGGGCCTAAGATGAGGACGGATTTGGTGCTGCAAACATCGCCTCTCACAAATAAGGCTGCAAGCCTATTCCCTATAATTACCTCGATATTTACCCCCTGCTGGCATCTTATATGACGATTTCAATAATTCATGGGGGGGTGGGGGGGGCAAAGCCCCCCCTCAACCCATCGTGTATACCACGTTACAATTATTACTAACACCATGAAATCACTCATTTCTCAAAATATGGAGGACAAAACAGGAAAAATAAGGGTGCGAGCGTATTCCCTATAATTAACGGTTAGGCTAATGTCTTTTCAAAGTTTACTAAATTGATTAAATAATACTTTGAAAACCATCAAAACCAGAGCCAACTTTCGAAATGAGGTTATTGGGTTTTTATACACTGAAAAATGGAAAAACCCGAGCCAACGTTTGACAAAAGTTGGCTCGGGTTTTTCCAGGTTTGTTTTGTTAATTTTCAATATATTACATTATGAGTTCTTCCAATATTACCCGTTATTTTCGTCTTTTGGCCCGAGCATACTTTTTAAATCTGAAAATTCGGAAAACCCGAGCCAAGTTTTGATAAAACTTGGCTCGGGTTTTCAAATGTCAAGGTTTTAGGAGTTTTAAATTCATCAAAACCCGAGCCAACTTTCAATATTGGGTTAGTGTGTTTTTTTACTCGGCAAATTCGCAAAATCCGAGCCAACTTTTGCCAAAACTTGGCTCGGGTTTTCCAATTATGGGGTTTTAGGAGTTTTAAATACCGTACATCAAAACCCGTTGGATAATGGGGAAAACACATTTGCCGGGAATTGGAACTTGTTTCAACTACTGTATAATGATGAAATCTACCTAAAACAAAAAATAAAAAACATGGGAAAATTGGTGGTAGTTTCGGTTATAAATTCTGGCTAATGTCCTTTTAAAGGGGTATAGGCTAGTAAACACTAGGATAGCCTATACCCGGTCAGAGGTAAGAAGAAAAAAAGAGTCCTGCAGTAGTCTCCTTGAATGCTACCAAAAAATGTACCCAACAACTGGTTATAGCTTAGCCATTTTAAGTCGACCGCCAAGGCGGGAAGTCACTCCGAGCGTAAAGTAAACAAAGCGACGACGCTACTTCCACGAACGAACGCAACAGAGTTGTCTTTATATTTTGTCGGTTTAATTCTAGTTTCGCTTTCCCAGCATACTCATAAATTTCTATGGCTACCTTTAGAGTTGTCATATACCATACTTAATTCCTATATATGTCCAAAGCGGCGGAAATGCATTATAAGGAATTATACCTACTGTAAAAAAAAAAAAAAAAAAAAAAAATCTCCCCATATGCGGCACCATAGCTATTATATAATAGTAGGTTAGGTTAGGTAAGGTTGTTAGGTTAGGCTAATGTCGTTAATGTAGTTTATTATCATTATATTACGTCTTTTACCCAGCAATTTCCCTGATCTTCATAGTTGGTCGGGAAGCTATGCCTTTACAATGGCGCCTCCCTTTTGTCGCTGTGTACGTGAAACTAGAATTTTACCATTTTGTCTCATATTATCATTATTAAAGTGTCCCCATTACTTTTTTAGTGTTTCGTACACCAGAAAAGGGTGTTGGATGCGTGGAAACCGAAAACAAATATGTACCGGTAGCCTATTAAATCGTTGGCGGTACCTGTCAAATAGGTGCCCAGTAACTAAAATCGTACCACAAAAAAACCCGAGCCAACTTTCGAAATCAGGTTAGGCCTACTGTGATTTTGGAAAAATTGAAAAACCCGAGCCAAGTTTTGAAAAACTTGGCTCGGGTTTTTCCATTTTCAGGTTTTGTTACTTTTAAATATTGTATTTTCAGAGTTCTTCCAATATTACTCCTTTATTTACGCCTTTGGTCAATATAAAGGAGCCGGACCACAGCTGGGATCTCATTTCTAATGGTAGTTTTGGGTTCCTATCATTTTATGCTAGGAAAATATTTTTGTTCTTGGCTTTTTTTTTATTTTTTTAGCATTAGGCTAACCTAACCAAAATACCTAACCTAACCTAAATGTATTTGGGGGCTATTAGGTTAGGTTAGGGCTTCATTGCTAGGCCTAGCCTAGCCTATATACTTTTTATCCACCGGATTTTTTTTTTTTTTTTTTTTAGCCTAGGCCTAACCTAATAGCCCCCAAATACATTTAAGTTAGGTTTTTTGGTTAGGTTAGCCTAGGCCTAATGCTTAAAAAAAAAAAAAAAAAAAAAAAAAAAAAAAAAAAAAAAAAAAAAAAAAAAAAAAAAGCCAATAGCCTATAGGCCTAGCCTATATATATATATATATATAGGCTAGGCCTATCCTAGCCTACGCTATATATATATATAGTTTCCGGTGGATAAAAAGTATATAGCACGGAAGCATAAATTGATAGGAACCCAAAACTACCATTAGAAATGAGATCCCAGCTGTGGTCCGCCTCCTTTATATTGACCAACAACTCTTGGTATTATTCAATAATTGCACCTAGGCCTATACGAGCTAAACAAATTATTATTCTATTTAACAGGAAGATACGACGAGGTAAGTGATGTGGTATAGGTGGCAATATGCGGAAATGGATTATAAGGGCATTCTGCCCCCCTCTTACCCCCTTACGAAAATCTACGGTGATTCACTCCACCCCAAACTGAATTTCTACCGTTTTACCCAACCAGCGGGGGTGTGGGGGCAGCAGCCCCCACCCATAATACTAGGTTAGGTTAGGTAAGGCTAAGGTCTTTCTGAAACATTGTAAATCCATGTCACATCTAGATTGATAGACTTTTGTCAGAGGGGGGCGGAATGCCCTTATAATCCATTTCCGCATATTGCCACCTATACCACATCACTTACCTCGTTGACGTTGTACCTTCCTGTTAAATACAATAATAATTTGTTTAGCTCGTATAGGTGCAATTATAGAAATTTACCCAACTCTTATCTGGTTGGTGATAAATTTTTATCAAAACAAGTTTTTTTCAGTTTCCGCCTTTGCTGAACCATCCAAAAACACGCTAGCCTAAAGGGCGTTTTTTTGAACGGGGGAGGTGGTGAGGGGTAGTATAACTGTAGATTTACCTAATTTCTATTGAAATTCAATAATGTCACAAAAGTCTCGGACTCTCACTGAATAGGGAGTCTTGACTCTTGAAACCGTTAGGCCTACTTTAAAACAAAAACAAAGTAGGCAAACACCTGTCTTGGAATGTGTTGGTCCACGTGTTCACACTTTGACACATGACATGCACATGCACAGTCGCGGTCATAAATGCTGATACTGTACTTAGGCTAGGCTAGGCCTATATGGGATATTATATTTTCGAAGCTGTTTGGGTTGAATTTTAACTCCTTAGGCCTAGGCTATTAATTATTTACCTAGGCTAATACTAGCCTAGTCTAGTAGGCCTACTTCAGAACTAATAATAGGCTACAGGCTACAATCCTGAAAACCTGTCCCACATTTATACCATCGGCAATCAAGAAAATAGCCATGGGGAATTGTGATCTGATGTTTAAAGACGGCATATTATTTACAGTATAACTCCATTTATTGGTCACCAATTATTTTGACATATTTGAAGACAGATATGGAATCTATATGCTCTAAGCATCATATTAAAATTAGTTTCAACCCTCGGCAAAACCTATTAAAAAAAACGGTAACAACATGTCTACCTACCGTAAAACGGTTGTCAAAGCTCTCTTATAGACGGCGCGGCTTTCAGCGACGCCATTTTTTCGTGAACTGGAGAGCTCTACCCTTCAACTTTTGTAATACTATCACGCCATCTGCCAATCCTCATTGGAAATACTGAGTTTCATTTCCTAACTCCTGCGCAATACGTCACGAAACACTTCTGGATTCTTATTGGGGTTTTTTTCTGACCACGTCATTAAACTCGTAGATTCCGTCACGCATACAACCAGCAACCTATCAGGTGAGTTTATTGACCTTGATTACGTCATTGCACTGAACCAATCACAGATACACACCTTCATTTAAGTCTCTCCTCACTTTAGTCATGGACGCCGCTTGTAATGGTTGTTCACCCCTCCCACATTCAGTGATTATTGACACTACAAGGAACAATAGTGCAGCCCTTAAGGTTTTTACTGACCATGGTTGTTTGCCTACCTCTGTTTCCTGCAAACTCTGCTCAAACGAATGTTACTATTATGAACCGGCAGACCAGTGGCGATGCGGTCATTATTGGTTTTTAAATAAAACCACTACTCGTCGTAACTCCTCGTCGAAAACGTGGACGCATCTCTTCCCCACCTACTCCCTCCACATCTCAATAAGGTATGCAATTAGGCTTTCATACTTTCGCGGGTTTAAAACGGCGAAAACAAAATTATTTAAGCAAAACTTGGCTCGTGTTTTAAGGTATTTCCGTAATTGTTTAATCGAAGTCCTCTTTTTTCTAGTTATTAAAAACGTATTCTATGGTGTATTATATGATATATAGAAGCAATAGAACTGTTCAAATGACCTGGGAAGTGTATATTAAACCAAATACAAAACTTTGAATAATGAGGTAAGAGATACGAGTTTTTTATCACTTTTCATCCCAAGACCAACGGGGTCTGGGGGCAGCAGCCCCCAGGATGCCCAGGTTAGGTTAGGTTAGGTTAGGTTAATGACCAGCTATGTAAATACAGTAGTGAACATTTGGTTTAGTCTGTGCTCAAAAATCCATTTTCTTTAGCAGGCCATACACTAAACAATTACCCCCTTTTCACAGACAAATACACAAACAATCTGTCAAAGATGCAAATAGCGGGGGTGTGGGGGCGGCAGCCCCCACCCATAATACTAGGATAGGTTAGGTAAGGTTGTTAGGTTAGGCTAATGTCCTTTCAAAGGGGTATAGGCTTGTAAACACTATGATAGCTTAACAAGAGCCAAAAATCGAAATTAGGTTAGTGTAATTTGTTTACTCTTAAAACTCGCAAAATCAGAGCCAACTTTTCCCAAAACTTGGCTCGGGTTTTCCAAAATTCGGGTTTTATGGCTTTGCAATTTCGGGAAACCTGAGCCAAATTTCTAAATGAGGTTACTGTCATTTGTTTGTCTACAAACTCGCAAAATCCGAGCCAGCTTTGGCCAAAAGCTGGCTCGGGTTTTCCAAAATTCGGGTTTTATGGGTTTGCAATTTCGGGAAACCTGAGCCAAATTTCTAAATGAGGTTACTGTCATTTGTTGTCTAAAAACTCGCAAAATCCGAGCCAGCTTTGGCCAAAACTTGGCTCGGGTTTTCGAAATATTGGGTTTTAGGCCTTTGTAATACCTTCAAACCCGAGCCAAGTTTTGCTTGAATACGTTTGTATCGCCGTTTTACGCATTTAACCCCTCATTTTCCCTGTACTTCATAGCCCTCCCCACTATCGGGCGGCGTGTCTTAAGATCGTTGTATAATGGGGAAAACGGTTTCGCCGAGGGTTCTAATTATTTCTAAACACTATATATTGATGAAAACTAACAGGGAAAAATAAAAAAATCCATGGGAAAATTGGTGACCAATAAATGGAGTTTTTCCTTATTTACCAACCTTCCATTCTTGGTAGACATGTTGTGGCATCTCAGACATGGGCACAGCTCTTCTTAGTCGCTTCTCCACCTCAGGTTTCTTGTCACACATAAAGAAGTAGAATTCATTTTCCGGAGCCTTCTTCTTCCCCATTTTCAAGTAGTCCAAGGTGCTGCAGACAAACTAGTGAGCTTCCTGATGAACTGATAGGAAACGTCGTTATCAGTAGATTAGGGTGTGTATAAAACAAAGCGATAGGAAAACGTCCACCACCTCTCCCTGACTATGGTAAACTGCGATGGTGTTGCCGAGTGCCGACTGGATATTCAACGTTTTGTGGCGCTTTCAATAGTTGCCAGTTTTCATTATTTTATTTCAAATTAAATTTGTTAGCCTAAATAAATGTTCTTAGCAACTATACCATTAATTAGTGACGCTGTCATCTGACTCGGCTAAACAGCAATAACGATATTGCATGGTTTTACGATTAGTTCATTGACGAATATAGGAATTAGATGGATGTCGTCTCCATACAGCAAACACCTATTTTAGTTTTTCTTTCCCAGGTTGATGTTCATATTCATATTTTTCTACATCATATAATTATTAGACTTCCATATTTTTTCTTGATTTTTTACCTTGAATAATCACCTATTATCCCTAGTTCTTCTTGGTATGGTTGTTGAAACCAAGGTTGAAACAATGTGGCAACAGCACATCTGTTCGCGCGGTTTCGTTGCTTCGAGACAAAGGGTTGAGTCTTTTTTATCTTCTTACAGATTACAGTTGAGTTTCGGTGTGAGCGTCCTGGGTTAGAATCCCCGGACTGCCACATGTGTTTGTTGATTTCATTAATCGAATTTAGGAGTAAAGTTGGTTGGTGGAGAGAACATCAGTTCAGTTGGAATTCTGGAAGTCTGCCTTAACGTCGGCACTTCCCTAAGAGGTTTTGTTATTTTTCTTTTTGTGACGTGCTGTATTTGTCTGCAAAAATAAATATACAGTCTCTCATTTTTCATCCCGTCTTCTTCAGTCTTGTTTCTTCTCTCTTCTTTCTTCAGTCTTGTTTCTTAATTCCCTCTTCTTTCTTCTTATTTCAGTTCTTTCATTTTGTTCTCTCATAATAATACAAATTGTT
The DNA here is from genome assembly GCA_032716605.1 of Paralithodes platypus. Classification (NCBI taxonomy): domain Eukaryota; kingdom Metazoa; phylum Arthropoda; class Malacostraca; order Decapoda; family Lithodidae; genus Paralithodes; species Paralithodes platypus. The sequence continues at coordinate 15,640,287 of CM064483.1, read as the reverse complement.
ATACCAGGCTTTTTCTGGGTTTACTGAGTGAAGGTGGATCCCTAACTGAGTAGAAAATAAATTATATTCACAGACACAGACAAATATTAAGAGGTGTAAGGACAACATAGAAGTGTAGGCTACATAATACAGTACATTTATAGTAATTATAATCAGATAAAATAACATGAAATGACTTATTTGGCAAATCGTTGCCTATACACACATGAAATAATAGGCATATTAATCACATTCAATTGGATCATGGACATGTAAATAAATAGGCCTATAGGCCTACCCCGGAGATGAGATAAATCGCAATATTAAAACTGGGGGTTACTGCTCCTTTGAAATAGCAATTGGTTATACACAATACATCGACTGTACTATTTACACTGTATAGCCTACACTATACAGGGCACTTTCTGTGGGTTTTCTGTCTGTCTGTCTGTCTGCTCTCGAACTACTCCCTCAGTTTTCAAGATGGAAGGCCCATACTTGCCATGCATACTAAGGGGGTACCAGAATAGGTTTTAATTGGGGGGGGGGGGAGCCCCCCTAGCTCCCTCAGTTTTCAAGATGGAGAGCCCATACTTGGCATGTATACTAATGAGTAATGGGGTGCCAGAATAGGTCTTAATCTAAGAAGTGCACATGGGGGGTATGAGACACCATACTCCTGTGCTGACGTATTTGAGCTGTTCCCATCACTAACATCGTTATTTTACCATAAATAGCATTAATACTTATCCATATGCACCTATTATAGGTTGATTATAAAGGTATTAACCTGTTACAACAATAAAACAAGTGGAAACAGCGTTTGGATGGTCAAAATCGGCGATACAGACCGGGAGTTACATAATGTATGGCTGAGGCTACCTCACTTCCCACCACTTTTCTCCACGTCTGGAGAGAGACTGTCGATCGATACTCTCTCTCTCTCTCTCTTTGCACTCGAAAATATACCACAGAATAAGGGAATAACAGGGAAAATAGGTGATAACTGAAGGAGGGGAGGTGGAGGAGTAATATTTGGCATGGCCCAGGGGCAATACAAAAAAAAAAAAAAATTGGGGGGGGGGTTTTTAACCCGTACAGCCCCAGCGACGCGTCTGACGCGTCGGCGATGTATGTAACGCACAGCCCCAGCGACGCGCCTGACGCGTCACCCTAATTATTGCGCCGACTGTAACCTCAGGTGTAGCCACTCAAGAGGGCTCAGATTTGTATGGGAACTGTGTACGTATCCCACGCAACCGTGCCGATGGTTGAAAACTCTCAAAGTCCACGTGCGTGCGCGTGAGCGTGCAATAACCTGTTTTTTTGGGGTAATTGCCTTCAATTTTTTACTCTTGTAAAATACGTTTTCGGGGGCTCTGTAGGACAATTTTTTAAGCTTTTTGAGTGGTTTTTTGTGGTTTTTCCTTCATTCCTAACCCATTCGCTATTGTTTCTGGAATAAAACAATTTTTTGAAAACTGGCCGGGTTCTGGTGAACAAACATTACAAAACTAGCCGGGGCTCCACGGGTTAAATGGATTTTTTTTTTCCCTGACTCTTAAGAGTCTTCCCGCAGTCTGCCGGGGGAACTCTTAAGAGTCTTCCTGCAGTTCCCGGGTTAAGAGTCTTCCCGCAGTCCGCCGGGGAACTCTTAAGAGTCTCCCTGCAGTTCCGGGTTAAGCGGGGGAGGGGGGTCCTCCCCCAACTCCCTCAGTTTTCAAGATAGAGAGCCCATACTTGGCATGCATACTAAAGGGTGCCAGAATAGGTTTTAAGTGTGGGGGGGGGGGGCAGAACCCCCCCCCAACTATCCCAATTTTCAAGATGGAGAACTCATGCTTGACATGCATAGCCTACTAAGAGGCCAGAATAGGTTCTAAGTGGGGGAGGGCAGAACCCTCCCCAACTCCATCAGTTTTCAAGATGGAGAGCCCATACTTGGCATGCATACTAAGGGGGTGCCAGAATAGGTGTCCGAAGGGGGGGGGGGGGGATGGAGCCTCCCTCCTCCCCCCAAGATAGACAGCCCCATACTTCGATTTTCCTCCGGGCTGCACCGGGTACCTCAGCTAGTATAGAGTAAATCATTGAATGTCTTTTTGAAATTAGAGTTTATCTCGGATATATTATTATCCTAAACAGCGCACTTTTAGAAGTCTTCGCACACCCGAAACTCAGTTGTCTGGGACTACTGACAGCAAACCCTTTTCTGTATCCTACTATCTCTATCCTCAATTTCAAGCGAATGGTGGATGTTGCGTATACATACGCAACAATCTTGCTTTCTCTCGTGTTCCCAACTTTGATTCTTCTGAATTCTCAACTCTCTGGCTAAAGCTTTCTTGTCATTCACAAACTAAATATTTCTGTGCTGTTTATCTCTTCCCTAATTCTACTAACTATCCAAAATTCCTTGACTATCTAACTTCTAACGTGGAACACATTCTATCCATCTCTCCTCTGTGCAGAAATCTCCATGATTCCATCTTAGGAGATTTCAACGTTCACCACCGCCAATGGCTCTCATCTCTTTCCACTGACCAACCTGGTGAACAAGCCAACATCTTTTCTATCCTAAATGACCTAGAGCAGTTAGTCCAGCAACCCACCCGTAGACCTATCCCAGATCGCTTCAGAGATCGGCCCAACATTCTTGACTTATTTCTAACTTCTAACCCTTCTGCTTATACTGTAAATCTTTTCTCTCCTTTGGGCTCCTCCGACCATAAACTTATCTCTGTGACCTGTCCTATCTCTCTGGTACGGCCACCCAATCCTCCCAGCCGGCGGCGCTTGTGGCACTTTGGCACTGCCGACTGGGAGCGGCTCTTCAGCAGTACTTTGATTTCCCATGGAATGACTGCTTCCCTCGGAGAGTGCTGAATGCATTACCGAGGTAATCCTCTCGGGCATGAAAGCATACATTCCATTTTCTTTCTCTCAGTCTAATGCAAAAAAAAATCTTGGTTTAGTCACACTTTTTCTACTGCTGTCCGCAATAAGGAGGAAGCATTCAAACGGTATCGGTATCGTCGCCTTCAAACTCAAGAATCTCATACTTTCTATGTTTCTGAAGCCCAGAATCAAGCCAAATCTGTTCTTCAACTCGCCAAACATTCCTTCATCAATTATAAATGCACTGAACTATCCAACTCTAGCTCTTTCTAAGCCTTCTGGCATCTAGCCAAAAACCTCTTCAACAATTTTTCTTCTTCGTCTTTCCCTCCTATTTTCCACTCTGACAGCACTACCGTCACTTCTTCCTCTGACAAAGCTGAACTCTTCGCTAACACTTTTGCTAAAAACACCACTTTCGATGATTCCGGTGCAATTCCTCCCTCTCCATCCCCCTCTCTCTTACTTATGCCTAACATCATAATCTCTCTTCTAAGGATGTACTTTCCACCCTCTCTGGGCTTAATACTAAGAAGGCGTACGGACCGGACGGTGTTCCTCCTATTGTATTAAAAAACTGTGCTTCCGTGCGGACTCCCTGCCTAGGCAAACTCTTCCGTCTCTGTCTCTCCTCTAACGTCTTTCCTTCTTGCTGGAAGTTCGCTCTCATTCAACCTGTCCCAAAGAAGGGTGACCACTCCCAACCCTCCATCTATCGTCCAATTGCTCTCATTTCTTGCATCTCTAAAGTTTTTGAAACTATTCTTACCTAAAAATTTCTTAAGCATTTATCTTCCCATAACCTACTCTCAGACCGCCAGTATAATTTCCTTAACCCCAAAACGGCGAAGCCTATGTTTTTTAAAGTGCCCACCATGCGAAGGTATTTGGTTTTATTCTGACGAAAATTGTCACATTTACCATATATATCATTATTACTTATCCATAGGCTATGCGTCTATTTTACTTTTAATATGAACATATGAACATTTAAGAACAATTAAAGAAGTGGGAATAGCATTTGGGGGGTGAAAAAGACGTATTATTGCCGCTCGGTCTATCATAAAACGAAAGCCCGGGCAGCGAATATCCTTACTCTCCAAGCTCCAGTGCGACACTGAGGCCTTGCAATAGAAGTCTCTGTGTTGCAAGGATATCTAACTGCCTTGCCCGTGTTATCGAGTGAGGGAAATTCGGAGGAAAATTACCCGATTAAAGGGGGACTATGAGGAAAAATAGCTGATAATTGAGAAGTGGAAGTGGATAATATGGAGGAGTGGTAGAAAGTAATGGAGGGGAATCTTTCTTATCTTACTAACTCTTGGTCATCCTCCATTCGGGAATTCGGTGAGACTTTTTCTGTTGCGCTAGACATATCGAAGGCCTTCGATAGAGTCTGGCACAAATCCCTCATTTCCAAACTACCCTCCTTCAGTTTCTATCCCTCCATCTGTGCCTTTGTCTCTAATTTCCTTTCCGGCCGTTCCATAGCTGCGGTTGTGGACGGCCACCGTTCTCTTCCTCAACCTATCAACTCTGGTGTTCCTCAGGGTTCTGTCCTATCTCCAATTCTCTTCCTATTATTCATTAACGACCTTCTCAACTGTACCTCCAGCTCCATTCATTCATTTGTAGGTAGTAGGGGTAGGCAGCCCCGCCCAGGGAAGTACTACCACCAAGGTTTCGGGAGACTCAGGGAATAGCCTGAATTCCATTTTCTCTCCCAGGCCTTGGTAGCTGGATACATATCTTTCTGCCTCACACATCAGGGGTATCAGGAAAACCCTCTTTATATAACATACACATCCAACTTCACGACTTGCCCTACATTGCTATCCTCTATCCATAAAACACTACTCTTCCCACTACATATCATACATGTAACACCATACACCTTACCCAATAAACATGGCAGTACAATTGTTAAGAGCAAACCTGGTGGTCCCTCGGATATCCACCCCCGGCAGGGTTGGGTCATTGACACAGGGCCCTCCCGGTCGTCATCATGCGACTGTGTCAAGAGCATTGCAACGTCCCAAAGCTGCTCGTCAGTGCAGCTTTTTCTTTAGCAATATAAGGGGACTTCACTCTAACATCAATTCTGTACACCAATTTCTTCAAGCAGAATCCCCTACTCTCCTTTTTTTGACAGAGACTCAAGTAACATCCACATCTGACACGTCTAGATTTAATTTTCCAGGTTATCAACTGCTCCAAAATTTCAGACCTAAAGGAGGTGTATGTTGCTTCGCAAAATCTGAAATTGCCCTGGAGGAGGTTACTAGTTTCAATTGTCCCTATTTTGATTATTCTATATACAAATTAATTTCTGCTGGTAAATTTAAATACATATGTTGCATCTACCGTTCCCCAAATACTCCTCCAGAGCAAAGTCTTTTTGATTCTCTGTCCTCACAACTCAGTGTCCTCAACTTAAATGCTTCTTCTGAAATCACTGTGTTGGGTGATTTTAATGTCCATAATGTTGAATGGCTCACTTATTCAGCCAGGACTGATGATGCTGGTCTTGAATGTGAGCTATTTGCAGACTCATTTAATCTCACTCAACTAGTCAACCAACCCACCCGTGAACCAGATAATCCTAATCATAATTCCCACCTACTGGACTTATTTTTAACAACCAATTCAGAAAATTATGATGTTACAGTGAGGTCCCCGCTTGGATCTTCTGATCACTGTCTGATACAGGCCACCTGTCTATCACCTACCACACCTTCCCACTCTGAACCTGTTTTGGTGACTAAATGGCATTACGATAGGGCAGACTGGGAGGGTCTTCAAGGTTTCTTTATTGATATTCCCTGGACCTCTTTCTTTTCTAATGATGCACACTCCACCTTGAGCCACATACAAGATTTTGTAAAAATTGGAATGGAAACTTTTATTCCTCATCAAAAGTACAGTAAAAGATCTAATTCACCTAAATGGTTTGACCATAATTGTGCTAGAGTAACTGAACAAAAAGCAATAGCCTACAATGCATATACAAGATCAAAAACACATGAAGCCTTTAATTACTTTAGAAACATCAGAAATCATGCCAAAACTGTATTAAACCTAACTAAATCAAACTTTCTCCACAAGCAGGCAAATAAACTTCTAAATAATCCAAATGATAACAAAATATTTTGGTCTACTCTTAACTCATTTAAATCCAACTTCACTACTGCTTCATCCATTCCACCATTAAAATCTCCGACTGGCAATCTTGTAAGTGACCCACGAGGTAAAGCTAACCTTCTTGCGGATATTTTCTCCACCAACTCAACCTTAGATGAAATAAATCAAGATGTCCCTGTACTTAATTTTAATTCGCCTGAAATTCCCTCACTTAAGATCCACACTAGACATGTCAAAACTATTTTGCAGAATCTCTCGGTAGATAAGGCTCCTGGTCCAGATGAAATTCCTCCAATAGTACTTAAAAATTGCTCCTTGGTGCTCGCTCCTGTATTGGCAAAAATGTTCCGTCTGTGTACTCATACCTCATGCTTCCCAGTACCCTGGAAAGAAGCAAACATCCATCCAGTTCCTAAAAAAGGTGCCTCTTCAGATCCATCAAACTACAGACCAATAGCTATAACTTCCACTCTTGGTAAAGTCTTTGAAATTATATTAAATAATCACATAATTAAGCATCTTGAGAATAATAAATTAATCAGTGATAGGCAATATGGTTTTAGACGATGTCGATCAACTGCAGACATGCTTTGCCTTCTTACGCATCAAATCAACCAAGCTACAGACCAACATGGTGAAACACATACAATAGCACTGGATATATCAAAGGCATTTGATAGAGTCTGGCATCAATCCTTATTGTCGAAGATGTCACATTACGGCCTTGCATCATTAGTTCCACTAATTTCTTCTTATCTTCATAACAGAAAAATATGTGTAATGGTAGATGGCCTTTATTCTCAATTTCACTCAATAAATGCTGGTGTTCCCCAGGGATCAGTTTTGGCCCCAATTCTGTTCCTCATTCATATCAATGATCTCATATCTACCACTCATAATCCAATACATTCCTATGCAGATGACTCAACACTCCACAGTTCCTTCACATTTACCAATTCTGTCACCCAACCCCATCTTATAAATTCAAAAATAAACACTGCAATTTCTCTGAACCAGGACCTTTCTAGAATTAATGGATGGGGACAAAAGAATCTAGTTTCCTTTAATGCACAGAAAACCAAGTACATTCAATTTTCTAACTGACAGAATCTCACTGACTCCCATATATTTTTTAATGATGTAAATATTCCCACTTCCCCTAGTATTGACATTCTCGGTGTAACATTAACTACTAACTTGAGCTGGACACATTATGTTAGAAGCATTGCTAAGAATGCCTCTAAAAAACTGGGACTCCTGTACAGAGTTCGAGAATTCTTCACTGACGAGCAGTTGGCCGTGATATATAAAAGTCATGTGCGTTCTCAGATGGATTACTGTTCACCTCTGTGGGGTGGAAGTGGAGTGGTTGCATTGAGGCAGTTGGACAAAATTCAAAATAAAGCTATTAGATTAATCAATAACCCTGCAATCACACAGGACCTTCCTACATTATCCATACGAAGAAACGTTGCATCCCTTGCATTATTCTACAGATATTTTCACAGCAATTGTTCCGAGGAACTTGCTTCAATTGTGCCGCCTCTCCACATCTTTCCCCGTAGATCTAGGGCAGCTGAGAGCGCCCATGAATTTACACTTTCTCCTCCACAATGCAGAACTTCTGCTTATCAGAATTCATTTATCCCCAGAGCTACTACTCTTTGGAATTCACTTCCCTCGAATTGCTTTCCACAAACTTACAATTTACAAATGTTTAAATCCAGTTGTTACAAACATTTTATGAATGGAGGATGCCTTTAGGCACATGGACCTTTTTGTTTTATCTGTGTTTTTCCTTCCTCCGTTCATTGTCTCTTTAAAAAAAAAAAAAAAAAAAAAAAAATATGCTGACGACTCTACATTACACTATTCAACTAGCCTTCCACGAAATCACTCACAGCAGTAACTCCAAAACTCATGTAAGGAGGCCATAAAGCACCTATCTTCTGATCTCTTGACTATCTCTAACTGGGGCAGAGAAAACCTTATTACTTTCAAAGCTTACAAAACTAAATTTCTCAAGCATCTGTCTACTCATTGCCCACTTCCAGAAAACTATGACCTACTTTTCAACAACATACAAATTAACCCTTCATCTTCTCTTAATATTCTCGGTGTCTCTTTGTCTTCTGATCTCTCTTGGAGAGATCATAGCACCACTCTTTCTAAAAAAAGCTTCCCAGATGCTGGGTGTGCTCAACCGCCTCTGGGGGTTCATTACCCCTGCGCAGCTTCTTGCTCTGTACAGGGGCACAGTGCGCCTATTGTTCACACATGTGGGGAGGATCCTCTCATACAGCACTTCTAGACAAAGTAGAAAGGAAAGCCTTCCATCTCATTAACTCAAGTCCACCAATTCTCTGCAGTCTCTCTCTCTCTTTGCCGCAACGTTGCATCTCTCTCACTATTCAACTGCTATTACAATAATCAGTGTTGCTCAGAGCTCTCTCAGTATATACCATCCCCTCTTTGTAGAGCTTGTAGCACCCGTCTTGCAACACAATCCCACCCCTACTCTGTGCAACTCTCCAACCCTAGAGTGAAACGTTATTCTCAGTGTTTCTTCTATTCAACAGCTGAGCTCTGGAACTCTCTCCCAGAATCAGTCTTTCCCTCTTCCCATGAATTAAATTGCTTCAAACTCCGTGTGTCCAGGCATTTTAGCTCGAACGTCCCTTGATTTTGTCCCTGTCACTCTTTCAACTCGGGGAGGCACTCGCTACAGGCAGTTCTGCCTCGTTTCCCTCACTCATATAGAAAAATAATAAAAAATAAACTTGTTCTGCTGCATGCCTATGTTTGTACTTTTTGATAGCTTTATTTTTTTTCCAGTTGAGATCGAACCCACTAAATATCCTGGCATAACAACTACATTATAACATTATATTAAAGGATATTCTGGTAACCATGAAACTAGTTTTATCAGCTTAGGAAGAACGTCTGAGAGTCCGTTGTAAAATCCATTTCAATAACCTTCTACTCCAAGTACTTAGAGATGTTATACCAGGATTTTTACTGGGTTTAGATAATACTGTAATATTAGTGTATTCGTTATTCAACTGGGCAAGAAATGAAGCTATCACAAGGTACATAATATTATATAGACATGCAGCAGGACAAGTACAACAGAGTAGAACATTTCAATTGTGGTTTATTAACATGAAAATATATAATAATGTCTTGATAACGTAATGCATAAGTGCGCGGAATTTCGGTGTAAGTATCCTAGGTTCGAGTCCTTGGAGTGCCACATGTATTTGTTGATTTCATTAATTGAGTTTGGAAGTGAAGTTGGTTGGTGCCAAAACATAATATTTCAAAGTTTGGTTAATAGGCTACACACAAGTAATCAATATCAAATAAAGACATACAATACATGGTGATATTCCCCTAGGGCATATAGACGGTAATAAGAATGTCAATCAATGGAAATCACAATGAATATAAAACAAAATACTTTACCACAGTCATACACAAAACAATAGTCTCTCGATATAGAGTTAAGGGGGTTCACCTGCCTTTTTTCTTTCCTTTTCTGTCTCCCTCTTTCTTTGGTTTGTATCCATTCGGCCCCATTCAGCCTACTGTTTTAAGACGTTTATCCCCATCCAGGTGTCGATTTTTTCCTGGCGAGCGATAGCGAGCCAGTATTGTAAGGAGAATCAGGCTTCGCCGGAGAAATTTTTCTATCAAAAAATATACAATTAATTAAGTTTAGCCTGCTGTCAGAAACATTTGTTTTTAATATTTTGGCTCGCTATTGCTCACCAGGAAAAAATCGACACCTGGATGGGGATAAACGTCTTAAAACAGTAAGCTGAATGGGGCCGAATGGATACAAACCAGAGGAAGAGGGAGAGAAAGAGAAAACAAAGCAGGTGACCCCCCTTAATGTTCAAATCAATAGTTTACGGTCGGAAATAACACAGGTTTAATTAAGCGCAGTCATAGAAACTGTATATTATTTAGGGGTCACTTAAGGGGGAGGTACGGTACTCGCTTTTTCTGGACCCCCTTCTCCCTCATGTTTAGACTCATTAGTTTTGCGATTTTAAGAAGTTCGTTCACTAGTTTGGCGATTTTGAGACCTTTCGCCCCATTACTCTGTCAATATTAAGACCTTTCGTGCCGTTTAGCTGTCGATTTTTCCTTGCGAGCGATAGTGAGCCTGTAATTTTTTAAGGAACCGGCCTTTGGCCGGGAAATTTTTCTACCGAAAAATGTACAAACATATCTTGAAGGGTGAAGGGTGTGTGGTAAAGGGTGTGTTTTTGTTTAAGCTTTATGAAGGTCTAACGAGGAAACTCAAAATAAAATACGGAAATGAATAAGTAGCCCCCCAAAAACAAGCAGTAGCCCCAGAAATAAATCAATGTAGCACAGAGTTGAGGTTACGTTTGTGTCCTCGTACACAAGAGGCCTAGCACAGTGAGAAGGGAGGGAGGGGTGCCGACAACAAGCTAACACTTTCTCCGAGTCTCTGTCTCTTAAAGGGGGATGGCCGTATTTATTTGCTTATTGTTTTTAATCTAATTATTAATTTTTTAGTTTCCTCCCTAGACGTCCATCAAGCTTTAAAAAAAAATAAAACCCTAGACCCCCTTCAAGATCAATTTGTAGGCTACATTTTTCGGTAAAAAAAAAAAAAATCCCGGCCGAAGGGTGGTTACTCCTACATTTACAGGCTCGCTTACGCTGGCCAGAAAAATATCGACACCTAAATAGCATGAAAGGTCTGAATATTGACAAAGAAATGGGGCGTACAGTCTTAAAATCGCCAAACTAATGGGCCGAACATCTTAACATCTAAAAACAAATGGGTCTTTATAAACACAACAGAGAATGGGTGCCAGAAAAAGCAGATCCCCCCCCCCCCCAAAAAAAAAAATCCCACGTTCGATTCCAGCCAAGGTGGACATAGTGGGTGTGGTAGTATGTCCTAGCTCGCATCCAGTCGGGGGATATCTCAGTGACGTATACAGACTAATAACACACGCAACAAAACCACTCCAACGGCTTCCCCTCTCCAGTGGCGTCACCAGGGGTAAAACAATTGGGGAGGCTGTAGCCCTGGCATAGATAGGTGGGTGGGTGGCGAGCGAAGCGAGCCTAATCAGCTGGGGAGTCCGGGGGGGCGCTGTAAACCCCCCCCCCCCCCCCCCCCCGAACATTTTGAAATTTGAGCAGTTTCTGGGGCCTTTTTGTGTATAAGTAAGAAACATATGACACATAAATATTGATGAGCCTGATACCAGGCATCAGTCAGTAAGTTACAAGGCCAATGGTAGTTGTAGGGTATAAAGCCTATGTGCAGAGAATAGTTTTTCTTCATATACTATCATACTATAGTCCATTCATTATAGGTAGGCCAGAAATTGTGACCCCTAACCTTTGTAATTCGCTAAATGGCTAGAGCAAATGGGTTGTAAATGTCCATACTTATTGCCTGGCTGACCCTTCCCAAAGGTAGAAATATTAGCTTGATTACTCCAGTCTTTCCTTAGGTATAGAGGTAAGTGGTCTAGATGTTTCGCCTACTTATAATGAATATACTATAGTTTGTAACGATTTCTTAACATATTAAATTGGATAATTTGAAGAACTTTTATTATTGTACCGTTATATAAATTTAATTGGCAAGATTTTTCTTCCATTACTGTGATAGAAAAACAAAACAGTTCACTTAAAACAAAAAAGTATAATTTATTAACTCCACATCATAAAGCAATTACTTTAGATAAGCCTATTGATAAAATACAAGATTACAAACAATTGTTATTCTATAAAACTTATATCCTTTCAAAGTTTCATATAGTGACATGGCCTAATGGTATGTGGATATGTGTCTTTTATTTCACAATTTCACTTTTCAATCAATGTAAACGTTTTATGATTAATTATGATTAGTTCATTATTTAATTTTTATTTATTTATTTTAATTACTTTTGGCAGTTTTGGGGTTTGCATTTTTTGGGGGGCTGAGTCCTTGATTTGGGGGGGCTAAGCCCCCCCAATCCCCCCCCCCCCTGGTGACGCCACTGCCTCTCTCTCCAACACTCCTTCTCCCTCTCAACATTCTTCAACAAAAGTAGATACGAGGTGAAGTTGTAAAGGCTTATCCCTCAATGCCTTCACCTACCTACCTTAAAAAGGGAGCCCACCTCGCTTTTTTTTTCTCTTTCTCTCCCTCTCTCTTTGGATTGTATCCATTCGGCCCCATTCAGCCTACTGTTTTAAGACGTTTACCCCCATCCAGGTGTCAATATTTTCCTGGCGAGTGGTAGCGAGCCAGCATATTCATATTTTTGTTTTGACAGCAAGCTAAATCTGTACATTTTTCGATAGAAAAATGTCTCCGGCGAAGCCGGATTTCTCCAAACAATGCTGGCTCGCTATCGCTCGCCAGGAAGAAATCGACACCTGGATGGGGATAAACGTCTTAAAACAGTTGGCTGAATGGGGCTGAATGGGGCCGAATGGATACAAGCCAGGGAAAGAGAAAATAGTAAAAAGATAAAAACAAAGCTGGTGACCCCCCTTAAGTCACGATGTGTGTCCTAGAGTGCACAATCGGGAGCCATAATAGGTAAGCACTCATTTGAAGCTGTATCGAACGCACACGAAACCACGCATTTCCACATTATATCCCAGAGGCTTCAGAACTTGGCTTTAAGGGGGTATTTTTCTGGACCCCCTTCTCCCTCATGTTCAGTCCCATTAGTTATGAGATTTTAAGACGTTTGCCCAGTCAGTTTGGCTATATTAAGACCTTTTGTTCCATTTCTTGGTAAAATTTATGAACTTTCGTGCCATTTAGGTGTCGAGTTTTTTTCTGACGATCGATAGCGAGCCTGCAATTTAGGAGGATAGGAATTTCCGCCGGCGAATATTTATACCAAAAATTAAAAAAATATACTGTATCTCGAAGGAGGGTCTTTGAGCTATTTCTAAAAACTTGATGGAGGTCTAGGGAGGAACTAAAATAAATAAATAAATAAATATATATATATATATATATATATATATAATATATATATTCCCTCTTAACTCCTAGTCACAAAACACAAGACAAAAACCAAAACCCAAACAAAATAATAACTCTTGTCACTACTACCATTATCTTCTGTCCACTGCTTCATGTATATTAAATGTACAAATATTCCAGTCCACGCCTGTACAATCACTTACGGCGGTGTCACACGAGCGATTTTTCAGTCAATGTTTACAGGCAATTGCAGTCTGGCAGCTTTAAAATAAAAAACAAAACAAGACTTCCAAAAAAAAAAAAATCCGGCCCCGGTTCCTACTAGATTACAGACTTGCTATCGCTCGACACCTAAATGTCACGAATGTCTTAATATTGACATATAAATGGGGCGAAAGTTCTTAAAATCGTCAAGCTAATGGGGCGAACCTCTTAAAATCTAAAAAAATAATGGGACTAAACACGAGGGAGAAGGAGGTCCAGAACAACCAAGACCCCCCTCAAGGAAAACATTAGGTGTATGTTGACAGGACAAAGAAAACGGGATCAATCTGGAAATACAATGTGAAACGTACAGGCGGTGTCACACGAGCTCTTATTCCGTCAATTTTTACGGTCAATTGTAGTCTGGCATATTAAAAATTAAAGCTATATAATAAATAATCCACCCCACATAATCTACCTTCAGTCTAGTTTCTGATGCCATTGTGAAAGAGCCTCAAAATATTACGAGAAAAGCTTGCTCATCGAAAATTGCCGGAAAAGGCGCTCGTGTGACATCGGAGTAATGATTATTTTGAGACAGTCTAAGGAAACGAAAAACAAAAGATTCGGACCATTCCCGAAATAAATCGAGAGTTGTTATAGCTTCCTTGACATTGCAGCTTATCTAGAACTGCAAATAAACTCATAGAACCAAGAGCAAACGAACCCAAAGAGCTTTTGGAATGTTTGAAACTAATTCTTTAGAAGTAAGTGCAATTAGTGCCAACAGTCCGTTCAAAGAAACATTTACCACCTTCACTACTTCACACACACACACACACACACACACACACATATATATATGTATATCCTGTAGCTTCTTTCTTTTCTAATGATGAGAACTTAACCTTGGGCCACGTTCAAGTTTTTATAAAGAAATAGAATGGACAAATTAATTCCCTATCAAAAGTATAGTAAAAGATATAATTTTCCTAATTGGTAGGATCACAGCTGTGCTAGAGTTACTGAACAAAAACCAAAGACTTACAATGCTTAAACAAGGTGAAAAACACAAGAAGGCTTTAACTACTACAAACACTTTAGAAATCATGCCAAAATTATATTAAATCTAAATCAAACTTGCTTCACAAGCAGGCAATTAAACTACTAAGCAATCCAAATGATAACACAATATTTTGGTCAACTCTTAACTCATTCAAGTCTAATTTCACTATTGTCCATTCCATTCTACCATTAAGGGGGGTCACTTTTTTTTTGTTTTTTTTTATCTTTCTCTCCTTTTCTCTGTTTCTCTGATTTGTATCCATTTGGCACCATTCAGCCAACTGTTTTAAGATGTTTATCCCCATCCAGGTGTCGATTTCTTCCTGGCGAGCGATAGCGAGCCAGCATTGTATGGCGAAATCCGGGTTCGCCGGAGACATTTTTCTATCGAAAAATTTACAAATTCAGCTTGCTACAAAACAAGAATATATATATGCTGGCTCGCTACCGCTCGGCAGGAAAATGCTGACACCTGGATGGGGGTAAATGTCTTAAAACAGTAGGCTGAATGGGGCCGAATGGATACAAGTCAAAGAGTGAGGGAGAGAAAGAGAAAAAAGCGAGGTGGGCTTTGTGGTGATGCACTAAAACTAAGTGCAACACAAATTTCATCCCAATAATATCTTCCCATTGACACATCAGGATTTAAACCAAACTTAATATCCATTAGATTCCCCTTCTAGATTAATTTGTACATTTTTCGGTAGAAAAAAGTTCCCCGGCTGAAGCCCGATTCTTCCACAATTACAGGCTCACTATCGTTGGCCAGGAAATAAATAGACACCTAAATAGCATGAAAGGTCTTAACATTGACAAACAAATGGGGCGAAAGGTCTTAAAATCGACAAACTAATGGGACAAACGTCTTAAAATTTGAAAACTAATGAGGCTAAAAATGAGGGAGAAGGGGGACCATAAAAACGGCACATCTCCCCTTTAAGATAGTCTATAGCTTGGGGGCCCTTCCTTCTTATAGTATCACAGGATAGGGTACTATTTATTGCCTTTGTCTGCTACTTGGCCTGGGTGGTGCTGTGTTTATATTGTTGTTCTGGTTGATTTATAAACGCTTTTATTCTTGTTTACGTTTGATGAGTTTAGAAGACGATTTTATTTTTGATTACTTTTGATGAGTTTAGCAGACAATTATATTCTTGATTAATTTTGATTAGTTAAGCAGACAATTTTATTCTTGATATTTGTTGATGGTTTAGGCAGATGATTATATTCTTGGTTACTTTTGGTGGGTTAAGCAGATGATTTATTTGTGATTATTTTTGATGAGTTAAGCAGACGATTATATTTTGTATTACTTTTGATGGGTTAAGCAGATTATTTAATTCTTGATTACTTTTGATGGCTTAAAGGTGGGGGCTCATGGGTTGAGGTAAACATGGAAAAATAATCGCCAACCTGCATATAATTATATATCTTGTAAAATGCAATGTCACTGAAATAATTATTAACAATGTTATAAGGATTTTGTGGATCGTCTATACCGGGCCTGTGACGTCATAGTGACGTCACACCAGTATCCTCATCCTGGACTGGATGGTGGACTTACACTCCTGTGACGTCACAGGCCCGGTATAGACGATCCACAAAATCCTTTATACCATTGTTAATAATTATGTCAGTGCCATTGCATTTTACAAGATAATTATGTACAGCTTGGCGATTATCATTCCATGTTTATCTCAACCCATGAGCCCCCACCTTTAAGGAAGGGTCATTATTGGTTGACCTCTACGGGAAGACTCATTCCCAAAGGTGACTGACCCCAAAGCCAAAGGTACGTATACTTGCTATATTATTATGTTTTTTTCCCCACCTTTGGAAAAAACATAAATCCCTTACCAGCTAATTTCTCGTTACTCAATAGACAAATATGAAACTAATATGTCTGTGCATCATATTAATGCAAAATTTGCATAGGTAACAACATATTTCGCAACAAAATCTTTTTAATAGATGGGGAATAAGGATGAGGCCATGGCAATATACAATCAGCTTAAATAACAAAAAAAACAACAGACAACATATACTGCAATTCCTTCAGTATCAAGCAGTGTCCCCGTTCCACCGAACAGTAAAACTAAGCTAGGTTACTAAGGTTGGCGAGGATGGCCCGAATCACCCGTACTGAAAGGGTTAAGAACATAAGAACATAAGAAAATGGGAGTCTGCAAAAAGCCGATCGGCCCATACAAGGCAGATCCCTGTCACACCCAACCCCAATTACAAGGCCCAACTCACTAATACCTTGAGTACTGACCCCACCAAAACGGTCAGAGATTAACACAAGATAACGGGGGTCTGCTGAGCGCCGATTGGCCCACACCTGGTAGATCCCCCTCACACCCAACCCATCTCGTCCATATGCCTATCTAATTTTATCTTAAAGCTCCCTATCGTTCTTGATCCCACTATATCACTTGGTAGCCTATTCCACCCATCTACAACTCTGTTACCAAACCAATATTTTGCCTATATCTTTTCTGAAACGAAATTTATCTAATTTATAACCATTTGTTCGAGTTCTTTCGCTATCACTGAGCTTCAGTACATTTTTCATGTCTCCTTTATTTACCCCACTGAACCACTTGAACACTTCTATCATATCCCCTCTAACTCTGCGTCTTTCTAACGAATGTAAGCCTAATTTGTTCAACCTTTCTTCATATGGTAGATTTCTAATATTATGAATAATTTTTGTCATTCTTCGCTGTACTCTCTCCAAGGAATCTATATCCATTCTGTAATAAGGACACCAAAATTGGACAGCATAATCCATATGAGGTCTTACTAATGACAAGTAAAGTTTCAAGATAACATCGGCAGTTCTGTTACTCACACTCCTTGAGATGAACCCCAGAATCCTGTTTGCCTTGTTACGTACGCTTATACACTGTTTTCTAGGTTTCAAATCGTTGCTAACAAACACACCCAAATCTTTCTCGCAGTCTGAGTTTTCTAATTCAGCATTAGCTAGTTTATATTTTGCATTAGTATTCGTCTTCCCTATCTTTAATACCTTGCATTTGTCAATGTTAAAATTCATCTGCCACTTTACTGACCATTCGTGTAAGGTATCTAGATCCCTTTGGAGGCACTCTATGTCGCTATCTGAATCTATTGGTCTCCCTATTTTGGTATCGCCTGCGAATTTACTTATCCTACTAGTTATACCTAAATCAAGGTCATTTATGTATATGATAAATAACAGAGGACCCAATACAGATCCCTGGGGGACACCACTCTTGACTGATCCCCATTCTGACTTAGTACCATTTATGCTGACTCTCTGCTTCCTACCAATTAGCCATGACCTAATCCATCCTAACAATGTCACACCTATTCCATGCGTCTCAACCTTTCTCATCAATCTCTCATGAGGGACTCTGTCGAAAGCTTTACTGAAATCTAAATATATAATATCATATGATTTGTCATTATCTACTGCTTCATATACCTCTAAGAAAAAGCTACGCAAATTAGTAAGGCAAGAACGTCCCTGAGTGAATGCATGCTGAGAAGAATTGATTAAGTTAAATGTTTCTAAGTGGTTTCTCATTTTCCTAGCAATAATTGACTCTAGTAGCTTTCCTACGATTGAAGTGAGACTAATGGGACGATAATTTAATGCTATGGATTTATCACCTTTTATGAAGATCGGAACTACATTTGCAAGCTTCCAAGCTTCTGGAACTATACCTGTTTCTAATGACTTGTTAAATAGGAATGTTAATGGATAACTTAACTCATCTCTGCATTCTTTTAACCCTCTCCGACATATGACGCGATTTTGAGCCTATTGGGGATACTTTAAAGCCTTTTTTACCATCAGGGGTATTTAGAAACCTTTAGTTTAGTTACTTCAACCTCTGCAGTTGTCTTTGAGTTAGCTGTGGGCAGAAAAGTAATGTTGGAGAGGTAATTATAAGAGTGAGAGAACTCTATTATGTATTGCTAATCTGGCAACCTCTGCGTCATAAATGCGTAAAAGGGTTAATACTCTAGCATATACCTCATCAGGACCAGGTGATTTCTGAGGCTTCAGTCTGTCAATTTCCTTAAGCACATCATTTCTACTTATAGTAGCCTAATCGTACTTAACCTATTTTCTATACTATCGCTATATACCTTACTGACTTCTGGAATCTGTGCCAAATTTTCATTAGTGAAAACGGATAGAAACTGACTATTTAATGTACTGCACATTTCTAAATAATTTTCTGTCATTTCTCCTATCGAAGTTTTAAGGGGGCCTATTACATTTCTAACTTTAAATTTATATAGTTGGTAAAAAGCTTTAGGGTTATTTTTTGAGTCGTTGGCTATCCTTATTTCATAATTTCTTTTTGCTGTCCTAATTTCCTTTTTGACCTGTCTTGATAGAGTCTGATAGTAAATAAGTAGGCGAGTTTCGCCTTTCTTAATTTTTCTATATATTCCTTTCCTTTTTCCTATAAGATCTATATGTTTATTATTCATCCATTTTGGTTGGTTCTGTATGATCTAAATCTTCTTTTGAGGATATATTTATTTTGTGCATTGTGAAGTGAAGAAATAAACTGTTCATATGTAGCTGTCAAGCTTAACTCTGGCTTATCCTGACTTAATTGTTTAACAATAGGGTCCACCCTTAATAGTCCATGAGCCAAGACCCGAATTTTGGGATATCGGTACCACCCGGGGTGACTAATTCTCTTAGGTGTTTTTAGCTTGCTACATGTCTCTAGTTTATGTTTTGATATGATAGCCCTTGCACATTGGTAGCTTAATGGTCGTTATCACTTCTTGAATAGACATACCCTACCGAAAATTCCGAATTTTTTTAAAATGTCAAATTTGGGGACAGGAATGCCTAAATGTCAACAAAATGCATATAGTAATTGTCACATTTAATACAAGTCCTGTAAATACACACTAAGCATGCCATGGGCTTGTACATACTATTATGGCAAATTACTACTCCTAAATATCATCTACGTCAGACTCGGAATCTGACTGTTGTGCCACCGGCTCTTCTTCAATAGCCTTGTTCTGACATGTCTGTAACCTGCACATGTCCGTGCATTTTAGACCATTGCTGAGGCAAGTACACTTAGGGAGTTCGCATGACCGCACACACTTGCAAGACAGTAGCTGCATAACAGCATCTGGTGCTGGTGAGCCTCGCATCCAGTTGACGGCAAGCTTACCGTCCTCATCTGTCATCCAACCGCAGTCTGTTGGGTTCGCAACAAATGGCTGGCTCTGAAGACTTCTCCTCCAGATCGCAGCCTGGTAGTTTGCACGCAGTGCATGCATGAAGAGGCAGTCCTCACAAGGAGGGAGTTGACTTGACTCTACCTCTCCACGTCTTGCACAGAACAGCTCATACCGAAGCTTGTTTACCTTAGTTGTGTGGGTAGATGGTAGGTACATGTGGCAGGTGATTTCCTGTAGCTTCTCAAAGAGTTCAGGAGACACTTCCCATGAGCGTCCAAGTTCGTGAAAAGCATGCTGGTATGTCTTGTCCATCTTCACCTGCTTGAGTGTCGTCATCTTCCCTCGGCCAGCGAATGCACTGACGGTATCACAGCCTGTAAAGGCATGCATACCAATCAATGAATCACACACGCTGCCTCCCAGTGTGCGGCTCAGTGTGGTGATATCCAGGAATCTTGTCCGGTTCTTCGTCCCGCACTTCTGGAATAGATGGGATGGGATCTTGTGGCACATGCCAAGACACAACACCATGACGTCTGTATCTTCTGCAGTGATGATGACAGACTTGTTCCCAGATTCTGCTGCATGAAGTGCATGGAGAAGAAGGCGTTTGTCTGCTTCTTCTTGAGTTGACTTAAGCTCAGGAGCCTCTTCCCACTGCTCTTTGGTGATCTTGAAGCAGCGCTGCTCACATGTGACATACAGCTCCTTGTCCTTGAGCTTCTCCCTGTGCTGTGGTGCCTTCCATTCTTCTACCAAGAACTTGATAAGACTTGCCTTGTTGGAGGAACTACCGAGTAACTTTCTCCACTGCTGGATGTTGTGCCCAGGTTGAATGTTCTTGAAATGAATTCCTGTGCCTGCACTTCTTTTGGCTCGTTCTGCATCCTTGATGGATGTCTCCTTGTAGATATCAAACACAACATCAATGCGCCTGCTCTTAGCACCTTCATGAACAGCGTGACTCAGTGCTGTACCTGCAAGCTGTGAAAAAGTTTTGTCGTTTCCCTTCAGTTTGTGGACCAGGCTCATCCCATCAATTATGGTAGCAGAGGGCTCGGGTATCACTTCTGCAGGAGAAACATTCCTCTCTAACTCCTTTGCGAGGGCAGCCTTGTTGGTCTTGCGGAGAGACCCATCACCGCTGGCAAGTGCCCAAGGCAAAGGCCCCAGGGGATGAGCCAAGACATCACTCATTTTGAGCTTTCTGTTCTCGGCAACAAGGATCATCTGGCCAAATAGGTTCCTGTCAGCCTTTAAGATAACCTCCTTGGCATGGTCTTGTGAGCGTGGCTTCATTCTGATGTTAGTGAACGTTCTCAGTTTCGTCTTCGTCATCGTGTCATGAAACTGTATAGTTGGCGTATCGATCTCCAGGCGCTCTTCCTTGAAGGCTTGATATGCATCCTCTCCTATTCTGTAGGCCCCTAGAAGGTCTTTGACAACTTCTGGTGGTGCCATAGTCGCAGTTGACAAACTGACAAGATCTTCTTGCTCTGCGTTGAAGGGGTTCAACCAGCTGGTCTCCATCAGTTGAACTAAAGATTGGACATCGGCCTCATCTCTTCTAATCCTGGGCATCTGTAGGTCTGGGTGGCTGAAGTCAGTATACTTTTGGCCTACTACCATAGTCCTGAGCTGCCTTAAGTACCTGCTGCGATACTCCGATGTCAGGTAGTACCTGGCGACAGCTCCGCCTTTCAGGCTGAAGCCTTTTGTGCCCCCTGGTGTCTGGGTGTCTTTGTTGATCGTCTCTTCGATTGTCTGGTCCACAGGGATCCGTCCAAAGGGATTCTTGCTACCGATCTGGACCGAAAAGCCACCTTGCATGAAGTGTTCATGGACCTCTGGGTGTTCAATGGGCAGTCGAGACATCAAGGCATAGTAGTAGGTTAGGAACCGGGCATAGTTCACTTTGTCATAGGCAAAACACCACGGTATCATCTGTCGGATTGCTCCTAGGTGGAGCATCCAGTTGCCTTCTCTGGAGGCTCGAATTAAGTCCAGCATGATCTCAACCATGTCCAGGTATGACATCCAGAATGCTGAGAGGTTGTGTTCATCTCTGAGGGTCTCAAGATAAACTTGGAAAAGCTTCATGATATGTGTGCATGATTCACTCTCCATCAGCTCTTGAAAGAGTCCCTGAGACACATTGCTGTGAAAGCTGTTGATGTCCTTCAGTGTTTCATCTAGATGGTGTATGTCCCTTGAATGGTTTTCTTCTAGCCATGAAAGGAAGCCTTTCCATGCAAGCCTCATCAGTGCTTCATACACGAGCTTGTGTAGTCTCACTGCTCTGTTGTACCTCTTGCCGTTCATCACTCCTGACACTGATCCTTCTGCGATGATACCTGATTCCACACACAGATCTCTAAGACCTGCATCTTGAAACCTCTTTCCTATGGTGGAGATGAGATTACAGATTGTGTGGAAGACGCCCATCCTGATGATAATGTTCTTGAACTTCTCTTGTTTCCAGATAACTTCGGCAGCTTTGGCATAGAGTGCTTGATCAAACACGCACACAATCTTGTTAAGCTGTAAGGACTGCATGATAGCATGCGTTTGTTCCAAGATTTCATTAACGGTGGACATTTCTGTTGCGGGAGCATTGATAGTGGGCAGGTAGCTTACAGTGTCCTGAACCACTGCAATGTCTCTGCGCATTTTGATGTTGAACCCAGTCCAACTGCTGATGGACTGGTCCTCATGGTCTGACATTCGAGTAAGAAGCCAGATATGGTTCTTTGTCTTTGAATCCTGGACTTCCTTGGTAGTGTCGACATACGCAGTCTCAATCCTAGGTGGCCCTGCCCGCCGCCCAACATTGTATATTGGCAGCATTGATGATGTCTGAGTGATGCTTCTTATCTTGGACTTGGTAATCTCTGGCAGGACTTTCTCTGGCACAGAGCCTGCAACCTTGGACTGGACAGCAATGCCATTGACTCTATGAGAAGTACCTGCTCCACTTAGGGTCTCTTCAAGTCGGTCAATGTTATCCCAGGCCAGGGTTGTGAACACACCAGGGTAGATGTTTGCTGGCAGTGGAATGTCATCCTTTGAGCATTCCAGCTTCTGGATACAAAGGGCTGTATCGATCTCCTCAAACATTGAGTAAGACACACAGTGACCAAGACGATTCAGAGTTCGGATCAGTTCTGTGTTTCCTGTCAAAGACTTTACAGCATTGGTCAGCAGTACGTGCTTGGGTGGTTTTGTCTTGCCACTGGTAACAGCAAAGACCAAGTCACTGCCAAAGGAAGTGGCAAGACGTTGAGCTCTTTCAGAGGGAGTTTCACACTCACACTCTCCTGTCAGCAGGGTGTGCAGGAATTGAGTGACTGCTGCAGGAATGACATTCTGATCTGTATCGGGAGGCCATGGCTGACTCACATCTTGTTTATTGATCTCATTCCTCAGCTGCATTCCTGCTTTGGTTAAGACATCTTCAGAGTTAGCTGCTCTTGCTTCTTGCAGGTCTTTTGCCATTTTGTGTGCTTGCCGGGCAAGGTCGTCCATTGAGAGGCTGCGTGGATAGATTAGAAGCTTTCCTTTCTCATCTGGGACAAAGCGTAGTGATTCTCCAAACTCGGTTTCAATCTTTCGGCGAACATGTTTCTTTGTCGCTGGTTTCAGTTGGATAATACCACGGGACATCATGGATCTCTCAAGCCTAGATGTGAGGTTTGTCATAGGCAGTACCTCTGGGTTGGGGAATAATTTGGTCCTTATATACAAGCAGAGTTCCTCGAGGGCTTCTGTCTCAACCTCTTCGTAGCGTGCTTCCTCGCTTTCTTCCTGATTTTCACCTGCACCCGACCTGGCGGCCGCTGGGAAATCATCTTTTGTGAAGAGTTTGTAGCACGACTTGTGGTAGTGACCCTCTGCAGCAACAAGGTCTCTGCTAACTAAACCAAGGATTCTCTGGTTGAGTTTCCTTATTGCTGCTCTGCGAATCTTCTCATCTGCTCGTAGCTCAACACACTGTATGAGTGGCTCCCTTGTCTTTGTTGTTTTTATGTACTTGCTTGACTTCTCGCAGAAGATACATACTTTGGCATACACCCTGCTAGTACTAGGGGCATCCCTTGATGCCCTCCTCCTGGGGTCGACGCTTGCTGATTCTATCTTGACACCCTTGGCAAGGATAGAATCCAGTGACTTCTTCATTGTAAAGAGACTACGACATTTACGGTGATAATGTATGTGTGGTATTCCTCCTTCTTCAAGGCCCTTGGCTGCTTCCAGGACTGGATCATGCTGCCTGATTTCTGCAGCCCTGAGCAATGTGTTCCAGGAGTCCAAATCCTGTGGTGACACCAGAGCATCGCTGTCATCATCAGAGCAGTGGATGATACAGTCGATCCGTGCTCTCTTCCTCGCAGATGGTTCCATCCTGCCGTCAAACAGTCGACACACACCTGCAAAAAATATCACCATTAAACCATGAACAAACAAACACATTACATGGAAACCACTCTACATATGTTTGCTCCTTCCAATAATAAATTATCCCCAAAATATAACAAAAAATCCCCAAATATGAAATAAACCCCTAAATATGGAGAAACTTGAAATACACATCGGAATAATTCTTGTAGAGAATCAAATAAGCTACAAGAGCTGTTAGAATATATTTTTCAATGTTCCCCATATTTAAGGATTTATTCTAGATTTAGAGGAAAATACCCAAAATATAGAGTATATTCCGAAATATGAGGAAATTTGAAAAATACCTAGGAACAACTCTGGTAGAGAATATAATTCTACATAGGTGTTCAAAGTTTCGCGATGATTGTGTGATGGATTTTAAAGAAAATGAGGAAAACGCCGAGCGTCACGCTAAAAATCTTTATTTTTGGGTAGCGCCCCTATTGCATCAAAAAAATTAGACTAAGCTACCAGTGCGAGAAGGCTATCATATCTTAATGTACTTACAGTCACTCTATAAACATTTTAGTACCATTCGTGTTTAGTCACCCCAGGTGGTACCGATATCTGGCCTGGCTCATGGACTATAAGGCTCTTCTTATCCCACCATAATCGGCTTTTCTGAAATCTGGGATAATAATCTGGGTTATAATAATCTGGGTTAAGGGGGGTCACCTGCTTGTTTTTATCTTTCTCTCATTTTCTCTCTTTCTCTGGCTTGTATCCATTCGGCCCCATTCAGCCAACTGTTTTAAGACGTTTATCCCCATCCAGGTATCGATTTCTTCCTGGCGAGCGATAGCGAGCCATCATTGTAAGAAAAAATCCGGCTTCGCCGGAAATTTGTTTCTATCCAAAAATTTACAAATTTAGCTTGCTGTCAAAAAATTATATATATATATTTATGCTGGCTCGCTACTGCTCACCACGAAAATATTGACACCTGGATGGGGGTAAATGTCCTAAAACAGTAGGCTGAATGGGGCCGAATGAATACAAGCCAAAGAGATAGGGAGAGAGAGAAGAAAAAAAAAAGCGAGGTGGGCCCCCTTAGTAGAATGAGGTACTACGCATAAACTGAGAGTCCGTGGGGGTCATAGACTTTTAAAGGAGTTGCGTCAGTCCATGTGCGCCAATAACCTGTTCCCACCGACCCAACCGTTACTAGCCAGCACGAACCGGGTGGCGGGGGAGGGGGGGAGGGGTGGAGAGAGGGTGAGAGTGAGGGAAGGGAGAGGGTGAGGGAAAAAGTGCGGGGTGGGGTGAGGGGAAGGAAGCGTAGGGAAGGGGGTTAAGAGTGAGGGGTGGAAAGAGGGTAGGAGTGAGGTAAGGGAGAGGATGACGGAAACAGTGAGGGGTGGGATGAGGGGAAGGAAGGAAGATGTGCTTGGAGAGAGAGAGAGAGAGAGAGAGAGAGAGAGAGAGAGAGAGAGAGAGAGAGAGAGAGAGAAAGAGAAAGAGAAAGAGAAAGAGAAAGAGAGAGAGAGAGAGAGAACTAAGAACTAAGAACTCTGATCAACCCTGGTTTGGCCCCCGGTGCAAAGCTGCATCTGACGCCAAATACAAAGCTTGGCTCAGATATAAGAAGCGGAAAACATCACGTAATAAAGAAATACACAGAAAAGCAGAAAAATACATGCATCAAGTACATAAATGGGCAATCAAACAGTGGGAACAAAGTATTAAGAACAAAATAAACGAAGGAAAAATTGGAAGCAAACGATGGTGGAATATAATAAAGGAGAAACAGGGGACATTGAGAGAAGACTCCATACCACCACTTTCTCTTCCCAATGGTGTAGTAGCCCTAAATACAACAGATAAAATCAATGCCTTTGCTCACCATTTCTCCATGAAGATGAAAGTACCAAATCCTCATCTACAGTCACCTAGAATACCAACTTTATCACAAGAAAAAATAATACAAGTAACCACAACAGAAGCTGAAGTACATAAACTTCTTAAAGATTTGGACCACAAGAAGGCAGTAGGCCCTGATGGAATTAGTGCACATATTTTGAAAAAAATTGCAAAAGAATTATCTGCTCCACTGACCAAAATCTTTAATAACTGTCTGATCCAACAGCAGTGGCCTGATATGTGGAAAGTTTGCAATGTGGTTCCTATATACAAAAAAAGTAACAAGAATGATATAGCAAACTACCGGCCAGTTTCATTGCTCTGTATAATTAGCAAAGTACTTGAAAAAATTATTTCCTCACGCCTTACTGATCATTTAACCAAGAACCACCTACTAAGTGACAGACAGTATGGTTTTCGTAAGGGCTACTCCACTGCCGACCTACAGCTCCTCCTTACATCAGAATGGACTGCTGTACTCGACACTGGCAAACGAACCTGTGTATTGGCACTTGACATTGAAGGTGCATTCGACATAGTTTGGCACAATGCCCTACTGGAGAAATTGAAGTCAAATGGAGTGGACGGTGCCCTACACAATGTATTATACAGCTACCTGAACAAAAGAAAACTTAAGGTAGTGATGGATGGTAAGGAGTGAGCCCTCCACAATATCGAAGCAGGAGTGCCCCAAGGAAGTGTCCTGGGTCCACTATTGTGGAACATCTTTTTAAATGACCTGCTACATCGCATTCCAGAAGCCCGAGCCTTTGCTGATGATGGCACATTGGCAGTGACATACAGCCCAAATGATGAACAAGCTGCAGTAGCCTTAGTCACCAGGAGGCTGGTGGACATCATGGAATGGGGAGAGAGATGGCAGGTTAGGTTCGCTCCTCATAAAACTCAGTTACTAGCCATTACAAGAACTAAGTCTCAACTCCAACTGAATTTTAATAATACCACAATCAAATTCAAGAATTAAATTGAAATATTGGGTGTCATTTATGACAAAAAATTATCTTTTAAGTCATATCGAAACCATCGCAAGGAAAGCATCTTCAAAATTAACATCCTTGAGAAAAATATCATATCTTGTTGACAAAAAAGGAAGAGAAGTATTGTACAAAGCCCAAATAAGATCAGCTATGGAATATTCACATCTAGCTTGGGGAGGTGCAGCCAACACACACCTTAGTTTACTGGATAAGGTTCAAAGAAGAGCCCTCAGGATTATTGAAGATGGCTTTACATCAATACATGTTACAAGAATGGATAACTTACAGCATAGAAGGGATGTGGCTGGTATAACAACATTATTTAAGATCCAAAACCACCATGCCCCTCACCTTCAGTCACTGAGGCAACTACAGCGACGACAGGAGCGTACCACAAGAACAGTGGAGAGAGCCCCTGACGCACTAGAGGAGCCCCGCTGCCACACCACAGCATACCAGCGACATTTTATCCCAAAATATTGTAAGATGTGGAATAATTTTGTAAATGCAGACAATATTATTACTAATGACACTGTGACTAGTTTCAAATGCAAGGCGAACAAATGGCTTAAAGAAAATGCTGCAGTGGAATAACGTAAAACACAGTAATGTGTAATTCTGGTTAGGCTTTTAGATAAGAACTATGGCAACATATGTTCCTTTAGCCTGTAAAATCTTTGTGTAACATGTCACAATGTTAATGAAGTGACCATTATTTTTCAAACCTAGTAAAAAAAAAAAAAAAGAGAGAGAGAGAGAGAGAGAGGGGGGGGGGGGGGGCATAAAAATAAACAATGTGTGTCACCGTGTATATGATTGTGTGTGTGTGTGTGTGTGTGTGTATAGTGTAGTAGTAACCCCTAGCGGCCAAGGTGGTAAACAAAGTCAGGGGGAAACATGATACAGCACAAATAGCGGCGGTAAGTCTATTCTGAGGCTACACACACACACACACACATAAACAAGGAAGTACGCCTAGCTCTCTCTTATACGCACACATACTTAAGTACACATATAATTCTCTCTCACTTTTTTCTCCCTCAGGCACAAACTGACATACAGTATATTTAACACACACCCTCTCTCCCTTTCTCTGATGTGATAGTAACTTATTATTCCGTTTTCATCTCTCTCTCTCTCTCTCATCAA
Organism: Paralithodes platypus; assembly: GCA_032716605.1. Lineage (NCBI taxonomy): Eukaryota > Metazoa > Arthropoda > Malacostraca > Decapoda > Lithodidae > Paralithodes > Paralithodes platypus. The sequence continues at coordinate 15,612,354 of CM064483.1, read as the reverse complement.
ACTTATGGAGTGACACATACTGAATATATGAACTCTATTACTATGTGTAACTTCTTTTATAAAGTGACAACGCCTGTTCTTTCCCTACACCCTATGACCGAGGGAGGCATTTATAGAACGCAATACAATCGTCGATCTAAATCAATATAAAACGGCTACACGTTCTCGATATACATTTTTATTGAGTTTAGAAGTGGAGTTGGTTGGTGAAAAAAATATAATCAATGATTATTATGGCTTGCCAAATTCCTGGACCTTGGGAATTTCAGGAAGAGAGTATTATTGCCATTCGTAGTATCAGGGCCGTGAGTGCCAATATAACACATACAGTATAATTATATACCTCAACCATTATAATTATAATTTATTTGTTTGGGGAGATGGGTCTTTTTTGTGGTCCCCCTTCTTCCTCATGCTTAGCCCCATTAGTTTTCAGATTATAAGACGACGTTCGACCCATTAACTTGGCGATTTAAAGACCTTTCGACTCATTTCTTTGTTAATATTAAGACTTTTCGTGACATTTAGGTGTCGATTTTTTCCTGACGAACGATAGCGAGCCTGTAATTTAAGAGGGAAAGGCCTTTGGCCGGGCCATTTTTCTATCAAAAAAATTAAAAATTTATCTTGAAGGAGGGTCTTGGGTGGGTGTTTTTAAAGCTTGATGGAGGTCTAGGGAGGAAACTAAGAAACAAATAAAAAATACGTAAATGAGCAAATGAATACGCCCATTCCCCTTTCATCAGATATATTTAGTGTGCGATCGTTTCAGAAAAGTCTACCGTTACGCCCTATTTAACTATCCATGCTGATTATGTGGTTAATTATTGTGTAAGATCATAATACATACATTAATCGAGTGATAAATGATTTAGGGAGTGTTTATCTAAGTTTGAGGGAGGTCTAGCGAGTAAATTAAAAAAATAAATAAATTAATACACTATTTAATAGACCAAAAATACAGCCACTACCCCCTCAACATGATGTAGAGACGGAGTAGGTTCCAATACAGCCACTACCCCCTCAACATGATGTAGAGACGGAGTAGGTTCCAATACAGCCACTACCCCCTCAACATGATGTAGAGACGGAGTAGGTTCCAATACAGCCACTACCCCCTCAACATGATGTAGAGACGGAGTAGGTTCCAATACAGCCACTACCCCCTCAACATGATGTAAAGACGGAGTAGGTTCCAATACAGCCACTACCCCCTCAACATGATGTAAAGACGGAGTAGGTTCCAATACAGCCACTACCCCCTCAACATGATGTAAAGACGGAGTAGGTTCCAATACAGCCACTACCCCCTCAACATGATGTAAAGACGGAGTAGGTTCCAATACAGCCACTACCCCCTCAACATGATGTAAAGACGGAGTAGGTTCCAATACAGCCACTACCCCCTCAACATGATGTAAAGACGGAGTAGGTTCCAATACAGCCACTACCCCCTCAACATGATGTAAAGACGGAGTAGGTTCCAATACAGCACTACTACCCCCTCAACATGATGTAAAGACGGAGTAGGTTCCAATACAGCCACTACCCCCTCAACATGATGTAAAGACGGAGTAGGTTCCAATACAGCCACTACCCCCTCAACATGATGTAAAGACGGAGTAGGTTCCAATACAGCCACTACCCCCTCAACATGATGTAGGGACGGAGTAGGTTCCAATACAGTCACTACCCCCTCAACATGATGTAGAGACGGAGTAGGTTCCAATACAGCCACTACCCCTCAACATGATGTAGAGACGGAGTAGGTTCCAATACAGCCACTACCCCCTCAACATGATGTAGAGACGGAGTAGGTTCCAATACAGCCACTACCCCCTCAACATGATGTAGAGACGGAGTAGGTTCCAATACAGCCACTACCCCCTCAACATGATGTAGAGACGGAGTAGGTTCCAATACAGCCACTACCCCCTCAACATGATGTAGAGACGGAGTAGGTTCCAATACAGCCACTACCCCCTCAACATGATGTAGAGACGGAGTAGGTTCCAATACAGCCACTACCCCCTCAACATGATGTAGAGACGGAGTAGGTTCCAATACAGCCACTACCCCCTCAACATGATGTAGAGACGGAGTAGGTTCCAATACAGCCACTACCCCCTCAACATGATGTAGAGACGGAGTAGGTTCCAATACAGCCACTACCCCCTCAACATGATGTAGAGACGGAGTAGGTTCCAATACAGCCACTACCCCCTCAACATGATGTAGAGACGGAGTAGGTTCCAATACAGCCACTACCCCCTCAACATGATGTAGAGACGGAGTAGGTTCCAATACAGCCACTACCCCCTCAACATGATGTAGAGACAGAGTAGGTTCCAATACAGCCACTACCCCCTCAACATGATGTAGAGACGGAGTAGGTTCCAATACAGCCACTACCCCCTCAACATGATGTAGAGACGGAGTAGGTTCCAATACAGCCACTACCCCCTCAACATGATGTAGAGACGGAGTAGGTTCCAATACAGCCACTACCCCCTCAACATGATGTAGAGACGGAGTAGGTTCCAATACAGCCACTACCCCCTCAACATGATGTAGAGACGGAGTAGGTTCCAATACAGCCACTACCCCCTCAACATGATGTAGAGACGGAGTAGGTTCCAATACAGCCACTACCTCCTCAACATGATGTAGAGACGGAGTAGGTTCCAATACAGCCACTACCCCCTCAACATGATGTCGAGACGGAGTAGGTTCCAATACAGCCACTACCCCCTCAACATGATGTAGAGACGGAGTAGGTTCCAATACAGCCACTACCCCCTCAACATGATGTAGAGACGGAGTAGGTTCCAATACAGCCACTACCCCTTCAACATGATGTAGAGACGGAGTAGGTTCCAATACAGCCACTACCCCCTCAACATGATGTAGAGACGGAGTAGGTTCCAATACAGCCACTACCCCCTCAACATGATGTAGAGACGGAGTAGGTTCCAATACAGCCACTACCCCCTCAACATGATGTAGAGACGGAGTAGGTTCCAATACAGCCACTACCCCCTCAACATGATGTAGAGACGGAGTAGGTTCCAATACAGCCACTACCCCCTCAACATGATGTAAAGACGGAGTAGGTTCCAATACGGCGTCTTCCACCTCAACATGATGTAGAGACGGAGTAGGTTCCAATACAGCCACTACCCCCTCAACATGATGTAGAGACGGAGTAGGTTCCAATACAGCCACTACCCCCTCAACATGATGTAGAGACGGAGTAGGTTCCAATACAGCCACTACCCCCTCAACATGATGTAGAGACGGAGTAGGTTCCAATACAGCCACTACCCCCTCAACATGATGTAGAGACGGAGTAGGTTCCAATACAGCCACTACCCCCTCAACATGATGTAGAGACGGAGTAGGTTCCAATACAGCCACTACCCCCTCAACATGATGTAGAGACGGAGTAGTAGGTACCAATACAGCCACTACCCCCTCAACATGATGTAGAGACGGAGTAGGTTCCAATACAGCCACTACCCCCTCAACATGATGTAGAGACGGAGTAGGTTCCAATACAGCCACTACCCCCTCAACATGATGTAGAGACGGAGTAGGTTCCAATACAGCCACTACCCCCTCAACATGATGTAGAGACGGAGTAGGTTCCAATACAGCCACTACCCCTCAACATGATGTAGAGACGGAGTAGGTTCCAATACAGCCACTACCCCCTCAACATGATGTAGAGACGGAGTAGGTTCCAATACAGCCACTACCCCCTCAACATGATGTAGAGACGGAGTAGGTTCCAATACAGCCACTACCCCCTCAACATGATGTAGAGACGGAGTAGGTTCCAATACAGCCACTACCCCCTCAACATGATGTAGAGACGGAGTAGGTTCCAATACAGCCACTACCCCCTCAACATGATGTAGAGACGGAGTAGGTTCCAATACAGCCACTACCCCCTCAACATGATGTAGAGACGGAGTAGGTTCCAATACAGCCACTACCCCCTCAACATGATGTAGAGACGGAGTAGGTTCCAATACAGCCACTACCCCCTCAACATGATGTAGAGACGGAGTAGGTTCCAATACAGCCACTACCCCTCAACATGATGTAGAGACGGAGTAGGTTCCAATACAGCCACTACCCCCTCAACATGATGTAGAGACGGAGTAGGTTCCAATACAGCCACTACCCCCTCAACATGATGTAGAGACGGAGTAGGTTCCAATACAGCCACTACCCCCTCAACATGATGTAGAGACGAAGTAGGTTCCAATACAGCCACTACCCCCTCAACATGATGTAGAGACGGAGTAGGTTCCAATACAGCCACTACCCCCTCAACATGATGTAGAGACGGAGTAGGTTCCAATACAGCCACTACCCCTCAACATGATGTAGAGACGGAGTAGGTTCCAATACAGCCACTACCCCCTCAACATGATGTAGAGACGGAGTAGGTTCCAATACAGCCACTACCCCCTCAACATGATGTAGAGACGGAGTAGGTTCCAATACAGCCACTACCCCCTCAACATGATGTTGAGACGGAGTAGGTTCCAATACAGCCACTACCCCCTCAACATGATGTAGAGACGGAGTAGGTTCCAATACAGCCACTACCCCCTCAACATGATGTAGAGACGGAGTAGGTTCCAATACAGCCACTACCCCCTCAACATGATGTAGAGACGGAGTGGGTTCCAATACAGCCACTACCCCCTCAACATGATGTAGAGACGGAGTAGGTTCCAATACAGCCACTACCCCCTCAACATGATGTAGAGACAGAGTAGGTTCCAATACAGCCACTACCCCCTCAACATGATGTAGAGACGGAGTAGGTTCCAATACAGCCACTACCCCCTCAACATGATGTAAAGACGGAGTAGGTTCCAATACAGCCACTACCCCCTCAACATGATGTAAAGACGGAGTAGGTTCCAATACAGCCACTACCCCTCAACATGATGTAAAGACGGAGTAGGTTCCAATACAGCCACTACCCCCTCAACATGATGTAAAGACGGAGTAGGTTCCAATACAGCCACTACCCCCTCAACATGATGTAAAGACGGAGTAGGTTCCAATACAGCCACTACCCCCTCAACATGATGTAAAGACGGAGTAGGTTCCAATACAGCCACTACCCCTCAACATGATGTAGGACGGAGTAGGTTCCAATACAGCCACTACCCCCTCAACATGATGTAGAGACGGAGTAGGTTCCAATACAGCCACTACACCCCCTCAACATGATGTAGAGACGGAGTAGGTTCCAATACAGCCACTACCCCCTCAACATGATGTAGAGACGGAGTAGGTTCCAATACAGCCACTACCCCCTCAACATGATGTAGAGACGGAGTAGGTTCCAATACAGCCACTACCCCCTCAACATGATGTAGAGACGGAGTAGGTTCCAATACAGCCACTACCCCCTCAACATGATGTAGAGACGGAGTAGGTTCCAATACAGCCACTACCCCCTCAACATGATGTAGAGACGGAGTAGGTTCCAATACAGCCACTACCCCCTCAACATGATGTAAAGACGGAGTAGGTTCCAATACAGCCACTACCCCCTCAACATGATGTAGAAGACGGAGTAGGTTCCAATACAGCCACTACCCCCTCAACATGATGTAAAGACGGAGTAGGTTCCAATACAGCCACTACCCCCCTCAACATGATGTAAAGACGGAGTAGGTTCCAATACAGCCACTACCCCCTCAACATGATGTAAAGACGGAGTAGGTTCCAATACAGCCACTACCCCCTCAACATGATGTAAAGACGGAGTAGGTTCCAATACAGCCACTACCCCCTCAACATGATGTAGGGACGGAGTAGGTTCCAATACAGCCACTACCCCCTCAACATGATGTAGAGACGGAGTAGGTTCCAATACAGCCACTACCCCCTCAACATGATGTAGAGACGGAGTAGGTTCCAATACAGCCACTACCCCCTCAACATGATGTAGAGACGGAGTAGGTTCCAATACAGCCACTACCCCCTCAACATGATGTAGAGACGGAGTAGGTTCCAATACAGCCACTACCCCCTCAACATGATGTAGAGACGGAGTAGGTTCCAATACAGCCACTACCCCCTCAACATGATGTAGAGACGGAGTAGGTTCCAATACAGCCACTACCCCCTCAACATGATGTAGAGACGGAGTAGGTTCCAATACAGCCACTACCCCCTCACATGATGTAGAGACGGAGTAGGTTCCAATACAGCCACTACCCCCTCAACATGATGTAGAGACGGAGTAGGTTCCAATACAGCCACTACCCCCTCAACATGATGTAGAGACGGAGTAGGTTCCAATACAGCCACTACCCCCTCAACATGATGTAGAGACGGAGTAGGTTCCAATACAGCCACTACCCCCTCAACATGATGTAGAGACGGAGTAGGTTCCAATACAGCCACTACCCCCTCAACATGATGTAGAGACGGAGTAGGTTCCAATTACGTATCAATATATCAGCTGCTAAGGGGTGGACATTTAAGGGGAGGTTTTTAGTGGGTTTCCTAGACTTCCATCAAGCTTGAAATTACACCCCCTTGACCCCCTTTCAAGATAGATTTGTACATTTTTCGGTAGAAAAATGTCCCGGCCGAAGGCCGGTCCTTCTTAAGTTACAGGCTCGCTATCGCTCGCCAGGAAAAAAATGACACCTAAATGGGATGACAGGTCTTAAAAGTGACATAAATGGGGTGAAAGTTCTTAAAATCGCCAAACTAATGGGGTGAACGTCTTAAAATCTCAAAAGCAATGGGGCTAAACATGAGGGAGAAAGGGGTAAAGAAATAATCTCTCAAGTGGAAATCTCCCCTTAATTATACCAGGTGAATGAAGGATTTAAGTAAAGCCGTGTGATGCTAGTTACAAGGGGAGGTGTTTGTTATTTTGGTTCCCCTTCTCCCTCATGTTTATTCCCATTAGTTTTGATATTTTAAGACGTTTACCCCATTAGTTTGGTGATTTTAAGACCTTTCACCCCATTTATTTGTCAATTTTAAGACCCTTCGTGCCTTTTAGGTGTCGAATTTTTCCTGACGAGCGAAAGCGAGTCTGCAATTTAGGAGGATATGGTCCATTATTCTTCTGACAAATTTACAAACATCTCCAGAAAGTATGTCTTGGGGGTATTTTTTATTTAATGGGGGTAGGCCTTATTTGTTGGTCTATTGTGTGTTTACTTATATATTGTTCTTACTTTCCTCGCTTGGCCTCCATCGAGCTTAGAAGAAAAAAACCAAGACCCTACTTCATGATGAATTTGTAAATTTTCGGTAGAAAAATGATCCGGCCAAAGGCCGATTCCTCTTAAAATTACAGGCTCGTTATCGCTCGTCAGGGAAACATCGACACCTAAATGTCACGAAAAGTCTAATTATTGATAAAGAAATGGGGGTGAAATGTCTTAAAAATCGCCAAACTAATGGGCCGAGCGTCTTAATATCTGAAAACTAATGGGGCTAAACATGAGGGAGAAGAGAGTCCAAAAAAAAACCCTTCCCCCCTTAACCTTGATGGAGGTCTGGGGAACAAAATAAAATCCTCCCCTTAAAATAGAGAGAAAATGGCTCATTGTTCTGAACAGATTAAAAACATTGCCCGAAAGAGCAATTTCCCGCCAAAAACTGGTATAAATCCGCCTCCAAGCAGCTGTTTCTGAGGAGTGTATGCTATCGGTTACTATCTCTGTTATCATGGCTATCAGTGGCTATCTTAGCTACTATCAAAGTTCTCCTATCTGCAACTACTGACCCATATACAAGCTCTCTCTCGCTCTCGCTCTCACACACACACACACACATACACTCTCTCGCTCTCTCTCGTATACTGTACAGGCACTAAGGAAAATATCGTGGACTTGTAACGTTTTTCTTAGTGCAAATAGCGCTCTTCGGTTTGATCTGTATACTGTACTTGAAATACGCCTTGCATTTAATGATAGGTTAAGGGGAGATTTTTACTTAAGGGGGGATGGGTATTTTTCTGGTCCCCCTTCTTCCTCATGCTTAGCCCCATTAGTTTTGCGATTTTAAGACGTTCAGCCCATTAGTTTGGCGATTTTAAGACCTTTCGTCCCATTTCTTTGTCAATATTAAGACTGTTCGTGTTATTTAGGTGCTAAGAGGAACTGGCCTGCGACTGGGAAATTTTTCTATCGAAAAATGTACAAATTTATCTTGAAGGAGGGTCTTGGGGGGGTGATTTATTCAGCTTGATTGAGGTTTAGGGAGGAAATATGCAAATAAATACGCCCATCCCCTCTCAACTTTTTGGTTTGCTTCCTAGACCTCTATTTAGCTTAAGGGGAGATTTCCACTTGAGGGATTTTTTTCTTTACCCCTTGCTCCCTCATGTTTAGCCCCATTACTTTTGAGATTTTAAGACGTTCGCCCCATTAGTTTGGCGATTTTAAGAACTTTCACCCCATTTATGTCACTTTTAAGACCTTTCGTCCCATTTAGGTGTCGATTTTTTCCTGGCGAGCGATAGCGAGCCTGTAATTTAAGAGGAACCGACCTTTAGCCGGGAAATTTTTCTACCGAAAAATTTACAAATTTATCTTGAAAGGGGGTCATGGGGGTGTAATTTCAAGCTTGATGGAAGTCTAGGAAACACACTAAAAACCTCCCCTTAAACATGATCACCCCTAAGACCCTTTCGCGATAAATGTTTAGATTATTGATAAAAAAATATCCCAGCTAAAATTTCGGTTTCTCCTAAATTACAGGCTCGCTATTACTCACCAGGAAACATCGACATCTAAATGGCACAAAAGGTCTTAATATTGACCAAAAAGGGGGCAGTTGGTCATAAAATCGCCAAACTAATGAAGCAAATGTTTTAAAATCTTAAAACTAATGGAGCTAAACATGAGGAAAAGGGGAACCAGAAACAAAAATCTCGCCTTAAGTGAGAGAGTTGATGGGTATAAAAGTAGGCAGGGGTGAGAGAGGGTCATTGGTACGGCGCTGTTGTTAAAGGTTCACACAGGTTCACTAAGTTGGCACCCGGCTATGGTAAACACACTGACACACACTTACTATCTCTCTCTCTCTTTCACACACACACACATGCACACACATACACACACGCTCTCTCTCTCATTAACATATACATACGTACATATATAGGCTTGCGCTACGCATATAATAGCGGAAGGGTTACAATGTACTGATAATAGGTATAGACCCTTGACAATGTGGATCACATGCTTTCATTAATTTGGGAGGTGTTTGGTGTTGGAGTGAAATTAATAACAATAGATTATAATGTTGTGGTGATAGGTATGGACTATTGATATGTATAAAGAGTATTATATATATATATGGTATGGACAGGCAGGAGTGAGAGAAGGTCATTGGTGCGTTGTAGTAAAAGGTATTCTCTCTATCCTCCCCCCCATATCTATCTATCTATCTCTCTCTCTCTCTCTCTATCTCTCTCTCTCTCTTATATATACTCTACACAGACATAAACACACACACACACATAAAAAAGACAGGAAGTGAGACAGATCAGAGTGTAAACAAACGGGCGTCCAAAAACAACTGACATATACCGATTAATGGCCAGAAAAAGAGACTCCAATCCTATACTTACTTACAGAGTTTACTTAAGGCGAGATAATTATGTATTTGTTTATTTACTTATTTATATATTATTATTATTAATATTATTATTATTATATATATAATTCTCTCGTTCCCACCCCCCGCTCTTTTTTGTTCCTCTCTCTCTCTCTCTCTCTCTCTCACACACGGACATATTATCCTAAGTTAAGGGGAAATTTTAATATATTTATAAATTTATATATGTATTAATTTGTTATTTTTTTTTTAGATTCCTCCCTGAATCTCCATCAAGCCTAAACAAATACCCTCATGACACCCATTCGAGATCAATTTGTGCATTTTTAGGTAGAAAAACGGGTCGGTCGAAAGCCGGTTCCTCCTAAATTGCAGGCTCGCTATCGTTCACCAGGGAACACACAATACCTAAATGGTAGGAATGGTCCATAGGAATGGTCTTAATATCGCCAAACTAATAGGGTCGGTGTCTAAAAAATTCAAAACTAATGACGGTATGCATGAGGGAGAAGGGGGTCCAGAACATCTCCCTTTTTAACCCTATCTAACAAAGATGTACAAAGGAAAACAAGCAACAACAGCCTTACGAGGCTTGTTGTAACTAATCTAGCTAAAGTCTATTCGCTGTTAGTAGGCGAGAAATCATGACCTCTATCCCCTGTTACTCAAAAAGGGCGAGAGCAAATTGGCTGTAAATTTCCACATCTATTCCTTGACTGACTCTTCCCAAATGGTAGAAATATTAGCTCGATTACTATAGTCGTTTTTGAGTTACAGAGGTTAGAGGTCATGATTTCTCGCCTACTTACAGCGAATAGACTATAGCCTATGTGGAGGAACAATAGGGTATATCACAGTATGAAGGGAGTTATGCCTTGGTGGACGCTGGTAAGGGGAGGTTAAGGGTTTTTCTGGAGCCCCTTCTCCCTCATGCTTAGCCATATTAGCTTTCAGAGTTTAAGACGTTCGCCCCATTTGTTTGACGATTTTAAGGGTTGTCGCCCCTTTTCATTGTCCAATTTTAAGACCTTTCGTGACATTTGGGTGTCGATTTTTTCCTGGCGAGCATAAGCGAGCCTGCAATTTAGGAGGAACCGGCCTTCGACAGGGATATTTTTCTACCTAAAAAATTACAAATTTATCTCGAAAGGGGGTCTAGGGGGTGTTTTTTTGTGAGTTTGATGGAGGTCTAGGGAGAAAAACAAAAACAAAAACAAAACAAAAAATAAATACAAAGAAAACAAAAATACAAATACAGGTATATACAAAATATAAATTGAAATATTTAGCTAGGCGATTTTTAAAGTTTGGACAGAGTAAGGGAGGTTGACATTATTTGGTAGGCCATTCCTGAAGGTTACTGCTTCATTGAAAAAGAAATGCTTTACCTCGAATAATTTTACAATAATTTCCTCTGGTTTAAATTGAATGGTAGATTATAAAGTATTTGACAGCACACACACACACACACACTGAAACAATTACACAAACACGGACTTCAGAAAATATATACACACTCAAAAAAATACACAAACATGGACTTAAGCAAACACACGCACACACACACACTCAACTCAAGCAAACACACAATCACGGATTTAAACAAACACACACACACTCAGTCAAACGTACACACATGGACTTAAGAACACACACACACACACACACACACACACACACACACACACACACACACACTCAACTCAATCAAACACACAAATACGGACTTAAGAAAACACACACACACACACAACTCAAGCAAACACATAAACACGGACTTAACACAAACACACACGCATACACTCAAGCAAACACACAAACAGGGACTTAACACATACACATACAAACACGGACTTAAGCAAACACAAACACAGTCAAGCAAACACACAACCACAGACTTAAGCAAACACACACACTCAGGTAAACACACATGTGAAGAGAGTTGAAATTAACACGGATATATGAAAAATATAGAGAGACAGTCAAACACCCACCCCAAGGCAAAATAGAGAGGCGGATGGACTTCATCAGGCCACAGCCATCCGCCGTAATCGGGTTTCTGTTATAACTGTGGCAAACCGGCTATCTCTATAATACCTGGTGTAGAGTGTTTGCCCTAAAAGAAAAAGTAGTATAGTACTAATGAAATAGTCAAAATCAGGGGGTTGACAAATTTGGGAAGTCAATTATGTAGTCAGAAGTAGAGTAGACAAAATCAGTTAGTTCAAATTGGGGAAGTCACATTTTGTTGTCGGATATCGAACACACGGATTTAAAAAAACACATACAGTACACACACCAACAGAGACTTAAGGGGAGGTTTGGTTTTTCTGGACCCCCTTCTCCATAGCTCCATAAATTTACGATTTTAAGACATTTTGTGCCATTTAGGTGCCGATTTTATCCTGGCGAGCGATAGCGAGCCTGTAATTTAGGAGGAAACGGCCTTCGGCTGGTTCTTAATTCTTAATATTCTTAAATTATATATTAAATTATATATTATAATTAAATATTCTTAATTTATTATTCTACCGAGAAATGTACAAATTTACCTCGCAAAGGGGGTCTTGGTGGTATTCTATAGAGCTCGATGGAGATGTGCGGAAACTAAAAAAAATGAATAAATAAATAAATAGATACATAAATAAATAAATAAATAGATCATAAATAAATAAATAAATAGATACATAAATAAATAAATAAATAGATACATAAATAAATAAATAAATAGATACATAAATAAATAAATAAATATAATAAATAGATACATAAATAAATAAATAAATAGATACATAAATAAATAAATAAATATATAAATTAATGAATAAATAAATAAATCCAAATATGCCCTTAATCAAACCGTCTGGAAAATTACTCAGCAACAGGAGAGAGTCCAAAGTGAGGCACTATCATGACCATTGTGAGAGGCAGTGAGTCTCATAAGTCACAACACGATAAAGGACGATTATCTTAAACAATATCTTGGAGTTTTATAGGGTTTTACATAAGCTAGAATTGTTGGTTCAGACATACACACACGAACACACACATACGCACGCACGCACGCACGCATGCACACACGCACACGCACACACACACACACACACTCTAACACACACAAATCTGTGCCTTTATTACAATTAATTAACTCAATATAAGTTACTAGCAATTTTTCAGTTAATATATCAATGTAGGCTTCATTAATATATGCATTTTTACTATGTGTATTTCAGCCTATGATTGCAGTTCTACATGGTAACCAGAAGGGGACTATGATGAAATGTCGATTACTGAGGAGTTCCTTCATTCGGGCTATGGTTGTGGAAAAAGTCCATCATGCTTCTGAAAAGGTTAATTTGTATACACCATCTGCTATAGATTCTTGACAGAGGGAGAGAATGGAGGGCAGAGTTATTAGCCCCATTCTGCCCCCAGCCAACATAAATACCTCAGTGTTGACATTGTGGGGACGTTCCGTATATACTGTACTAAGCCCACCCCGGAGACGAATGATAGTGGCAGAAAAGAAAAGGTCTATAGGTTGGAGCCCTAATACTATGGGGGGGGGGGGGGGTTGCACCGCCTCTGTTTCGTTCCATTAGTTTGAAGATTTTAAGACATTACACCCCATTAGTATACCGAGCCTGTAGCTTATAAATCGGCCCGGAACATTTTCTTATCTAAAAATGAACAAATTTAGCTTGAAGGGGATCTGGGTGGGCCTCTTTATAGTTTGAAGGAAGTCTGAAAAGACGTTTCTGTTAGCCTCGGGGACAAACTAAAATACATTGCTTGCAAATGACAAAAAACAAATAACATCTTCAAGAATGATTGAGCAGAGTATCATTATAACCCACAAGACGTTGGATCAGATAGTGTTAAACCTTTTAGTATTAGAAGACACATATTATATTTTGGGGGGCTATCATTAAACTATTTTATTCAGTTTGAAGGCATTATGGGAGTCGGAGGGTTAAATGATATAAATAATACTGCTTCCATTCCTAGAGGGCCTTCCAAAGCTCAGTGAAATCGTCTAATTTGTGACTCAGACACTACATCACAATGAGACACATCGGAGAAAACATCGATTTGTTATATCAACTAAACAATATATATATATATATATATATGAATTTAAACACCAATTTAATGCTAACACTAGATTAGGTTATTTATAGACTAAACAAGATCTTTTTCCAAGCTAAATCAAAATCCTTGATCAGTAGCCAGAAATATGGTAAAAACATGTAATTGAATAATCAAATAAATTATGTGATACCTAAAAAAAAAAAAAATAACACACCAAGATAAATGGAAACAACTTTGATGGCGAAAATTAATGCTTGGGTAATTACTCATGTAATATATGTAAGAACAAATAACTAACTAAATGAAAACATAATGAACAAATACAGATAAATATTATATATGAATAAATGAATATATATATAAACAATCATTTAAGTCAATTTATATGAAAAATACTAATAACACATATCTTACAAAACAAAGACACAAACAAACAAACAACATTCAATTTAGAGTTACACAAGAATGTATATAAAGGGACAAAGGAGCCACACGTAAGGGGGAAAACTATGCGTCTCAATAATTTGGCGCCAAGAAAAGGACTTCGAAATGTATAGCTACCTTAAAGACAAGGGAACATTAATGGATGTAAACTATTTAGGTTCAGGGCTATTATGCTAAGGACAAAGGCAACATAAATGGGTGTAAACTATTTAGGCTTAGCCAATAATAAATGGTTTTGGTGTCGAGCAGTTTGTTGTAAAGAGCCTGGGTGTTGCTAGGTAGGCAAAAGGTGGTATGTAGGGAGTTAATGTAGAATAGTGGGATTGCTTATATTCACGGTGAAGAAAATAATAATAATGTATGTATATACTCAGGCACATACCCCATAGCTGGGGGTGTCCGACTCGAGACAAACCTCAAAAAGAAAAAAAAAAAAAAAAAAACAGAAATAAAAATAACTCGCACACATCTAGGTCGCCCAGGAGAAACCCAGAGACCAAGGATCACTATGGGCCTCCAGCAACCCCCAGGTCCCAGACCTCCCGGAGAGGTTCCGGTCTCAGCAGGCAGACAAGAGGCGGAACCACACCACAGTGCCCGCCCACATTACTTCCAGGCATGGCCTTTCAAATAAACACCGGCTTCTCGGGCCAGGCGCCTGATGGACTATTATCTGGTCCAATTGGCGCCCGACCCCCTCTCCCTACGACCACATTATCACTCATCCATTCACAAGCATTCTCCATTCATTCCTATTCATTACCACTTCTCTTACCTGTTCTTTACTCATCTCTTTATCTTCCAATGCTATTAATACACCATCTCTCCCTCTGATCCTTCTTCCTCTTAATCTGTTTCCCCTTGTTTCTGACTCATATATTCTCTTTGTAAGCCTTTCATCTCCCATTCGTTCAACATGTCCATACCAGCATAGCACCCTTCTAATAATAATAATAATAATAATAATAATAATAATAATAATAATAATATTAATAATAATATAAATACAAATAATAATATTAATAATAATAATTCCTTCACTCCACGAAAAGTACATGGGTATTCTCATACAGATCTCATAGACCTAATAGACATGTGATATGTTGTTGGAACTCTTGTTTCATTTGTCTGGCCTCCCTCACTGTGTCTGTTTGTGTCTTACCTACACAAAGAGTAATCTAGTTAGCTCTCACAAACACTACATCCTCCTATTCATTTCATTACACGTAACAAGCACACTACACTTCATTCTAACACACCCACATTTTGTCCAACGTACCTTGAATCTGACTGTTTCAACTTTTGGGAAGAAACTTGTTACAGGCAGCTTTGCCTTTTGTTTCTTTCATACACATAGAACAAAAACACGTGTGTGTGTGTGTGTGTGTGTGTGTGTGTGTGTGTGTGTGTGTGTGTGTTCTTACTCTAAGCTGGGACTCGAACCACGGAGAGTCAGGACGAGAGTCCATGCTTGCAGAGTCCACTTGCAGAAAGTATTTAATTTCAAACCAAGTCGTAGGACCCATATTCAAAGTACCATACAGGGATTATTACAACTATCTCCTTAATGTAGGAATAGGTTAACTATTCATTATCACGCCGTGGTGTAGTTAATTAAGGCATGGACTCTCGTTCTATAATCGTCTAATCAGAGTCAGAATATACTGTCAAAATGCATCGTAATCTGCAAAGGGTTCATATGATTAATTAACGGTTGTATAGCGAATAAATTGTGTAAGTCTATCATACTCATTTTATTCCATACATGAAATCATTGTATATATACAAATTCATGTGGCCAACTGTACACTCAGATGCTATAGTCCCTAGCCCACCCATAAATATTCGTGAGTCACCTATTTCAAATTGTGGAAGTATATCTCTGGACACTAAATTATGGTTATATTGTTTATACGTCAACTATAAAACTATATAGACTATTAATTCAAAATCAAGTTCTATCAAAAAATCAATCCAGATAGTTATAATTACCTAAAGAAAAACAAGGGGGTCCACGAAATCTAATAAGTGGGGTAGAGACTATGACTCGTATTCTTAAAAATGTCTTTCCCTTCCCAGCGCCTGATACTGAACGAATATTGTGGGAATGAGTGTTGCTTACAGAGATTACACAGATTAGCACTCCCATTTCTCAAGGTAACGTAATTTTTCAGGTTATTTCGTCCATTAACAGCACTCCGAAGGGAAAGAAATTTTTAAGAATACCATCCTATGGCATCCGAGTGTACCTTGGCCTCGGTCCAGGGTTGCCAGGCTTTGTAAGCAGCCTAGTTCTCCTAATTCGGGTCTAACAATAACTGAAAACTAGATTGTAGCAGGATAATATATTAAAGCCAGAGTTTTATTCATATATTATTATTATTTCAAGTTTCCTCCCTAGACCTCCATTAAGCTTAACAAAAAGTACCCCCAAAACCCCCCTTCGATAAAAACGTGCGCATTTTTCGGTAGAAAAATGCCCCAGCATACCCCCTTAGTTGCAGGCTCGCTTTCGCTCGCCAGGAAAAAAATCAACACCTATATGGCACGAAAGGTTCTAAAATCGCCAAACTAATGGGTCGATTGTTTTAACATCTAAAAACTAATGGGGCGAATGTCTTAAAATCTCAAAACCAATGGGGGTAAACATTCAGGAGAAGGGATCAAGAGCTCAGAGCTCAGCTGTTGAATAGAAGAAAGTTTGGGAGTAATGTTTCACTCTTGGGTTGGAGAGTTGCACAGAGAAGGGGTGGGATTGTGTTGCAAGACGGGTACAACGTGCCCTACGTAGAGGAGGTGGTATACACTGGGAAAGCTCTGATGAACACTGATTATTATAGTAGCGATAGAATAGCGAGAGAGATGCAACATTTCGGCGGAGGGAGAGAGATTGCAGAGAGTTGGTGAGTGGACGGGCGTTAATGATACGAAAAACCTTCCTTTCAACTTTGTCTAGGAGAGCGGTGTGAGAGGAACCTCCCCACACATGTGAACAATACTTAATACAAGGATGCACCGTGCCCCTGTACAGAGCAAGAAGCTGTGCAGGGATAAAGAACCCCTTGAGGCGGTTGAGCACACCCAGCTTCTGGAAGGCTGCCTTAGCAAGACTTCTAATATGGTCCTTTCAAGTGAGAGCAGAAGAAAAAGAGACACCAAGAATATTGTGAGAAGACGAAGGATTGATTTTTGTATTTTTGAAGAATAAGGGAGTCTTCTGTGAGTTCCGGACGGGTAGATAGACGGAGAAATTGTGTTTTGGAAGCATTAAAGGTAACAAGGTTTTCTCTGCCCCAATTGGAACTAGTAGTTAGATCAGCGGATAAGTATTCTATGGCTTCATTACGTTTGTCTTTGAGGGATTGCTGGCTGGGGCGTTCTGGAAATCTAGTTGAGTAGTGTAAGGTAGAGTCGTCTGCGTATGAATGGATGGGACTGGAAGTACAGTTGAGAAGATAATTTATGAAAATTAGTTTGTCGATTTTTTAGACCTTTCGTCCCATTTAATTATCAATTTCAAAACCTTTCGTGCCATTTAGATGCCGATTTTTTCGGTCAATTACTTATTATGCCTATCTACTTATATATCTATCTGTGAAAATGCCTATTTTATTATCTATCTATCTATCTATCTATATCAATTCATCCCGACTCCTTGAGATGAGCCATGAAAATACCACAAATCAAAGCATAGCCTCCACAGTCGCTAAGCCGGAGTCACACGAGCACTTTTTTCGGCAATTTTCAATGAGCAAGTTTTGTTCGCAGTATACCGCTTAAAATTTGAAGCTGCCAGACTCCAATTGCTCGTAAAAATTGACAGAAAAAACGCTCGTACGACACTGCCTTACGATACGGTGCTATGCCAATTTATTATGCCCGTGTTTACGCTTGCAAACTATTATAAAAAACAAACCCTTAGTAGGTGATGGAGCCGCGGGTCGACCTTCAAGTATCTTGTCTGGGCTCGATATAGCTTTAGGGAAGGTTATTGTTTTTATTTCTGGACTTCCTACTTCCTCATGTTTATTCCCATTAGCTTTGAGATTTTAAGATGTTTGCACCATCTTTAGCGATTTGAAGACCTTTCAACACCATTTTTCTGTCAATATTAAGACTTTTCGTGCCACTTACGTGTCGATTTTTTCATGGCGAGAGAAAGCTTATCTCAAAAGGAGAGAGAGAGAGGGGGGCGGGGGTTGTCGTGTGTGTGTGTGTGTGTGTGTGTTATATATTGATTTATTTGTCAAAGCTTGATAGAGGTCTAGGGAGCAAACTAAAAATCCCCCTTTAAATTTTTCTCCTTTTCTTTTTCTCTGGCTTGTATCCATTCGGCCCCATTCAACCAACTATTTTAAGACGTTTATCCCCATCTAGGTGTCGATTTCTTCCTGGCGAGCGATAGCGCGCCAGCATTATATGAAGAAATCCGGCTTCGCCGGAGAATTTTTTCTACCGAAAAATGTACAAATATAGCCTTCTGTCAATTTGTTTTTAAAATAAGCTGGCTCGCTACCGCTCACCAGTAAAAAATTGACACCTGGATGTGGATAAACGTCTTAAAACAGTAGGCTGAATGGGGCCGAATGGATACAAGCCAGAGAAAGAGAGAAAAGGAGAGAACAAAAAGCAGGTGACCCCCCTTAACACAGGTATATAATAACGAAGGCCATATAAACTAATCGTGTTCAGTGCTTTCTATAATATCTGGTTTTATTAATGATTTATTATTAAGGGAGCCCATCTCGCTTTTTTTTTCTTTCTCTCCCTCCCTCTTTGGCTTGTATCCATTCGGCCCCATTCAGCCTACTGTTTTAAGATGTTTACCCCCATCCAGGTGTCAATATTTTCCTGGCGAGCGGTACATATACTGTATATATTTTTGTTTTGAGAGAAAGCTAAATTTGTAAATGTTTCGATAGAAAAATGTCTCCGGCGAAGCCGGATTTCTCCATACAATGCTGGCTCGCTATCGCTCGCCAGGAAGATATCGACACCTGGATGGGGATAAACGTCTTAAAACAGTTGGCTTAATGGGGCCGAATGGATACAAGCCAGAGAAAGAGAGAAAGAGAAAAACAAAACAAAACAAGTGACTCCCCCCTTAACACCACCACCACCTGCACCATCTCTCAGCTACAATTATTTTAGCCCAGCGGTCGTCGGCCTCCCTCTCCCTCTCTCTCTCTCTCTCTCTCTCAGTGACTAGTGGGGTATATTTGGCGCCCTGGTGTTGGTGGTGGAAGGTGCTCAACCAAGACCACCTCTACTACATGTGTAGAGGTGGTCTTGGCTCAACCCTCTTTAAGCCGGTATCACACGCACGAGCGCTTTTTCACTCAATATTTATCCTCAACAATGGTCTGGCAGCTTATGAGATCAACATTTACAATATTTCTGTCACTTAAATTCATCTACCATCAGTCTAGTTTCCGATACCAGTGCAAAATAATCCAGAAATGTTGCCAGATATTTTTTGATTATCGAATGTTGACTATAAAAGCTCTCGTGTGATACCGGTTTTAGAGCTCATGTCACACGGACGATTTTACCGGCGGATGTTCCCAGAGTCACACGCATGGTTAAGGGGGGTGACCTGTTTTTGTTCTGTCCTTTTCTATCTTTTTCTGGCTTGTATCCATTTGGCCCCATTCAGCCTACTGTTTTAAGACGTTTATCCCCATCCAGGTGTAAATTTTTTACTGGTGAGCGGTAGCGAGCCAGCATATTTTTTAGTTTTGTTTGACAGCAAGCTAAATTTGTACATTTTTTGATAGAAAAATTTCTCCGGCGAAGCCGGATTTCTTCATAGAATGCTGGCTCGCTATCGCTCGCCAGGAAGAAATCGACACCTAGATGGGGATAAACGTCTTAAAACAGTAGGCTGAATGGGGCCAAATGGATACAAGCCAGAGAAAGAGAGAAAAGGACAGAAATAACAAAAAGGAGGTCTACCCCCTTGACGCTTTCCTTTCGCAGCGCCGTTAATGGAAAAAAACAAAAATAACTAAAACAATTACGTAATCTTTAGAAATAGGTATGTTAATCCGTGTACTCTCTATAAGCAATACTTATTCCCACTGGCAACCAAAAGTTAAGGGGACGGGTTTTTTTTGTAGACCCCCTTCTCCCTCGTGTTTAGTCCCATTAGTTTTCAGATTTGTAGACGTTCGGCCCATTTGTTTGGCGATTTTAAGACCTTTCTGCCCTTTTCTGTCAATATTAAGAATTTTCGTGCTATCTAGGTGTCGATTTTTTCCTGGCCAGCGATAGCGAGCCTGAAATTTCTCTCGATTTTTTTCTTGGGGTATTTTCTTAAGGAGGAAAAAAAAAAAAAAAAAAAATATATATATAATTATATATACTGTATATATAATTATATGCGAATATGCTTCCACACTAAAGGTGTGTATAAAAGGGTAGGTTCACTGCACAAAGTTTAAAAAATGTTAGTGCTAAAATTAAATTGCATCTAAAATATATTGCATGCACAAAATAAGGGTTTAAAAAGTATGTCCGAGTATCTTATTAGAAGGCTCGGACTGTTGTGTACATATTAAAATAATGTTTATGTAAATGTGTTAAAATGCATTTCTCTACTTTCGTAGATCTTCAGTTATTATAAATCCACAGAAGAGTACAGAACAAATACCTGACTCTGGAGCCAGCCACTCTTGCAAATTTTGTATAATAACTGAAGATCTATTATTAGATTTTTAATATTAGTTTAACCAGACCACTGAGCTCTACAAAAGAACTCTCATAGGGCTGTCCCGAAGGATTCGATCAAGATATATAACTAAACGAGTCAAGATAGATCGGGAAGGGCAGTAGGGGAACAAATCGAGGAAGGTGAAGACACGCAGACATTTCTCGCCATTTCACCAGTTCAGCCGGACCACATGAGCTCCACATCAGAGCTCTTATAGGGCAGGGCCGAAGGATGAGGCAAGAACTGCTACACCGCAACACCAACCAAGAAGTGATCAGGGCGAAGAATGAAAGATCAGGTCGAAGGTAGAAAAAATCACACTGAGAAGCAAAACATGCATTACCGAAGGGAATCAAGTCAGTCCGGCCACATCAGCAACCGAAGAGACAAATCAGGTCAGGAGTCTGCTACCTAGCCAGGCCAGGGAGACATGAGATATAGGCTGCTTGAGGACAGCCAAATGGGACAGAATAAGAATAGAAGGGGAAAAACATAGAATGAGGAATGAAAAACTACTCAAAATTAGTCAAGCTGAGGACGAAAGCTCGAGGGGAGATAGGAAGGGTAAGTACCACAACCATCCCCCATCAAGCTCCAGTCGCCGGCCCCGAAGCCCCCCAACCGCGTCAAGGAGAGTAGTATCAGGGGGGATATATATATATATATATATATATATATATATATATATATATATATATATATATATATATACTGTATACAGTATATACAATATAATATAAAATTATATAAAATGAAATAAAATAATATAAATAAATGAATAAATAAGTCAATAAATAAATGCATACATAAATTAATAAATACAAATCTCCTTAAAGAGGGTAAAATATTCGTATTTCATAAAAATGGTAACATACAATTTGCTGCAATATCGTTTAGGAATATATAGCGTATAGGTCACTGAACTTACTTCTTGGGTACAACTCAACCCATTTAACCCTCTAAACTTTAAAGAGTATGGCGCATTTTGACCGAATCTGGCTATGATTAGACGATTTTATGCAAGTTAGAAAGGATCTGTGGGAATTACACGGGTAAAGACAATGTCAATTGACCGCTTGCGAGTTTCATTCTATAAGGACATTGGAGCTATAGACATCGATAATTAGCGGAATAACCAGCTATAATACGGTTTTACTACATTTATAAATACACAAAACCAAATTCAACATACTATTTATCAATGAGAAACCTACATTATTGCGGTATCTGTTTAATATATCGATGTTTATAGACCAAACTTCCTTATAGCCTGAAACTCGCAAGTGGTCAATTAACCCTCTGACACCCATGTACCCTTCATAATCTGGATACAATCGTCTAATAATAGCCAGAAAAGAAATGCGTAGTTGGATTATGAAAGAGTTAATCAGATAGTTATAATGACCAAACTAATGGGGCGAACAAGTTATAATGTCAAAACTACTGGGGCTAAACATGAGGGAGAAGGGGGTCCTCTCATACAGTAGGGGTTAAGGGGGGTGACCTGCTTTTTGTTATTTCTGTCCTTTTCTCTCTTTTTCTGGCTTGTATCCATTCAGCCCCATTCAGCCAACTATTTTAAGACGTTTATCCCCATCTAGGTGTCGATTTCTTCCTGGCGAGCGATAGCGAGCCAGCATTATATGAAGAAATCCGGCTTCGCCGGAGAAATTTTTCTATCAAAAAATGTACAAATTTAGCCTGCTGTCAAAACAAAATACAAAATATGCTGGCTCGCTACCGCGCACCAGTAAAAAGTTTACACCTGGATGGGGATAAACGTCTTAACACAGTAGGCTGAATGGGGCCAAATGGATACAAGCCAGACAAAGATAGAAAAGGACAGAACAAAAACAGGTCACCCCCCTTAAGGGAGATAGCTGGTCTTGTTTTTGGTCTATAAACACAGTATATTAATTAATGTATTTATTATTTATTTTCTACGCTAGGGACATCAAGGTTTAGAAAACACCCCTTTGACCCCCCTTCGAGAAAAATGTGTACATTTTTCGGTAGAAAATCTGACGGTTCCTCCTGAAATTACAGGCTCGCTATCGCTCGCCAGGAAAACAATCGTCACCTAAGTAGCACGAAAGGTCCTAATACTGACAAAGAAATGGGGTGAAAGGTCTTAAAATCACCAAACTAATGGGACGAAAGTCTTGAGGTTTGAAAACTAATGGGGCTAAACATGAAGGAGAAGGGAAGCCAGAAAAAGCACCGTTCCCCCCTTAACGCAGACCATTATAGTCCCCCCCCCCCATCACGGGAACTGCACGTGACCAAACTTAACCTAATCTCAAGGTGGTGTTTTAAGGGGAGATTTGTATTTACTTATTTATTTATTCATTAATTAACTTATATTATCATTAAATAATTAATTAATTATTTTATATTTTTTAAGTTTCCTTCCTCCATCAAGTTATAAAATATACCCCCAAGACCCCCTTCGATGAAAATATACCCCCAAGACCCCCTTCGATGTAAATATACCCCCAAGACCCCCTTCGATGTAAATATACCCCCAAGACCCCCTTCGATGTAAATATACCCCCAAGACCTTCCCTTCGAGGTATATAATATACCCCCAAGACCTTCCCTTCGAGGTATATAATATACCCCCAAGACCCCCTTCGATGTAAATAACCCCCCAAGACCCCCTTCGATGTAAATATACCCCCAAGACCTTCCCTTCGAGGTATATAATATACCCCCAAGACCTTCCCTTCGAGGTATATAATATACCCCCAAGACCTTCCCTTCGAGGTATATAATATACCCCCAAGACCTTCCCTTCGAGGTAAATATACCCCAAGACCCCCTTCGATGTAAATATACCCCCAAGACCCCCCTCGATGTAAATACCCCCAAGACCTTCCCTTCGAGGTATATTTGTAAATATACCCCCAAGACCTTCCCTTCGAGGTATATAATATACCCCCAAGACCTTCCCTTCGAGGTATATAATATACCCCCAAGACCTTCCCTTCGAGGTATATAATATACCCCCAAGACCCCCTTCCATGCAAATAAACCCCCAAGACCCCCTTCGATGTAAATATACCCCCAAGACCTTCCCTTCGAGGTATATAATATACCCCCAAGACCTTCCCTTCGAGGTATATAATATACCCCCAAGACCTTCCCTTCGATGTAAATATACCCCCAAGACCCCCTTCGATGTAAATATACCCCCAAGACCCCCTTCGATGTAAATGTTTACATTTTTCGGTAGACAAGTATCCTGACCGGAGACCGATTCCTCCTAAATTACAGAATGACTATCGCTCGCCAGGAAAGAATGGACACCTAAATGGCACGAAGGATCTTATTATTTGACAACAAATGGGGCGAAATGTCATAATATAACCAAACTCTTGGAGCTAACGTCTTAAAATCTCCAAACAAATGGGCCTAAACATGAGGGAGAAGGGAGAGAAGTTGTCCCCCTCATCACGTGAACAGTATTTGACCAAGCTCAAGAATATCTCAAGGTCGTGTCTTAAGTAACAACTATATATACCCAGCTGCCTAATCCGTGTTGTGCCTTAACCCCTTCTGTACCGGCGAGGTCCTTTGTATTTTATATCAGCTACATTTAAACGATTTTATGAAACTTAGGAAGGATATATGGTTGCTAAAAGGATTAATTGAGATAGTCTGCAGCCTTTTCATGGGTAAACGTCCTTCCTAAGCTGAAAAAATCGGCTAAAAGTTGCCAAAATAAAATGAAAAATACATCACCGGTACAGAAGGGATTAAGGGGAGATGGGCTGGTTTTCCGGGACCCCTTCTCCCTCATGCTTAGCCTCAGGAGTTTTGAGATTTTAAGACGTTCAGCCCATTAGTTTGGCGTTTTTAACACCTTTCACTCCATTTCGATGTCAATTTTATGACCTTTCGTGCCACTTAGGTATCGATTATTTTTCCTGGCGAGCAACAGCAAGCCTGTAATTCAGGAGGAACCGGACATCGGCCAGAGCGTTTTCTACCAAAAAATCCACAAATTTATCTCGAAGGGGGGTCTTTGGGGGATTTATCTCGAAGGGGGATCTTTGGGGGATTTATCTCGAAGGGGGGTCTTTGGGGGATTTATCTCGAAGGGGGGTCTTTGGGGGATTTATCTCGAAGGGGGGTCTTTGGGGGATTTATCTCGAAGGGGGTCTTTGGGGGATTTATCGCGAGGGGGGGTCTTTGGGGGATTTATCTCGAAGGGGGATCTTTGGGGGATTTATCTCGAAGGGGGGTCTTCGCGGGATTTATCTCGAATGGGGGACGTGGGGGTATTTATCTCGTAGGGGGGTCTTTGGGGGATTTATCTCGAAGGGGGGGTCTTTGGGGGATTTATCTCGAAGTGGGGTCTTTGGGGATTTATCTCGAAGTGGGGTCTTTGGGGATTTATCTCAAAGGGGGGTCTTTGGGGGATTTATCTCGAAGGGGGGTCTTTGGGGGATTTATCTCGAAGGGGGGTCTTTGGGGGATTTATCTCGAAGGGGGGTCTTTGGGGGATTTATCTCAAAGGGGGGTCTTTGGGGGATTTATCTCGAAGGGGGGTCTTTGGGGGATTTATCTCGAAGGGGGGTCTTTGGGGGATTTTTTTAAAGCTTGAGATCAAGGGAGGAAACTATAACAATAATGGATAAGTAAATGAATATACAAATAAATATAACTGTTCCCTTAACCCTTTCTGTACCAGCGAAGTCTTTTTAACAGGCTTCGAACTATCTCACGTAACCCTTTTTACTAACACAGATCCTTCTTAAACTGCTAAAAATCGTCTAAATTTAGCTAGAATTATATTAAAATGACGTCGCCGGTATAGAAGGGGTTAAGGGGGGACGGTTGTTTTCTCTCTCATGTTTAATTAATTAGTTTTCAGATTTTAAGACGTTCGTTCCAATAGTTTGGCGATTTTGAGACCTTTTGCCCCATTTGTTTGTCAATATTAAGACCTTTCGTGCCATTTAGGTGTCGATTTTTTCTTGGTGAGCGATAGCGAGCCTGTAATTAGAGAAGGAATCGGCCTTCGGCCGGAATTTTTTTCTACCGAAAAATGTACAAATTTATCTTGAAAGGGAGTCTAGGTTTTTTTTTTAAAGCTTGATGGAAGTCTAGCGAGGAAACTCAACAATATATTAGTAAATAAATAGAAGGACCAAAAAATAAACACTACCCCCCTTAAAGCAATTAACCTGGCACCGGGTTAGCCTCCAGGGGTAAACTATGGTGGTGTTGTGCCGCCTATATAGCCTACTGTGGGTGTATAAGAGGAGGCAGTGACGGGAGTGCCAAGGTCGGAGGTGCCGCTCGGAGTGCCAATGATCGGGGGTGGCAGTGAACTCATAACTTAACTACAGGGCACGCAGATCTACTCATAGGCACATTTTCATACCAGTGCTTAACTATTATCCTGCACTAACAGAGACCACCAACCTCTTTATCTTTACTGCCGTAGTTATCAAGTTATCAATCAATGGGCCGATATTATATTTTTGATCTTCTATAATTTAGATCCATAGACAAAACTGTATATGGCTGATCCATTATGACCAGTAAGTGGATGAATTAGGTGGAAAGGAAACCCATGAAAGAGCTTTAATTCTGTATTTATCTTACGTTTCGGGCTACGCAGAACCCATCTTCAGTCTCTCTGAAGATGGATTCTGCATAGCCCGAAACGTAAGAGAAACATGGAGCTATAATAATATTTTACCTCCATGGGCAGAAACTTCCACCATCTTTCCTTACAAGTCAAATAAAGGGTCATTGGCCTGTTATCATAGGCCAGACACAGCCAAGGGAGCCTATCATGATCTGTTATCTATGGAGGACACATCTCATCTAGCCTTGGACAGATAATATAAAGATGGTGGCACACGAACAATTATGTTCATATAACCGTCCTGGTGGTGTAATGGTTAGAGTGTTTAAAAAGCTGTGGACCCCCTTCTCCCTTATCTTTAGACCAATTGGTTTTGAAATTAATATAAGGATGTTCGCCTAATTAGTTTGACGATTTTAAGACCTTTCGTGCTATATGGGTGTCGATTATTTCCTAGCGAGCGATATCGATGCTGAAGTTTAGAAGGAACTTGGCATGATTCTACCAAAAACAAAAAAGGCTCACATTTATCTTCAAGGAGGATTTTGGTGGTATTATTTAAAGATTGATGGAGGCTTAGGGAAGAAATTTAAAAACAATATTAAACAAATTAATATATATAAAATACAAAATAAATATATAGAAATCTCCCCTTAATATGAGCATAAAGAAGCACTAAAATACTAAAACTAAGTTAAAAAAAAATAAAAAATAAAAATCCAAGTACTTACAAAAAATGCTTTCTTCATTTACGATACATTTGCAAGAGTTGCCTTTGACCTGATTTACACGGACAGTTGTTGGTTGAAAGTTACTCTGACGAAGGGAGTTCCAGGTTGAGGGTAAGGAGCAAAGGATGGAAAGCTGATATTCTAGTTTATTCAAGGGACACACACACACACACACACACACACACACACACACACACACACACACACACACACACACACACACACACACACACACACACACACACACACACACACACACACACACACACACACACACACACACACACACACACACACACACACACACACACACACACACACACACACACACACACACACACACACCTCTCTTCCTCCCTTTATATATATATATGTGTGTGTGTGTCTGTGTGTCTGTAATAATAATAATTATCGGTTTACTTCGAGCCGGCAGCGAATGAGGCTAATCCTATGAAACTTATCCTAAGTAGTCAACAGATTTTACTCTTGCTGCCACAAAAGCGCCTACATACCCCCAGAAGGGGTATGATGTCGGCAGGGAACTAGGTGGAACCCTGTGGAACGCTGTGATTTATATGTTCACGAGTGATGGTTCTACCTCATCCACCATTAATGCCCATGCTAATGCTAAGATGTCACATGTGCTTACATTTGTGTCATTTATAAGTACTGTACGAACAACGAAGTTCCGTTCATTGTGAGGCAGCTCTCATGTCTTCGCTCATTTTTGGATGTGAATCGTGGATAGGAGCGGATCTCAAATCAATGATTAAATTATATAATTGGTGTTTAAAGAAGCTGCTAGGGGTAAGAAAGTCTACATGTAACGATTTATGTTATGTTGAATCAGGATATCCGCCTTTACACGATTAATTTAATGAAGTGTAAACAACATAAATTGTTTCATTCCATGTGGCAAGAGAGATCCCAGTATGAAGATGATCTATTAGCACATGTGATTAAGCTAGTTATTAACACGAATACTCTGACAAACAGGTTGAATAGGGAGTTGATAACTACTGATGTAATGGATTTGAGTATGACAACGCAGAATGTGAAAGATAGCATCGCAAAGAGTGCATCTTCCAGACGGATAACTTATACAGATACAGTATATTATACCCGAATTTGTCAGTTCGTTCTATTTACAAAGAGAGACACACAATTAATGAAACACACAAATTATAATTCACACAGTTCCGTGTGAGTGGCCACTCACTACCTAGCATGTGCAACAGGCGGGGGAGGGGCTGCTTGCCGTTATAGGTGTGTGTGTGTGTGTGTGTGTGTGTGTGTGTGTGTGTGTGTGTGTGTGTGTGTGTGTGTGTGTGTGTGTGTGTGTGTGTGTGTGTGTGTGTGTGTGTGTGTGTGTGTGTGTGTGTGTGTGTGTGTGTGTGTGTGGAGGAATACAAACAGAGAGACATGTGGTACAGGATTGACCTTAACGCAAGGTATTAGAGAGCAACACATATTTTCAAGGATCAAACACTTGTTTTCTGATAATTTCGAACCAGAACTTTCATGTAGGATAATTCATGATGTATTTTCTGTGTATAAGTAATGTGAGGTGTCACCAGTGCATAGGAATCTATAATTATTATGTTCCCTCCACCGACCGACTTTACTCCTAAACTTAATTAATGAAATCAACAAATACATGTGGCAGTCCAGGGATTTGAACCTAGGATGCTCACACCGAAATTCAGTGCATTTATCCATTGCGCTACGAAGACATAAATAATTTATGTTTTCTTTATGTTAATATGTGCTGGACTTCAGTTAGTATGATGTATACTATAGTTTGTATATATACAGTATATATACAGTATATATACTGTACATAGTCTTTGTATAATCATTAAAACATGTATTTTGATGCTGTGGTCAATAAACTATCTATCTATCTATCTATCTATCTGTGTGTGTGTGTGTGTGTGTGTGTGTGTGTGTGTGTGTGTGTGTGTGTGTGTGTGTGTGTGTGTGTGTGAGAGAGAGATAGAGACTGAGTGTATGTGTGTGTGAGTGTGTGTGTGTGACTGTATGTGTGAGAATGTGAGTGCTTGTGTATGTGTGTGTGACTGTGTATGTGTATGTGACTGTGTGAGTGTGTATATACCGATGTGGTTGACCTGGTTGTCCTGGACCTCGCACCCATCAGGAATCTAGCACAATACTACACTGGGCTTTGTACTACTGAGGAAAAACCACATTAAATGGGACACAATGAACATTAAATCACTGAATACTGTTGACTGGTTTACGACTGACATACACACACACACCACCCACTCACCCACACACACACACACCTACACAAACCCACTCACACCCACACACCCACACTTATACATCGCCAAATATACACGCACAGTTACACAAAGAGAGAGAGAGAGAGAGAGAGAGAGAGAGAGAGAGAGAGAGAGAGAGAGAGAGAGAGAGAGAGAGAGAGAGAGAGAGAGAGAGAGAGAGAGAGAAGGGAGGTAATAGGTAGAAGGGTCTAATACATAATACAATATACAAGAAATAACTGCTACGTATACATACTGTACACCGAAGGTTATCAGAGCGCGAGGAGGGTGTTTAGTGGCACCTGTGTGTGTGTGTGTGTGTGTGTGTGTGTGTGTGTTTGTGTGTGTGTGTGTGTGTTTGTGTGTGTGTGTGTGTATGTTTGTTTGTGTGTGTGTGTGTTACTCAGTTACTTGTTCGTCAAGGGGAATCCACGCAATGCGAGCTAAGCTCATTATTATCGCGCCTCCTTAACTGGGAATGTATTGCGTGAAATGCATGTTAAGTGTTTTATGTACTGTTGGAATGGCTGTGGATGTGTGTGTAGTCTGTATTTAGCCAATTGGCGACATCGGAAACGAAGGCTTAGGGTGGATCTGCATGGTACCATTCTCACTATAGACGGTACCGTCTCGCCCGAAGGCTTAGGTAGCCATCAGCTTAGGTGAACCATATGATACCCATCTCGCCTTGTACCATGTTTGCCAACCCCAGATGGGACGTCACAACGTCGTCCACTTATTCCAGGTACCTATTTACAGCTAGGTGAACTGAGGCTAACACATGAAAGGAGACAAGCCCAATTTGTCTCCGCCCGGCCGGGGATTGAACCCCCGACCCCTCGTGTGTAAGACGAGAGCTCTACCTACTAGGCTACGGGCTGTGTGTGTGTGTGTGTGTGTGTGTGTGTGTGTGTGTGTGTGTGTGTGTGTGTGTGTGTGTGCGCCTATGATAATTATGATGGGTGCTCCATGGCTGGGGAACAATGATATAACTTTTGTATTTTGAATTGGATCACCATATAATTATATGAGTTAACACCTCACGTGACAGCTATTTAATTGATATTATGAACTAATTTTTTTTTTGGAAGATTATGGTTGAGTCAGACGATAGTTTTTTTAGTCAGAAACTCCTTGTTATTTTGCGTTTGTGTCGGTAAGTAGACTGGAGATTAAATTTCGTGAACGAGTTCAGTTTTATTTTAATGTACCTATAAATTTTAGTAGCAACTTGACCTAAGCTTCCAAAAATATGAAACACACACACACACACACACAAAGCACGCACACACACACACACACACACACACACACACACAGAGCACACACACACACACAAAACACACACGCGCCTTTATGATTTAGCCTTTGCATCACATCCTCTTTTCTAAAATCCATGAAAACTTAGGTTATAACTAGGTGAGGATATATCAACAAAATAATCGAATATCTAACAAAAGCTTATTAGATGCGGCAGCTAGAGCCTATAGGCCTATATTTACCAGATGAGGGTAAATAGACTTTCTTTCATCATAATTCCTGGGCTAATACGGATAATTGGAACCGAAACATGTTGTTAGTAATAAATGTTTAATATATATACATTATGATGGCCACCCCCTCACCCCCCAAAAAAGGAAAAGAGGGAAAACAAGAAGAGAAGCTAGGACAAGTGGGGATTGGGATTGAGTATATAGAATAGATATACAGTATGTGATGCAGATAAACAGTAGTATATAGAATAGATATACAGTATGTGATGCAGATAAACAGTAGTATATAGAATAGATATACATTATGTGATGCAGATAAACTGTAGTATATAGAATAGATATACAGTATGTGATGCAGATAAACTGTAGTATATAGAATAGATATACATTATGTGATGCAGATAAACAGTAGTATATAGAATAGATATACAGTATGTGATGCAGATAAACTGTAGTATATAGAATAGATATACATTATGTGATGCAGATAAACAGTAGTATATAGAATAGATATACAGTATGTGATGCAGATAAACTGTAGTATATAGAATAGATATACATTATGTGATGCAGATAAACAGTAGTATATAGAATAGATATACAGTATGTGATGCAGATAAACAGTAGTATATAGAATAGATATACAGTATGTGATGCAGATAAACAGTAGTATATAGAATAGATATACAGTATGTGATGCAGATAAACTGTAGTATATAGAATAGATATACAGTATGTGATGCAGATAAACTGTAGTATATATAGAATAGATATACAGTATGTGATGCAGATAAACTGTAGTATATAGAATAGATATACAGTATGTGATGCAGAGAAACTGTAGTATATAGAATAGATATACAGTATGTGATGCAGATAAACAGTAGTATATAGAATAGATATACAGTATGTGATGCAGATAAACTGTAGTATAGAATAGATATACAGTATGTGATGCAGAGAAACAGTAGTATATAGAATAGATATACAGTATGTGATGCAGATAAACTGTAGTATATAGAATAGATATACAGTATGTGATGCAGAGAAACAGTAGTATATAGAATAGATATACAGTATGTGATGCAGATAAACAGTAGTAGTATATAGAATAGATATACAGTATGTGATGCAGATAAACAGTAGTATGAATAGTATATGTGATGCAGATAGAATAGATATACAGTATGTGATGCAGATAAACTGTAGTATATAGAATAGATATACAGTATGTGATGCAGAGAAACAGTAGTATATAGAATAGATATACAGTATGTGATGCAGATAAACAGTAGTATATAGAATAGATATACAGTATGTGATGCAGATAAACAGTAGTATAGAATAGATATACAGTATGTGATGCAGATAAACAGTAGTATATAGAATAGATATACAGTATGTGATGCAGATAAACAGTAGTATATAGAATAGATATACAGTATGTGATGCAGATAAACAGTAGTATATAGAATAGATATACAGTATGTGATGCAGATAAACAGTAGTATATAGAATAGATATACAGTATGTGATGCAGATAAACTGTAGTATATAGAATAGATATACAGTATGTGATGCAGATAAACAGTAGTATATAGAATAGATATACAGTATGTGATGCAGATAAACAGTAGTATATAGAATAGATATACAGTATGTGATGCAGATAAACAGTAGTATATAGAATAGATATACAGTATGTGATGCAGATAAACTGTAGTATATAGAATAGATATACAGTATGTGATGCAGAGAAACAGTAGTATATAGAATAGATATACAGTATGTGATGCAGATAAACAGTAGTATATAGAATAGATATACAGTATGTGATGCAGATAAACAGTAGTATATAGAATAGATATACAGTATGTGATGCAGATAAACAGTAGTATATAGAATAGATATACAGTATGTGATGCAGATAAACAGTAGTATATAGAATAGATATACAGTATGTGATGCAGATAAACAGTAGTATATAGAATAGATATACAGTATGTGATGCAGATAAACAGTAGTATATAGAATAGATATACAGTATGTGATGCAGATAAACAGTAGTATATAGAATAGATATACAGTATGTGATGCAGATAAACAGTAGTATATAGAATAGATATACAGTATGTGATGCAGATAAACAGTAGTATATAGAATAGATATACAGTATGTGATGCAGATAAACAGTAGTATATAGAATAGATATACAGTATGTGATGCAGATAAACAGTAGTATATAGAATAGATATACAGTATGTGATGCAGATAAACAGTAGTATATAGAATAGATATACAGTATGTGATGCAGATAAACAGTAGTATATAGAATAGATATACAGTATGTGATGCAGATAAACAGTAGTATATAGAATAGATATACAGTATGTGATGCAGATAAACAGTAGTATATAGAATAGATATACAGTATGTGATGCAGATAAACAGTAGTATATAGAATAGATATACAGTATGTGATGCAGATAAACAGTAGTATATAGAATAGATATACAGTATGTGATGCAGATAAAGTAGTATATAGAATAGATATACAGTATGTGATGCAGATAAACAGTAGTATATAGAATAGATATACAGTATGTGATGCAGATAAACAGTAGTATATAGAATAGATATACAGTATGTGATGCAGATAAACAGTAGTATATAGAATAGATATACAGTATGTGATGCAGATAAACAGTAGTATATAGAATAGATATACAGTATGTGATGCAGATAAACAGTAGTATATAGAATAGATATACAGTATGTGATGCAGATAAACAGTAGTATATAGAATAGATATACAGTATGTGATGCAGATAAACAGTAGTATATAGAATAGATATACAGTATGTGATGCAGATAAACAGTAGTATATAGAATAGATATACAGTATGTGATGCAGATAAACAGTAGTATATAGAATAGATATACAGTATGTGATGCAGATAAACAGTAGTATATAGAATAGATATACAGTATGTGATGCAGATAAACAGTAGTATATAGAATAGATATACAGTATGTGATGCAGATAAACAGTAGTATATAGAATAGATATACAGTATGTGATGCAGATAAACAGTAGTATATAGAATAGATATACAGTATGTGATGCAGATAAACAGTAGTATATAGAATAGATATACAGTATGTGATGCAGATAAACAGTAGTATATAGAATAGATATACAGTATGTGATGCAGATAAACAGTAGTATATAGATATACAGTATGTGATGCAGATAAACAGTAGTATATAGAATAGATATACAGTATGTGATGCAGATAAACAGTAGTATATAGAATAGATATACAGTATGTGATGCAGATAAACAGTAGTATATAGAATAGATATACAGTATGTGATGCAGATAAACAGTAGTATATAGAATAGATATACAGTATGTGATGCAGATAAACAGTAGTATATAGAATAGATATACAGTATGTGATGCAGATAAACAGTAGTATATAGAATAGATATACAGTATGTGATGCAGATAAACAGTAGTATATAGAATAGATATACAGTATGTGATGCAGATAAACAGTAGTATATAGAATAGATATACAGTATGTGATGCAGATAAACAGTAGTATATAGAATAGATATACAGTATGTGATGCAGATAAACAGTAGTATATAGAATAGATATACAGTATGTGATGCAGATAAACAGTAGTATATAGAATAGATATACAGTATGTGATGCAGATAAACAGTAGTATATAGAATAGATATACAGTATGTGATGCAGATAAACAGTAGTATATAGAATAGATATACAGTATGTGATGCAGATAAACAGTAGTATATAGAATAGATATACAGTATGTGATGCAGATAAACAGTAGTATATAGAATAGATATACAGTATGTGATGCAGATAAACAGTAGTATATAGAATAGATATACAGTATGTGATGCAGATAAACAGTAGTATATAGAATAGATATACAGTATGTGATGCAGATAAACAGTAGTATATAGAATAGATATACAGTATGTGATGCAGATAAACAGTAGTATATAGAATAGATATACAGTATGTGATGCAGATAAACAGTAGTATATAGAATAGATATACAGTATGTGATGCAGATAAACAGTAGTATAT
Organism: Paralithodes platypus; assembly: GCA_032716605.1. Classification (NCBI taxonomy): domain Eukaryota; kingdom Metazoa; phylum Arthropoda; class Malacostraca; order Decapoda; family Lithodidae; genus Paralithodes; species Paralithodes platypus. Next base: position 15,577,242 of record CM064483.1, on the reverse strand, counting down.
AGAATAGATATACAGTATGTGATGCAGATAAACAGTAGTATATAGAATAGATATACAGTATGTGATGCAGATAAACAGTAGTATATAGAATAGATATACAGTATGTGATGCAGATAAACAGTAGTATATAGAATAGATATACAGTATGTGATGCAGATAAACAGTAGTATATAGAATAGATATACAGTATGTGATGCAGATAAACAGTAGTATATAGAATAGATATACAGTATGTGATGCAGATAAACAGTAGTATATAGAATAGATATACAGTATGTGATGCAGATAAACAGTAGTATATAGAATAGATATACAGTATGTGATGCAGATAAACAGTAGTATATAGAATAGATATACAGTATGTGATGCAGATAAACAGTAGTATATAGAATAGATATACAGTATGTGATGCAGATAAACAGTAGTATATAGAATAGATATACAGTATGTGATGCAGATAAACAGTAGTATATAGAATAGATATACAGTATGTGATGCAGATAAACAGTAGTATATAGAATAGATATACAGTATGTGATGCAGATAAACAGTAGTATATAGAATAGATATACAGTATGTGATGCAGATAAACAGTAGTATATAGAATAGATATACAGTATGTGATGCAGATAAACAGTAGTATATAGAATAGATATACAGTATGTGATGCAGATAAACAGTAGTATATAGAATAGATATACAGTATGTGATGCAGATAAACAGTAGTATATAGAATAGATATACAGTATGTGATGCAGATAAACAGTAGTATATAGAATAGATATACATTATGTGATGCAGATAAACAGTAGTATATAGAATAGATATACAGTATGTGATGCAGATAAACAGTAGTATATAGAATAGATATACAGTATGTGATGCAGATAAACAGTAGTATATAGAATAGATATACAGTATGTGATGCAGATAAACAGTAGTATATAGAATAGATATACAGTATGTGATGCAGATAAACAGTAGTATATAGAATAGATATACAGTATGTGATGCAGATAAACAGTAGTATATAGAATAGATATACAGTATGTGATGCAGATAAACAGTAGTATATAGAATAGATATACAGTATGTGATGCAGATAAACTGTAGTATATAGAATAGATATACAGTATGTGATGCAGATAAACAGTAGTTATCTATATTTCCATTAAGTCTCAGATATCAGTTGCTAAGGGGTTCAAGTTACCATCAGCTGGATTTTTTTTTTATTAAGGGGAGTCACCGTTTTTTGTTTTTTTTTCTCCTTTTCTCTCTATCCCTGGCTTGTATCCATTCGGCCCCATTCAGCCAACTGTTTTAAGACGTTTATTCCCATCCAGGTGTCGATTTCTTCCTGGCGAGCGATAGCGAGCCAGCATTATATGGAGAAATCCGGCTTCGCCGGAGAAATTTTTCTACCGAAAAATGTACAAATTTAGCTTGCTGTCAAAACTAAAATATATATATGCTGGCTCGCTACCGCTCGCCAGGAAAATATTGACACCTGATTGGGGGTAAACGTCTTAAAACAGTAGGCTGAATGGGGCCGAATGGATACAATCCAAAGAAAGAGGGAGAGAAAGATAAAAACAAAAGCGAGGTGGGCTCCCTTAAAGTATCAGCCGCGTGACGTAAGTTCGATCAGGAAGTACACAGTCATGTACGTGGTTATACTGTAAGACAAAACAGTGTGTCAGGTGCATGTTATCTATGTTCCTAACTGACTGACTGACTGGCGGGCTGATTACGGGGAGGTTTTTAGTTTGTTCCCTAGACCTCCATCAAGCTTAAAATTACACCCCCTTTCAAGATGAATTTGTATACATTTTTTCGGCAGAAATTTTTTCCGGCCGAAGGCCGGTTCCTCTTAATTTACAGGCTCGCTATCGCTCGACAGGGAAAAAAATCGACACCTAATTGGCACGAAAGGTCTTAAAATTGACAGAAATAGGGTGAACGTTCTTAAAATCACCAAACTAATGGGGTGAACGTCTTAAGATATCAAAAATCAATGGGGCTAAGCATGAGGGAGAAAGGGGTCCAGAAAAAAAAATCCCTCAAGTGGAAATCTCCACACCCCATGGTGTGTCTCCATGGCAACGATCACGGGAGACCGGTTGGAACAGGTGAGTGCGTGGGTGGTAGAGCATAGAGGGACGATTGTGTACAGCTTAAGAAGGAGCTGTGGTGATAAACGGAACAGGTGAGTGCGTGGGTGGTAGAGCATAGAGAGACGATTGTGTGCAGCTTAAGAAGGAGCTGTGGTGATAAACGGAACAGGTGAGTGCGTGGGTGGTAGAGCATAGAGAGACGATTGTGTACAGCTTAAGAAGGAGCTGTGGTGATAAACGGAACAGGTGAGTGCGTGGGTGGTAGAGCATAGAGAGACGATTGTGTGCAGCTTAAGAAGGAGCTGTGGTGATAAACGGAACAGGTGAGTGCGTGGGTGGTAGAGCATAGGGAGACGATTGTGTGCAGCTTAAGAAGGAGCTGTGGTGATAAAGGGGATGGGCCGGTTTTCTGGATCACTTTCTCCCTCATGTTTAGCCCCATTAGTTTTCAGATGTTAAGATATTTGCCCCATTAGTTAGTCGATTTTAAGACCTTTCGCCCCATTTCTTCGTCGATATTTAGACCTTTCGTGCTATTTAGGTGTCGATTTTTTCCTAGGCGAACGATAGTGAGTGAGCCTGTAATGATGGAAGAACCGGCCTTCGGCCGGGATATTTTTTTCTACCGATAAATGTACAAATTAATCTAGAAGGGGGATCTAATGGATGTTTGTTTAAATTTGATGGAGGTCTAGGGAAGAAACTAGAACAATAATGAATACATGCAAAAATCGCCCCAAAAGTGAACCATCCCCCCTTAAGAAGGACCTTTGGTGATAAAAGAGGTTAAGTGAGATAGTTGGAAGCCTGGTAATTGCTGGAGCCCCTTTTTATACTGAACAAGATCGTCTAACAGAAGCCAGAATATACTTAAGGGGGTCACAGGCTTTTTAGACTGAACAAGATCGTCTAACAGAAGCCAGAATATACTTAAGGGGGTCACAGGCTTTTTAGACTGAACAAGATCGTCTAACAGAAGCCAGAATATACTTAACGGGGGTCACCGGCTTTTTTTTCAAATTTTTGTCTCTTTCCCTGGCATGTATCCATTCGGCCCCATTCACCCAACTGTTTTAAGACGTTTATCCCCATCCAGGTGTCGATTTCTTCATGGCGAGCGATAGCGAGCCAGCATTGTATGGAGAAAACCGGCTTCGCCGGAGAAATTTGTCTGTCGAAAAATTTACACATTTAGCTTGCTGTCAAAACAAAAATAGTATATGCTGGCTCGCTACCGCTAGCCAGGAAGATATTGACACCTGGATGGGGTAAACGTCTTAAAACAGTAGGCTGAATGGGGCCGAATGGATACAAGCTAAAGAGAGAGGGAGAGAAAGAGAAAACAAGCGAGGTGGGCTGGCTTAAGGGGAGGTATTTAGTTTGTTCCCTAGGCCTCCATCAAGCTTAAAATTACACCCCCTTGAGTCCCTTTCAAGATAAATTTGTACATTTTTCGGTAGAAAAATGTCCCGGCCGAAGGCCGATTCCTCTTAGATTACAGGCTCGCTATCGCTCGCCAGGATAAAATTGACACCTGAATGGCACGAAAGGTCTTAATATGGGGTGAAAGTTCTTAAAATCGCTAAACTAATGGGGCAAACGTTTTATAATATCAAAAGCAATGGGGCTAAACATGAGGGAGAAAGGGGTCAAGAAAAAAATCCCTCGAGTGGAGATCTCCCCTTAAAAGAACGGCGCTGGTGCTTAATGGGTCAGTGCTACACCCTGTTCCAAATAGGTAGGCCAGACATCCTGAACCCTAACCCTAGTAACTAAAACAGGACTAGGGCATATATATCTATCTATATATCTATATATCTATCTATCTATCTATCTATCTATCTATCTATCTATCTATCTACTCAGGCCCAATCCCCCACTTTTCCTATTTTTGTCTTTTTTTCCCTCTTTTGTTTTTTGTTTTTTGTGTTACTAGCACATATGGGCTGTACATTTCCACACCTGTTCCCTGGCTGACCCTTCTCAAGTGGTAGATATATTAACTCGATTACTGGGGTCGTTTATGAGTTATTGAGGTGAAGAGTCAAGAGTTAAGAGTTTTGACCTACTTATTTGGACCAAGGTATAACACCTACTAATGAACATGAGCAAACTGATTATACTGATAATACAGACAACACTCACAACCACACACATACACAGTACAGTACAATAACATTGGACATGCATCACATATCACACAGCTTATACAAAAGGCTTAAGGGAAGATTTATAATTATTTGTCTATCTATTTACTGTATACTGTATAGTTATTTCCTCCCTAGACCTCCATCTAGCTTAAAACAATACCCCCAAGACCTTCCTTTGAGATAAATGTGTACATTTTTCGGCAGAAAATTGTCCTGGCTGATGGCCGATTCCTCCTAAATTACAGGCTCGTTATCGCTCGCCAGGAAAAACATCGCCACCTAAATGGCATGGAAGGTTTTAATATTGGCAAAGACATTGGGCAAAAGATCTATAGATAGCCAAACAAATGGGGCGAACGCCTAACAATCTCAAAATTAATGTGGTTAAACATGAGGGAGAAGGGGGCCCATTAAAAAAGGGGAAAAATACAAAAAAAAAATTAAATCTCCGACATCACCTGACTGGCTTGAGCCGCGAGGGTGTCACACGAGACCTTTTATTGTTCATTATCCAAGGCCAACATTACTGGCATCTTTTTGTACTGATATCGGAAACTATAGTCTATTCATAATACGAAGGCCACAACTCCTGACCCCTAACCCCCCTGACCTCTATAACTCAAAAAGGGCTAGAGAAAATGGGCTGTCAATTTCACTACCTATTCCCAGGCTGAATCATCCCCTAATGGTAGATATATGAACTCCATTACTCTAGTCGTGTTGGAGTTAAGCCGGTGTCACACGAGCGCTTTTTCCGGCAATTTGTTCAGGCAATTGTGGTCTGACATCTTCTTAAGTAAATTTATGTATTATTTCTGTCTTTTAAAATCATAATATACCGGCACATTCAGTCTAGTTGTCGATTCCTATGCTAAATTACCAAAAACTAGTACGAGAAAATACTTGCTCATCGAAAATTAACAGGAAAATCGCTCGTGTGACATCGCCTTAAGGGCAGATGGTTCACCTTTTGGGCGATTTTTGCATGTATTCGTTATTTTTCTAGTTTCCTCCCTAAACCTACATCAAATTAAAAAAACAAAACATCCATTAGATCCCCATTCTAGATTAATTTGTACATTTTTCGGTAGAAAAATTTCCCGGCTGAAGGCCGGTTCTTCCAACATTACAGGCTCACTTTCGTTCGCCAGTGAAAAAATCGACACCTAAATAGCACGAAAGATCTAAATATTGACGAAGAAATGGGGCGAAAGGTCTTAAAATCGACTAACTAATGGGGCAAACATCATAGCATCTGAAAACTAATGGGGCTAAACATGAGGGAGAAAGTGGTCCCGAAAACCGGCCCATTCCCCCTTTTAGAGGTTAGGGGGTCACGATTATTGGCCTACCTACAGTATGTAATGAGTGAACTAGCCTGAAGATTGATTATTTAGCTATAATAATGTTTTTTAAAGTTTGTCTTATAAGCCGTCAGACCAGTGTTGACGAAAACAGTTTGAGAGAAAAAAAGGTGGTGTCACACGAGCGATTTTCCCGGCCATTTTTACGGGCATTGGTAGTTTGGCAGCTTCAATATTTTAGTTTCATAAGCATTATGCTGTGTGTGTGTGTATGTATGTACAGTATATACTCAGGCATATACCCGATAGCTACAGGCGGCCGAGACTTGAGACAGAGCCCGAACAGAAACAACATTTAAAGTTCCAAGTCCGGGACCACTTTTGCGTTCCCTCACCCCTTACTCTGTCTCATCTAGTAGGTGAATTTTACAAGGGGAGGAGGATTCCTAGCCCCCTGCCCAAAGAAGGAAAATTAGGACAGTAAAATAGACAGGACAGAAACGGCTAAGGTTGGGTATAGGATGCCAAATCTCACTCAGGATAGGACCAGCCCTCACCCTACCTATTATAATCTACCTTTAATTTAGTCTCAGATTCCAATGCGAAAGAGACTCAAAATATCGAGGTGTCGATGTTCTCCTCGCGAGCGATAGCAAACCTGTAATTTAGAAGGAACCGGCATTCGGCTGTGACATTTTTCTACCGAAAAAATGTAGAAATTAATCTCGAAGGGGGTCCTTGGGACATTTTTAAAAACTTGATGGATGTCTAGGGAGCAAATTAAAAACCTCCCCTTAAATCTCCGACATTCACCTACAGTACAAGAAAGAACTTGCTCATATGATATTGCCGGAAAAAGAGCTCGTATGACAGCGGGTTGATCCGTTTGTCCTTCCTACCTCTCCCCCCCCAACACACACACACACACACACCACCGGTTCCTTGCATAAGTGTGGCTACGGCAGCGTGAGTTGTTTTGCAACCGGTTGAGAGGCTTTTATAACTACCACTGAAAATAAACCGGTTGCCCAGCCCGGCATTAAGGAGGCGGTTGTTAGGCAGGTGCAGCATTATACAAACCAACGACCTTGGACAGAAAACAAAAACAAAACAAAAACACGCGCGCGCACACACACACACACACTCGCGTAACTCTTTCTATTTCTTGATTAAGGGGGAGGGGTTAGTTTGGTCCCTAGTTGTATTAAGGGGGAGGGGTTAGTTTGGTCCCTAGTTGTATTAGGGGGAGGGGTTAGTTTGATCCCCAGTTGTATTAAGGGGGAGGGGTTAGTTTGGTCCCTAGTTGTATTAAGGGGGAGGGGTTAGTTTGGTCCCTAGTTGTATTAAGGGGGAGGGGTTAGTTTGATCCCCAGTTGTATTAAGGGGGAGGGGTTAGTTTGGTCCCTAGTTGTATTAAGGGGGAGGGGTTAGTTTGGTCCCTAGTTGTATTAAGGGGGAGGGGTTAGTTTGGTCCCTAGTTGTATTAAGGGGGAGGGGTTAGTTTGGTCCCTAGTTGTATTAAGGGGGAGGGCTTAGTTTGGTCCCTAGTTGTATTAAGGGGGAGGGGTTAGTTTGGTCCCTAGTTGTATTAAGGGGGAGGGGTTAGTTTGGTCCCTAGTTGTATTAAGGGGGAGGGGTTAGTTTGGTCCCTAGTTGTATTAAGGGGGAGGGGTTAGTTTGGTCCCTAGTTGTATTAAGGGGGAGGGGTTAGTTTGGTCCCTAGTTGTATTAAGGGGGAGGGTTAGTTTGGTCCCTAGTTGTATTAAGGGGGAGGGGTTAGTTTGGTCCCTAGTTGTATTAAGGGGGAGGGGTTAGTTTGGTCCCTAGTTGTATTAAGGGGGAGGGGTTAATTTGGTCCCTAGTTGTATTAAGGGGGAGGGGTTAATTTGGTCCCTAGTTGTATTAAGGGGGAGGGGTTAGTTTGGTCCCTAGTTGTATTAAGGGGGAGGGGTTAGTTTGGTCCCTAGTTGTATTAAGGGGGAGGGGTTAGTTTGGTCCCTAGTTGTATTAAAAAAAACCCAGACCCTCTTTCCAGATAAGTTTGTACATTATTCGGTAGCAAAATATCTAGGCCAAAGGTCTGTTTCTTCTTAAATACAGGCTAGCTATCGCTCGCCAGGATAAGATCGATACCTAAATGGCACGAAAGGTCTTAATATTGACAAAGAAATAGGGCGAAAGGTCTTAAAATCGCCAATCTAATGGGGCGAATGTCTCAAAACTAACGGTGCTAAACATGAGGGTGAAGGGGGTCCACAAAACCCAAAAGGTTCCCCTTAACCCAGACAATAAACCTGTTGCTCGCCTGGGCTAAACATGAGGGTGAAGGGGGTCCACAAAACCCAAAAGGTTCCCCTTAACCCAGACAATAAACCTGTTGCTCGCCTGGGCTAAACATGAGGAAGTTGTCAAGGTGTTGCGTTACACAGACCTGCGGCTAGATGCGTTGGCAGGGGGTTCGAGGGTACAATTGTATTTTAGGACAGTACCCGGGCCTTCCCTTCCCTCCCTGCCATACCCTAGCCCCGTGTTCTTTCTTGGAAGGGCAATGCAGCTGGCTTTTCTAATTCTGGGAACTGATTATTATGTGAGCCGAGACAGCTTTATTTGTTTTAACATTAAAACACTATTTCAATATTTGGGTATACGTTGTTTACTCTTCTTTTCTTGTATGTGTATGAGGGAGACAAAAGGCAATTCTGCCTGTAGCAAGTGTTCGAGAAATTCAGTATGAGTGAAACCTCCCCACACATGCGAACAGTACTCGATACATGGGCGCACCGTACCCATGTACAGAGCAAGAAGCTGTGAGAGGGTAAAGAACCCACGTTAAGACAGTTGAGCACACCTAACTTCTGGGAAGCTGTTTTAGCAAGAGTGGTAATATGGTATTTCCAAGAATGGTCAGAAGAAAAAGAAACATCAAGAATATTGAGAGAATATGAAGGGTTGATTTGTGTAATGTTGAATAGTAAGGGATAATAGTGTGGAAGATTGTGACAGGTAGATAGATGGAGAAATTGAGTTTTGGAAGCATTGTAAGTAACAAGATTCTCTCTGCCCCAACCAGAGATGGTTAATAGATCAGAAGATAGGCGCACATTGGCCTCATCAATTAAATTTTCAAGTAATTGCATGGTGGGTTGTTGTGGAAAACTAGTTGAATAGTGCGAGGTAGAGTCATCAGCATTTAAGTGGATTGGACTAGAGGCACAATTGAGAGGATAATTAACTGGAGACAGGACAGTACCCTGAGGAACACCGGAGTTGATAGGTTGAAGAAGTGAGCGATGGCCGTCCACAACCACAGCTATGGACTATTTACAATTTACAGTTGCTATATTGCAACTATGAATTCAATTTTTTGTAGAGTTATAATGTTGGAGTTCTTCAGGAAATATTCTTCAGAAATATATTGGACATGTCGAACTACAACCACTGAGCAAAGCAAGTAAAATGTTAACCCCTTGAGGATCTTAGACGTGGTTTCATTCTGGTTGTAATTAGACGAGTTTCTGCAGCTTAGGGAGGATTTTTAGGAATCACAGGGGCAAACTATCTCGATTATTAACCCTCTACCTCACACACTTTCTTCCTAGGCCAATAAGAGCGTCTAATGATACCATAATGATTCATCATGAAGAAACACGTCATCGTATATTGGAAGGTTAATGTGTTGGACGAATTCAAACATCCCTATATAATTTCAGTAAGTCGAACATGGGTGACACTCTCAATGTCTTCAGTACCCACAGGATTCTACCTAACGATGAAGCCCTCACAGGACAGCTGCAGAAGGGTATGTCCCACCACAGAAATTATGACTAAGTTATAGTTCATTCCTTATAAGTAGCTCAGAAATGTTGACTCAAAATCTCTTTAACTCAAAAAGGGCTGGAGCAAATGGACTGTAAGTTACCAGTACCACACCCATTCCTTGGCTGACTCTACACAAATTGTAGATATATCAGCTCAATTACTCTAGTATATATATTTTTAGTTACATATGTTAGTGGCTGGTTTGTTTTGCCTAATTATAATGAACAGACTATAGTATTGAGGGCTGATCTCTACACCGACCTATAAAACTATATGGTTGGTTTGGCAGTAGCTAGGAGGGTGATGCTGTGTGGAGTCTTAAGCGGAGGTAGTTGATTTTTCTGGTCCCCCCTTTTCCTCACGTTTATCCCCATTAGTTTCAGATTTTAAGACGTTCGGTTCATTAGTTTGGCGATTTCAAGACCTTTCGCCCCATTTCTTTGTCACAAAACTTTCGCGTCATTTAGGTGTCAATTTTTTCCTAGCGAGTGATAGCGAGCTTGTAATTAAGGAGGGATCGGCCTTTGACCGAAATTTTTTCTACGGAAAAAATGTGTAAATATATCCAGAAAAGGGATCTTGGGGATGTATTTATAAGTTTGATGGAGGTCTAGGGAGCAAACAACAAAATAATATATAAATGAAATAATAGACCAAGAAATACACCCTTCCCCCTTAATTGTCCTACTTAGCTGTCTTAACCTACTTTATAACACTTTACAGAAACAAGGGCAGCTAATAGGGTGATGATGAGTGTACTCTTAATTGTCCCACTTAGCTGTTTCTACCGAAAAATTTACAAATTTACATCGAAGGGGGGTCTTGGGGGTGTTTTTTTTAAAGCTTGATAGAGGTTTAGAGACCAAACTAAACCCCTCCCTTAAATCATTGAGCCGAACCAGTAAATTATGCTGCATAATACCGTCTGAGCTCCCTTAACTGCGTTCTGATCTAGTAAAGCGCATGTCTCCTGTTGACTTACTGCCTCTTCCTCTTGTTTAAGGGGAGGTTCTTGTTGTTTTTCTGGACCCCCTTCTCCCTTATGTTTAGCCCTATTAGTTTTGACATTTTAAAACATGCACCCCATTATTTTGGCAATGTTAACGCTGCGGGCATGTTTCCGCCTATTTTCGCCATATTAGGGCTCATTCAGGCACTCCTAATTGATTAGGCAAGTGTCTGCATGAAATGAAATGCATTCAGGTGAAAACTAGAAGAAAATAGCTTCAAAATGACGGCAAAACGAGCTTTGTAGCTCGCGGGGTTCACCCGCAGCGCTACAATAGACATTCGCTAAAATTAGCAATTCTCGCTAATGTCGCAATATTTTTGCCTTTGGCAGCACTGTATATCTAGCGAGACTCTGACTCGGACCCTTCAGTGTACCGGGCGGCTGCCTGGGAGGACGGGTGGCCTGTCGCGATCTCGCTCCCTCGCACTCGATTTCACAGGCTTTAAATGGCTTGAAAATCCTGTAGATTGCTGTAAATTGCCATGGCGTTCGAGAACATCTCCCGCAGCCAATGGGTTAAAAACTTTCACCCCATTTCTTTGTCAATTTTAGGACCTTTCCTGCCATTTAGGTGTTGATTTTTCCCTGGTGAACGTTAGCGAGCCTGCAATTTACGAACGGGATGGCAGGACATATATCTACCGAAATATATACAAATTTATCTCGAAGGGGAACCTTGGGGTATTTTTAAAGCTTGATGAAGGTCTCAGGAGCAAACTAAAAACCTACCCTTAACACTATCTGGTCCGACGTCTTGGGGGTTATTATGATATTTTGTTTAATTGTTATTGAGGATTTTGCTCGCTTTTGCCATTTTGAGCAATGTATTTTAGGTGGTCCCCTAGGCTAACAAAACAGCCTTCCCAGACTACCTTCAAACGAAACAAGGCCCACCCAGACCCCTTTCAAACTAGGTTTCTGGACCTGTTCTCCCTCATGTTTAGCCCCATTAGTTTTGAGAATGTAAGATAATCACCCCATTAGCTTGGCGATTTTTAGACTTTTCGTACTCTTTAGGTGTAATGTTTCCTTGGTGAGCGAAAGCGAGCCTGCAATTTAGAAGGAACAGGACTTTGGCCAGGGTATTTTTCTACCGAAATATGCACAAATTTATCATTAATAGTAAAAGGCAAGGATAGGATGTGTGTCTTGTTTTCCCAAGTGGAAATTGAGCTTGTAGTAAAAAAGGACTGGAAAAACGAGACAAGAATTACTCTAAAGTATTTGTTAGTGATTTTTTAGGGGTCGGGGGAGGACTCAATGATTCTCTAACTGTTGGGGACTTTAGGGAGAACGTAGGGATGTTTCTGGTGAGAAGGGCGTAGTGATGCTGGGGTTAGTGGGGCCTTATGTCTCTTTTGTTCGGAGATCTTGATCGAGGTGGTGCTGGCTATTCTTACCTCTTGTATTAAAACAAAAAACAACCCTAACCTCACCGGGTTACTACTACGGGACTGTCCTTCCTGATTCATGGGTTGGTTATTGTAGTTAGAAGGCTATGGGGTTACTAAGTCTATCTCCAGACTACTATCACCTCCCCAACGCGCCCCTCCATCTCTCCGTCGGTATATATATATCTCATTGGTGTTGGGTAAAGGTTTGTGAAGTGATTGTTGGGATCTGATCACATAACCACAGTACATAGCACCTTGATCCACTATCCTCCTAGAACCCCCGACCCCCACCCCTACCCCCCGCGACCCTCATTCAAGCTGGGAAAAAACAAAAACAAACAATCACATCACCCCTCTTCATGTCAAATGTGTAAATTTTTTGGCATTATAACGTCCCAGTCGAAGGCCGATTTCTCCTAAATTTCCCTGCCGGAGGCTGGTTCCTTTTAAATTGCAGGCGCGCTATCCCTCGCCTGGAATAAATTGACACCTAATTGGTACTAAAGGTCTAAAAATCGCCAAGCTAACGGGGTGAATGTTTTAACCCTTTCACTGTGGTTGACATACACACACGTCCTACAAATATCCTGGAATTATTCGCTCATTAAAGGCTGTGGAGACGAGCGAGAGTGATCAGGAGCACTGTAGGCCCCTGTCCGCTCACCAGTAGGTTTGCTGTGGCACTGAACCTCTCCCCCACATATTCGATCTTGCCAAACACAAATGTAGCAGAACATTGCTAATTTTTAGCGAACATTGCTGATGTCTATAGTAACGCTGCGGCTGAATCCTGTGAGCTAGAGAGCTCGTTCTGGTGTCATTTAAAAGCTCTGTTTATCTAGTTTTTTCTGCACACATTTAATTTTATTCAGGCACTTGTTTAAGCAAGCAGGAGTGCCTGAATGAGTCCTATTATAGCGGAAAATCCCCCGCGCTGAAAGGGTTAAAATGTCAAAACTAATGGAGCTAAGCATGAGAGAGAAGGGGGGCCGGAAAACCCCCTTAAGGGAGCAACCTTCAGTGAATAGACAAATACCCCCCTCCCTCTTCCCCAATCCCTCGCTCCACCAGTAACTCTCTCTCTCTCCTGGATGTAGGTGAAGGTTTTTGGGGGCAGCAGTATTATGGGTGAAGGTTGGACACAGTAAACCTAATATAACCCCTTGGGCCAAACACACGTTCATCAATAGGTTATCAAGTTATATTCATACATACTGGGGTAACTGGGCTGTTATTTCATACTTTGGTTGCTTTAATGGCAAGGAAATAAAAAATTTGCACTCCTCCTTCCACACACACACGCACACTATCTCTCTCTATCTCACACACACACACTCATACTATTAATAGTCAATAATCATCGTATACGTGAATTTTCAAGGGCAAATTTTAATTTATTTGTTTATCAATTTATTTATCTATTATGATAATTTTAATAATAAAAAAAACAAAAACAAAAAAACACACAACATAAAACGTCGACATAAATGTGTCTACTTTTCGGTAGAAAAATGTCCCGGCCAAAGGCTGGTTCCTTCTATATTACAGGCTCGCTATCATTCGCCAGGAAAAAATTGACACGTACATGGCACGAAAAGTCATAATATTGACAAAGAAATGGAGAAAAAGGTCTTAAAATCGCCAAAGTAATGGGACAAACCTCTTTGAACTTCAAAACTAGTGGGGCTATACAAGAGGGAGAAGGGGGTCCAGAAAACCCCCCACCCTCCCCTTAACTCCCCACGTAACCCACTAGGACAGCAACACGATGATCCACTCACCAAAAAGTCTTATATGATTATTATTATTATTTTATTTTTCATGCTGGAATACACAACCCTTTCAAGATGAAAAATTTCTTTTCTGTTTTCTGGCTAATATTGGACGGTTTTATTCAGAATAGGAAGGGTACATGGAAGTCAAAGGGCTAATTGCAATAGTTTGTACCCTTTAAATTCCCCCAGATTCTTCCTAAGCTGTATAATATTGTTTAACCAACTGGACCCCAGCGACGCACGTTATGCGTCACCTACTGTAGGTACAGTATGTAACACTCAATCCCAGGGACGGAACGGTTGCGTCCGGCTTAATTACTCGACCAATGGCACCTAGAGGGTTCAGATTTGTATGGGAACTGCTTTAGTATCCCACGCAACAATACCGATGGTTGGAAACCCTCCAAGTCCAGCCGCGTGCGTGTAGGCACGTGCGGGAGTGATTTTCCAGTATTTTGCCTACCCATTTCCCCATGTTAATTGCGACTTTCCGCCGCCCCGCAGGACCCCTAAATGTCCTAGGTGAGCGTTTTTGTGTGTTTTTTCCTTCATTACTAACCCATCCCATGTGTTTTCAGGAAAAAAACATGACAACCTGCCGGTCCCTCTTTGTACATTATTATAAATCAGCTGGTGCTCAAGGGGTTAATAATAGCTAGAATAAACTGACAAAAGGTGTCATAATCCTCAAGGGATTAAATAGCTTATTTCCATGAACAACAACTAAATACAATTATGCTCAACTAAATAAACAATATAGTAATATGAAATCTCGGTAAATTGAGGAAATTAACAATTGGGCAAAAATATTTGATCAGCCACCTTAGTAGGAAGCAACCTTAGTACTTATTTGAAGAACCGCTACTCTCATGATAAAGTGGATACAGTGCCCACCCTCTCACAAACATACCTACCTCTCTCTCACATCTCAAAGCCTTCTCAAGTACTCTACCCTTATCAACCAACGTAAAAAAGTACGAAAACAAAAGAGATTACCCCATCCACCCTATCCCCAACTCCCCCCCCCCCCCACTCCGAGGACCCAAACAACAACACCAGACCCCTAGCTCTTTATCGGGAACCAGATAATTTTTACCGTGACCTACAGGTTATCTTTTACTACAGTACTAGACAGGGTGGCCCACTTTCTGGCTAAGGGAGGTTTCACACGAACACAGTATCCAGCAACTTGGGAGTTTTTCGTGACTTATTTTACACTGGCAGTAGTAGTAGTAGTAGTAGTAGTAGTAGTAGTAGTAGTAGTAGTAGTAGTATTTTATTACTGCATTTATATACATTCTGGTATTAGTGAATCATATAAAGGGGGCGATTTTTGGACCCCTTTCTCCCTCGTGTTTAGCCGCATTAGTTTTGAATTTTTAAGACATTAGCCCCATTAGTTTGGCAATTTTCAGATTCATCATGCCATTAAGTTGTCGTTTATTAACCTTGTGAGCAATAGCAAGGAGAACCTGCCTTAATCAACTGAAATATGCACACATATATCTCGAAGTGCGGTTTTGCGTTTATTTAAGCTTGATGGAGGTCTAGGGAGGAAACTAACAAAAGAAACACATAAATTAATAAACACACAAACAAAAACTTGGTCTAGTAACCTACTAGACTCAATTCGGCCCATCAACCTTGAAACACACAGGAAATAAACTGTCTATATATTATATGCAAAGGTGCCAGTTTCAGCTGAAGGCTGACAGTAAGATAGGTCTGTGGATAATCTCTTCTCATTGAATTCTGCCTATGAAAATAGGCCTGTGGCAGGGTAAAAAGGGCCAAGTTCCCTCATCCCTTACTCATAAAAAAAAAAAAAAAAAAAAAAAAAAAAAAATATATATATAACAAAGGTGTATTTACAAGAGAACAAAGTCAAAATGGCCCTATTCCGAAACGGCCACAACCCAAACTGCCATAATCCTAATAAGCATAGGTTAGGATAGGTTAAATTAGGCTAGGCTTCATTAAGTTGAGTTAGGTTTGATAAATTAGGTCGGCCTAGGTTAGACTAGGTTTAGCTAAACTAAATTGAGTAAGGTTGGGTTAGGAGACAGTGGCCGTTCTAGTTGTGGCTGTTTTGGAGTGTGGCCGTTTCGGAGTGTGGCCGTTTCGGAGTGTTGACGTTTTTACCTGACACCTTTATGAGGGATGGTGGTGGTAAGAGAGGTGTGAGCCAATTTGAGATATTAACTTGTCTCGAAAACTATAATGATATTTACAGTGAAGATGACAGATGGTTCAGATGCCATACATGTGATGATGTGAGAGGTGTAAGTGGTGGGTGTGTAAAGGTGAGGGTGTGATGTGATAGGGATGTAGAGTGCAATAGTAAGTTTAGTTTGTAAGGCTGTGACTGTGATAGCAAAGAATGGTGATGATCACATATAGGGTTTAAGTTCCTTTTTATTTTTCCTTAGTTTGATCCCTAAACCACTATCAAGCTTTACAAAATATCCCCCAAGTCCCCCCTTCGAGATGGATATGTACATTTTTAGGGTAGATACAAATATCGGCCGATGACCGGTTCGTCCATAGGGTGTAAGGGTGACATACAGGTGTTAGGGTGAGGGTGGTAGTGATGAATGGAATAAGGTGTAGATCTGCCTATAGGGTGTAAGGGTGACATACAGGTGTTAGGGTGAGGGTGGTAGTGATGAATGGACTAAAGTGTAGATCTGCCTATAGGGTGTAAGGGTGACATACAGATGATACAGGTGAGGGTGAGGTTTATAGTGTTGAATGTTGAGGGTACAGGATGTAAGTGTAAGGGTGATGGTGTGACAGCAAAGGATGGAATAAAGGGAAAAACATACTATAGTATATTTCTTTAAGTTGGCGAGAAATAGGCTTGTTCACATCTTAATTATTCAGCTATTACAAAAAATGTATAGCTATTGTTAATTACGAAAATCTGACAATAATAAGATGCAGAAACATAGTGTATCATATCATTCCATTAGTTATCGAGAAATGAGCTGCTAAGGGACTAACATTATCGCAAAGTTAAAACAAATCGAGTATATAATAAAGAGTGTGAGGGGGCCAGGGTGAGGTAGAGGTTGTTAGTAGGCCAGGGTAGAACAAACTTGCACGTGATAATAGCGTGTTTTGTATATCACATGTTGGGTGCTGGGGCTGTCACGGTGGTGGTGCTGGTGTTGTGGGTGTGGTGGAGGGGGTGGGGGTGGTGGTGCTGGTGTTGTGGGTGTGGTGGTGGGGGTGGGGCTGGTGGAGGTGGAAGGATAATGAAGATGGTGGTGTTGATAATGGTAGTAGTAGTAATAATGGTGGTGGTGGAAAGATAATGAAGATAGTAACAAGTGGTAGTACTGTTAGTTTTGGCTGGGCCCTTGTACGTACGTACGTACGTACTCTCTCTCTCCTAAGTAACTTTCGACATTTCTAGTTTTCTCAATGTTTGGTAATTTTTTTGAAAAGACTTGCAGCGTTATTATACATAATTTATTAGGGAAAGTGAAGCTCTATGGAATCCTTATAATATACTCACATAGATTCCACTGTGGAAGAATAGTTTTTATGATAATATTCAAGGACACTAGTGCGACGTTATGAGAAACAATTTATTAGGGAAAATAGGCACCAATAGATTCGCCATATTTTTCTCCATATAGTCCGCATGGAGGATTTTCGTTATCAACAAATTGAAAAATACCCACTTCACAGACAAATACACCAAACATCTAAGTCAAAGCGGGGGTGTGGGGGCGGCAGCCCCCACCTATAATACTAGGTTAGGTTAGGTAAGGTTGTTAGGTTAGGCTAATGTCCTTTCAAAGGGGTATAGGGTAGTAAACACTAGGATAGCCTATACCCGGTCAGAGGTAAGAAGAAGAAGAGTCCTGCAGTAGTCTCCTTGAATGCTACCGTTTTGATAGTTAACTATAGTTTTGATGTAAATACTACCACAACTACGAATCTTGTTTCCGAGACCTAGTATATTAACCTAACCAAACAACCTAACCTAACCTAACCCTAGAGTGCCCTAGACCCAGTACGTGGGATACAACACTAGCCCTTACAAGTTGCATGCCAGCAACCAGTGGGTTCATATATTAGACATACAGTAACATCTTTGTAGAACATAACACTTTACCGTAGCGAGTGTACTCCATTTCGAACACTTTTTGTAAACATGAACACGTCCGTAGCAGAGCTCTCAAGATTGCGGGAGTGAGTTTGTTTACGCGCGGGACTATTTATATCGACAAAATCGAGTTACAAAACTTATCAAAACTATTCTACCACAACGGAATCTATGTGAGTATATTATAAGGACTCCATAGAGCTTCACTTTCCCTAATAAATTATGTATAATAACGCTGCGAGTCTATTCGCGATATTTATCAAAACAAAAGTGAAGAATAGAGGCATGAGGGTTGCGTGTGGGGTAAGAAGTATTGGTAAATTTCTATAATTGCACCTATACGAGCTAAACAAAATATTATTGTATTTAACAGGAAGGTACAACGAGGTAAGTGATGTGGTATAGGTGGCAATATGCGGAAATGGATTATAAGGGCATTCCGCCCCCCTCTGACAAGTCTATCAATCTAGATGTGACACGGATTTACAATGTTTCAGAGAGACATTAGCCTAACCGGTATATATTAAGCAAACCACCCACCAATTTTCATGACAATTTTGAAATGCATGTTGGAATCCCTATAAACTGTACTTCATTTTTATGTAAGTTTGATAATTTGGAAAAATCGATTAAGGGAGAAAATTAACATTGAAAATGATGTGTAAAAAGTCTCCCATAAACGGCGGCCCGCTATGTTATTGTAGTTTGCGGCCTAATTTTGTCTGTTAATTCACTTTCTCCTTAATTGGACCCCCTATTAAGTACAACAGATTATGATGACATAAGTGACGGGTGTTTAGAGGGGGCAGAACTCCCCCTTCAACATATTACGTGTCCCACAGTAACTTGTATTATATAAACAACCCAAGAATTTTCACAGATTTTTAAAATTTCATTTAGGATGTAATATAACCTATACTCCATGTTAAAATAAGTGTCAACCCTCGAAAAATTCTATTAAGGAAGATACAGAACCTAGAACCTGTAACCTGTAACGATATTTGTCCAGGGTTCCCCTCCCCATAGACGGCACACAACACGACTCTGCGGACCTCTTTCTCCCTGCCTTTCAGTCTAATTAACACTAGGAATTTACCTAATTTTCTATCCAATGTACTATCCAACCAGCGGGGGTGGCAGCCCCCACCCATAATACTAGGTTAGGTTAGGTAAGGTTGGTAGGTTAAGCTAAAATCTTTAATGTTGCTTAATTGTTGGATAATGGATAATGAGCTTACTGGGCAAGTTCATTTTCTATCCCATGTATCATCCAACAACTTTTGCCAAAACTTGACTGTTTTGTTTCTTTTTTATTTTGGGGGTTTCTTAAGTTGAAAAACAAGAAAACCTGAGCCAACTTTTTTTTGCCACTTTCTGACTTTTATGCAGCTGAAAAATCTTAAAATCCGTGCCAACTTTTGCCAAAACTTGGCTCGGGTTTTTTCATTTTGGGGTTTTCTCAAGTTGAAAAACAACAAAACCCGAGCCAACTTTCATTATAAAAGCCATTATATCGCCTATGTATGTCTTTAACCCCACATTTTCCCTGATCTTCATAGCCCTTCCCACTATCGGGCGCCGTGTCTTAAGATCGTTGGATAAAGGGGAAAACTATTCTTGCGGAGGTTGAAACTAATGTCAATCACTATATATTGATGCAAATAAACTAAAAACAAAATAATGAAAATAATTGGTGGGTGGTTTCCTTAATATTTTCCGCCTAACCTAACAACCTTACCTAACCTAACCTAGTATTATGGATGGGGGCTGCCGCCCCCACACCCGCGCTGGTTGGGTAAAACGGTAGAAATCCAGTTGGGGTGGAGTGAATAACCGTAGATTTTCGTAAGGGGGTAAGACGGGGGCAGAATGCCCTTATAATCCATTTCCGCATATTGCCACCTATACCACATCACTTACCTCGTCGTACCTTCCTGTTAAATACAATAATAATTTGTTTAGCTCGTATAGGTGCAATTATAGAATAATAGCGAAGGAATATATAATGTCAAATAAAGTATCATATGTATAGTCCTTCAATACAGATGTAAGAAAGCATAACGCACTGTTCACAATGTAGTTATCTTCCTCCCTTGCATTGGTATTGTTTACTGTAACTTATTTCGTCTGTCATGTCTACCGCTCGAGCGACTGGAATATCAACACGTCACAAATATTCACTCATAATTTTTTCTCATGTCACTTTCGCGATAATCCTTCTTCATAATCTGATGCACAAGCACTTCATGCGTCCGTAGATGTCACCAGAATCGCGTAGACGTAACCCATTATTGAGAAAAATAAGAAAGCACACAAGAGTCTTCTCAGAGCTGGACTATACTATAGCGCATGCGCGGTAGTGACCGTAGTGTTCGCCTGTTAATAAAATAAAGGAGCTGAGAGATGGAATCAAGAGGATGGACTGTTGGAAATTTTGGTGCCGTAAATATCGAACAGCAGGGTGATAGTTTATACATATCCATATGAAATTTACAGCCAATGATTGAATTGACCACTTGTGAGTTTCAAGCTATAAGAAAATTAGAGCTGTAGATATCGATATTTAGCAGAATTATCAGCTAAAATATGGTTGTAGTGCAATAATATATACAGTACATCAAATCTAATTCAACATACTTTGTATTCATCAGAAACCTACACTATTATTGCACGGTTTCATAAAGTTAAACCAGTTCGAATCTTTGAACCCATAAAGTTAAGTTCTGAATCATCTGGGCTATAATAATATATTGTATTGTCTCATTTGCGTTCGGTACTACTGAATTCATGGGTGCGACATCATTTATGCTACTGACTGTACGTACATACTTTGATCTGTACTGTGTAGCCTATAATTATGGAAGGAAGAACTAACATAAAGGGGAAGGGATTGGAGTTATCGTAGAGAGGCTCCAGTCATGTCGTTATTCTCGACTTACAGTGTGCTGGCTTAAGGGGGGTCATTGGCTCTTTTTTATCTTTCTCTCCTTTTCTCTCTTTCCCTGGCTTGTATCCATTCGGCCCCATTCACCCAACTGTTTTAAGACGTGTATCCCCATCCAGGTGTCGATTTCTTCCTGGCGAGCGATAGCGAGCCAGCATTGTATGGAGAAATCCGGCTTCGCCGGAGAAATTGTTCTATAACAAAATGTACAAATTTAGATTGCTGTCAAAACAAAACAATATATATGCTGGCTCGCTACCGCTCGCCAGTAAATATTGACACCTGGATGGGGGTAAACGTCTTAAATCAGTAGGCTGAATGGGGCCAAATGGATACAAGCCAAAGAGAGAGGGAGAGAAAGAGAAAAAAAAAATCGAGGTGTGCTCCCTTAATAATCCAATAGGGTTGATAGCCTCTGAAGTCCTATTTTAACTAACTAACATAAAGGAGAGAACAATGTAGGCAGAAGGGTGATTGGAGATCTTAATTGTTTTCCGAGAGGTAGAATGATTTAGCTAGAAAGTAAAACAATATTTGAATAACAGCGTTCGGTTCCAAACATTTTTGTTCGCAAGAGAGACCTGGATAGAAAATGATACCGATCTCTCCTAATTGAGATCTGTAGAAACGATGTACAGTTGCCCACATAAGTCCTGTTCCTCGTCATGATCTTATGTATGACAGTCAAATAGTATGAATGAATTGCGAGGGTGGTTCCTTTTAATTATCAGTTGACTAATCTGATGAGTTAACCACTGCATAAGAAACTACACTCGTAATTCAGTCATGCGCATTATAATTGTATGTATAAGATCACGGAGAGGAACATATCTTATGTGGCCAACTGTACCTCAGAACGGTATCTGGTGTAAGTAGGCTGGACAGAATCAGCAATAGGGATATATATGAGTATTATGGAATTAGAGAGAGAGCTCTGGATATTGAAGGGGAGTTTTTTAGTTTCTTCCCTAGACCTCCATCAAGCTTAAAATTACACCCCCTAGACCCCCTTTCAATATAAATGTGTACATTTTTCGGTAGAAAAATGTCCCGGCCGAAGGCCGGTTACTCTTGAGATACAGGCTCGCTACCGCTCGCCAGAAAAAATCGACACCTAAATGGCACGAAAGGTTTTAAAATTGATAGAAATGGGACGAAAGCTCTTAAAATCGTCAAACTAATGGGGCGAACATTTTAAAATCTCAAAAGCAATGAGGCTTAAGCATTAGGGAGAAAGAGGTCCAGAAAAAAAATCCCTCGAGTGGAAATCTCCCCTTAAAGCGGAATGGTGGAGTGGATAAAGATAATTATGTTGAGGTGGTGTGGCCAAATGCATAGACTAGATAAGATCAGAATGCCAAGAAAGAAACATGAAAGTCAAGTGAATAGTGTAGCTGGCAGTGGAAGATCAGCAATGACTTGGGATTATTAGTTAAAATTGGACTTCAGAGGCTATCAACCCTATTGGACTATTATGCCAGCACACTGTAAGTCGAGAATGGCGTCAGGACTGGCGCCTCTATGCGAAAACTCCAGTCCCTTGTGTCTTGGGATAATATAGTGAAGCAATATATATACTTTAGGTGAGAGGCTTCCATGTAGTTGTACAAGAGACTGGAGTTCTCGAAAAGAGGCTTCAGTACTGACGTTATTCTTGACTTACTGTGTGATGGCTTGATAATCCAGTAGGGTTTATTTCTCTGAAGTCCTATTATAACTAAAATCCATGTAGTAGAGAGAGCATTGTGGAACTGGCCAAAGAAACTTGTTTGAACAAAGTAGCCTGCAGGAGTTTCTGTTATAGCCATCCTTTAGCGGGGTCTTCCCAGGGGCAGGACAGGTGCAGCAGATTGATAAATAAGTATATGCCTGTCTGGGTAAACTATAATAAATATATGTCTGCCTGGGTAAACTATAATAAGTATATGCCTGCATGGGTAAACTATAATAAGTATATGCCTGTCTGGGTAAACTATAATAAGTATATGCCTGCCTGGGTAAACTATAATAAGTATATGCCTGCCTGGGTAAACTATATTAAGTATATGCCTGCCTGGGTAAACTATAATAAGTATATGCCTGCCTGGGTAAACTATAATAAGTATATGTCTGCCTGGGTAAACTATAATAAGTATATGCCTGCCTGGGTAAACTATAATAAGTATATGCCTGTCTGGGTAAACTATAATAAGTATATGCCTGCCTGGGTAAACTATAATAAGTATATGCCTGCCTGGGTAAACTATATTAAGTATATGCCTGCCTGGGTAAACTATAATAAGTATATGCCTGCCTGGGTAAACTATAATAAGTATATGCCTGCCTGGGTAAACTATAATAAGTATATGCCTGCCTGGGTAAACTATATTAAGTATATGCCTGCCTGGGTAAACTATATTAAGTATATGCCTGCCTGGGTAAACTATAATAAGTATATGCCTGCCTGGGTAAACTATAATAAGTATATGCCTGCCTGGGTAAACTATAATAAGTATATGCCTGCCTGGGTAAACTATAATAAGTATATGCCTGCCTGGGTAAACTATAATAAGTATATGCCTGCCTGGGTAAACTATAATACTGAAATACTCTATCTCCTCCACGACGGGTTCACACACTTTTGGAAATGTCTAAAATATCCTAAACTATTTTTGGACCGTGACTGAGATGGCTAAACCTGAATAATAGTAAACATTCTAATATTTTAGGCATAACATCCTGAGTTTGGTGATACAATGACTACACAATACGTATGATAAAACTTAATCAAGGTCAGACCAATGAATCAGATAAAGATTGATATAAGCTACCTTGCCCTCCTCTCAACCACTTTACAATTACTGTTCCCTAGTTACCAGTATCAGGCAAAGTGTGTATATATATATATATATATATATATATATATATATATATATATATATATATATACTGTATACACACACACACACTCAAATAAAGCAGTGATGGGGGAGGGGGAGGTTATTAAGGGGAGTGACCTGCTTTTTGTTATTTCTGTCCTTTTCGCTCTTTCTCTGGCTTGTATCCATTCGGCCCCCATTCAGCCAACTATTTTAAGACGTTTATCCCCATCTAGGTGTCGATTTCTTCCTGGCGAGCGATAGCGAGCCAGCATTATATGAAGAAATCCGGCTTCGCCGGAGACATTTTTCTATCGAAAAATTAACAAATTTAGCCTGCTGTCAAACAAAAATAAAAAATATGCTGACTCGCTACCGCTCACCAGTAAAGAATTGACACATGGATGGGGATAAACGTCTTAAAACAGTAGGCTGAATGGGGCCAAATGGATACAAGCCAGATAAAGATAGAAAAGGACAGAACAAAAACAGGTCACCCCCCTTAAGCTTGCCCTGCTCTGAGCCAGCAGGCCACTACTCTTCCCTAGATACCGGTACACACTAGTAATGTACAAGCACAGGAGGAGTTACAAAGCTCTAAACTCCCTTCTGTTGTTATACACTGTATGAACAATATAGTACCCTCTTCTTAACCCCTTCTCTACCGGTGACATATTTTGCATTATATTCTAGGGAGTTTTCTCCCTAGACCTCTATCAAGCTAAACCCCACCCCCCCCCAGACTCCCTTTCGAGAAATATTGGTACATTTTTCGGGAGAAATATGTTTCGGCCGAAAGCTGGTTTCACCTAAATTACAGGCTCGCTATCGTTCGCCAGAACAAAAATCGACTCCTAAATGGCACGAAATGTCTAAATATTGACAAAGAAATGGGGAGAAAGGTCTTAAAATCGTCAAACTAAGGGGATGAACGTCTAAAAATTTCAAAACTAAAGGGGCTAAACATGTGGGAGAAGGGAGTCGAGACAAACCCAAGATTTCCCTCTCACTTGCGCTATCTATAACCTCTCTCTTTTCCCTCAACTCACACCCATTTCCCTCTTCTTGCAAGCATAACAATAATCCCCCAAGATCCTCCTTCGAGAAATTCTTCGAGATTTTTGTTTTGTGCAGGTGTGCTATTGGTCGCCAGAAAAAATCGACACCTAAATGGCACGAAAGGGCACGACATTTCCAAACTAGTGGGAATAGGGTTAAAAATGAGGGAGAAGCCCCCCCCCCCCATAGGTCATACATATTTGTACTCTATTGTTTACTGTCATTTGTTCCTTCCTCATCCTCTGTCACACACACACTTTCCCCTCCCTCTGCTCTCTCTCTCACCCTCACACACACACTAACACTCTTACACACACACACACACATTCTCTCTCTCTCTCTTATTCTCCCCATCTTTTCATTGCTTATGTCTGTCATTGTTCTTTCCTCTCACCCTCTCCCTCCCTCCGCTATCTGTTTCTCCCAATGTTTTCTCTCCCCTTCCCACCTCTCATTCATTTCCCCCCTCGTTTCCCTTCCTTATTCGTTCCCTCCGCCCTTCTCTCTCTCTCTAAATCTCCCATATCTCTGTCTCTCTACATCTACCCTCTCTCTGTCTCTCCTCTCCCAATCTCTACAGGAAACATACATAATACATACATAACATTTTAAGACTGAGTGTTCCACACATAAGTGCAGTTTCAGCCTCTTGTCCTAATGGCGGCGTTCCAGGCAACCCTGTTAAGGGCTGCTTCACTTGTCAAGTTCTTGGATTTGAGATCGGCGCGTATAGTCCTAACAGTCTCTCTCGTTCCTCCCCCACCCCCTCCGTTTCTACCCCTCTTTCTTGTCTTTGTCCCCCTTATCACTCTATAACGCCCCCCCCCCTTTCTTTTCTCTCTCTCCCCTCTGCCTCTCCTCCTCAGCACTTCGCATCTCCCAAAATCGGTCTTGTCCTTCATAGAAATCCCCCCTCCCCTTTTCTCTCCTGCTTCTGTATCTCTTCCCACCTCTTTCCCTCTCCCCCTTCCCATCGTCTCTCATTTACCCCTATTTCTCCCCCTCTCTGTAGAACCTCACCCCTTCTCTCCGCCTGTCTCTCTTCTACTTTACCCCTCTCCACTCACCTTCCCCCTCTATCCACATGTATTTCCCCTCTCCGCCTCTTCCCCCTACACTCACCCAATACGTCCTCTACATAAGGAACTGAAGTTCTCGAAAAGAGGCCTCAGTCCTGACGTTATACTTGACTTACAGTGTACTGGCTTAATAATCCAGAAGGGTTGATAGCCCCTGAAGTCCTATTTTAACTAACTAAATATATTCTCTACAGCGCCCTAAAGTCTCTCCCCCTCCCTCCACTACTTTCCCCACACTCTTCCTCTCTCCCTTCCCCCTCCCCCTCCTCTCCCAACACGTCCTCTACAGTGCCCCACACCATCTCCCCACAGTTGCGTGCTGGGCCCCCTGGAGAGCGGTTCACTCAAAACCCTGCACGCGCCACCACTCACAACCCCACACCTCGCCTGGCACCCACAGTCTTCCACAGAGTCTAGAAACCCTCCAGGATAATAGATTTTTGAAGAGTGAAATAACTACCAACAAGACTGAATACTGCTTACTGAAAGACGAAAAGGCAAGACGAAATTAACACCAATTTATAGAAGTGACAAACTAAATACTCTCGTATTATGACTTGGGAGATTGAAAACTCCCAAACAGAACATGGAAGTTAAAATGTAAATCACCTACACTACAACAAAACACCATATCAACATAGAACCTTGAACAGTGAGATCAATAAAAACGCCATTGCTACAGAACCTAGCACACCTAAATCTAAATCACCAGCATATCACCAAAATTCGAAAACCTTCATCAACACAGAAATTGTAGAAAAACCCCCCCAGAGAAATCAACGCAAAACTCCCATCTCCTCGCAAGAAAAAAGACCAAGGATATTTCTTGAAGTTCCCAAACCCACAACCACCACAATGGCAGATCAAAGAGTCTACAGACCTACTACTGAGACCGTGAAGAAGGCCTACCAGACCACGGAGACCACAGAGACCGAAGAACACCAACACCAGAGTTTTGAAAGCCTGCTCTCTACCATAGGGGTCGGACGATGGACTGTATTCATGTTTCTCTCATATTTTCTCTGTGAGTATTATTATTATTATTATTATTATTATTAATATTATTATTATTATTATTATTATTTGTAATGTATTATAATTATGTGGGGGGAGCCGAAATCACACAAGAACCTTTATTCCTCATTTGTTCCTCAATCTTATCCTAGCAGCTTTTGATGTACACTTGTATATAAATTGTCACCAACAGAAGTCTACTTCCAGTCTAGTTGCTCAAATTAGTACAAAATAGTCTCAAAATGTTGCGGGAATTAAGTTGTGGCCAACCAATTGTCAGTAACCCCCTCCTGTGACACCCCCTGGACTTCCTTCTCCCTCATATTTAGCCCCTTTAGTTTTGAAATGTTAAGGCATTCCCCCATTAGTTTGACGATTATAAGATCTTTCGTGCCATCATGTGTCGATTATTTCCTGGCCTTTGGCCGGGCATTTTTCTGCCGAAAAATGCGCAAATTCATTTCGAAGGGGGGTCTTGGGGGGTATTTTTATTAGGTTGATGGAGGTCTTGGGAGGAAACAAATAAATAATAATAATAAATAAATACGCAAATAAACTAATAAATACAAATCTGCCCTTCCTCTGTGAACACTTTGTATTTGAGGTGATAGATTTATGACTAATGAAGTGTCTTGTATTACCTTACCTGTGTTAATATCAATGGAGAAGTAAGATTGGGGTATTGGAGTCTCTCTCTCTCTCTCTCTCTCTCTCTCTCTCTCTCTATATATATATATATATATATATATATATATA